>OY728136.1:54800000-56000000 GCA_963277665.1 Viscum album
AATGAGAGCCACATATTTATTTATAACCCCCCTTGGGTCATAATAGATTATAATACTGAAAGATATTTAAATGGGGGGAGATATAGGATATCAAGATATGGATCTCATAAATCTATTGGAGATAGGTTCCTCATGACATGACCCTGACTTATCACACTACAATTCCTTTAAATTATAGTATAAGTAATAACTCAAAATCCAATATGAATCCTTCATTATTCCTTTATTTCCCCCAATACATTGGTGATATGTGTTTCATCTTCATAGACCCTTCCTACCCTATTTGTTTGATTTATCTATTGGCATAAATAGATCAATCGATGGTGATCCATGAAAAGTTTCTCTTCTTTTATCTTTTCTTTCCTATATGTTCATCATCTATAGAAGGTAGAGGCAATGACATTGGTTGGTTCAAGTAATGTTGGGATGAGTGGTTGATATAAATTTTTGGGTTTTAGTTTATTGAGGATTCTCTTACATGTTCTCGGATTGGTGATTATCTATTTAGTTATACGTGCACAATAGTTGATAAAATCTTCTATTGAGTTAGACAATTTTATTTATTTTTTGTAAATTGTGAAAGTTGCATGATTTTTCTTGAATTGGTGGGATATTAATGATTACGTTACCAATAATTCATCAACTCAAACCATCAGGTTCGATCCAAAGATCTATAAGACCTCATGTTCACCTCCCCATCAATGAATTAAGGTTATATCATCAATGGATTAAAGTTATATCATCAATCCTCCAATGATAAAAGGTCTAGTAAGATGATTCAATAACACTTACGCATTGAATGCACATTTTTAATGGTATATCTCTACTTGATCAATAAATAATGACAATATGCTATATTCTCCACCAATCTATAAAGAAAAGAGGAATTCATCATCATATTATCAAGGAAAAAATAGATCCAATATATATCTATACTCATTTAACAAAGAAGAATAGAGAATCAACGTAGATCTAAGAAGAACTTACCATTCAAATGCCAGCAGATCGTTAAAAGGTTGATGGATCAAGTGGAGATGGATGAAAGAGATTTAGAGAACAAAAGAGAGATCTATAATTTTAAATGGGCACATTAGGGTTACATTTGGGTATGGGAGGTAAAAAGACACGTTCAATTAAAACCCATAAGGTGTATTAATTTCACCCCTGGGAAGGATACACTGACTAGTCTGTAATAGGAAGCTTCTATTGGGAAAAAAATAAAAAGCCGCTTCTTCTAGTGATGAGTGACATAGGGAAATTATTTTTTTGAAGGGAACGAAACTTGAGAAATTTTTGATTATATAATAGGTTCATGATCATAGATTTTCTAAGGTTTTTTTATAAAGGAAGGAACCAATAGTACTTCATGTGAAAGGCATATAAATTGTTCTTGGGGTGTAAAACCAATTGATTTGGTGTGATCCAATGATCATTGGGATAATGTAGTGTTTTTAGTCAACTGGAACACAAGTGTTTCATTGTTTCGAGTGTGGTCACTAACTATGGAACATTTCTTTGGGAATCTGGTGTTGTGGTGAATGATAATTGACATAAGTAGGAAATGGAAGCATGGAAAAGGGATATCCAATTGTTGAGAGAACAATATCAAATTCTTATGGAAATTATTGTTATTATAACAACCTTTGAATTAATGTGATTGAATCGTGCAGCACAGATATATTTGAGATTAATCATGGTGTTTTTTATATATCTTTTATAAAGTGTATCTCTTAGGATCTATGTCTTTTTGAAAATTCCTAATCGACTCTTTTAAAATGATTCTAGTATTTTGAAATGTTTCTTAGAGGAGTTTCACTCATTTTAAATTATTATGCTTCCTTGAATGTTTTAAAAAAGTAATTTTGGTTTTGTGAAAGAGTTTTTGGAACTTATTGATTTATTTTAAAAAGATTATGTTATTTTAAAGAGTAATTTTTGTAAATGTTTTCCTTTTTAATGAGATTTTAGGTGTTATTTTTTAAATAGTTTTCAAAGTACATTTGAATTTTAGTTTTTTCATAATCTTTTATGTTTATATTTTTATATAATTAGGAAACCCCATACATTATATCAATATTTTCTATATTTATTTTGTAAAATACTAATATCACCAAATCAAATAGGATGGATATGAATAAATAATGGATGGATTCCAATCGTTTGAAAAGAGGGTATGAAGATTGAGTGAAATAGTTCATCAAGTTTTCAAAAGATTGTGAATATGAAACTTCTCAAATCCTTTTTCCCTGTTTACGCTCTTGTTATTCAAAAAAAGTTTGTCCATAGGAGTTATAAGAACACTTGATCTGTACCAGAATTGAGCTAAGTTATAAATGTTGAAATAAACATGGGGAAAAGTGAATGTAGCTAGTGGAAGAGATAACAATGTGTTTTATGGATCATTTAATATGATTGCAAGTGTGGAAAATAAAGAAGACCATATTGAGGATGTGATTATAAATGTGAATATTGATAAAGATTTTATTGAGGAAATGACAAGAATAGTATAAGATGAACATCATAATTTCCAAAAATTGTTTGAGTAGTTAAAGAGTTGTTCAAAAATTCCTTTTTATGTTGGTTGCACTAAATATAAAGCATTTTCAGTCGTACTGAAGCTGTATATTTTGAAAATAGAAAATGGATAGAGTGACGCCAGTTTTATAGAATTACTTTCCCTTTTGAATGACATGCTCCCAAGAGATAATGAGCTCTCGATCCAAACATAGAACTCTAAAGAAATTCTATATTCAATGGGTATGATCTTTGAATGAATAGATGACTGCCCGAATGATTGTATACTATTTTTTAAGAAAGAAAAATCACTTAGAGAATACCCAAAGTGTGGTGCTTCTCGATGAAAGAAATATGAATCCAGTCCTAAAAAAGTTGTATGGTACTTTCTAATCATTCTAGGGTTGAGGAAACTATATGTAATTGAGGATACCGTAGGGCAGTTGACACGTCATACCGACAAAAAAATAACAATGAGAAACTACATCACTTGGTAGACATTCCTTAGTAGAAGAGAATTAATCATGAGTATCATGATTTTGGAAATGAGTTGAGAAACCTTTATCTTGCGTTATCTATGGATGGAGTGAATCCTTTTGGTTTTAAAAGTAGTACTCACACTATATGGCCAGTTATGTTGGTATATTATAACTTTCCATCGTGGTTACGCATGAAATAAATACACATCATGCTATATTTTCTTATATCAGGACCGAAACAACCGGGTAATGATATTGATATTTCTTTGGCTCCACTGATCAAGGATTTTAAATTATATTGGGATTCAGGTGTTACATTGTATGATGGTTATAAAAATCAAGATTCACATTGAGATCCATGCAGTACAAAAAGATAAATGAAATTACTGCTTATGGAAATTTGTGAGGATATAGTATTAAAGGAAGTCATGGGTGTCCCATCTACGAACAAGTTTCACAGTATATTAGGTTGAAACATTCATAAAAAATCTTGTTTTTAGGGAATTTTGGATTTCTTCCCCGAAGGCATAAGTATTGATCATGGTTGACATCATTTAATAGAAGTTCAAAAGAACGTATAACACTGTCGCCACTAATAGGTGATCAAATATTTGAGAAAGTAAAATATGTGGACACTAAATTTGGTAAATCATTTTTGAAAATTTTATAATTCCAGTAGGAAGAAGAGATCAATTTTTTTTAATTATCATACTGGAATTTTTTGTATGTAAAACACTTTCTTGATGTTATGCATGTTGAAAAAAAAATTATCTGACAGTGTCATCAGCATGTTGCTAAATTCACCTAATAAAAAAGAATGGAATTAAGGCTAGGTTGGACATGGTTGACATGGGAATACAAGTAGAGTTGGCACAAGTGAAGGGTGAAAAATGAACTTATATTCCTCCAGCTACTTACACTCTTTCCAGGTAAGAGGTATATCAGTTTTGAAACTTCTTGAATGACATAAAAGTTCCATAGGGGTATTCATCAAATATCAAGAACATCATGTTAATGACCAATTTAAAGTTAAAAGTTATGAAATCAAATGACTACCATCTTTTGATGCAAGATCTAATTTCTATAGCTTTATAATGCATTTTCCCCAAGGATGTCTATTATACATTAATAAATATCTCTTTCTACTTCAATGCTATATTCAGAAAAGTTATAGACCCAATGAATTTTTGAGTATGGAAAGAGAAATTTTCTTCATATTATTTAAATTGTAAATGGTATTCCTACTAACATTATTTGATATGATTGTTCACTTGGTGAGAGATATTTGAATATGTGGTTTTGTGCACTACAGATGGATGCACCCCATTAAACAATATATGAATGTTTTGAAAGGGTATGTTAAAAATTAAATTCGGCCAGAGGGTTGTATTGTAGAGAGATATATTTTTGAGGAAGAAATTGAATTCTATACCGAATAATTGTTTGGTGTGGAAAGTATTGGTTTACCAAAATATCGTCACATTGGGTAGCTTGAGGGTGAAGGAGTTTCTGGAATAGAGGTTGTCACAATCAATATTATAGATAAGGAGCACGCCCACCTATCTATTTTGTAAGACAGTTTGGAAGTTGACCTATATTTAAAAATCCATAATGAAATTACTAGGAATTAGAATCCATCAAGGTCTGAAAATGGATATCAAATACACATAATTAATAGTTTATAGTATGGTTTCAGGTCCATATATTTAAGGATTCAAATGAAAATATGGACTCAACTTCAGCCGGAGGACCAAGTGTGTATATATTATCTTATAATTCTTATGTAATCAATGGTTAAACATTCTATAATAATTAACATGATGAAGATAGCTCCATGTAGAATAGTGGAGTTACACTTGTGGATAAAGTGATGCATGTTTCTAGTGATAAGGATAGAAATCCAATTTATGTGAATATGTCATACATTGGAATCATCAAACAAATATTGGAGTTGGATTATAAGAACTTCCAAGTACTGATTTTTCAATGCAAGTGGGTTGATAAGAAGAGTTTTATTAAAAAAATATGAGTTGGGATTTGTGAAAGTTTATTTTAGTATGGTAAGGTACAAAGACGAACTGTTTATAATGGAATTACAAGCAGTAAAAGTATTTTATATTACAGATCATGCAAACTGAGAGTGTTCAATTGTTCTGTTATCAACCAAAACCACTAAAGGGTCAGATGAAAATTCAATAGAGGTTGACCCTTTCATTTGGACGTTAAAATAATTTCACAACGGTCTCAATGTAGACAGAGTTTTGTATGTTAGAGGAGACCACAATGAAGGGATTTTTATAGGAATTAGAGGGTTAAAATCCATTCAGCCTTTAAAAAAAGGGAGTTCAATAATCATGTTATATTTTTTTGTAATATACATTGTGTTACCTTTTGTAATTATCTATTTCTTGCTTCTTTTATGTAATCTAAATTAAATGTTAAACCACTTCTACAGATAATGTCTTCTACACATGACGCTGCTCCCAATCCCAAGGCACAATGGGTCTCTCAACCTACTTCTGCTCGTAGTGTAGGGGAATAATAGGTCTCTCAACCTGCTACTGCTCGCAGTGCAGAGGAACAATAGGTTTCTCAACCTCTTGTTGTTATTACTCTCAGTTCAGAGGCACAACCACCATATTCACATGTCGATGATAGCACTCTGGAGGAACATATTGATGAATTTTAAACTAAGGAAATCGTAGGCAATGAAACACTAGCGGCATAGAAAAAATAGGAGAACCGTAGTTTGAGGATGTTAGAAAAATAATTAAGGAAAAAATTGAAATTCATCAAATATGAGGTTGGATTGAATAAGTGGGTACATCATGTTAACCCCAATAAGGCTATGTTCAATTGTTACATTAGAATCGCCACTCAACAATGTGTGTTGATTGATGTACAGTCATCACACCATGTGTAATGACTCAATGTTTTTCAATGGAAATTCCCTTCTTATAAAAATGTCATAAAATCACATGAAAACACAACATAATGAACTAATAAGTTCTAAGTGATCTTTAAACATAAGTTTGTCACTTCTGTGTTTGGAATTTCAAAAATTTGATATACATGGTTGAAATCAGTAAGTTACTTGGAGTTTGATAAGAAAATTTAATTTTTTGTGAATAGTAACCTACCCTTATGAATAGTAACATTACATATGATAATTTATAAATAATATTCAAGTTGAATGTATGATATACCTATAATTTAGAATGAGTGAATGAATGTTTTAAAACTCGTTTTTAATAATAAATTATAATTTTAATTAAATAATAAAATAATAATATTTAGAAAATTATTTTTGAAAAAATAGACTTCATTTTTTGATTCTACACATCGAAAAATGGTTAGGGTGATTTTTTGGGATTTTTCTGAAATACATGAATTTTTATGAATAGAGAAATATCATAATTTACAAAATAAGTTAAATAAGCTAATTATAGATTCATGCATGATGTTCTGCTGATGTAAGCCCACTTGGTTTGGGTTCATATGATAAAATTACTATTCTTGGTCAAGGAAGACTCATTATTACTTTTCTTGTGGGGAAATAATAAATTAATAAATTTTATATTGAGAAATCCCCTATCTCCTCCACTATAAAACCCGCCTTCACTCCCTCTTTTCTTCACTCTTATCAAGCCTTGTGACTTGCCAATATTCTGCCCAAATCTATCCCCAAGATCCTCCCCCATGTCCAAAATCTCCTAGGCTCTTTAGAATACCCAAACCTCTCCACTTAAGAGATTCTCGAAGGAGGAAGTCTCAAGAGGTAAATTCCTCTTTCAAATTCCTTCATTTCTTTTAAGTTCTTTTCTATTTGTTTATTTACTCACCTCTCTTAACCCAAATAGCATGATAAATCCAGTAACATACATGTACTATAATTTTTTCATGATAATGGTATATTTCATTATCTATTATCCTTTCCCCTCCTTTTATTTGAATGAAATGAAAGCACCGTTTGAGATGTGCAAATTTACCACATTCTAGGACAACGATTTATCAATTTCTATTATAATCCTTAATTCTGGTCATGAAACCATTTTTGTTATGGTTGAACCAGATTATTATATATGTAATATATACTATTTTTAGTTCTGTATTCTTTTTTGTACAAATGGTATTAACTTATAAAGAAAAACATGTTCTTTGTAATCAAACCAATCGATTAACAAAAACAGTTGTCACTATGGTTTTATATAATATTTCAACTTTAATATAAGTAACCAAATTAATTTTAAATCCATGTAATCTCATAGGTTTTCAATAATATCATATAACTTCATTTATGAGAAACCAATTCCATCTTTCATGTTTATCCGAACTAGAATATAAGTGAACCGATCTTTTAAAAACAAGTAAGGAAACGAGCCCGAACAATGAAATTGAGCCTTATAACTAATCAAGAAGGAATTTAATGAACGAAAAAGGGTTATAATAAATCAATTACATATATAAGAGGTTATGGACTTATGGATTAATGAACCTAATTTGTTTATTCATGTCTTTGATAATAAGAGGAGAACACCAACGAATTTAAGGTAAGGGAATCTCTCCTTTTCTCTCTTAATCAAGATTGTTCTCTATGTTATGCCTTTTTGTGTAATACCAAGTGATGGTGTATGTTTTATCACCTCCCCCATACTTCCCTAATGTTTTCTAGGTGATTATAAACCCCTTATCTCTCTCATCAATCCCTCTTAGTTACACTCGATACCAGGATGATAAAACGTAATGGATTCTACCTAAACTTCCTTTATTCCTTCAGGTTGCCCTATATTTCTTTGTACCAAAATTTAGTTGTCTTTTCTTTTTATTTAAAACTTATAAATTATGTTTATATACTCCAGAATCATGTTCCAAGATCCATATATCATTCTCTTTCTGATATATACATGCTTTTAAGTGAACCCTTCCTCGATACTTCCCAATAAGCACACTTATTTTAGGGGGAACTTCCCAAATTTTTACCCAATTTCAAGTGCACTCTATCCTATGCTTTAATACACCATTGTTTTTATAAAATAATTTTTTTTATTATGAAAACATTCTTGGTTCAATTCAGGTTTTATATAAAAAATTGTCCTCTTTTCTATTGTAAAAGCTCTATAGTATTTTCCTTAAAACCACACAACAATGTCATAATGCTAATGTTTATTAAATACATTATTTATATGTTTTTACTTCTGTTTAACATAAAATGCCATGTTATAATCCTTTTTTACCCTATGAACGTCCATTTATGTTCTAATCCCTTTATTTCATGGACACTTTCATGATACTCTCGTT
The DNA here is from genome assembly GCA_963277665.1 of Viscum album. Classification (NCBI taxonomy): domain Eukaryota; kingdom Viridiplantae; phylum Streptophyta; class Magnoliopsida; order Santalales; family Viscaceae; genus Viscum; species Viscum album. The sequence continues at coordinate 54,808,292 of OY728136.1, forward strand.
GGTTACGCTTTATGTCATGATTGTGGTACCCAATTCTTTCCATGGGTTCCCTTATGTTTATGTATGGTTTATTATGTATGATTATTTATGTGGAAATAAAATTCATGAAAATGTTGAGATGGGGGCACCCAGATAGTGCGCCAATGCATTGGTTAAAGTTAGGTCTCATGAGATTCGATGGGAAACGGGATTGGCAGTTAGCCTTAACCCATACTAAAATGGGAAACGAGATTGGTGTTAGCCTTGACCCACACTAAAGAAATGAATTATGATTCTACCACATTTATATGATTCCATGTTTATATGAACCCATTCTTATACGATATGATTTCTTAAGTCCCACGCTTTGGATATCTTTATGTCATGCCTCCTAACTGATGTTCTTAAGATGTATCCTTATGTTCACTCCCTTAATGGGATTTTCAGCTCACCCCTTTGTTCATGTGTTTCCCAGGGTACCCTATGCAGAAGTAAGGGCTCAAAGGAAGTTAGGATCTGTTTATGGTGATTAAATAAAGAATTTTTTTTTTCCCATGTTTTATGTTATATGTACCTAGTCTTCCAATAAACTAGACTAAACGATTCTTGGCTTGTACTCTAATATATAATTAGGCTTAAAATCATGTAATTTTATATATAAAAGGATTGGGTCACTATAGTTGGTATCACAGAATGGTCTAGTTATTTTTGGAGATTAGGAATAGATAACCATAGCGAGAACTTTAATGTTGAGACAAAGTATAATAAAATATCCCTAAATTTTGGTAAGTATAGAGTAAGTGGTTTATCAAGAAAATACTTCCCTGTCTGGATATGATCAGGTAGATATAGCTCTGGTATAGATGTACCTAGGAGTGAAAACTCTGATAAGGAGTTTTGAGCTTGACTTAGGATATCTTGGTACATGACAACATGTCATGATGCACTCTTTGTTATGACACTCCCTCGAGGTGTGCTTTGGTAGATTCACAAGCTTAGTATAAACCATTATTAAGGGACAAAAAAAAGATCCCATAAGAATACAAGTTAAGAAATAGATTGAGTAAAGCCTATATTTAAACCATAAGAATCACAAGTTAGGATATAATTCTTATTTAAAAGTTTGTCCTTTATGTTGAAAGTTTTCTTTTTATGCTCAATAATCAAGACCTCTAATTATATGTTATTTTTCTTAGTTAATGGAGGGAAATAGAAGATCACATTCCAACAACCAATGTGATAGGAAATTTTAATATTTATCTAATGATATACCAGATATGATGAGATCAGGTGCTCAAAATTTCATGATAGGACTTTCTCAGATGGCACAAGTTATGAATAATAACATGAATCAGGCAGAACTCCCTTCTCCTCCAAGGAAAGAGAAAGTTTTCATATAATCATTCATGAGGAAAAGCCCTCCCATGTTTAGCAGATATTCTAATCTCATTCTCCCAGAACAATGGATAAACTCCATTTAAAAGATATTCTATGTACTCCAATGCTTAGAAGAGGAGAAAGTTGAACTGGCAGTCTATCATTTTGATGGGGAAGCTGATCAGTGGTGGACACTGATCAAGAATACAAAGTCCCAATAAGAAATTGATTCCCTGGAGTGGGATGAATTAAAAAGGTTTTTTTCAATAAATATTTTCCTCTAACCCCTTTCCTCAAGATGGAAAGAGAGTTCCTCAAACTCAAGAAGAAGGAAGATGAGTCCATCGAAGCATATAAAGAAAACATGACAAGGCTTCCAAGGTATACCAGTGGCTTTGTCATGAACACTGAAAACAAGGTGGTTCACTTCTTTAGTAGACTAAATCCATGTCTATGAAAAATGTTTTAAATTCAAGACTTCGACAGTTATGAGAAGATTTTTTTTTGTGCCCTCAATGTTGAAATGGAGATTGGAGACTCTCAGTGGTATCATGGGCCCAGTGACAAGAAGCAAAAAATGGACAACAACATGGGTGGTTCATATAATAAATCACATGATGGAAAGAAGTATGACTCTTCTCCTTGGAAAAATTGTGGGAAGAAGCAACCTGGTAACTATCTGATGGGAACCAAGAATTGCTTCCAATGTGGAAAGTTTGGTCATCTGGCCATGAACTACTACTAGGATATGATGGATCCCACTAATGCGGAAGAATAAAGGAAGGTTCAAGTAAACACTAATCATGTAGTAATGTGTTACAACTGCAAGGAGCATGGGAATTATGTGAACAATTGCCCTAAGCTGAGGGTTGTCAGAGGCAATCAAAAACAGCCTCTAAAGAAACAGGGATGGTCTTATGCTATAACTACTATTGAGGTGGATTCATACACCAATGTGGTGATAGGTATGATAGTTATTTATTCAAGAATAGTGAACATAATATTTGATTCTGGTTCTACACATTCTTTCATATCCTGCAAGTTTAGTAGAACTATTCAAACACCACCTCAAAATTTGGAGGAAAAGTTATATGTGAGAACAAAAAATATGGAAATTATTGCGTCCATGGTTTATAACTCCTACCCAGTTAACGTTTTTGGACTGAACCTCCCAGCAAATCTCATTATACTTCCTTTAGTTGAGTGTGATGTTATCTTGGGCATGGATTGGCTATCTTTATACAAATCCAACATCAACTGTCGAGAAAGGGATATCACTTTTAACATCCCGAAGCATCCTCAGATTCTTTACAAGTGTAAAGAGGAAGATAAATCTCTTTTAGAATATTCATCTCAAGTTTGGATATTTCTTCCTTGTGAGAAAGCATATCTAGCTCAAATGATTGAGACAAATGAGAGAATCATGCTTGTAGACATTCCCATCGTGAGGGATTACACGGATGTATTCTCTGAAGAGTTTCATGGTATTCTTCATGACCGCGAGGTTGAGTTCTCAATTGAACTTATCCCTGGATAACTGCCTATCTTAAAGACACCTTATAGAATGGCCACTGTAGAGCTAGAAGAGTTGAAGAAGCAGTTACAGGAGAATATGGAGAAGGGTTTTATACACCCGAGTGCTTCACCGTGGGATGCTCCAGTCCTATTTATCAAGAATAAGGATGGATCAATGAGCCTCTAGATTAATTATCGTGAGCTCAATAAAATCACGATAAAGAACAAGTATACCCTTCCATGGATTGATGACTTGTTCGATCAACTTCAGGGGGTCAGTTATTTATCTAAGGTGGACCTTCAGTCAGGATATCACCAACTAAAGGTGAGGAAGGAATATATTCCAAAGAATACCTTTTGAATGAGGTATGGAAACTATGAGTTCATAGTGATTCCCTTCATACTCACTAATGATCTAGCAATTTTCATGGATTTAATGAATAGATTCTTTAGAGATTACCTTGACAAATTTGTGGTAGTCTTTAATGATGATATTCCGATATACTCCAAGAGCAAGGAGGAACATGAGGAGCATTTGAATACTGTGTTAAATACTTTGAGAATGGATAATTTATATTATAAGTATAGTAAATGTGAGTTTTTAATGGAGGAATTATCATTCTTGGGGCATGTTATCACTAGAAAAGGGCTATCTGTAAACCCTTCCAAGATGAAGGCAATTGGAGAGTGGCCTAGGCCAACATCTATAATGGAGATCCGAAGATTTTTGGGTCTATCTAGGTATTATCGATGATTTGTGAAGAACTTTTCACCATTGTCAAACCCAATGACCAATATGACACGGAAGGGAGTAATGTTTTTCTGGACACAGGAATGTGAAGATTTTTTCAAGGAGTTGAAAAAGAGGCTTATCACTATTCCAGTACTCACACTCCCTTCAAGTGGAGAACTCTTTGTGGTTTATAGTGATGCTTATAAAAAAGTATTAGGTTGTGTTATAATGAAAAATGATAAAGTGATAGCTTATGCCTCAAAGAAACTGAAAATGCATGAACAAAACTATCCCACCCATGATCTGGAGTTGGCAGTGGTGATCTTTGCGTTGAAAATCTGGCAGCATTATCTCTATGAGGAGAAATGTGAGATATATAATAACCACAAGAGTTTGAAATATATATTCACAAAGAATGAGCTTAATATGTGCCAGTGAAGATGGATAGATCTCATCAAGGATTATGACTGCTCAATCCACTACCATCCTGGTAAGGCAAACAAGGTGGAAGATGATCTATGTAGAAAGGATCATGCATCTTTATCAATGATGAGAATTGAAACGGATCTGATCTTCTTCTATTTGCAAAGGATGGACATGGGAATAAATAAGGAAGGAACATCATAAATCCTTTCCCAAATGATTTCTCAACCATACCTCTTGGAGAAAATAAAGGATGCTCAAAGAAAGGATGTGGAACTTCTAAAAAGGGTGGAAGCTGTCAAAAATGGGAAATCCTTTGATTTCAAAATTTATGAGTAATGAGTTGTATGATTTTGGACACAATTATGTGTATCATCCGATCTAGAGATAAAGAAGGTGCTTTTGAGTGACGCATGTATCTCAACCATCTCTATCTACCCAGAAAGCACAAATATGTATTGATATCTCTGAGAAAACTTTTGGTGGGACAATATAAAAAATTAGATTGTTGAATATACATAAAAGTGCCTGGTATGTCAACAAGTGAAGGCTGAGAGACAAACATCTAAGGAGATGATGTAACCACTACCCATAATAGCATGAAAGCGGGAGAACATTACCATGGACTTTGTCACTGGACTTCCAATGACATCATAATTAAATAATTCTATATGGGTTGTTGTGAATAGTCTTACAAAGACAACTCTATTTATCTCGGTTCGAGAGGACTTCTCATTGAATAAACTTGCATGGATTTACATCAAATAATTGTTAAGTCTTCATGGAGTACCACTATCTATTGTATCCGATCATGATCCGATATTCACTTAGAAGTTCTATAAAATTTTACAACATGCTATGAGTACTAAACTAAACTTCATTATAGCCTATCATCCTCAAATTAATGTCCAATCTGAGTGAACTATTCAGACACTGGAAGAAAAGTTGAGAGCGTGTCCTATGGAATTCAGAGGAGGATGGGACCAATATCTTCCACTGGTTGAATTATCCTACAACAAAAGTTTCCACTCGAGCATCTGAATGGAACCATATAAATATCTTTATGGGAAAATGTTCAGAACACCGGCGTGTTGGGATGAATTCGGTGAGTGTAAGCTCCTAGGAACTGAAATGGTTGAAGAAATTGTGGAGAAGTTGAAAACCATTCAGCAGTATATCAAGGCATCCCAAAGTTGAAAAAATATTTATGTAGATAACCATCGACGAGACCTTAAGTTAAAAGTTGGAGACATGGTATTACTATGCATATCTCTGTGGAATAAGGTCATGAGGTTCGGAAAGAAAGGGAAGTTAAGTCCCAAGTACATCGGCCCCTTTGAGATCCTTGATCGAGTCGGAGTTGTGGCCTATCAACTGGAACTTCCATCTACCATGTCGAAATTACATGATGTCTTTCATGTATCCCTCTTAAGGAAGTACATACCAGACCCTTCACATGTACTCTCCTCAGAGGTGGTATAGTTGTAGGATGATCTCTCTTACGAGGAGCAGCCAGTGAAGATCTTGGATCGTAGAGACAATGTTCTATGGAACAAGATTTCTCATCTGGTCAAGGTACTATGGAAAAACCATAAGTATGAAGAGGAAACATGGGAACTGGAGGAAGAAATGAAGGAAAAGTACCCACACTGATTTTTGTCTTAGAATGTAAGACAAAATTTCGAGGGAGAAATTTCTTAAGGGGGGAAGAATGTGACAAACTAATGTTTTTCAATGGAAATTCCCTTCTTATAAATATGTCATAAAATTACATTAAAACAAAACATAATGAACTATTAAGTGATAAGTGACCTTTAAACATAAGTTTGTCACTTTTTTTTGGAATTTCAAAAATATGACATACACGGTTGAAATCAGTAAGCTATTTGGAGTCCAATCAGAAAAACTTAATTTTTGGTGAATAGTAACCTACCCTTATGAATAGTAACATACCTTTATAAATAGTGATATATTCTAATGTATAGTAACATTACCTATGATACTATATAAATAATATTCAAGTTGAAATTCTGATATACCTATAATTTATAATGTTTAAATGAATGTTTTGAAACTCGTTTTTGATAATAAAATATAATTTTAATTAAATATTAAAATAATCATATTTAGAAAATTATTTTTGAGAAATGGACTTCATTTTTGGATTCTACACATTGAAAAATGGTTAGGGTGATTTTTTTGGGATTTTTCTGATATACTTAAATTTTTGATGAATAGTGAAATGCCATAATTTATAAAATAGGCTAAATAAGCTAATTATAGAGTCATGTATGATGTTCTGCTGATGTAAGACCAATTGGTTCAGGATCACATGATTAAATTACTATTATTGGTCAAGTAAGACAAACTATTCCTTTTCTTTTGGGGAAATAATAAATTAATGAAATTTATATTGAGAAATCTCCTCTCTCCTCCACTATAAAAACCCCCCTTCACTCCCTCTTCTGTTCACTCCTATCAAGCCTTGTACCATGCCAATATTCTGACAAAATCTCTCCCCAAGATCATCCCCCACGTCTAAAATCTTCTAGCCTCTTCAAAATACCAAAACCACTCCACTTAAGAGGATCTCAAAGGAGGAAGTCTCAAGAGGTAAATTCATCTTTCCAATTCCTTTATTTCTTTTAAGTTCTTTTATTTTTGTTTATTTCCACACATCCCTTAACCAAAATAGTATGATAAATATAGTAACATACATATACCTGAATTTTTTCATGATAATGGTATATTTAATTATCTCCTCCCCTTTCCTCACCTTTTATTTCAAATAAATGATAGCACTATTTGAGATGTGAAAATTTAGCACAATCAAGGTCAACAATTTATCAATTTCTATTATAATATTTAATTCTGGTCATTAAACCATTCGTGTTATGCTTGAAATAGATTATTTTATATTTAATATATCCTATTTTTAGTTTTTTTAGCCTTTTTGTACAAATGTTATTAAGTTATAAATCAAAAAATGTTCTTTGTAATCAAACCCACCAATTAACAAAAACAGTTGTCACTATGGTTTTATATAATAGTTTGACTTCAATCTAATTAACCAAATTAATTTTAAAACCATTTAATCTCCTGGTTGTTCACTAATATCACTTAAATTCATTTCTGGGAAACCAATTCCATCTTTCATGTTTATCCGAACTTGAATATAAGTGAATCGAACTTTTAAAACCAAGTAAACAAAAGATCCCGAACAATGAAATTGAGCCTTATAACTAATCAAAAAGGCCATGAATGAACTAAAAAGGGTTATAATAAATCAATTACATATAGAAGGGGTTATGGACTTATTAATTAATAATTCAAATTTTTTATTCATGTCTTTGATAACAAGAGGATAACACCAACAGATTTAAGGTACGAGAACCTCTTCTTTTCACTCTTAATCAAGATTGTTCTCTATGCTATGCCTTTTGGTGAAATAACAAGGGATGGTGTATGTTTTCTCATATCACCCATACTTTCCTAATGTTATATAGGTGATGAAAAACCCCTTATCTCTCTCGTAAAGAAATCTTAGTTACACCTGATACCATGATGATAAACATTAATGGATTCAACCCGAACTTCCTTTATTCCTTAGGGTTTCTCTATCTTTATTTTTACAAAAATGTAGTTGTCTTTTATTTTTATGTAAAACTTATAAATTCTGTTTATATGCTCCAAAATCATATTCCAAGATCCACTTCTCATTATATTTTGGGTATATACATGCTTTTAAGTGAATCCTTCTTCGATAGTTCCCAATAAGCACACTCGTTTTAAGGGAACTTCCCAAATTTTTACCTAATTTCAAGTGCACTCTAACCTATGTTTTATTCCACCTTTGTTTTTATAAAATCATTATTTTTATTATGAAAACTATATTTGTTCAATTCTGTTTTAATATAAAAAAATGTCCTCTTTTCTATTTTAAAAGATCTATAGTATTTTCCTTAAAACCGCACAAAAATATTTTGATGCTAATGTTTCTCAAATACATTATTTATATGGTTTCACTTTTTTTGACATCAAATACCATGTTATAAGACTATTTTACCCTATTAATGTCCATGTATGTTCTAATCCATTTCTTTCATTGACACTTTCATGATACTCTCTTTGGTTACACTTTTGTGTCATGATTGTGGTACCCAATTCTTTCCATAGGTGACCTTGTGTTTATGTATGGTTGATTATGTATGATTATTTATGTGGAAAGAATATTCATGAAAATTTTGAGATGGGTGCACCTAGATAACGCCCCAATGCATTGGGTTAAGTTAGGTCTCATGAGATGTGATGTGAAACGGGATTGGCGGTTAGCCTTAACCTATACTAAAGATATGTTTTATGATTCTACCACATTTATATGATTCCATGCCTATATGAACCCATTATTATATGATATGATTTCATAATTCCCATGCTTTGGATATCTTTATGTCATGCCTCCTAACTCATGTTCTTAAGATGTATCCTTATGTCCATTCCCTTACTGGGATTTTCATCTCACCCCTTTGTTCATGTGTTCCCCAGGGTACCATATGCAGATGTAAGGGCTCAGAGGAAGTTAGGATCTCTTTATGGAAATTAAATAAAGAAGTGTTTCCCCTTGTTTTATGTTATATGTACCTAGTATTCCAATACACTAGACTTAACAATCCTTGGTTTGTACTATGATGTATAATTATTCTTAAAATCATGTAATGTTATATATAAAAGGCTTGGGTCGCTATACGATGTTCTTATCAGACTTAAGAAACTGATGTGGGGAGATATTATAGTAACATTATGATATCATCTATTTAATTTATTTAAAAATAAAATAATGAAACATTGAGTTACTCTTCATCATCCCTTAAATAGTGAATTAATAGTGGATGACTCGCACAAGGACTATGTATTAAGGGTTGGTGGAAGAATTCAAAGAAGCTTTCACACAATTTTAATGAGATCTTATCTTAAATATGATGAAGGGAAACTAAACCCGCACCCACCTCCTATTTATTCACACCTAATAACCCAAGGATCATGGGATGAATTTCCTAGCCATCGTGCAAAGCAGTATTTTCAAGTACATTTTGTTTGGTAATAAATTTTTTGATGATACATGTATTAATCATTTTGATTGATAGTTTTTTATTTATGAAACAAAAATTGAGTGTTAAAAAATGAACAAGCTGCAAAACTAGTGTACCCCTAACGTAAAGCAAGAATGGGGTACGATTCACTTGAAAAAAATGGTACGTATTTTAAATATATCGTAATAATTTTATGTGACATAAAAAAACACCCTAACTATGTTCCTCTATTTATATGTAGATTGTTGAATCCAAATAAAAAGTCACTTCCATCCCAGACCATGTACTATTGAAGGAGGCATGTGTTAATAAATATGGGATAATGATAGATGAAAACACACAAAAACTGTGGGAAACTTGTGTATGCATGACATAATAAATATTTTTTTATTTAATTCTATATTACATAACAATGTTTAATTATTTTACTATAATTTATATCTAACATAGTTACAAGAATTAGAAACATCCAAACCAGATGCAGACATACTTTCAGTGGCCTTGAAGTAGGTAGAAAAGTATGGTTTCATCAGAAGTGTGGGTTTTGGGGTGAGCCCCCAAACATTTTTTGAGAAAAAAACAAGAGGAGGATGAAAGTAAATAAATAAAAATTATGATAGAAATAATAGAGATCCTTTAATAACATATTCAATTGTAGATTGATTTCATGGATTATTTGATGGCAGCGGGGGTAAAGAGAAGAAACAAATCAAGAACAACCAGCGTGTGAAGAACCCGCCCCACACCCCAATAGCTTTGAGGCAAGAAATTACCCTCAAAATCATTTCTTAGTTGAGGTAATAAATGTTCTAATAATTTTTTCTATGAATTTTGAATCAGATAGACACTAATATATTTCCTGTACTGATATTTTACATGGTGAAAATGACAGTGATTTATATATATCAACAACCACCCATCACCTTGTGGTGAGGGCTATGGTGTTCAATATCTAGGACACCATGATACATAATAGACCACTTCCAATAGGTCATGTCAAAGTATTGATTAATGTATCCCATGAGTCAAGCATTGATCTACCTATTCCAAATGATTATGAAGATATTCATATGGTCGAACAAGCTATTGGAACATTGATTGTATGGCTATCACATCTTATAAAAAAACATGTCATCAAGGATGTATTCATTTAAAATTTCTTTTTCAAGATAAACCATTAACATTTAGTGAAAAAATGTATGAACTGAAGAATGTTATTATAGGACATAGGGAAGAGGGTGAAAAGAAAGAACAACTCAAAATCATCTCAAGGATCAACCACCCGATTGAAACGATCTATCAAATGCACCCTAAACCCGCCCATTATATATCTATATTTATTATCATTACATACTCATATGAATATGAAGTTTAAAGATTATGGTACTCACACAATTATTTTTGATAAAAATATATACAAAGAGGAAGATCCAGATTTCATTAGGGTTGAAAATGTAACTGAAATCTTGGAGTATGATTTATTAGGTGGTTCAGTTGTAAATGTATACATGATATATGTTTTCATGATTTTATTTTCCAAAAGATGATATACTATGATGATTATGACTAAATATGTTTCATATTTCTTGCAGTTGTATATATGAAAAACAATTGAAGGGATTTTCCCATGAAAAACAGTTGGACTCGTGGGGGAGGGTCTTCCTACAGCTTCCTTGTAGGTTCGATTTTGGTGGTTTTCTTTCTTTGTTGCTGAATGTGGAGAGTGCTGGGAATTGGATCATTTGGTTTTTTGTATGGTGTGAATGGTTTGTCGATGGTTCCCTCTCCGTTGGGATCTCTTTGCTATGTGGTCTGCTTGTTCTGTGGATATGGTGGCAGTGGATCGATGCACTGGAGATGCAGAGAATCAGGATTTCGTGGTGGTTTGATCCATGATGGTGGTCTTCTTGGAATGGATTGTTGTTGGGTGATCGCTTTCATGGTGTGATTTGCTGCTTGGTTGGAGATTTTTGGTTCAGTGATGGAATTTTGGTGGCTTTCGGTTTGAGGTTTGAGAGTCATTGCACCTATTCTCTTATAGGAATTGCTTCAAATGTGGTTTAGAGCATCGCTTTTCTCTTGGTTTTTGCTTTCGGATTTGAATATTTGAGAGGGTATGGCTTTTCCATCAGTTCCATGCCCGTGTAGTCATGTACGGGACTCTTTGTCGTGAAGCGATGAGTATGAGAAACGAATTTAATGTTTATGATGCTGGGTAGGAGCTCTTCTGTGTAGGTTTGAATTAGTTGTTTTCTTTTAAATTTTTTGTATCATGGTGCTTTGAATTTTTTTATGTCTTTGAAGTCATGTATGGTTTTTCAATTTTTCCTTAAAAGTGATTGAAAATAAAAAATTAATTTTCAGTCAGGCTTAAAACTCTACAATTTAATCATATCAAATATATTTTAATTTCTTTCATCACTTCTTCATTTTTGTGTTTTTAGGTAGCATTGGATGATCATTGTGGTCAATTTGGATACTCTAAAGATTTATTTATTGGATTCAATGCACCGATATCCGATAAATCGACCACACATGATGGGGTTTTTTAATTTCTAATACAGTATATCCAACATTTTAGAACTAAAAATCTTGTTATTTATTTCATATTATCATTTAATGACGATTCTGTAATGATAGGGTGGGGCATGAATAACATCTACATCATAGAATGAGGCCAGGGGAAAAGGAAAAATAACATCACAAGTATTATGACTAGATAAGTATCAGGGTATATATAATAATATTTCACTATCCAAAAACATATAAAAAATACTTATTTTTCTCAATCTTTCTATAGTGTATGAAATAAACGGAAAATGTTATGGTTATTATGTTTGTAAATTTATGAAAGAGATCATATTTCATGAACAGACCAGTATACTAGAAGCGGTATTTTCAAATATAATTAGTATTTCATTTAAAGTATTTATTAATCCTTTGTGTATTTATATTTTTTCTGTACTACCATGATTTTAAAAAATAATATTATTCCCAAGATGATATATATTAGTTTAGAAACAAATGGGAAACATACGTAATGGAAGAATGTATAGAATGATCATGAATATGTGACTATTATGACTCGAAGTGTCTATTTTTATTTAAAATTGATAGTATTTTTCGTAAAAAGAGAAAGTGAAATGATAAAAAATGAGAAAATTCATTAAGATTGATTTGATACTTTATAAAAATGATGCATAAGTCATTTGTGACATTTAGGAATCAACCACACCTAAATCTGATGCATGGTGTGATCATTATGACTTTAAGTGTGTATTTTTATATTAAATTAACAATAAATTTTGCAAAAAGTACAAGTGACTTACTAAATACTGAGAAAACACATTCATATTGTTTTGATACTTTTGTAAAATTATCCATATATCATTTTTAAAATGTAGGAATCTACCACACCTTAATTCGATTAATAGTGTGACCGATATGACAAAAAGTTTCTGTTATTAGTTTAAAATTGACATTTAATCTCAATATGTGTCACTCACTGAAAACCAAGAAAACTCGCTCTTATTGTCTTCATAATTTGGGACAATGATTAATAAGTTCATTGTGATGTGTATGAAGTACTCTCATGTCAAACTGATACACAATGTGACCGATATGACTCAAAATGTGTGTTTCCAGTTTCAAATGATATTTTAGTAAAAAAACACAATTGAAAAACTAAAAACTAAGAAAACACATTTGGGTTGTTTTGATACTTTAGTAAAATGATATATAAGTCATTTTTGACGTGTAGGAACCAACCTCACCTCAATCCAATGCACGGTGCGACCAGTATACCTAAATGTGTCTCTATTTATTTAAAATTGACATTAATTTTAGTAAAAAAACACAGTTGGAATACTAAAAATAGATAAAACCCATTCAAATTGTTTTTAAAATTTTTTAAAATTATCCATGAGTCATTTTTTATGTGTAGGAATCAACCCCACTTCAATAAAATGCACTATGTGACCGGTATAAATCAAAATGTGTCTTTTTATTTAAAATGGATATTTAATTTAAGTAAAAAAGAACAACTAACATAAAAAACCAATAAAACACATTCAGATTGTTTTTATACATTAGTAAAATGATCCATGAGTCATTTATGATGTATAGGAATCAACCAAACCATAATATGATGCACGGTTTGACTGGTATGACTAAAGGTGTCTGTAATTAGTTTGAAATTTACATTTTATCTCAAAACGTATCACTCACTAAAAACTATGAAAATTCTATCCAGTTTTCTTCATAATTTAGTAAATTTATTCTTAAGTCCTTTATGACATGTATGAAGTATCCTCATATCAAATCAACACATGATGTGACCGTTATGACTCAAAAATCATGTTTCCAATTTGAAATGACATTTTAGTAAAAATAATTGACATACTAAAAACTGATAAAACTTATTTGGATTGTTTTAATACCTTAGAACAATGACCAATGAGTCATTTATGGGTTTTAGGAATCAACCACACCTCAATATGATGAACGATGTGACTGTTATAAATCCAAATGTGTCTTTATTTAAAATTGACATTAATTTAAGTAAAAAAGAACAAGTGACATTATTAAAATAGATAAAATGAATTTGGATTGTTTTGATACTTTAATACAATTATCCATGAGTCATTTGGTATGTGTATTAATAAACCTCACCTCAATATAATGCACAATGTGACCAGTATGACTAAATGTACTTGTTATCAGTTTAAAATTGATATTTTAGCTCAAAACATTTCACTCACTGAAAACCAAGAAAACCACATCTGATTGGATTAATAATTTAGGCTAGCGATTAGTAAGACCTTTTTTATCTATATGAATCATTATCACCTCAAATTAGTGCACTATGTGATAGGCATGACTAAAAATAGGTGTTTTCGGTTTGAAATGATATTTTAGTAAAAAAACACAACTGTCAAACTAAAAATCGAGAAAACCCATTCGGATTGTTCTGATACATTAGAACAACGATCCATGAGTCATTTGAGATGTGTAGGAATAAATCACCTCTCAATTAGAAGAATGATTATACATATATAAATCCATATATTTCATTTAAATATGAAATTAATTTTAGTAAAAAAACAAGGGACAAACTCAAAACCAAGAAAACACATTCAGATTGTTTTGATATTTTAGTAAAATGATTCATAACTCATTTGTGAAAAGTAAGAATCAACCCCACCTTAATACTATTAATGGTGTGACCTATATAACTACAAAAGTTTCTTTTTATTAAAAATTGACATTTTATTAATGTATTCTTTCATATTAATGTTTAATTTATTTCTTTATAGTGTTACTAACATAATAATTGTTTCTATATATAGGTGGAACCTTTTTCTTTATTTAGGATGATTTTTTCAAAAACTAATACCATGGGAGGACATTTTTGATAGGGGATCATGGATTTCAAAGGATAAAACATTAATATTTTTAACTATTTATTGGATAATTGTGAATGTAATTTTATAAAACATTGTTTGAAATGTATATAGAATTGTTTGCAAAAACCTTGTGTGTGTGCTTCTTTGTTATTGTATACTCTTCTTTGTTCTTGTGTGCACTATGTAGGTGGTGTGTGTGTTTTATGTTCAGGTGCTGGTGGGTGTGGTATTATATAAATAGCACATCATAAGCAGCTAGGCCTTTATTATCTCTATTTCAAGTATTGATAAAGTCCCCCTTTATCAATGCTATTTAGAGCACTAATAAAGTCCCACTTTATGAGTTCTATTTCAAGCGTTGATAAATTCCCTCTTTATCGGCTCTAATTAAAGCACTGATAAAGTGGTCCTTTATCAGTACTAAAAATAGCACTCATAAAAAGTTTCCTTTATCCATGAAAAAATAGCACCAATAAAGGGGGTCCCTTTATCAATAATTTTTTTATCATGGATAAAGGACAACCTTTTTCAATGCTTTTTAGCACTATTAAATGGGACCCCTATCTTCACTAAGATTTATAGTTCTTTTCTAGTGCTGTTAAAATCATTTTCTAGCACTTTTAAAAGCACTATCTATAGTAGTGAAAGCATTTAATACTTCCCATGTTTGATCTTTTATGGTCTAGTTTTATTAACAGACTTTTATCACTTCCATATCAAGCCTTCTCACATAAAGGTGGTGAACTTGAGCTTAAGATTCTTAGGAAGCTCGATCTAAACAAAGATATCATCAATACTTCACAACCATTCCTCATCTATTCCCAATTCTATATATCTAAATAATTAAGGTGGATTAAACACTAATAACTTCTAGAGGAATTACTAACAATAAACCATTGGATGAGTAATCATAGACACAATATTCAATACATATGAACCAAATGACTGAGACAATACTTTATTAACAAAAGGGAATATAGTGGGACATATATCCACAAAGCCTCTTCAAGATTCCTTAGATCTTAGTAGCATAATACTCTAAAAACAATAAGCATAATACTAAATCAAAACATATCATAATTTGAAACTCCACATCCCAATCACAACTCAATAACCCCTACATAACAACATCATTGATCTCAAAAGTCCCAATCACTTTTCAAATTGTTCCATGAGATAGTCCAATAAATTGAAATACCCCTCTTTAATAAAAATAAAAAAAATTATAGACCACAATTTCACTCTCAATCCCACATTTTTCAAAACATTTAAAAATATAAATAATTTCCATTCAAGTTTTAAACAACCTTAGGTTTTTAATTTTTCTGAAAATTAACTTGGATAAACCTAAACAATATTTAAAACTCAAATAAAAAACCACAAAATAATATTAAACCAATAACAATAATGCACAAAAACAAACTAGATCTTAGAAAGTCAAAATTCCAAAATTTTAATGTAAAGGGATATTGTACATGGTTTGTAAGATCGTGAATCAAAGTTGCGAAGCTCACTAGAGGTTAACATAGATGGTTGTGTGGTCTACACATGGATTTCCACACTGTGCACAGTATCTATGCACGCTATGTATCCTTTGAAAAATACACTCCAAGCCTTGGAGATCCTAAAAATATCTCAGAAATTATAAATTCCAATAAGAAACATTCAATTAAATTCCAAAAACTACGAAAAAATATGAGAACCAGGATTAGATTTGAGACACAAACATTTTGGACCTCCCTAGAGACCCAAAAATCCTTCTAGATAAGTAGTGATCAAGAACATAACCATGAATGACCACTTGAATTCTAAAAATCCTACCTCCAACTACAAAAAATCCCAAATAACAAGGGATGTCCTCTTTTGATACCATTTCTTCACAAACCAACCCATGTCAACCCAGAACCGGTCACCCAAGATAATCTGCAACAAGGCTTGAGAGGTGTTCTCTATGTTCTTAGGATTGAAACTAGTGTTGGGAATCTATCATAAATCAATTGGGAATGATTTGTCCCATTAAAAATCTATAAAATAAATGATAAAAAACTAAAAAAAAACAAAATGTTAGTAGTGAAAAGAAATAAACATCAAACATATGTTTTCATGACCTCATGGGTCACCACCAACCATAGAACTATTCTCACTCCATGAGAGACTGAAATCCAAGTTCAACCTGATACTAAAATGGTAATGTAGGCTTGAGAATCAAGATGCTCTGTATGAATTCTAAGAGAGAAACCAAGACCTATTCTTTACCTTTATATTGAAGACCGTTTCATGTTAGTTTGAAAATATAAATATATAAAAATAAGGTTTTCATTTCTTTTTTAAAAGAAATAACATGTTGAATACATCTATAAAAACATTTTCATATTTTAAAACAATTTCTAAAATAATGAAAAACTTTATGATCATCTATTTATAAGATGAAACATATTCCAAAACAATAGTTCGGTAAGAGTATATAACAATGGAAATTACATAATAAAAGTGAGACGTAACATATGAAAGTAAAATGAATGTAAAATGAGTGTCGTGGGATCTTGGGAGATAGTCAAGATGGTCTATAATAAATCTATAAAAAATTTCATAATCAATATCCACCAACGTTGGATACCAATAATCAACCCACCCAAATACAGAGTGTTACCTTCACTAGATCGACTGAGGGACATATCCCATGAGTGGATAAGTGAACTATCATGGTGTCACTAGTCATTGTATAATACTAAAATAGTATATCATGTGTATCTATATCTCCCTTATAACTACCCAAAGCTTAACATGATGAATAAATAGAGGCGAGTTTTTTCAAACTATAATATATATACACATAATTCACTTTATACTAAAACAAATCATTTATTTTCTCTCATTTGAACTCCCTTTTTAAGTGTAACCCCATTTTTCCCATTCCATGATACACAAACAATACACAATCCCCATTACTCATCTTGAATCATACATTCCCATCATTCAATATCCATCATAGTTCTGTAAACAAGGGTTATGTCTTAATATGGGTTTTCATTTTCAAGGAAAAACCTAAAAGTTTCAATTGGGCCTCATAATTTGAAAGGAAATACCTTTCATTTGAAAACCAGCCTTTACTAAAATCCTTCAAAGTTCAACAAAAAAATATTTGCACTTACATACATCTTCAATTTGATATATATATATATATATAATCACACCTTGTACCAAATGTACATTTTCCCATCACCATGACTGAATATGTACAAAGAAGAAACCTATATATTTATCTATGTGTATATATGTGTATGTATGTATAAATTTAATTTAATGAGTTAAAAGGTTAGAAATCTCTTAGAGGATTTATAGAAAACCAAATATATTGTTAGGAAATTATAAAAAACCAGAAGAAAGGCCAAAAATATATTGAGGAATTTCCAATTCACAAGGAATAAATCCTTTCTAAACTCTACCAAGCACTTAGGATTCTTGACATTTCAAAACAATATTGGAAACATTCTTTAGAAAGACAAAGCCACGCTGAAAAATTAAAGAAAAAATATGTAAAACAAGAGATAACCCAATTCAAAGAACCACAATTATTTTCCATAGTATATTCACTTTTTATAGTAATGAAAACATACTTTAAAAAATCAAACAATCAAAATTTAAATTTATAGGATTGAACATAGGGTAACCTACCTCCAAATTTGTCATGTTTTACAATAGTAACATAAAACCTCTTTAAGGGGGTCCAGGGAAGAAACAGAGACCACAAGGAGCCCAAAAAAACCAAAATCCCCAATTTAAAAATAATAAAACATGAAACCTAGAACACTAAAACCATGGAAAAATAATAATCCATGATAAAATAGAAGGAAGAAGAAGAGAGATAAGTTATAATGACATTATATTGAAGATTCAAGACAAAACATTGAATAAATACCAAGAATACATCATGAGGAGGCCAAGAACCAAAGGAAGAGGTAAGGGAGGAGAACCCTAGGGTCATACGGGCTAAATGAGAGGGGTGGAGAGGGATTTTGGGTGAAAATGCAAGAAAGGGAAATGTTAAAATATAATTTTAATAACCTTGGGACATACGCATGGTTTGGCCGCACGTTCTGGCACACGATGCGATGACTACTTTCCCTCTACCCAGCTTCTATACCACCCCACATGGGCAGGAAACACATTTTGGTAAATCATGCATTGTCCATGTGTTTTGGCTAAAAAAAATTATATAGGCTATCACATGGTTTCTACATGGTTTGGAAAACCTTTCTCCTTAATGGGGGGAGATTCTTTGTATGCCCAAAAACACCTAGTTTTAGAGAGAAAACTACCCGGGAGGAGAGATAAATAAAAAGGTACACAAAAATAAATAAAATAAAATTATTAATATCGATTTGGGGTGTGGAATCTAGGAATATCTGGTCCATATTAGAGGAACCTGGGTTCCATAAATTTTCTCTCTTCTTTTCTGGAGATCTCCTTCAAGTTGTTACCTCACTCTAGACTATTTTAATACTTAGTATAAGTGTTCTTTAACTAGGTTTCTATGTATAAAACCTATATATGATTAATTTAACCCCATTTTCCATCTCTTTTTCTCCAATTGTGATTTGGAAATCACATGTGGGAGTTAATGGATTGCTTGGGTGTGTAGACTAAATATCTTTACACTCAGATATCCATGGTGTATCTATGGATTAAGGTTATAGGTTGGCGGTCCTTTATAGTCATGAAAACGCTAGGTTTACAAGATTCATGGTAATTGCCTCAAGATCCCAGGTGGGACCTAGAATAAGTTTGATGGTTAGCATCAGGGTCTGCACTAGGATACAACATGGCACACACGTAGGGCAGTGACAAGGCATGCGTGTTGGGCATCGATAGAGAATGTTCACAACACATCAATATGGAGCCTATGTATCGTCCATTTTATCTTAAAATGTTTTAAAATTTCTTATACTTTTATGTTATTGTCATGAATAAAATTTGACTTCCAGCCATTGTGAAATATAAAATCCATATACGATATGTTTTACGAAAACAATTGATTAATTTTAATTAAACAAATATCATGGAAACTTAATTTTATGAACATAAAAGTAAAATGTTTTCAAATATAATTTTTCCTACGAATTACTTATTGAATATTTTGAGTTTTGTGCTCCCCACTGACCCACAAGTTCTGAAAATTCCTTTTACCAATCCTACAATTCCTTGAAATGTCCCTCAAATAACACCAATAAATATTCAACTCCTCAAGAAATTCCTCTCACTGATAATTCATCATTCCTCTTTATTTCTCTCTTAAATACCCTCTATAATAGTTAACTATCTAATTTAGATAAATTTAGATATTTTAAATGGTTGGTTCCAATAATAGGAAGTAAAGTATGGTAAGGGTTCCTTTCACCGCCCTCAATCTCTAACACCATTATTTCAATTATCAGAAAATAACTATTTGGGTTAAATGTGAACTTTCATATGTAACATCGATTAGATAATCATCGTTGTTGTACATCACCATTTCAAAAATCCCAGAATAGTGGGACTAAAACAGTTTCACCTGAATTGTATAAAAATAAACATGTAATGTAAGTTTAGTGATGAAATTGTAATTTTTATACATGTATCAAGTCTTATAAGGTCTACTAAAATATTGATCATGAGTATGGGATATTATGTGATATTTCGACACATAATAAAGATCCACCAAATCTAGGTAAGTGGGGTTGAGGGCATTATATTTGGTATCAGAAAAATTAGTAGAAACCACTAAAATAATATTTAAATGAATATAATAACTTTATGAAGAACACTTAAAAATATAGAAAACTATTCTATAATTCATGAAAAAATGGATATAAATTTATGATTAATGAATTTAATATATCAATACTTAAATTTTATACTATGATTTATAGTTCATAGTAGAGAGGCTTGCTAATAGAAATGATAACCACTAAGAGGGGGTGAATAAATCATCAATGTCCAATTCAAACCTTTCCCCACTTTTCGACCAACATGTTCCCATTTTTTATTATTTATTAGATATTTACTTCACTTAAAGTAATCATAGTTTATTGTGTAAATAAAGAATATGAAGATTATAATTTATAAGGCTCACAAACTCTTTATGGGTGGCTAGATCTTAGCGATTTTTTGGTATTATCTAATGTCTCATAGCCTCTGTCTTAATATCCAAAAGATATAAATCAAGTAGAGAATAGTATCAATCTGCTTGTAACGATTCCTCCCAAACAATTATGTGAATCTCATTTATTCCATCATCAAATAAAATAAATATGAATATCTATAGTCTAAAGATCTTATAATTATGATTTTTATCCCATTATAAATCAATGTATATTGATCTCTTTTAGTATAGTACTCACATGTAATTATCTTCCAAAGTATGAATTATATCCTTGAGATGTATCAAGAACATAAGCATGGAATCAATCTCATAACCTTCCCTCAATCTTTGTTAATTATTCTCAATGAATACTCACAAGAAATTTAATGATCGACTCTTACACTTCTTTCGATTTCTTTATTTTTCTATTTCTAACACATTCACACTCTATCTTATCTCCCTCTTATATTTTAGAGAAATATTTATATAATTAATATATAAAAATATATTTATATATTTATATCACTATAAAAGGTTGTAATTCTATATTAATTCCTAGAGGGTCTTAACTTGATCCATGTGTCAATTATATTAATTACATAGTAAAATTAATCTAAATATATTGATAAAATATCTTACGTAAATTGCTTAAAAATTTCCAAATTTGAAGGAAACTAAAATTTGTAGATTAAGTAAATATATTCAAAAACATAACATGTTTATTGTGACCATGGTATGTTTATTAGTCATCCTAAATCCCAACAAAATGGTTTAAATCTTTAATTTATATGTAGAATTAGCAATTATTTCCACTAAAAATAAATTTTGGTCTAAAAATAACCATAATGTGTTTGTGTAAAACAAAATTAATTTTTCATCATCCTACAAAACTATAATATATAAACATGGAATGTTTATCATCTCATGAAAACTAGAGAAGTTTAATTATTCTTCTTAAATTTTAAATCTATATAACCACACTGTGTTTTGATAAACTATGATTTGTTTCTAGTGGTCCTCAATTCAAGTAACTATATAAAATTGAACTTCTAAATCATGTTTAAAAACATGAAGTTGTATTATGATTCATAATGTATTTTATAAAACCATGATATTTTTTCCTTCTTATTTTCATCAATTGCAACTATATCTTTTAGTTCTTCAATATCTTGAATATTTGAATATTTATAGACTCAAACATTTAATCAGGATATCATATATAATTTTAACACCCCTAAATTATAAAATAATAACATTTTTTTATATAATATACTAAATGCAACACCAAGATTAAACAAACCACAAAATATATTTATTAAAATTTAATATATTTGATAACTTCCAAAATAAGAAACCCTGAGTCGAAATGAACCATAATATAGTATTTCATTATAACCTAACCATTAATTTTTTAAGTATTAATATTAATAACAAAATTATGAAGATTAGGGTTATCTATAGATAAAAAATAAATTAAGAGCTGTTTAAATGAAAAAAAAAATTCTGAAAAAATTGTATTTTTTCAAAAATATGGTTTAGGCACATTTTGTGCACATAATTTAAAATTAATTTATACCAATTGTATAAAATTTATTTTAAAAATAAAATTAATTTTTTAAATTATAATATTAAAATTATCTAAGGTTTAATTTCTTTTATTTTTTATAATTGTTTCATTTTTCAACGAATAGTGAAAAATAATGAATTTTTATTGAAAACTTCTTTTTAATTTTAATTATTTATAAAGTTAAATTATATTTTAAATTAGATTTAAAGTAAAATTAATTCAATTATATATCAACTAATATGATATAGTTCATATGGACCATTTTTATATTCAAATTTGATATAAAAAACCTTGTAAACTTTTGAATATTTTCTCATTGAAAACCCATTTTCTCATCACGTCTGTAGAGTTAATTTTAAATTTAATATTTCCAATTATTTCAATGGAATTTATAAAAAAATTATTTAATATTTTTAATCAGAATTATTTATATTATTTAATAATTTTAACTTAATTTTTCACCATAATTAATAGTAAAAATCGTACAAATTATTTATCATGATTAATGTAAAAATGGGTATATTAGAGGGTTAAAATAAGAAGATAATAGTAAAATTAATCTAAAAACTTGTCTAAAATATATTTTATAGACATATATTTACATTAGTATGTCTATTTTTTATGAATACTCCATTTCAGTCCCTTTTGTCATGTGAAAAATGTGGTTACGCCTTTTTCATTTCAAAAATTACAAGTATTCCACTCCCCATACTTATAAAATGCCCCATCTTCTCCTCTCCACTTAATGCCATAAAACCCATTTTGTATACCAATATCTACCAAAATCACTTTAAAAATTCCCACCTCTCAACCTATAATTTGTTTTGGTCATAAATTCAACATTGGAAGTATTTTTATACAAACCTAATGAGTTTACGTGAGGAAAAGGTAATGTTCTTCATCGAGAATTTTTTATTTATTTCTTCCTCAACTTCTCTAAATTTTTATTAAACTATGATTATATAATAAAATCAGTATATTCTATATATTAATATTTTTTATGTTAATTTCATGACCTAAAACCATCCCCACTTCCATAAAATGGGTTATTAAATAAATATTTCTATGAATGGAAGACTACCGCCTCGCGAACTGATGCCATTAGTTTTTCCATTACCACCTCTCAATATTGGGTATGATGATTGATATAAAGTAAATATATGATTTTTATAACATAATTATATCTATGGAGTAATTATATAATATATTACTTCTTTACATTCCACTCTGTAGGGGATATGATAACATCACTTGTGTGTACAATAGACTACTGCCTCGCAAAGCGTTGTGATTCATTTTTCGTTAACGCTTTATATGTAATGTAATATGGATACATTTAATGAATATATGTGATATAAATTACTTAATTAGGATATTAATGAAACATTTATTATTCTTAAAAAATAATATATCATTTTCTTTCTTATAATTATTCTCACTTAAAGATGATAACATCGTTCATGTACTTGTGGACTACCACCTTCACGAAGCGATGTGACTCTCTTTTCATCACCACTCCACGTAGATGATATATTAAAAATATTTTTGGGAATAACATGGTATTTATAATATTATTATAATTATGTAAATATAATATATTACATACCTCATTTCATTAATGATCATTAAAAAATGGAAACGTTTCCCTTATGTACGTACGAGCTTCCATCTATATGATTGTAATGTACTTAATTTCTCAAAAACAATATTTTTTTATTGGTATTAAAATTATAATTGATTTATAGATATTATGGATATATAATTATAATTATTCTAGAGATTATGTAACTATACAATATACACAAGAACCATAAATTTCAAGATAAATAATGATTGAGAAAACAAGGAAATTAACACCTGAAACAATGAAAATAATGAAAAATTATTAACAAATAGGTGATAAGATGTTATAAAAGGATTATATATTTTATGATAAATATTAATATGTTTCTATTTTAAGTTAATAATATTTTTCAAATCATTATATAGAATTTTAAAGAACATTCAACCAAAAGGAAGTGTGAGGTAAGTAACTTCGTCTCAATTTCCCTTCATTGAGGTATATTGTAATTTCATAAAACTAATTTATTTTATATGATGTATATACTACCCATTTAACATGTAATATCATGATTAATTAATAATTCATTGTTCCATTATTTCAATTTTAATTATTTCATCCAAGGAGATTTGACGTAAAAATTACCATGTGGCAAATAATTTCATAACTCAATTTCTTTTCATTGGGTAATATTACTTCTTTGTTGTCTTTGATATTATAAAATTATATTTTTAATTACTTATGATTATATTATGTTATATTTAAAATTATTTTTTGTTTATTTAAATTTTATTCACATAATCAATTTATTTAATAATTATCATGACTGGAATGTTTAAAATAGAGGAGCAGAACAGTTTAGAGTCTGACTATTCAGAGAACATTCAAAATAAAGTGGTCCTACCTAGTTTCAATTAAATTCATGAAACCAAGGGAAAGATAGAATCACACACAACTAAATATGTCATTAATCTTGCATAAACTTTACCAAATATCATATATCAATTCCAGTTCATTTTCCAATTCAAAAAAATGATGACATTTTAGATAAAAGTGGAATTAAAACCTTAACCAAATGAACATCCATGTCTGACTTTCTTCTAGGTACCAAAGATTTTAGACAAATTTTTTTTGAATCACTTCATTGATACCATTCAAATTATCATTAATTAATTCAATTTCTCCCTTCTTCATATAGGTTCAAAATTCCCCTCACGTAAATAAACTCATTTTTGAAAGGGGACTTTATTTTAAGTTTTTCCCATCCATATTTTATGAGAAGAGTGTTATGCATGGAAATTATTCAAGGTGAAATTTGATTTTATTTATTAATAGAAATAAACCCAGTTCACATATCTCAAATACTCACCTCAGGATCCCATTTTCCCATTCTACTCCAGTTACAAAGGACTTAACTAATTATCATTTGAGTAAGTTAATTACGTGATTTTGTTTTAAAGATGAGTCCCCTAGGATCCAGTTAAAATTAATGGATTCCTAAATTCTTGATCCTAATTCCACAAAAATCTATAATATATCACTCCCTTTTCCTTTTTTCTTAAATAGAATTTACATAAAGATAGTGTTCAATTTCATTCAACAATCATTCATCCCCAACAATTTCTAACTCAGTGCAACCGTTAACTTCCAACAGGTTGGTATCCACATGGTATGAAGAATTGAAGTTCAGACTGATTCTAGTAAACCCTGAGGTTGTGAAAGAAATTTTGAAAAAATTTCTAGGAATTTTGAAATATTTGAGAAAAAATGACCATTTTTTTGAAAAAGAAGTTTGGGGAATTTATTGTGGGAAAATGACCCATATCCGCCACAGATAAAACTCAACAGTGTCCCCATTGTTGACTCTCAAGGTAAGAGACAACTTAGTTCAAAATATATTGACAATTAAGTATTAAAAAGGATGTGAAATGGTTTTATTGAGGTTTAAAAATTGTTTTCCACATACCAAAAAGAAAGAGGAAAAACAAAACAAAAACCAAAAAGAAAATACCCACCAACCCCCAGAAGCAATAAGTATATTTCTATTTATAAAATTTTATTTCTTTGAATAGTTATACGTTGACAAAATATCTTGTCAATTTATTTAAAATAGTATCATGTTTAATATTAATTTACTACAGTAGCATAATCCAGGTGAAAAAAAGGGTTCCAATAAGTTTTACCATGTAGTTCAATTAAATTTTCAACTCTTTAGATTTCATCATGATAGCACCTAGCAGGAAAATAAATTCAAAAATTTCAATTATAAAGGGAGATTACCCCGCACTTAATTCATAGAAGTAAGAAAAATTAATTAGTAAATATGTCATAATTAAAATAAACACTACCATTATATTGAGGTTTTTCATTCATTAATTTTATAAAGTATCTCTATGTTTTCTTTGTTCTAGGACTCCAACTGCTCCATTAAAGTTCCTACAAGTTATAAAAAATTTACATGAGACTTCAAGAATTTAATGCTCAAGGGAAGAAGCAACCAGAGTAAGAGTAAAAGAGTTTTTTCTAGTTTTCTCAATCTAGAATCTTTATTCTTGTTAGGATGTTTCAAAGAAGTCTTCCACTGGTAAAAAATTCCCACAACCAACCAGGATCCACCAGACCACCTACACCTCATGTCAATTAGAAAGAAGAATACAAACACCATCAATAAAAATAAAAAATATTTCGCTAAAATATAGCCATTATTATTCACCAAAGTAGAGAGACAAAAAAACTAAGCAAAGAGAATTTATTCAAACTAGAAATGAAAACTAAAAACAAGGACAACCATCGGTTTCCTCCCATGTAGTGCTAGGTTTAAAGTCCCTATCCATACATTATTACCCTAACTAATTCTAACCATGATCATTCAGTGTGTTTGAATCATCAGTGGGGTGTACATCACTATTTTCTAACACATCAAAAGAAGTGTCACTCAAGACACCCTCATCTATATCACCAAGAAGAATTATCCAAATCTCATCCATCTCACCAAGAGGGAACATGTTGTCCATCTCAATTGGACCTTTAAAAATACTTTATCAACTCTTAAAATGTTCAACAACAGACCATGAAAATTACATTACAGATAAATAATTCCTTCACAGCTTCCCCCACACTTAGAGGATTTCTCAATCCCAGAAACTAAAGAGGACACACCCACAAAAACCATAGAAAAACCTAAAACAACCTAAAACTTAGACAACACTGAATACTCCCAAGTGAAGGAATCAAATTCATCTTCTAAAATATTTTTCTCAATCTACATAGAGGACTTAAATGATGTGAGTATTTCCATTTTAGGTTGGATATGATCACACACAACATAAAACTAGGAAAGTAATAATGTGTTAATGAGATACTCTTTTTCATAGTGGCAATCATCATGTTTTTCAGCAGGACTCAAACCAGAACTTTCTCTAGCCACACAAACCTTCAAAAAATCAACCTAACAATGTAAAATTTTATAAATATGTTGAGAAATGTTAGGAAAAGGTAGAGACTCACTCTCCAAAATTGTTTCCAAGGAAATAATATTCTCATCAACATAAGAGTGTGGGGAAAGATCATCATCCATGGAACAATTTTCAATGGGATGAGAAATCCTTTTCTTTATGAACTCAAGTGGGAAATAATTGTACTCATATCATGCCTCAATTTTGTAACATTTGTTCTCATAAAAATCTATCAAATCACAACTAACCTCAGGTCAGGGCTTTTCAAATACCAAGATCTCCTCTACATCATCAACAACTTGGAGGGTGATTTTCCCTTTGGATACATCAATTATGGCACCACTAGTAGCAAAAAAGGGTCTACTTAGAATGATTAGGAACCTTTTATCACATTACATATCAAGGATTAGAATGTTTTTGGGAAGTATGATTTTTCCTACACTCACAAATAGGTCATCTACCCTCCTATAAGGGTGCGTGAGTGACCTATTGGAAAGTTTAAGAGAAATATTAGTTGGATGAATATCCCTAAGACCAAGCCTTTTAAACAAAGAGTAAGTCATAATATTGATACTTGATCCTAAGTCACACAGGAAATTTAGTTTCCCACTTCCTTTTATTAAGCACCAAATGATAAATCCACTAGGGTCCTTTAATTTTGGAGGAATATTTGTTTGGAAGATTGTACTACACTCCACATTGAGATCAATTTTATCCAACTTCTTCCAATCAGTTTTGTTTTTTAGAAAACTTTTTTGAAGGAAAAATGGGAAGGGATTTTTTCTAAGGATTCTAAGAAAGGAATGTTGACGTTGAAGCTTTGAATTAGTTTCAAAAACATTAGGTAATCAGGTTCATCACTTTGTTTCACTATTTCAGGGAAGGGAATGGGATGAAAATAATATTTTAAAACATGTTGATTATTTACCTTATCCTTGAACCCAAATTTATTCTTTTCTTTTTTAATAAATTACCACTTCATTTTCCTTGGTTATTTATCGTTTTCAAGTGTGGGTTTCACATTCTATTCAATTTGGACCAAGTTGTCCAGATTTCCAGACATGCCTTTTTCAAGATTTTCATTTTTATTTTTAGTTGTTTCATTGGTTTCCTATTGGCTAGGTGGTTCTTTAACTAGTTCTTGATGTTTAATCCCTAACCTAGTTGTTACTTTCATCACATTTTCTCTTTTATTAGGAATTGAAGTGTTGGGTAGCTTGATCTTTTCTCTACCCCCTTGATCTATAGCCATTTTATTCATTTGAAGTTCTAAATTTTGAATCTTTGAATCTGTATAATTCCTCGATGAGCTAATATCACCCAACACTTGCTGAAAAAAACCCATTTAACTCCCCTTTGGTATTGGATAAATCATCCTCATATTGATTTTGGAAAAATTGTTTGGGATGTGGGTGGAAGTTTGGGGAAGGGGTTGTTTCATAACACTTTATTCTCTCTAGGACAAGTTTATATTGTTTTTTTTTCAAAGTTATAAGAATATGAGAATTGATAATTTTCCCCTTGGTTCCTAGCTCTGAAATCCACAAATTGGTCACTCTCATAAAATTGGATAGGGAGGACAAAATTGGGACAACATCTTTGAGTGTGACCAAACATCCCACAGTGGCTGCACTACTCCCTAAGTTCTTGTTCATTAATATTAGAAACTTAGGTTTTGGTTTCATCCTTATGGATTAATCTCTTCCTAGTACACTTTTCTTGGGTCTTTTGATCCATCTTATCAAACAATTTTTTTAGCTCATCAGTATTAGAGTAGGAGAAGTCACCCTCATAGGATCGGTCAACTAAATTATCATTGTAAGGGGTGAGGGAATTGTAAAATGTTTCCATAAGAAGATGAGGAGATAACTGATGGTTTGTAATATTCCTAATAAGGCCTCCAAACCTATCTCATGCTTTGTGAAATAACTCTCCCTCATCCAGAAAATACCCATTGATTTTGTGCTTAACCTCATTAGTGGTGTTCTTGGGGTAGAATTTGGATACAAAATCATTAACCACCTCATACCATGTTTCAAAGATTTCCATATCAAGGTTTTGGATCCAAGTCCTAACCCTCCCATTTAGGAAAAATGGGAACAACCTCATCCTCAAATCCTCCCTACTTAGATCTCTTAGAGGGAGTTTCTGGACAGAACCATAAAACTCCCTAATAAACTCTAAAGAATCCTCTGTTGGAAGACCATTGAAAAAAGGGAGTTGGGAGAGATGAGAAAATTTGATCACATAGCTCTTAGGCCTAGGGGAAAATTTGATGCAAGAATGATTTCTTGGAATAGTATGGATTTGAAAGTCCCTAAGTCTAGGTTTCTTAGGGGCATGAACTAAGGGTTGTGGCACATTTAGGTTTTGATTTTCTGCTAAGTTTTCAAGATTTTCACTTTCTATTTTCTTTTTCTTTCAAAGGTTATAAAACTATTTCTTGATATCAAAAATTGAGGATTCAAGATCTTAGTTAGAAGACCTGGTGTGCATAAAGTTTTAGTAAGAGTGTTAAAAAAATGTACAGTTTTTGAGTTCTGTATATTTTTTTCAATTTTATCTTTTTTTTGTTATATTTTTTTTATCTTTGTAACATATTCCTTCCCTGGAAATGGTTCCAAAATTTTACCATGAACGTTATTGAGTATGTACAAATTTAAAATTTATAAAACCTACTTACTAGTAGTACTGTGGAAAGAAAGTTCATGAAACATAGGGAAGGACTAATATTGTGCTAGACCAAACAATCTTAAAAAAACAAAACAATAACAATAAAAAAAATACAAATAGTGAAGTGGAGTGAAGTGGGTGTTAAAATAAACATGAAATGATGTGATGTAGGACTTGAACATAGTGCAAAAAATAATGATGAACTTAGGGTCCTCTGGACACTTTAAACTAACTAAAAATTATATTATCCAATCCCATTTAGATTAATTCAGTTACTCAGTGCAAAGTAAATTTGTGTTAATCTGCTGAGTTACCAATTCATCAGATCCACATAGTTCAGTTAACTTCCATGAGCCTCAATATTTCAATCTTAACACTTGAATTAATCCATTGTTCAGTATGGAGAATAGATACATTGAAATTTTCCAATTTTCAATAATTTGGGAGAATGGATAGATATGGAAAGGAATGGGAGATGGAATTGATCGTGTCATGAATGAGTGTACATGGAAGTGGGGGTGAATTAGGAGAGGAGTGAATGGATGATGTGAATCTATTCTACCCCCAGTGAGTAGTATGGAAATGGTGGATTAATGTCTAATATTCTACTCGTGCCCCTAAATGAACTGATGCTACCATGAGTAGAAATCTCCAGAATTCTATAGAAGTATTCTAGGGCCTCCACATGGTGATTTCAACATGCCATTTCCTCCATGAATGTGACTGAAGTGGATACTCCATAACTGAGTGAAAAGTTCTGCCAAAATACAGCACAATCCCCATTGAAAATTTAAAAAAATCAAATT
This sequence comes from Viscum album, assembly GCA_963277665.1. Taxonomy (NCBI): domain Eukaryota; kingdom Viridiplantae; phylum Streptophyta; class Magnoliopsida; order Santalales; family Viscaceae; genus Viscum; species Viscum album. The sequence continues at coordinate 54,838,997 of OY728136.1, forward strand.
TAAAATTAAAATGAGAATTAGACGTAAATATAAATATTTTAATCTATATGTCGTTAAAAAACAAAAGAATAAATAAATGTATATAAATTATTTAATAATAATAAATGTTAAAATTATTAAACTAGTTAGCATATTTATATAAATATAATATTTATTATTATTATTAGATAATTAGAATAAATCGAATGAAATAATAAATTTAAAATAAGTATACAAATAAATAATGAAAATTAAACTATTTAAAAGTATTATATTTATATATGTACATATATTTAAAAACATATAAATATTAAATTTATATAAATAAAAGTACTATTTATAATTAAAAGTAAAAAATAATAATTTATAACAAAATGTTTCCAAAAAATGAAAGAATTATAAATTGTTATCAACTATTAAAAATTGAAAAATTAAATATAACACACACAAGTATTATTAAATATATAATTAATACTATTTAATAAACTATTTATATATTATTATCATTATAATTTTTTTATTGGATATAAATATATTTTTATGTTATTATTATATATAAAAATATATATTATTTAATTAAATTATTATGTACACTGAAACAAATGTATATAAAAAATATTAAAAAAACATAAAATGTTATTATTATTAAAAAGTAAATAAATATATTATTTATGTCAATAATTATATTAGTTATAAATTTTATTAATAATATTTATATTAATATATATATATATATATATATTATGTTATAGATTATATAAGATCAAATATAATAAATAAAATTAAATAAAAAATGAAGACGGGTTGGGGGTCAGGTTAGGATAAAGAATGGGGAATAGGGGAGTCGGCCCGACGGTGGGGGGGCTCGGGTTCGAAAAATGGTGGGGAAAATGGAGAGGACTTTTGGAAGGGGTAGGTGGGGGAAAGGGATGGGGCGACAAGCTCCGGTTTGAGAATGGGGATAGAGGCGACGTAGAGGTTGGTTCGGGACTCGACTGGCGGCGCTGGTTCAATGCAAGGCGCACGGTGGTGTTAGGGGGTTGGGTTTTGGTGGATTTTGGCTTCAAGCATCATGTTGGTAAGGGTTTGGTATTCACAGAGATAGAGGCTGGCCACAAACTTTAGATCTGGTTCGATCGATTTATTGGGTTTCAAATTGGTTTTTTTCATGTACTTGTGATTTGTATTTGATCTTTTATTGTTGTATTGTTGTCAAAATTTTTGTTGATCTGATTTTCTGTAGTTATTTTTTGTGATTTGCGATGTTATATACTTGTTGTTCGAAATTGAAATCATACAAAGCATCAAAGGTATTTATAAAACCATCTTCATCGAAATAGTTTTTGAAGTTTGGAACACCCTAAACAGGTACATATAAGGCCTTGTAGTTAAATATGACCATTCTTGGTCATTGAGGTATTTAGATGACCATTGGTTTTTGTAATGGTCATAAATTTTTATAACAGTTAGTTATATTAAGTAGTTTGATTATTTTAAGTATACCAAGTATTTAAGTATATTAAGAATTTCAAATATTTTTAAATGTTTTAATTTATTAAAGTTTTATCTTTAGTTGAAAGAAAATATGGTTGTAAGTTGAAGATGTATTTGATATTTGGATTTTAGAAATATAACATTAATAATCATGGTGTTTCTTTTAAAACTAGTACTCGCCCGTGCTATTGCACGACGCATTCGATTACTGGTTTTTATTTTAATAATAAATTAAAAATAAGAACATGTATTAAAAATATATATATGAAAAAGAAAAATGGAAATAAAATCACGTAAAAAGATATTTAAAAACATTATGTATCATTTAGAATTTGATGTCGTGTATTTCAAAGGTATTGTAGTAGGGAGTCCATATTTTTAATTTGTCATCATCATACATAAGGGTCACATTATTATTGGATATTAGGATGAAATTTGAAGGAAAAAATAAATGATAAAAAGATGTTAATGATGTGATGAATAGTGGCCTCAGAACAATATTGGAGGAGAGGTGGAGGAAAAGGAAGTGGTGTAAAAGGAAATAGAGGTGAAGGTAGAGGCATATTCAAATGCCAATGTAGAGGTGGAGGTGGAGGCTGATGAGAAGGATGCAAACTGGGAGGGGGATTATCAGTATAACATTCAATTCTTAAAGAGTTTACTAACCACTCAACAATTATCTATTTTTTTATAGAAGACATCCCAAGATAGAAATAAGATTTCATAATGTAAAGAGAAGAATCTGACAAAAAAAGAATGAAAATAAAGTAATCTACCTCTATTTCAAAGAAAAACATTTTCCGGACTTCTTTTTACGAATCAAAATTATATGGAATAAACCACCACTCGACTAAACTACAACAATAACATAAGAAATTACTACAGTAAAGACTCCATTCCACCGATAGTATTCAACTTCTTACCCTTTAGTAAGATAAATGAACTATAATACATTTTTCAAATCCACTACAATGAATAATTCAATGCTCAGATATTGAGTTTTTTCCCTCGCACAAACCATCCAAAGAATCAATACAAATGTAATACAAAGCATTAAATGAGTACAGAAAGGAATCATCATTGTTGTGGTCACTGCAATACACATCGGGGTTCTATTTGAACAACTGGATCTTTGTATGAACCTTTATACAAAAAATTAATAAAATTAAGAAAAACATTTGTATTATTAAATAATAGCATTGAAGGGAAATGTTTGTATTGATTGGAAAACAATTTTCACAAATCAATCCCAAAAATGATATTACTTCCATAAAATAAAATCTAAAAAATAATTTTTTTTAATAAAATAATATAAATTGAAAATACCAAATTTGGATTTTAGACTTTAAATAAAGTTACAATGTATAAGAAATGTTGTCATCACTTGTAGCTTCTTATATTTTATTTAGTTAACCTTCTATCCTATTCAACTTATTCAGGATGAGGTAGGAAAATGGATTGCTTTCATTTCTATTCAATTGAGGATCTTCTTTCCTCACCATTCACCAGACTCACTCAAGATTCTTGGGCATCATTGATCCTTCTTTTGGCGGTATCCCCTAATTTCCATACCCACTCTCTAAGGGGAAGCTGTGTCGACATTATGATATGGCTCTTTATCAGCTTCTACCTGCTGCAAGAACACATTCGGGATTCTATTTGATTCAAAAACACCTTCACAAAAAGTAATGGAATATCAAACACAGTCGGCATTGATGTATTTTTTATCACAAATCCTTGAAAAATAAACATGGTTTTCTTCCTACATAAAAGAATTTAAAGAAATATATGTGCATAAGAACTGAATAAATTTAAATAAATAAAATAGTATGGAGATGTGAGAAAATATTTATGTATTAAGAACATATTTTCATACCATTGGTTAAACTGACTGCAATGATATAATATTGAATCTACTTATATAGAAATTATCATTATAATAGACACATGTGATAGAATAAATTAAAGAACTACGAAATTACTATATATTATAAACATACCAAGGTTTTCTTAGTAAAAGTCTAGATAAATTGGAAAGAAAATGTGAAAAATGGAAAACATCCTATACAAATAAATAATTTATGACATGTAATAAAATAAATTTGAGTAAATTGAATGACATAACACATGTATCTAGAGGAATAAAAAATTAGTAAACAACATACCAAAAGTGTAGCTAATCAAAATAGTTTACAGCATAATGAAATATTTCAGTATGTTGTATACTAATTTATTTTGAATGACACCACACATGCAATCCTGATGCATGTAATTTGAATCAAGTGAAATATCATTGATCACAATCACCCTTTTTCCAAGTTACATTCCATTGCTTCACCCACATTTCTTAATAAATTTCTCAAACTCCCTCTTTCAATAAACCCATAAATTAAAAATGGATTTCATGAATTTGTGAAAAAAATAATATATTTTGATAATATTGTGATGACATAGTTTGGTCAGTGCTTGTACCTCATGTTCAAAACATCTTAAATCCAGAGCATCATTTTCATGTAATTTCTTCACTGCAATAACATGAATACTCCACAACTCATCTCTATATATGACTCCATGGAATCCCATTCCAATATAGTTTTTTGAATCAAATTGCTCTGCGGGTTTAACTATTATCTCATAAACCATCACCCCATCTAAATTCAGTACTGAAAATGGATTTTCATTTACTGTTTCATGAAACTAAATATTCAAATTTCTTCCTCCACTTCTTACTCTCCCCTTATAGTGTCTCAGATCTCTCAGATAAATGATAAATCATCTATAAAACACAACTTTTAACTTGTAACCAAAGTTTACTTATATGCTGGAAAATGATAAAAAAACACCCATAGAGCTAATCTACTACTAAAAAACACTATATTTTAAATTCTAGTTTACCTATATCTATAATTCATTTACTTTTCTAACATTGGGGTGTGTTTGTTAAAAGAAGGTTTTGTTTGATTTCACGCACCATGTTTGCATAGAAGTACCTATATAGAATAAAAAAATTAAGTGAAATGGTGTTGGAAAATCTATCTATATGCTGGAAAATGATAACAAAAACACCCACACAAGTAATCTACCACAAAAAAACACTATATTTTAACAGCCAATTTACCTATATTTTTCATTGATTGGATTTTCTATCATTGGGGTGAGTTTGTTAATATAAGGTTCTATTTGGTTTCATATTCAATGTTTACACAGAAGTACCTATAAATAATAATAAAATTTATTTGAAATGATGTTGTATAATCTACCTATCTCCTAAGAACTGATAACAAACACGCCCATACATGTAATCTACAACATAGGACCCTATGTATAATAGCCAATTTACCTATATTTATCATTCACTGGATTTGATAACATTGGTGTGTGTTTATTAACATAAGGTTATATTTGGATTAATGTACCATGAATTACATCTACATAATAAAACAAAAATAAGTGAAATGGTGTTGGAAAGTATGCTTATATGCTGTATAATGATAACAAACACACCCATACAGGTAAACAGGTCGTTCCAGATATGTACATTGGTATGATTTTTTTGTACAGGTTATATTTGACATCCAATTTATACAACATGATCAAATAATAAAAACTAAGCCAATGTCAGGGCTGCAACTAATTTTTAATGATCCATAACTCCAAAATGTGTTGCTACTCCCCTCGCCATGATAGGGTATTTCTACAAATTGTAGTCTAACCCCACCATGTGACCTAGTATATAGGACCAAGACTATCCCAAGACAGGTAATGTTTAATAATGATTTATCACCCAATATCATTCTATAATATTTTAAATTCTCACATAATATGTGAAAATTCTAAATTTGCATCAAAACAAATAACCTATGAATGAATTAACAAACTATTTAAATTATAACTAATAGTTTTAGATGTTTCTAAGACATCATCATAATAGTAGTTAACAGAAACATTATATGGAACAGAATAAAAAATTATTTGTACCATTGACAAATAATATTTATGAAGTAACAAAAAATTAAAATAAGAATTAATATTAATGAACATTGAAACAGAAACAATGTACATGTGGATTTTAACATATTGGAGATAGTCTTGAATCCAATAAAATATTATAATTTTTTTTCACACAAGCAATTAATTTTGAAAAGAAGGGTTTGTGAGGTAACAAAAGACGTAGTTTTTTAAATTATATTCACATTCTACCTTCCACGATGGTGTATTCCTCTATAATATAGTGCTACTTCACCTTGTCCCCTTGTATGCAGGATCGAAACCTATCATTAAAATTGATTATATTGAATATATTGAATACATAAATTAGTGGTATAGAATATTGAAATAAAATTATATTAAATATAGACAGTTAAAATAGTATAAAACAACAATACTCTATAATAATGTAAACTACAATAATCTTACAATTGTATTTCTAACAGCACAACAATTATTTTTTTTAAAATTTATTACAATATAATATGATGTGTTTGTAAGAGTATTGCTATGAAAAATCAAAGAAACTGAATATGAAATCTATGAAAAAGTGTATACTATTTGTGAAAAAAATCACAATCCATTATGGTGTTTTATTTTAATTATTTTTTAATAGTACATACTCTTACTTATTTAAAATTTGTTTTATAATGTGTGATGTTCCGAGATGGGGATGACAAAAACTTATTATTGATTTATACACACCTATAATAATGTACGGAGTTATTGGTGTCAATATCAATACCCTCCAATAAATTGATAAGTAACATCGAAATGGAAACAATATATGATCTCCTTATTTAATTACACAGAGTATTAAAACCCAAAATATGTTCTATAGAAGAGGTAAAACCCATTCATGAAGAACAATACAGTGAAAAATATTAGATGTATATGGGGCATCTTATTGATTCCCTTTTCTAGCTAGCAGAATTAAGGTTCTCCATTAAAGACATGGAAAAGAAGTGTCAAAGAGGTTAAATGATGCAAAACACGTACGTATAGAAAAGCCGAAATCTTCGTTGACTCTAATAATTCCTTATATACACATCAATTTGTGAAATTGGATAATAATCATGAATAGAATCCACACACCTGTGTGGAATAACTGTTGGACCTGTTTTAAAAAATATATGAAAAAATTATTAATAAAATGAACATGTTAACCATCTTATAATAAAAAAACACCTAATAAAATAGTGAAATAACTTAAGTCGATGGAGTTACATCCTCTAATTGAAACTCTTTTCCAGTCAACCGCATTAATTTTCTACATTTAGGGAATGTTAAGGATGATTCTAAGAGGGAAAATGATGCGAAACATGTATGCAAAGAAAAGCATAAATCATCATTCAATCATGTAACTTCTTATATACTCATCAAAGAGGGAAATAGGAGAGTAATCAGGAAAATAATCTGTGTAACTATATGAAATAAAACGTGGATCAATTTGAAAAAAATTATAAACAAATTAGAAAAAAAATATAAATTTGTTAACCCTCTTATAATAAAAAATACACATAATAAAATAGTCAAATACCTTATTCCATGGGAGTAATGTGCTCACTCACATATTGATGAAATATTTAGTAACAAAGCCATATATTGATATTTTAACATTAATATTAAATCATATATATGGTTAAAATAGTATAAAACACACAAAATGTAAAACACACTAAATGTAAAACACAAAAAATGTAAAAAAAATGCAGATATCATTTATGAATAAAAGTTATGTTAGAAGATATAATTTTGAAAAAAACATTTATGAGAAATTTTTAAACATACCTAAATATTCTGCTTCTGGATGAACTAACTTTAGTATTTTTTATCTTCTAATTTTTATTTTATCTCTTTGACATCCCTATGAACAAAAAAATATAAATAGTGTAATCAAATGAGAAAATCTAGCATAGACTATCATGAAACATATCACACAAAAATATATTTCATTGAAACATAAACACCACTTAATGTTTTAATATTTTTTATGAGGTGAGCACCAGTGATAAAAAAATACATTAAAACACTACATACAACATGTTATAAAATAAAAATGTAAAAAATAGAATGTATAAAAAACATGCCTAGGAGGTGGTGGAGTACATTTATATGTTCTCATCCCCCTCCCCTTCTACTTCATGTCCCCTTCCTGAATCCCTCATAGTCGATGGATGAAGATGGTCCATAGATATCATCAATTACAACTAAGTATGTGGATGAAAAGAAAAAAAGTTACCCCAACCAATAATAAATATGAAATCACCCTTAGAGTGTTATTTATCATAAATAAATGATAAAATACAGATTTTAATAAGATAATGAAAATTATCCGGGATTGATTTTAAGAAGATAAAAACAATTTAATACAACATATTCTAGGATAAAAATTCCATAGTGGCCAAGAAATGGACGTGACAGATGATTTATTATCTTATGCATTATTGAGGGACAGTTTTGTCCCAATCAGGAAGAGTCTAAACACACAAGCAAAACCAATCCAATATAAAATTGCATCAAATTATGAAGAAATATACAGTAGTAATGGTAAATTTTCAAGTACATAAACTCTATAAAGGCATGATCTGGTCCCACAATCATACGAACTTAATGTCCAGCAAAGAATATAAATTGTCTATTGATTGATGATATTAAAAAAGTTTATGGATAATATTGAGAAAAGGTAAAAATAATCCATGTTAGGGTAAACCTATCTGGGATGAATGTAATAAAATGAAATATCATTCATAGAATTGAGTTATGAAAATTACATACACAAGAACACGAGATCTTGCATAGCAGATTTGGCCATTTTTCTAGAAAAAACCGAACACATCCCCTTTAGCAACTATTTGTATGGAATAAGAATTATAAATCATAGATACATTTGAACTACAGGTACTGACCTTTGTATATGTCAACATCTTCAAACATAATAATTTTTCTCTTTCTTCCAAGCTCTAGTAAAACAGGCTTCCATTGAAAATTAATTTACAAAGTTGAAAAAAATCATTCAAATAGATTGAAAAAAAATAAATTTGTTTGTACCAAATCAAGATAATTATTATAATAAAAATGTATTATTTTAGATAGAGCTAACTTTATTTGACCAGATCATGCTTGAAGTGGTAAGAAAATATATTTTCGACAGGAAACATACATTACAAATACAAACAGGAATAACTTTTATTAGCAGTTTTCAGAGAGTGTTTTCAAATAGACCCTTAACTTCTTCATCCATATATGGCATTGTCATATTGTTCAAATTCAATACATTGATATCCCATGTTTTATATAATCAGCCAGCTATTACTCACCTTTGCATCATCTATGAAAAATTCCTTTACATCATGGTTTTGGTCATTCTTTTGAATTCCATCCTATTTCGCATTATGAATGTATCGTTAACTTTTTAAGGATAGTAGGATAACATACCTTTTGTGGAGAGGTTGCTCTATAGGATGTCTAGAGGTAATGTATGGGTGACGGTAAGGTGGTTTACAAGGAGGTTTTCATACTACGGGGAAAATGTGTATTTGAGACGGTTCTTTTGCGATGGGATCCCATCGCAAAAGGTTATTTGCGACGGGTTCTCATCACAAATGACCCATTGCAGAAAACGGTGTCACAAATACTTTTTTTTGCGATGGTCCATCGCAAAAAAGTAGTATTTGTGACGAAAAATTCACCTATCATAAATAGTTTCACCGAGTTTTTTAAATAAGTCATTTGCGACGGGCCCCATCGTAAAAGTTTATTTGCGATGGGACCGTCGCAAAAGGTTATTTGCGATGGGCAAGTCACAAAAAAATTTAAAAAAAAAATTACAAAAATTATAAAAAAAAAATTCGTAAATACTATTTGCGATTGGAAAATTTTTCTGTCGTAAAAGGTTATTTGCGACGGGCTCATCTCAAAAGGTTATTTGTGATGGGCTCGTCGCAAATAACTAAAAAAATAAAAAATTATAAAATTATTAAAAAAAATATTGCTAATATTAAAAAAATTGAATAATAATAATAATAAAATAATATAAACCTTAATATTCAGAAAAATATAAAAAAATAATAATAATTAATTTTAAAAAATTAATAAATCAATAAATAAATAAAAAAGTAATAAAATATAAAAAAATAAAAAAATGATAAAAAAAAATTAAAAACCCAATATTCACAACAATATAAAAAACACACTAAATCATGAGTCAGATATCACATGTACTTCATCATCTGCTGGTGTTGTTGCTCTAGTAAACGACAGATCTTCTATTCTTATTGTCGGTGTTGTCATCGACACATCGCATTCTGTTTTCCCCGGTATATATCGATCACAACATGTGTCAGATTAAAGTGTGGTTGATTCGTACACATCCCAAAGTTTCAAAACAATCATAACTGCCAATTTAACCATGTTTCCATTTTCATTTTATATCGAACTTCTGACACTACATAGTAACTCAAATTTCATATCCAATTTTTTTTCCTCTTGTTGTAAGTCAATAGAGGATAATAAGTTCATGTGCCCATTATATCCTGATAATTCACCACAATGGGCACATGAGCTTCCTTTACTCTCATGTCCTTCAAAAATGAGAATGGTTTTTTGGTTAACAACATCAAATCAATATTTAGTGTTGTTAGTTCGACAAAGAAAGATGATGAATATGGAAAACGTGATTACATTGGCAGAAAGAATCATTTAATCTATTTTATATTATATTGCAGACTGTAGAAAACAAAGCAGGACTTCCCAAAAGTTCTGTGAAAAAACTAATTAGTTATTAGATAAAAATGATAAGGAATTTAACTTATAAATAGTAGATAAAATGATGACAAAATTAATTAAAAAATTAAAAAGAATTCACCTTTTCTTGATGTTTGTATTCATTTTTCAAGCATTTCCTAATTACCAAAAACTTTTAATAATTATTACTTCTTATTATTATTTATTACTAGTTTTTACTAATTGTTACTATTTATTACTAATTATTACCAATTAATCATAATTAATCATAAATTAATATTAATTATTACTATTTATTACTAATTATTACTAATTATTATTAATTATTAATATTTATTAATATTTATTACTATTTATTAATATTTATTACTAATTATTATTATTTATTTCTAATTATTAATATTTATTACTAATTATTACTAATTAATACTAATTAATCCTAATTAATCCTAATTAATCCTAATTATTAGTAATTATTACCCATTATTACCATTTACTTTTAATTGTTACTAATTATACCTATTTATTACTATTTATTACTATTTATTACTATTTATTAATAGTTATTATTAATTATTACTAATTATTACTGATTATTACTAATTATTTCTATTTATTACTAATTATTGCTACTTAATTTTGATTACTACTAAATATTACTTTTTATTACTATTTATAACTAGTTATCACTCATAATTTCATATTTATTATTACAAATAAATACTCATAAATAAACAATCTAAATCTAATTTAATTACAACTAATTAACAATAATTAAAATTAATACAAAAAAATAAAATAAATATTAAATTAAATAAAACAAAAATACCTTTAAACGTGATCTCTTATAGGTGTAGACGACATCAAAACCTTTTGGTAAAAAAATTAACGCTGAGAAATTGTAACTCTAAAATTAGAGTTTAGTGGGAGAGAGAAAGTAGAAATAGATATGAAGAAAGAAAAAAATAGATGGAGGTATATATAGGTTAGATTATTTGCGACGGGACTATTTGCGACGGAACTCCCTTCGCAAATACTACTATTTGCGACAGGTCTCATTGAAAATACCTTGAGCCGCATTAATTATGGTTGACGGTGAAAAGAGTATTTGCGATGGGTCTCATTGCAAATAGTGACCTACCGACACACTTTGCGACAGAGGAGTATTTGTGACGGGACCCGTCTCAAATACCTTCAGACGCCTTAATTAATGTTGACTGTCAAAAGAGTATTTGCAACGGGGTCATATCCCCGTCACAAATAGTTTTTACCGCTGCTGAGTATTTGAGACGGGAAGACCCCCCCCCCCCCACCCCCCTTTGTCGCAAATACCATCATACACATTAATGAATGTTGACGGTCAAAAGAGGATTTGCGACGGGTCCCATTACAAATAGTAAATATTTACGACAGGACCCGTCGCAACTGCTTACTATTTGCGATGGGGGAATATCCCCATTGCAAATAGTATTTACTACCTCTAAGTATTTTCAACGGGAAGAACCCCCCGTCGCAAATACCCTTCCAGTGGTTTGGCACGCAAACCGCGGGAAACCATTTGTGACGGGACCCCTTATCCCATCACAAAAAAACTAGTTATTTTCAATGGGTTGATGTCCCCATTGCAAATAACCTTTTTGAAGGACTATTTGCGATGGGATATATTCCCGTCGTAAATAACCCGTCGCAAAAGACCATTTTTCTCGTTGTGTCAGGTGTCGTAAACACTGGTGGTCTGATGAAAATGTGGAGGGGAGTTGAGGAGGTAGAGGGAGCCGAGAAATGGGTTACCGAGTTGATTCATTTGCTGATACATACCTCCTTGTGTTCCAATTGAGAGACGTCGAAACCAATTATTTTCAAATAACCATCATTTGATTCCCATTATAGAATCATGAAAATAATGAAATCTGCTGTGATTTGTTGCCATTGTTGTAGAATCAGAGGAGGTAGAGGAGAAAGCGAAGTCACCAGTTCTGTAGGAGGCGTAGGAGGAGGAGACGATGGCAGATAATCCAAAGGCGAATAACACGTAAGAAGATTCACGATTGTAGAGGGGATTAATGGAGGAGAGCGAGAGAAAGGATTCGAGGATGGGAGTGAGAACCCTATAGCGGGGAGAGGGGATTTAGGGAGGTAACTCGATGAGTGAAACATGAGGGTTGTGAGTAGATGATGACTCTGTGCTGTGAAAACCCTAGGTCAACAACACGAGTGGGAGGAGAAATAAAGGGAAAGGTCAGCAGTAAGATGGAGTGAGTGATAGTAAGTGGTTTTCATGGAGGTAATACAACAATGGGGGGATGACAAATGGGAAGATGATGACGGAAGACGGGGAGAGATTTGAATGAGTTGCAAGAGTCATAGTAAATTGGAAATGAAAATAGAATGAGGGAATGAAAATTGTGAGAGGGAAATAGTGGACGGGGGAAGATGGTGAAGGAAATAAAGAGGAAGAAACTATGGAAACCATGGATTGGGGAGACTAAAGATGGTGAATGTGTTGGACGGTGAGGAAGGAAGAAGGGAGGAGCAGTGGAAAACAGAAATGGGGGAGAGGGAAATCACGATGGGGAGGGTGAGCGGGAGCGGGAGTGGGTGGGAGATAATGGTATAGAAATGGAGGGGATGATGGATGTGGATGCATGGAGTTTTTACACGTATGGAAAATAGGATTTGGAGGATTATGTGAATGACATGTGTTAGTTAAAAATCCAGTATTAGTATATATATTAGATGACTTGAAATGAATATAAAATTTTTAATTGAATTTCAAATTTAGATTTTGAAATTTAATGTTTTGAAACTAAAAATGAATACAAACATATTAAAATAATGGAATTTAGGAAAAGAAATAATATATGTATTTATATATATTCATTAATATTTAAGTTCTATTTTTAAAATATGTGTTGTTTTTTTGGGTTTCTTCAAAAAAAATGGCCTTTGAATGGCCAAGCCAACTAGCCAACCAGGGGAGGCAACATGCACCACTATTAGTGGGGTAGCCTAGCCTTGACTCCCTAGCCAGCCAACACAGGCCATCCATATAGATAACTAGTGCACACCCACGGGGGGTGCAAGGGTGAACCAAGGTGGATCCACCATGAGAGGTGGCACAACAACAAAGGGTGGGTGCAAAGTGTTCCCACAAGAGAACTGAATGTCGTGGTACTGGGGAGGGGGAAGGAGTTCATTGGCATGTGTATGAGACGTCAAGGTATATAAGGTGGTCTCAAAACTACTTTTGTTTTGTTGTGGGACATGGTTTTTATGGGAAATCTAATCTGATCCATTCAATCTCGCCACACGAGATATCAACTGTCTGATCCAGTCTAGCCTTCAAACTCCATAGACAACTTCCTTTCACCCCTTTTTTCATCAGTTGTCCGATCAGGACGTGGCTAATCTCAGACCCTTATCTTTTTTTAAAACTCGTGGTTCCCCATGACCTTTTGATCAAACCACGGCTAATATCAACCTTTCATCCATTTTTAAAACCATGGAACTCTCCTCAGCCATCCGATCAGCCTCGGTTGATTGTGACCATCCATTTCCTTACACATCTTCTCCCTTTCTTCTTCTTCTTCTTCCCCACACTACACCAGTAGCCATTGTCATCACCTACACTATGTCTCCCTCACCCATGAGTCTTCCTTTCTTTCTCCATGGCCCAATTGTATGCTTTTTTCTTCACACAAGTATTCAAGGGTGGTTTGTTTTTAATGAAAACTCAAACATTTCTCAGGCATGTTTTTCACAAAATATATATATAATAAAACAACTGATCCTTTTAAGATTTTCCCTAATCATGATTTTTGTTTTTTGTATGAATAGTTAGATTTGGATTTCATTATGTTTCATTGTTTATAATTTTATGATTGAACCATTGGATATAAAATTATATGTATACATTTTATATAAACTGATTATATAAACCTTCTTTTTCACATTAACCCTATAAGTTTTTCTCCTCCCAACTCCTCTCCAACCTCTTCTCAGCTCCACCCAACCTTTGAAGTTAGGTAAGGGTTTAATTTGTTTTGTGTTTAATTAAACCCTATGTATATACTTATATATGTATATATGTGTTTAATTGTAAAACAAACCTATTCTGTTTTTATGAATTTCAAATGGTGAACATTTTTTTTAAATGTTGTTCTTAATGAATGTAATCATGTAAGGGTTTTATTTTTAATTTTTTATTTGATTAACCCTTATGTACATATATATGTATATATGTTTATATATATAACAAACTTATTTTGGTTCCTATTTTTTCAAATGGTGAATATTAGTATGATGTTTTTTACTCATATAATACATGTAAGTGTTATTTTAGCTTCAGATTTTATATGTAAAACCCATATATAAACTTTGTGTATATATAGTTATATATATAGATTGATAGATAGATTTTAATTCTAAACTGATTTGAGTTTTCATAAAACTGATTTTAGTGATTAAATAATGTTTTTTGAAGTGTATGAAACTTATTTATCAAACCGTCTTTTGGTTACGCAAATCTCATGCATACACTTTGTATATATATGGTTTTATATAATCTTAAAACCTAATCTATTTTGGGGTTTTCAAGTGATAATTACCAGCAATTAGCTAATGCTTTTATTCATGTCAAAGGGTTTACTAATAATGGTTTTGGGTTTCCAATAAAATACATATATTTATAAGTATATGTATAATTTTTTTAATCCTAAACTATCTAAGATTCATTTCTTATTAAGACAAACAATTATTTTAAAAGGTGATTCCAATCCTTATACATATTCTTTTAATTCTAATTTCAAAACTCACATGTATAAATAATTACCACAATTACATATATGCATGTATGAATGATCACAAATGCAATTTGATATTGGAAAACAATAACAAAACATTATTTTTTTATTATGTGCCTAATAGTTTTAAAAGAATTCATCAGTTTGTTATTGCAATTGATATTACATGCATCTCAAATTATAATTTTAGGATAAATAATTGGAAGTATATTTTGTTTAATACATATTCACAAACATGCATATTAGAGTTTTCTTAATCATTTATGCATAAAATTCCTCAAATGAAATAAATGTTTTACATTTATAAAAATTATGCTTTAATTCATGATGAATATATCAAAATAAATACTATTATTTTATGATTTAACCTCTTTGAAACTTCCATTTATAAATGTATGGTGAACGTGAATATTAAGTAATACAAAATGATCATTTACATGAAACAATTGTTTTGAATTTAAGTGTTATTATTTTATATGATAAACCCAAACAAATTATTATTTTATGTGCACCATTTATGATCACTTATAGAAATTTATGTCTATGTATCCATGCAGTCTTTAGATTAATGTTTATAGTCAATTATGGATTCATTTATGAATATGGACATAATCTCAAAATGAAATTTATCTCTTATGATAACTTATGGATTAATAATTTTATTATTTGAATTGGTATGGGACACTTCTTATAAAAGATATAAAATAATTATTTGAAATGGTATGAGAAATTTTGAATAAAAGACATAAAATAATTATTCAAAGTGGTATGGGACACTTCTAATAAAATACATAAAATAATTATTCTAGGTGGTATGGAATACTTCAAATAAAAGAAATAATTTAATTATTCAAAGTGTTATGGAGAAATTTGAATAAAAGACATTATTCAATAAATCAAAGTTGTATTGCACACTTTAATTTAAATACATTTATATATATGAGGAATGCATTGGACTGATTATGCGGTGGGTGAGGCTCACTATAACCTCTCAATGCATCAGAATGTCTCATGAGAAAAACTAAGTCATGGAATAAGGCCTTGACAGAATAATTATGTATGGTCATGGCACAAGGCCTCAACAGAATGTTATGATTGGCAGACATTATGAATTTCCCCAATATGTGTTTAATATTTAACCAACCATGTGATTATTTGACTAGTAGAATATCCTTGGTTAAGAATATATTTCTTATGATAATATTAATAAATGCACATCGCATAATGGAATATGTAATCGGAAAGTCATTTATAAAGAAAGTGTAGCATCTAATTTTAAAACTCTAATACATAAGTTAATATTACATATTTCTTTTCATGAATTTCAATTTATGTGTTAAGTGAATAATGATTTTTTTACTTGTGAAATTCTAAAGAATCATTATTACATGTGTTAAATTTTGTATCTGCACCCTTGCATGCCACCCTTAAATTATTTTTATCAACTCCTAAATTTTGTGCAACATTCCATGAATTTTTGTACTAGTATGATCATTTTGAAAAGTGTTTTATTTTTATCTTTTAAATAAATATATAAATTCTCGAGAATGATATTTCCTTAAAAAATATTTCAAGTAACCTTTGAAAAAAAATGATGAAGTGCTGCAAGATATGTTTTTTCCTTTTATGAAAATATTTTATAATTATTTTAAAAGGATGTTTTAAAAAGGAATTTCATTAATTTGTTTTAAAACCCCTTAATGGAAATTCCTGTGCTCACCCTATTATTTTAATTTATTTTTTTCAAGATTAGTATATTTTTTTAGCTTTGATTTGTTCTATGTGGTGGCAGCTTTATGAAACTTATCTCATTCAGTTTTTAAGAAAATAATTAGTTGTATCTGGTTTTCTAAAACCTAGAATGAGAAGATTATATGTGATGGAATATGATGTGTAATTTTATGAGCATGTTGTTATAAAAAAAATTACACACCATGTTTTAGGCACTGACTTTGGGTTTTTGGGGTCGAGTACTCACACTGGTTGAGTGGGAGAAGTGTGTTGGTGGCTAAGGGATGGAGTGTATTGGCGAGGCACAAACAAGGGGAATGGTGAGTAGGGAAATAGAGAAGGAACGGTGGAGGTATCATTGGTAGGTTAGAGGAGGGGAGAGGGATGGCGTTGTTGTGACAATTGAGTCACTGATGGGGGTAAAGCTAATAGTGTTGGTAGGTGGTGTATCATCGGTAGGTTATAGGTTCATGGGTTGAGAGCTGTCAGTATGACATTAGAAGGCAGTGTCAGTAGGATAAGAAAAATGGGGGGAGGGGTATCGGTAGATCAATGAATTACCGACACAACGTCAGTGAGTTAGGGGGATTGAGGCTATCGGTAGATTGAAATGGGGGTAGTGTCGGTGGGTTGATAAAAAGTGGTAATAGATAGGCTAGTATGCAATGGAAGGAGGGAAACATTGGTAGATATATTTCTCACTGTCGTATCGTTGGTGAGATAGGGAAAGTGGGGTTGTCGGGGACTTGTGTCACAGATAAGGGTGATAGTGTCGGTAACTCATGGTGTCGGTGATACCTACACAAAAAATAAATTAAAAAATTGGATAAATAAATAAATAAAATTAAAAACTAAAAGAAAATTAAACAAAGTTAAAATTAATAATAATTAGATGATATTCAAAAGAAAGAGTTTATTTAAAATTAAAAATTATTTACCAACTAATTAATTTAAAACAATTAAAAAAATTTAAAAAAATATAACATAAATTAATTAACTAATTAATTAATTAAAATAATTAATGAAATGAAATAATTAAATTATAACTAAGTATTAAAATGATTAAATAATCAAATTAAATTGTTAAAACTAATTTAATTAATTAAAAACTAAAAACTAAAGTGAATTATTTATTTATAATTGAGTAAATTAAATAATTAATTAAATTAATGAATCCAATGTTATTAAATTTAAAATAAATTACATAAATAATTAATTAATTAAAATAAAATAAAAAAAATAATTTTTTTGTTGAAAAAAAACAAAAAAGAACTAAAAATAGATTTTTAATACATGAACACATTTTTAACAATTTATTCTAAAAAATACACAAATTTTAATTTATTACCCAAAATAAACTATTTTAATAATAAAAATAGAAAAAAAAACTAAATAAGGATGTGGAAAAAAGAACTGAAAACAGCCACATCATCTAACTTCAATTATATCATCATTGTAAGGGTTTATTTCACAATCTCATTCTAATTGAGATTGATTATTCTTGAATTTTAGTTTGAGTAAATTATTTAATCATTGTATAACAAACCCATTTAATTTTATTATACTCTGGTTAATCATGAAGTTGTTAAGTAATAGTATCATTTTTTCTCTCTTTGGTAATTAAAATTATTGAAAAATGTTTTTATTAAAATTTAACTTTATTTCTCTCTTCAGTTGTAAATCTTCTTATTCTAAAACCATGTTTTCTAAAAAATTAAAAATGTTTTTAAAAATGATTTGAAGACATTTTTATCCATGTTTGAATTTTTTAAATTTTTTTTAAAATGATCCTTTATTTCTTTTTTTGGAACAATTTCAATTTGGATTTTACCATAAAAGTGAAAGGAATATTTGTTTTAACATGTATGATATGTATAAAATTTACTACCATCATAACCACTAAATGTTTTAAAAATTACATTATAAGTTTCAAAGATTATTTTCAAAGAAAATTATATTCAAAATTATTTTTAAAAAGTTATTTTCAAAATGAAAAGGATATTTTACTCAATAAAGCATTTAATGATCTTATTATGGTATTTCTATTCATTAATGACAATGACCCTTTATTATTAATCCAATGGATATATGTTGGATTCATACTATACTTATTATTTATATGGATGGTTTATATTTATTTTGACCAAGTAAAGTATTAACATTCACTTTATTGATGCATTTTTGTAGTCATTAACTTTCCATTTAAATATTCACTTACATGTGATCATTGTACATTAAATTTACCTTAAAAGTCCATATAATTTATCATAGATATTTTTATTACTTAAAACATATATCACATCTACATGTGGTGTTCTACCTTGAAATTTATTTTATTAGGGAAATATTGATAAATGTGTATTTTTAACTCAATACATATATTTAATGATAACGAACATTGTTCTCTAATTAAATTTGTTATTTAGTATATGAGGAATGCTTTGGGCATGAGATTATGGGTGGGGACTAGAATTATATATCCCATCGATGCATCGATAGTATCATGAGGTGAATCAGTAAGCCAACATTAAATGGGTTTCTACCTATATTTTTAAACCGTCTTGTCAAAGGTATTGATAGTAGAGGTATCATAATGTTTGATATAATTTCCTCTAACAATTAATAATTTACTTCATTAAGAATTCAGTTATTATTATCCATGATATTTTCACAATGATATTGTCTATAAATGCATTTCATTATCAGTTTATTAATAAAATGGGTTGTGTTTTTAGTTATTTACCTATCTATATTGATTATTATCCATGATATTTTCACATTTATATTATCTTTGGATGCACTTCCTTCTTAGTTTATTGATTACATGGCATGTGTGTTCAATTATTCTCCATTATCTATTGATTATACTTATTGATTCATGATAGATTCTATTGCACTTAACCCTTACTGAGCATTTGATCTCACCATTATTTTATTTCCTTTCCTAAGAATCTAGGAAGTGTACTATGAATGATATGAAATGATATTCTAGAGGAAATAATGATATTATCAAAATATATTTTTTTCCAAAATAATTTCGGAATCATGTATGTATCTAGTTTACCAATACTAAAAAACTTTTTGTTCATTTGGGATGTGATTCCTTGTATCTTATTCAAATTTAATAAAGAAAGAACCAGCTCTAGGCTATAAGAGTCAGGGTCAAAACAATTGGTATTAGATAAATTTTAGTATAAACCATGTGAAATATATATATAAAAACATAGATTTGGGATCATACCCCTATGATAGACTTTGAGGATACATGTATAAGAACATCCTAATGTTTTGGTAAGAAAGATATCATGTGTTTTTTCCCATAAATACATCCATGTTTTGATACTATAAGTGAACGTGGTTCTGGGACATATGTACCTAAGGGTAATAACTCTAAAAAGGTAATGTTGTGCTTGACTTAATTATCACATAGTGCATGAAAACATAACTTATTACACACTTGGTTTGTCACTCCTAAGGGATATTATAAGAATAATTCATGTTTTCTTTACAAACCATTATGAAGGATTTTAATAGATTAGAACAATGACTTCCCTAGGTTAAACAGAAATTGTATTAGATTAAGAAAATGTTTCATGATTTAAACATCTAATAAATGATTATATAGTTTTCCCACTAATATTATTGTTTCTTATATTATACTTTTAAGTTTTATTAAATTATTAGAATCTGGAAGAATCACATTAAAATTAAATATAAAAGATTAGTTGGTGACAATGAGAAACCAAATGGGATGTTGATAGGAGTGAAAGATATCATGATTATTCCTAATCATTTATCTTGAAATATTATTAATAACCTATACCTTATCCGACTCTCGAACTCGTCAAATAAGAGAATGGTGGATTTTTCTAAGAGCTCAAGTTGTGGATACCATGGAGGAAATAAGGATTGATTTCATTAATTTTATAAATGTGTAATGATACACCCAGTAAAGTGTCTCAATGGAATAATAAAATTCTTTATGTGTGTAAAAGCTATTGATAATGTAAAAAATTGTTGATTAAAATTGAACAGTGCAATAGAAGTAAATAAATCTCATCATATGGTTTTATTTATAGTTTGTTGTCTTAAATATAGATAACCTAGGAATTATTCAAGTCAATTCCCTCTTCTAAAGGTTAAACCCTAGAATAAGGAAGTACCTATGTTGAAATAAAATGAATAAAGTATTTATTTAACGAGATTCAAGAATTAAATTATTGAAGTATTTTACCAATGGTATTTTGGTTATAAGAATCATGAAACATCTAAAGATTGTGTTAAATTTTAGAAGCATATGTGTCTTCATTAAATTAAGAGTTATGGATACCATAATGGGTTAATGTGTTTAAGGTTGATCATAAGTTTAAATTCTTAAATACCCTTTTTAAAATTTTTGTGGTAGGAATATAACATGATTAAGGATATTTTTGGAAAACATTTATGCTAATAAATCCATTGGTTCAGTAGATGAATGTTTTATTTGGGGAATAATGTCTTTAAATTTTATATACAGAAATCTAAAGGTATATATAACATTTAGGGTTAATATAATCATTAATGAAATTGAAATAATAGTCAAATAAGATTAATATCATTTTTTCAAAAAAAATAAACTGTATTGAAAACCATAGTAAAAAAGGTTATTTAATGATTACTTTTATTTCAAGGATGTCCATAATATTTTTTAGGAATTTTAAAGGAATCATATTAATAAAGTTTTAGAAAAAATGAAATCCTATATACTGGGTGACAACCCATCACATCCAGCAAGTCCATGGGGCTTAGACCCATGACTAAAGGAAGATAAGGGCTTATCACCTACCACTAGCCTACTTGATTTCCTTATCAATATGTCATTTTTTAGTTAAATGATTCGGTGAATAAATATTAAATATGAGTTGGTGGTGTTACTTTTTTAGGTTTATAGATTAATGTATTAAATTGGATAACTTGTGCTAACTATATTTGTTTAGAAAAATATTTAGAGACAGACAAAAAGACTTGACACTCTTTTTCAGATCTTACGAATTGTTAAAAGAGAAATTTAAGGATTTGGGAGTAAAAATTTCATTTTTGGATATTCATTTCTTAGAGTAAGTGATGAATTAGAAATTTATCAAATCATAACCAAATGATGAAATTGTTCTTATGAAATAAAAACGTAACAAGTAAGTGTATTTCTTTATATTATTAGACAGTAAATGAATTAATATACATTAGGAAATTGACCTTAAAACAATTTTATCCTGTTATATTCATATTTTATGAATCAAATTGTGTTTAAAATCATTGCATATTAATGGGTTTGAGGTCTTTAACTTTCCATTGGTCATTCACTTTCTTGTGATCAATGACATCTATCACTCTATACAATTATTTATGTTTTTATTCCATGACCATATCTTCACATGCCAATAGTATTATCCTACATATAAACCTAGTTATTTTTTATTCAATATGTACTTTTTTACTTCACTTTCTCTCTTATTAAGAAGATATTTTATTGTCCTCTTACAATGTGGGTTTTTCAACAATAGTATTTCCAAATGCCAAACACTTGATTACTAAGATCTAGTTAAAATTTTGAGGATGAAATTTATTTAATTAATTGAGAATATAACACCCTGAAATTATAAAATAAGAATATTTTTTCAAGATCATATGCAACATGTAACACTGATAGTAAACAACACATGAAATATATTTCTTTAAATTTAATCTGTTCAACAGCTTGTGTAATATAAAACCTTGAGTCGAAATGAATTATAATATAGTATACCATTATAACCAAACAATTAAATTGGAATGTATGAATCTTAATAAATAAATAATTAAAATTATGGTTATCTATTAATTTGAAATAAAATAATAATCATTTAAAAGAAATATAAATGTTTTCTGAAAAACTATATTCTTTCTATAAGACGATTTAGCCATACTCTTCGCAAATAATTTAAAATTAATTTTTACCTCTCTTATAAAATTTATTTCAAAAAATAAACATCATTTTTAAATTTATAATATCAAAATTATCTAAGGGTTAATTTTTGGTACTTCTCTAAATTTTTCAGTTTTTAATGAATAGTGAAAATAATGAATTTTAATTGAATTCTGTCTTTTAGTTTTATTTATTTGTAAAGTTAAATTATATTTTAAATTGATTTTAAAGTAAAAAAAGTTAAATTATATATCAATTAATCCAATTTATATAATTTTAATAATTTTTATATTGAATTCTGATATAACAACCTTATAAACTTCTGAACATTTTCTCATTGAAAACATGTTTCCTTATCACATCTGCAGGATTAATTTCAAAATAAAATTTCTCAATTATTTGAATTGAATTTTAAAAAATTATTATATATTTGGAATAATAATAGTTTATATTATCTAATAATTTCAACTTAATATATGACCATAATGAATAGTAAAAACAACAAAAATTATTTACCACGATAAAGGTAAAAATGGGTTTATCTGGGGTTAAAAAAAGATAAGGATAAATATCACCTAGTTTTTTTATAAAATTTGTTGAAAGGAAATATTTAGAACTTATAATGTATAAATATTTATAATAATCCATTTTTTTACCTTTTTCCATGTGAAAAAAGGGTACACCATTTTATTTTCAAAAATTACAAGTATGTCACTCACCTCACTTATAAAAGGCCACCCCTCTCCTCTCCTATTAACACATTAAAATCAATTTTTTTCATCCAATAACTTCAAAAATCACTTTAAAACATCCATAATATCATATTAGAATCCTTATTTTTCTTTTAAATATAACCTTGGAAGGATTCTGATGAAAACCTTTGGACCTGAGGAATGGGTAACATTCTTCAACGAGCATTTGTTTTTCTTCCTCCACCAAGATAAATTCTTATTAAACCATTTTTATAAAATATAATTAGTATATTAAAGATAATTTGAATTTTCTATGTTATTTTCATGACCTTAAATCATCCCCACTTCTATAAAATACGTTATGAAATCATTATTCATGTGTACAGTGG
The DNA here is from genome assembly GCA_963277665.1 of Viscum album. NCBI lineage: Eukaryota > Viridiplantae > Streptophyta > Magnoliopsida > Santalales > Viscaceae > Viscum > Viscum album. The sequence goes on from OY728136.1 coordinate 54,862,758, forward strand.
ACTACTACCTTGCGAACTGATGTTATTCATTTTTCCATTACCACCTCTCATGGTTGGGTATGATAATGGATATAAATTATATACATTATATTTATAACATAATTATTTATTCTTAGTTATTATATAATATATAACTTTTTTCTTACCATTCCTTAGCGGATACAAAAACATCACTCTTCTATACGGCAGACTACCACCTTGCGAAGAGATATGATTCTTTTTTCACTAACAATTTACATGGATGGTAATAAGGATATAGTTAATGAATATATGTGATAGAAAATAAATAATTATGATATTAATGTCATATTTATCATTATTAAAATATAATATATCATTTTATTTCTTACTTCTTCACTCACTTGATGATGATATCATCATTCGTGTATGTATGGACTACCACATTTACAAAGCGATGTGACTCTCTTTTCATCACCACACCATATGAATGAAATATATAATTATAATTAAATAAATAATATGGTATTTATTAAATTATTATATTTATTTAAATATAATATATTATTTACCTTCATTCCATGATAATCGTTGAAAAATAGGAACGTTACTCATGCATAAGTATGGCCTACTGTCTCCATGATCGTAACAAAATTCATTTCTCAAAACCATATTTAATGATTGGTATTAAAATTATAATTTATTTATAAATAATATAATTATGTCATGATTATTATTATATATATTATATAACTATATAATATACACAAGAACAAAAACTTTCATGATAAAGCATGATTGAGAAAATATGGAAATTAACACCTGAAACAATGAAAATAATGAAATATTATTAATGAATGGGTGATAACTTATTATAAAATTATTATATATTATATTATAAATATTAATATGTATATATTTTATGTTAAAAACATGTTTAAAATAATTACACATGAGATTAAATCTTGATCAAATAAAAGGAAGTGTGAGGTGACTTCCTCTCAATTTCCCTTCATTGAGGCATATTATATTGTCATGCAGCTAATTTCTTTTATATGGTTTATATAATTCCATTTTGAAATGTAATTTCATGATTTATTAATAATAATTGTTATTTTGAGTTTAATTTTAGTTACTTCATCCAAGCATTTTTTATTTAAAAATTACCAAGTAGTAAAGAATTTCATAACTCAATTTCCTTTAATTAGGTAATATTACTTCTTTGTCATATTTATTATTCTTAGATTATGTTTGTAGTGAATTATAATTATATTATATTGTATTTAAACTTGTTTTATTTTTATTTACATTTGATACACATAATTGGTTCACTAATTAATTCTCACTTCAACGTTATGATCATTGTAAGGATTTATTTCACAATCTCTTTCTAATAAAGATTATTTATTATTGAATTTCATTTGAAGGAAATTAATATATAATTGTATAATAAACCCATTTAATTTTCTTATCCTTTGGTTAAAAATTATATTTTCAAGTATCATTACCAATTTTCTGCTCTTGGGTAGTTAAAATGATTGACAAATTGTTTTAGTAAAATTTGACTTCATTTCCCTCTTCTGTCATAAAATTTCTTTCTTCCAAAACCTTGTTTCATAAAAAAAATCAAAATGTTTTAAAAAAAACTTAAATATATTTCTACCCATGTTTTAATTTTTTATAAAATGTTTTCAAAGGAATATTCATTTCATTTTCATGTAATTTCTATTTTTATTTTACCAAAAAAGTGAAAGGAATCTTTGTTTTAACATGTATGACATGTGAAAAATTTCCTACTATCATGGACAATCAATATTTTAAAACTTTATTTATATTTTTAAAAGGTTATTTAAAAATAAAATTGTTTTGAAAATGTTCTTCCAATTTTTAGTTTAAAAAAATTCAAAATGAAAAGGATATCTTCCTCAAGAATGTTTTTAAAGATAATTTTATGGTATTTCTATTCATAAATGAAAACAAACCTTTATTCATAATCCAATGGATATATGTCTGACTTATACTATCCTTATTATTTCTATGGATGGTTTATGATCATTTTTACCAAGTAAACTATTGACATTCACTTTCTTGATTCATTTTTGTAGTCATTAACTTTCCATCAAAATATTCACTTATGATCATTGGACATTAAATTTACCCTAATTATTCATATTATTTATCATGGATATATTTATTTCTTAAACAATATATCAATTATGTATGTAATTTTCTATATTGTAAGATATTTTTTATCTGGTGAAATATTGATTATTTCATATTCATTACTCAATATGGATATTTGATGATAAGGAACATTGCACATTAATTAAATTTATTATTTGATATATGAGGAATTTATTGGAAATGAAATTATAGGTTGGGATTATAATGATATATCCCTTGATTCCTTGGAAGTCTCTTGGGGTGAATCAGTAATCTATCATTAAATGGGTTTCTACCTGTAGTTTTAAACCATATTGTGAGAGGTCTTGATGGTAGAGGTATCATGATCCCTAAGATCATGGGGTCCAATAATTAATCATTTACTTTATTAATAATTAAATTATTATTATCCATGAAATTTTCACAATGATTTTATCTCAAGATGAACTTAATTATCAGTTTATTGATTAAATGTCACATGTTTTTAGTTTTTTGACATTTTCATATTGATTATGCCTTATCCAGTTATGATAGTCACATTATTGGTTAAATGGAATGTGTTTTAAATTATTTACCTTTCCATATTGATTATTATCCATAATATTTTCACATTGATATTATCTCTAGATGCACTTCCTTCTCAGTTTATTGATTACATGTAATGTGTGTTCAGTTATTTTCCTTTCCATATTGATTATACTTATTGATCCATGATAACCTCCTCTATACTTATCCCTTATTGAGAATTTGGACCCACCCTTACTTTCTTCCTTCCCTAAGAATCCAGGGAGTGTACTATAGATGATATTCGAGTATATTCTATAAGGAATAATGATATTCTCAAAAAAAAATATATTATTTTTTGTTTTAAAATTTAATTTTGGAATCTTGTATATATCTAGTTTACCAAGACTAATAAACTATTCATTCCTTTAATATGTTATTCCTCATAACTTATGTAAATGTAATAAAGAATACATAGGGTATGGTCTACTGAGGTGAGGGTTACTAAAAAGATGCACTGGATAACCCATTTTTAACCATATCTTTATAAGTCTTCATTTATCTTCACACGATTTAATTACAATATAAAATAATTTATTCATTTTCCATTAAAATAATCATGCCATGTCAGTAATTCACCATGAAATGGTTTTCTATGAATGATTTTTTTTCTAATTTCCTATCATGTGTATGCCCTTTCATCTGATTCTTTATTATAAAACTTCCATGAGGTGTTTCAATATTCATTATATTTCCTTTTAATCAAATATAATTCAACTCTAATTCTCGTACTCATTCTTAATCTCATCTTATTCATCATATTTATGGAATATGTATATGATATAATGATATTCCCATCAAACCACTAGGATATATGCTCATAATTACCTTTAAAAGATGTCATAATTTTAGTCTTGATCTTTATACAAAAAATGAAACTTTTCAAACTCCCATATAGAGACTTATTTGTTAATAGTTAGAAACACATATGATCAACAACAATATATTGTATGATTCATAGATAACATGGATTATTCTATCCCATAGTTATCTCATGAAGGATGTTAAATCTTACTTGATGTGTATCCATAGCTCTAACTTCTCATGAAGTATTCAAGATCTCCTTCTTCAATTTTTAACATTAGAAAAATTCCCTTATTTAACATTGATAAATAAATAAATATTGAAACTATGGGATCATAAATAGTGTGATTAAATAACTAATTAGTACATGAATTTATTTATAATATAGTGCTTGTTGGATGAAATGAAAATCAAGTCAACAACCAAGGACAATGTTGGTATTTACTAATCAATTTATTGAATTTATTGTTATATATAAGAAAATTATCACTATACTAGGACCATTAAATCAGGTTATAAAAAATAACCTTACCTGTATGGATTAACACATTTAACATCAATAAGGAATAACAACCTTGGAAAACCTCACGTGTAAAAAATCTCGATACTTTAGTGGAACTTCTAATCTATTGGTAGAAAACAATTGGATTAATTCCTTAGAAAATACATATCTTTAGCATGAACCGAAAATAATAAAGTTGTGATGAAGGTATACGAATTAAGGGGATATGTTGATAAATCATTATCACTAATTCTAAACACTAATTATGATATAAAGGTATGAAACATGGAGTGAAATAATTTTAATGTAATATTTTTGGAAATGTAATTATTGGATATATGGATATAGGATTAAGAGATATTTTTTGATTATGAAGATAACTTCACAAGGTTAGCAAGACATGTTTTAGACTACATGTAAAACATAGGGAGTAAGGTGGATCAATTATTTTATGGTATAAGACCAATTCTACAAATAGATTTATACTCTTAAAAATTTTCCCATAATAAAAGATAGTGAAAAGTGTCATAAAGATAGAACATAAATTTTTAAAATTATACATTAACAAAGGAAGAATAGATAAAATGAGAATAGTGAAATGATATACAAAAGGACTAGTTGAAAGATATATAAAATGAGGAGTGGAGTTTCACATTTATAAAATTTATAGGAAGAAGCACCCAAAGGAATATATAAAAGGATTGTGTATATGTGTGGATAACATGGACACCAAGATCATAAGTGTAAGTGAAAGGGAGAAGAAACCAATGTATAATAGTTCAACTATAAGTATAGGGGTAACTATTATAAAAATAACTCCAAAAAATAAAAGTAATTCACCCTAGTAATTCCAAGGTGTCTATTATAATCCAATTATTATTTTTGTTGTGTAAAATTTCATTTTTTATCTATATGAAATATTTTATAAAGCATGATAAAAAGGTGGTAATAGAAGGAAACCATACATTAATCAAGGAGTTTATTAATTAGGAGTGGGATTGTATAGTGAAGAATAGGAGATATAATTAGTGAAAATACATTGATCAGGTAAATCACTTGAAGATTCATGAAATCATATGTTGAATTCATCATAATGACTATATATGTTTTGTATAAATTATAGTGCATGAATTTTCTCAATGAAGGTATGGGATTCAAGAAGAATATTTTTTCATGATCTAATTTTGATAAATGATATGAAAGTTTATAAATATTAATTATAGACTATTTAGGACTTGGATGAAGTTATAAATGTTTTAGAAATGTTTTAATAAGTTTGGAAGCTAATTTTATGAAGTTTTCAAAAAACAAACTATGTTAAAATATCAATATATGTTTTTGAAGTTAATTTGGTTTAGCATTGAATATATTGTCTAGATAGGGGAACACAATACACTAGAATACATATTAATAAAGCTGATGTTTATTTCCAACATAACTTGGGTATCACATGGTATTTATAGGTCATGGTTTTGTTGATATTTCTTCAATCAATATAGTTTCATCAATATTCTATATTTGGAAGTCATGGATTTTCAAGAAGTAAGTCTACACATGGTGTAAATATCAATATTTTGGTTTTTAATTTTCTATTTAATTTTTAATATATGGAGTTTGTGTGATTTTTAGGATTAGAATGATCAAAATTTCATGGGTCTTGAAGGATTTATTAACTCGAGACTAACATGACATGTTGTAATCCAACACCCTGTGTTTTTTTATATCTATATTTTTATAAATTTTGAATTTTCTGTAAAATATGGAATGTCTCAGATATATTGTGAGAGATATTAGGCTCATCCCACATGTATTTTATGAATTATTTTAATAGGTTGTTTACCACTATTAAAATAGGAGAATATAAAGGAAGATATTATATATATAAATATACAAAAAAACTACATAAATAGATATATTTTTGTTCTGATAAATAATATAGTAGAAAATAGTGTTGAAATTGATAAATTAGTGATAAAATAAAACAAATGATATTTGAAATAGAATAATTAATTCCCAAAAAATCATTTAAGAGAATAATAGAGTGTTGGAATTTATCGACATGTATTTCAAAGGGAAGTTTAAGAAGAATGAGGCTCTATTACATGGTGGTATATTAAAGTTATATTCAAGGAATGAGATGTTTTTTTCATGATTATGTTCACACTATTGTTGTGAAGGAAGGAGAAATAAGTAGAGATTATGGATTAATTATTCATACTCAGTGAAAAATGCGGTGGTGATATTGTTTTCATACTCATAAAAGACTAATTAATTTTCTATTCGTTTCATGAGCTGTGAGATATAGAAGAGGAGGGTGGGATCAGAAATTAGTAAGTTAATATGACATCCCTAAACGTTTTTAAAGGAAGTGAACCTTATATTAGAGTTACCTTTCATAAACTCACTACTGAAATAAGTTTATTATATTTGATACACCAACTCATAGTTATATTTTTATCCTTTGATGTAGACCATAATCTGTGAAGCAAGTAAAAGCATTATTTATTGTTTACAAGATTTACTTATCTTCAATATGAAAAATAACCATGTGTGGGATAAGTAATCATTAAATAAATTGGTTAAAGAAAATAATAAAGGATTCCATAAGTGTGATACGATAGTAAATAAGTCCCTATTAGTCACGAGGTTAAGATATATTGGATTCAATGAGAGTTTAAAGGGGAAATAAGTTTAAATTTGACTATAATAGAGTACCCTGATTTTCCCCCAAGATATCTCTCACTAGACTAATGTGGTTCTAGAAATTTGAATCAAGGTGTGGTTTACTTAATTGGATCTTTTTTTATTTTGATCTAATTTCTATTTAAATCTAGAGTTTATATATATTGATATGTATGATCTAAATATTTTTATCTATAGGGATTTATATATAAAGCCTCTTATTTTTAATGTATCTAAATTTGAAATTTGGAGGATGTAGATGTTTGATTATATATAGGCTTAATACAATGCAATCCTAAATTATATGCTTCATGCCATAGATTTTTGAAATCCTAGGAAAATGTTGTGCAATAGAGAGGCATAGAAAATCTTGGTTTTTTCTATGAATGTTAAACAATTATTAATGATATTGAAATGAACATTTCAATACATTAAATATTTAGAGAATTTACAAAATGTTGAATCAATTTATTCTAACCATTTGAGAATCTGTATGGACCATATAAATCATTTCATTCCTCATAAGATATTTTGTAGTCCATAGTATTGAGATTCCTATTACAACTCCACAAACCAGGACAATAATCAAGATACCATTTCTATCCTACCTTAAAACCCATGTTTCTAGAATAACATGTATCAAGAGAGATACTACACAAGAATCAGTTGATTCCCATGATTCAGGGATACCTCCAGAGAAAGGGTTCTTTTACATGTTTCTCAATGATCTCAATCATATTTTTCTGAAAATTCTTAATAGTTTAGATTAACTATTGTAAGGTGAGCAGTCTATGTTCATTATTTATATTATTTTAAAATGTATAATATATTCTAGGAATAATTTTTTTTGGAGTTTCTCTTCCACTATGTTTAGTATGTTCTAAATACTTATGAAACTTTTTAGTTATATCAGAGTTGATATATCAATGTTTAGTTTTATCTATGGATGAATGAGGAAAACAAGAAAATGTATATTCCAAGAACAATGGAATATCCCTTTTTAAATGGTCATTTTGGTACTTGAAATTCCATGACCATGGAATAATAGTACTAAAAATAATAAATTTATTGTAAATGGTATAAGTCCATGATGTAGAGGAATTAAGATATTTGTTTGAGGAATAGTGGAAAATTCATAAAAATATAGCATCATTGGACAATGATCTATATCACCGTGAATCAATATCTATTTCATGGCAGATTAAAAATAAGGATCGAACATGGAATAGGCTAAGCTGTTTTGGACTTATAAATCCATTCCCAAAACAAAATTCTTCCCATAATGGCTAATAAAAATAGTGATGTCCCAAATGACTTGAACTTGATACAACCAAGGGATAAATTAAAGCAACCACTAAAATGGTCATGGATTATGGCATGTTTAAAGGACCAGAATGGCATGGACTATTACATAGTGTAATCCATTTTGGATAGAATTTTAAAGAAAATTATAATTTTGTTAAATTTATCAAAAACCTTCACCGACACAGTCCCTCAGGGATAACATTGAATATGGGGGGTCTTTAAACCATAATAAAAATATTTAGGTTTATTTGATAAAGATTTATAGTGTATTTACATGGTACATAATTTATAGAGTTTTTATAAATTAAATAAGGTAAAGTATAAAATTGTTTATATTTATTTATAAATAGACCTTAAATGTAAATATAATATGTTTATAGTAATATATTATTTGAGAAAAAATATTTAATCCATTATAAAAGTATTTTTTGATGTTAATATGATCAATAGTTTAAATAAAATAAAATATGTGATATTCAATTTTTGTAAATTGTTTAAATAAATATGAAATGTTTATTAATCAATAGTATAAGTTTATATAAAAATATCTCATAATTTTAATATGAATTATTTAATATTAATATTATATAAATGATAATATAATATTGTTCATATTAAATAAAAGTGAATTTTTTAAGTTTATCCATGCCTAAACTATAAAGGGAATATAATTTACTTATGAATTTTTGATAAATTTTTTATGTCATGTTTAAATATGTGAATCATTCATTTGTTTATTTTATTATATTCTTTATTCATGAATATAATTATTATATTAAAAATATGTGTCTAATTTATTTTAAAAGAGTAAAACAAATTCTACAAATTGGAATGGATGAATCTAAGGACTTACATGATAGGTATGATAATTGATTTAGTTTTAATCTACCTTGAATATAGATTTTTTTGGGATATAAACCTATATTATTAACATGATTATAGTTTTATATGTATTGGGTGATATAATCATGGTGGAATAGAAATCACTCTAGAGTAAAGTGTCCCTAGGCAGGGGGACTTTGGGTTGGACTGCTCATTGTTCTAAAAGTTTGTGCCTTGTATAGAGAAGTGGACATTGGATACCTATCAGTACGGTCTTATTATTGTGGGGATTGTGGATTTCATATGATTATAATCCTTTATATGAAATATTTTCATATACCTTATGCATTGGATACATTTTGATAGGTATGAATATAGTTGAATTTCAAATTGGGTTGGTGACACAAGTTATGAGTTATGTAAAGAGTTACACATAAATATGGTTTAAAAATATTGATTGGTGGAAGGAATAGGATTAAAACCAAATCATTAGAATAATTTATAAATGTAAATGGAATAACATGTGATGATATGGTGAGATTAAATCACTTTAAAAATAATACTAAGTGTCAAATTCTTCCCAAAGTAAACACATTTCAAGACCTCAATCATCCAACCATATAGATTCATTATAAATTTGAGTATAAATATATTATATTTTGTCTCGAATGGAGAATATGGATATCCCAAAGATTTAGGTGATTAAACACCTTTTTTATATTTGGCTTACACATAGCTAAGAAACCCTAAAAGTTATGATACCATAGGAATGGTGTTAATTTTATCCATGTGATGGATAGGGAAAAGAATTATCTTCTCAACCATCCAATTTTCATTTAAGATATTATTATCATAATTTTCTACCAAAATAACTATGTTCTAGTAGGAGCACTAAATTGGACTCATTACATAGTAAAATATAGATTTTTTCCCACTATTGGATATAATGGGTTTAAAAGCAGTCATCATTTTAGTGGAAGAACATTTAATAGAATCCATTATTTAATAAAATAAAACATGATTCTCATATAATAAAATATTTTTTATATATAATGGAATTATCATTTTACAACTTTAATTTGAGACCATAAATAAAAAAATAATAATATTAATGTCAGAATATTCTTAGATTGGTTAAAAATTTAAGAAATACTCTTAAGAAAGTAAAAATTATATGTGTTAGAGTGACCAACTATTAATGATTCTCAATAATAGAATCTAGATGATTATAAAAAGAATAAATAGATTCAATTAAGGTTTAAAATAAAATATGACTAGAGCAACTTTAGTCTCCACTCATATACTCAATTTTATGAAGTGTTCTAATGATATATAAATATTAGTGATATACTTTAACACTTGTTTAAAATGTTGAAATCATTCTGTAATAATCATAGGAAAATTTGTAATTATTTGAATGATTTTAAAAAAAATTTACCCTATTTTCTCAAATTTTCAAGGATATGTGAGGAATTCATTTGATTCCTAGGCTTGGGTGGGGTATAAACATTACAAAATGGTAATGGTTTAAGACAAAAAGAGAAGAATAGATTTTTCTAGTATCAGCTATTGAAACCATAAGGTAATGTCAAAAAGGAAGGATATTATTATAATATAGTGTAACTATCTATGATTCCTGAAATATTTTATGAAAATCCATAGAAATTTTATGTTAGGTATCGATGTTATATAAATCAATTATATAATTTTTAAAGGTATAGGATGACAAATGTATACTTTAATTTTTTTAAGTATATTAGTTCCAAATAAGGAAATAATTAATGAATCTTATATTTTTAATTTAAATAAAGAGTAAAAGGGTTATTGAATCATGGTTAGAATACAAAAAAAATATTCAAGATTGGATAGATCTTAATAGAGTACATGTATTTTCATGTAATTTATATTATATGATAAGAGAAGATTTTTGTTAACAATCAGTTGTTATGAACAATATGATATAATGGATTTAATATGTGTGGTTTGTGATTCATTAAATTCTATGAAATGTTTTAGAATAATATAGGAATAATAGGATTTTTATCTAGGATAAAATTGTTTATCGAATATGTTTATTAAAATAAGAATAATTATGAATCCACTACCCATTATTGGAATATTTTAAATAATAAATTATTTTTTCATAACATTTCTCTAAACACATAAAATATTATATATTATATGGATAAAATAGTTTATTTATTAAATAGTGCCACTAAAATAATTATGTCTTATTTTATAAACACGAAGTAGTTTGTATATATTATCAGGATATTCTGAAGAGAATATATTTTCTAAGAGTCTAGTGGGTGTGTGTTTTATAATTAGATAAGTCAAAATTTAACAAATAAAATATTATCCTTGTCATATTTTAAAGTAAATATCACTCTATATTCAAAAAAAATAGTTTATGATGGAAATTAGAAATAGATAGGGTTACATTTAGTTACCAAAATGAGGTGAATGTCACTTAATATCATAAATGAGTTTTATGATATATTTTTATGCTATAATGTAAATAGTTAAATTAGTTACCAAAATGATCTCAAGGGAAAAACATTTATAGAAAGGATCCAACAATAAATATTATGATGAACTTAGAAATATTTATAAGTATCAAATAAAATTTATTAACATAAAAACATTTGAGGTTGTGAGGTAAAATTTTTTTACTACTAATACAAAAATTTGAAAAATAGAAATATTATTCCTAAGTCCCACCATTATTCAAATATTCTTTCTTAATAGTTATCAATCACTAAAAGAGTTTACTAGGGGATTTATCAGATGGACAAAAAGTGATAGATCATATAGGAATTATACAGAGGTGTAATGTGTTTAACAAAACATAAAAAGTTTAAGAAACATTTGGTTGATCTAGCAGACTATCATATGTGATATGGTCAGAATAGAACTTATGTATGGTTTTGTTAAGTAATATTTAAATAGTTAAAAATATAAAATATAACATGTTATAAAAAAGAAAAAATCTATATTATTATTTTACATTGGCTGTATATATTTCAGGAAGAGATATGATAATTAACCTCTAAAAATTAATGTATCCATAACTAATGATCATCATGTAGTATTATAGTTTGGTATGAAATGTTAAGGTTTTTAAGAGTAGTATTTTTTATTGGGATACAAAATATTTTTATCAGGCACAAAATTAGTTTCTTGTGTTGGATGACCTGACAAGTATACAACATTGAGTTCTAAAGTATTATTGGTATACTAGGGTGCATGTTTCATATTGAATCCTTATAACTGACAATGGAGAGATACCTAGAATGAGAAAATTAATACTTTGATAACTTTCTTACACAATCCTTGAGGCTTATCTAATCAAGAATTGGTTGCGTATGTTATTGATTATGTCATCGATTATACCTTATAAAAGATGGGGTTTTTCCACTAATATGACAAGTATAACATATAAGACCTTAATTTAAATAGACTAGTAAGTGTATAATAATATTAAGATAGTACATATGAAATGATTATTTATTTTTCTGAGGTGATTGTGATGTTCTCATTCACTAATATGAATGACATGTGATGTATTCATTGACTTGGCCAGCCTGTACTCAGGGAATCAAGAACCTATGAGTATTTATATGTGATTGAAAAACTTTATATCCTACCTTTACTTGATTTCTTAGAAAAGGTATTATATTATTATGAATTCTTATATATATTGGAGTTCATAGACATAGGTGTGTAGAAACTTTTGTTTTATGGATATCACACCAGAACCTTTATAGATTGATTAGAATTGATGCTTTTCTAAATTCCACTTGATTATTTCATCTATAAATTCAATAATTAATATTTTATTTCAATGATATGAAGGCCCATAAAGTCACAAATTTTGTTCATGTGAATGCGGATCGAGTTTATAAAAGTTTGAGAGTGATCTAAACTTTATTTCTTTTCATTATTATACATCTATTTTTCTTAATTAATTTTTTTGGAAGTTGTAATTTGATTTTAATGAATAATAATTTCATTTTAGTTAATTTTTGGTTAAATATATTATTTTTTTATTATCTTAATGTAATTTAGTTTTTGAGTTTATGAATGATCAAATTTTCTGAGATTTTATTACATAATTTTTTCATACTTCCTTGTTTTCATTGTTAAAATCATTTATGGAATTCATTTTTAATTATTATTTGGAAATTTAATGGAATAATTATATGTTGGAAGTTATTAATTATCAATGGTGTAACATCCCAAGTAAGTAATGAATAATAGATATTTTTATCTATGTCTATTAATGATTAAGATAGTGTTATAGAGGCTTAAAATGAAAATAAATACAATCTTATGCATGGAATACACTAATATTCTTAAAAGATTGTTTTACTGCCTTTTGATGGCAAACCATTTTTGAATCTATATTTTGACAATTTTATAAACTATGTTTGTCAAAATAAACTTATTCTTTATGATTGGGACATAAAATTTTACCTTGTGTGAATTTTTGGTATTTTTCTGACAATGTTCATTTTTTAATGAATAGTGAAAAATACTGCATTTTACATCAAAACTGCTTTTTAATCTAATTTATTTATATGATTAGATTATGTTTTGAATTGGTTTTGAAGTGAAATTAGAATATATTTTTACAATTTTATCCAATGGTGGTCATTGTAATCAATTTCACTTTGAAATTAGATTTAAACTGGTGTCAATCTTTTGATACTTATTGTTTTGTAAAAACACGCTTTTTGCTCTGGCAGCGGGAATTAATTATTAAATTAATTAATGTGACTTATATGATTTGAATTTTGTAAAATAGACTTCATTTTTGAATTCGTAATATCAAATATAGATTAGGGTGAATTTTTGGTAATTTTCTGAAAAACTTCAATTTTTTATGAATAGTGAAACCACTAAGTGGTAATCAAGCAAACTGATTTTTCAGTTAAATGAAAGTTTACCACTAATGTGTATTGAATTTTGAAAATCAGACATACATGGTTGTCATTATTAAGTAAAATGTTGTTCAATGAGATTAAAATAATTTTTTTGTGAATAGTAACTTATTAAGTTTTTAATCGCGATTAGTGGTAATTAGGGTAGTTTAAGGTATAAATAATGCTTTAATAATATGAAATGACCTCGAAACATGTCCCAACCTTATTTTTTGTGTCATGGCCGACCAAGACAAGACATGAGTCAACTTGGGGACCCCATGGAGAAATTCTGGTTGGGAAATGACATAAATAACTTTTTATTTAATGTAAAAGTAAAAATGACACAAACATAATATGTTTTACGAAAACAATTTTTACATGGGGTTATAAAGATCAGATATTTGATTATAAATAGTCATTGGAAATATAAAAAGATTTCCTACATCATAGTAGTTTTTTTATGATTTTTATACATTAAATAAAATAAATTATTTATGACATAATAATGATGCAGCGATGACATCATTATTTGACGATTTAAATAAAATGGAAAGAAAATGTAAAATATATAAACTACACATGGAAAAAACCAATTGGATGAGTCGATTTCGAACCCTTATCACCTTATCCACGAATTATATCAATGTGGGACTTTTTGAAACCGAAACACATTTTCAAATAAAGTAATATTTCTTTACTTTCCAAAAGTGCCCCTCCTCTCCTCTTATAAAAGGCCCCCACCTCTACCTCATTTCACACACTTCTCAAGCCTTTGGCTCGGCCAACCCTGCCCATTTACTCTCTCCACATCCCTCTCCTCATCCTAGAGGATTACCTTTGGGCATAATCCTTTCAAAGGAAGCCTTTAGGCTCAAATTAAAAGGAGTTACACTTTTTAAGGTAATCCATTCTCTCATGTTCATTTGTTTTATTTTGCTTCTCCAACCCCCTAAACTCTTTTTATTTACTTCTTTTGTAATAACACCAGTATCTTAAATATACTAGGATGTTGTTATAAGATATATTTGAGCTACACACTCACACAACTACATCAAATGGTTAAAGAACATACGGTTTCCGTGGATGGCGAAATTCTGCCTCCCGAAACGATGATTGTTCAATACTCATTTAACACCTTCAAAGGTGGACATTATGATGTCACTATTTTTATATATGATATATAATATGTTTATGTTTTCCTTAAGCTTCTGTTTTTTTCATTTTGGGCATACCTTTATGGTTTCCATTATGGGTAAACACGATATCTTCATTTTAGGAAGTGCGGACTACCGCCCCCTGAAAATGATTTGATTCGTTAATACCATATGTGGGATGTGTAAAGGATAAAGTTAATGATATTATATATGTTATTATACTGGAATTATAATATACTCTTATATCATTATGATTCCATTCCAGAAAATATTAAATAGAAATGGAAGTAGCGTTCATGCGTACGTACGGCTTACCGTCTCCATGAACGGTGCATTTCATTTCTTACCTCTAAATGTGATGTAATATTATAAATACATGTATATGATGAATATATATGATATATATGTTATCCAAATCATTAATATCATTCTGGATATAATGAACCTATGACCAAATTAACAACTTGTAAGTGTAAGAAGTCTATGTTTGACTTAAGAACCAAATACCGACAAAATGAACATTATTAACTTAACTGATTACATGATGTTCATAACATGGTATAAAAGGAATAATGAACTTGAAAAAGATTCATAAGCAAGTAGAGATTAACTCAAGTTTATTATTCAGGAGATTAAAGAACGATCGGGTCAAGTCGGATACGAGGTATGGGACTTCGTCTCAATCTCCTTTCGTTGAGGCATATTTTATTTTATACACAACTTTCTTTTATACGGTGTATAAACCCCTTTGACTTTTACGTTTATTCAAAAGGAATATTTTTTATATGAAGCGTTTACTAAATGACAAAAGGGAATGTTTTTGTCGTACGTATGCGGCGACAATGACTTCTCTGCCGTCGTGACCGTTATTTGAGTTTCAGCTTCCTCTACAAGCCATACCTTCTTTTTAAAAGAAAAATAAATACCATGTTTTTCTTTTCTTTTATTTTAGTATTGAAAATGGTTTTCATAATGTTTTTATATCAATGTGTTGTATTGATATCTTGTGATTGAAATGTGGAAATTTTATGTTTCCTTTATGAATGTTTTATGTGATATGATTATGTTATGGTTCTTGGGCATTATTATGAAGACGGGTGGTTCCGTGATAAACTAAGGGCGGGTGAGCCCGTTATAGCTCTCCAATGCATTGGGTAACGCGAAGGAGTGAAACGTTAAGGTTTCTCCGAAGATATTTTAGGGAATATACTGTGATGGGTATTCCAAACGTAACCAAGAGGGTTACTTCCTACGTAAGAATGTTATGAATGCCTCAAGTTACCTTTATGTCTTATGATTTCTATGATTTATTCATGATTTTATGAGGTATGTTAAAGTGCCTATGTTTTATGGGTAAAGTATGATTTCATTCTTATTTATATATGAACTCATGTTTCCTTTCCATGTTTTTATAACCCATACTGAGCTTTTTATGCTCATCCCAAGTTTTTTTGAAATGTTTTTCACAGGTCAAGGGAAAGGTACATGATATGATGATAGTGTCAGGGAAGTGTCAAGAAATAATCCATGTTTTATTTTAAATGTGTTTCCATTGATGGGAATGAAGAATACTATCTTTATGTAACCACTTTGTTTATATGTGGAATGTAATGCAAGTTTTATGATCTAATTCTCTAAAACTCTAAACCCGAAAGGATCCTCAATGTGTAATCTTGTAATAACTCAAGATTAAGTAAGGTTTAAGGATGGGGCCTTATAGTTGGTATCATAGGTCGGTTTAGATAACTTTAGGAGTTATAATTCTATTAAATGATTATCCAAAAATATTTTTTTTTCGAAATGATATAGCATTTAAAGATTACCATGTTGCTTCATCTAAGACATGTTTGTTCAGAATGGTTTTCCGCAGAGGAAACAGGGAAGCAGTGCTAGGAAGGCATACAGAAGTAAATAACCTTCCGAATCAGCATCCAGAAATGGTCGGAATTGGAACTGAACAGTTTGTTACAGTAATGGCGCAGTTGAATCAAGCGATAAATGGCGGTGGTATCCATACACGAGATCAGCCAGACCAACCGCAGAGGAACATGTCAGTGGTGGAACATTTCATGAGGCAACATCCACCATCATTCAGAGGATCATCTGACCCTGTGCTAGCTGAAGGGTGGATTAAAGCACTGGAGAAGATTTTTGATGTCATGGGGTGTTCAGACAATCAAAAGGTTAGTCTTGCTATTTACCGTTTGGAGGGTGAAGCAGATCAGTGGTGGTCTATGGTTAAAAATATCAGGGACGCCGATGAGATTTATGCACTTGACTGGGATGAATTCAAAGGTATGTTTCTTGAGAAGTATTTTCCTAAGGCTGTTCGACTTAGGATGGAAAAGCAATTCTTGGAATTGAGGCAAGAGGAAGACTCAGTGGCTGCCTATGAAGAAAGGTTCACTCGATTGGCAAGGTATGCTCCAAATTTTATCCGGGACCTTGATAGTAAAATCAATCATTTTTACTCAGGATTAAAGCCAAAATATCGAAGGGAAGTAGCTTCTCGTGAGTTTAAAAGTTATGAAAAGCTTGTTCGATGTGCTGAGAAGGTGGAAATGGAGTTTGCCGATGACCAAGTTTTCTATAACAACCAGCAGAAGAAGAGACCGAGGTGGCAGGAGAAAGGTAAGAATTCTTCAAAAAAGTCTGATGGTAAGAGAACTAAGTTTCCAGTTTGTGATAAATGTGTCAAAAGGCATGCTGGGGAATGTCTTCTGAATTCTGGGAAGTGCTACCGATGTGGTAAGATGGGACATAAGGCTCGTGATTGCACTGAAAAGAATCAAGGTGAAGGTAAGAACAAATTTGATTTATAGTTAGTGAAATGTTATAAGTGCAATGAGATGGGTCACTATGAAAACGAGTGTCCGACAATGAGCTTGAGTGATGGGAAGCAGTTAGACTACAAGCAGAAAGGGGTGGTGAAATCCTTTGCAACTACTTCAGCAGATGTCGGGCCATCAAATGAAGTTGTATCAGGTACTTTGTTTGTTTTTTCAGATTATGCCAGTGTGTTGTTTGATTCGGGGTCTACACATTCTTTCATCTCTGAAACCTTTTCTAGTAAAATGGGAATACCATCTCAAGAAATGACTCCTGAACTTTTGGTAAAAACACCTGGGGGAAGTGTCGAGGAAAAAAGAATTTATAATAATCTTACTATCCTTATCTGTGGAAAGAACCTACTTGCAAACCTTATTGTTCTACCTCTAGTAGAGTTTTATGTTATCCTGGGTATGGATTGGCTCTCTATTTACCATGCTAAGATTGACTGTAGAGCTAAAGAAGTTTCTTTTCAGAAAGACTTTCAGTTTGTTTACAAGAATGAACCCTTACTTTTGATAACATATCAAGAGGCCGAGAAACTTGTAAAAGATGGAAATGAATGTTACCTTGCACACGTTGTTGAAAATAAAAGAACTATTCAGATTAATGATGTGCCAGTGGTAAATGAGTATCCTGATGTTTTTCCTGATGAGTTTCCTGGAATAATACTAGATCGGGAAGTTGAGTTTACTGTTGACTTAGTTCCTGATGCTAAGCCAATTTCAAAACCCCCTTATCGAATGGCACAAATTGAACTTTTAGAGTTGAAGGAGCAATTGCAAGATTTATTAGAGAAAGGTTTCATTAGACCTAGCACATCACCATGGGGTGCTCCTGTTTTATTTGTTAAAAAGAAAGATGGTTCTATGAGACTTTTCATTGATTATAGAGCCTTGAATAATATCACTGTTAAGAACAAATATCCTTTGCCTCATATCGATGATTTGTTTGATCAGCTCCAGGGAGCTCAGTTTTTTTCAAAGATTGACTTGAGATCGGGGTACCATCAGCTGAAGGTAAAGGAGGCAGATATTCCTAAGACCGCGTTCCGTACGAGATATGGCCATTATGAATTTGTAGTAATGCCTTTTGGGCTAACCAATGCACCTGCTGTATTCATGGACTTAATGAATAGAATTTTCCATGAGTTCATGGATAAGTTTGTGGTGGTTTTCATTGATGATATTTTGGTGTTTTCTAAAAGTAAAGAGGAGCATGAAAAACATTTAAGGGTTATCTTGCAAACCTTAAAAGAAAAGAAATTGTATGGGAAATTCAGCAAGTGTGAGTTTTGGTTGCAACAAATTTCTTTCATTGGTCACATTGTTTCTAAAAATGGAATAACTGTTGATCCTGCAAAAACAAAAGTTGTGGAAGAATGGCCAAGACCCACAAATGTAACCAAGATTCGTTTCTTCCTTGGTTTGGCGGGCTATTACCGAAGGTTTGTTAGAAATTTTTCACGGTTATCTAGTCCAATGACTAAGCTAACTCGGAAGGGTGTTAAGTTTATCTGGACAAAATAATGTGATGATTGTTTTCAGGAATTGAAAAGAAGATTGGTGAATGCTCCAGTTTTGGCACTACCTTCCAGGAATGGTGAGTTTGTTATATACAGTGATGCTTCATTTAAAGGAGTTGTTTGCGTCCTAATGCAGAATGATTAGGTAATTGCTTATGCTTCACGACAGTTGAAAACTCATGAGGTAAATTACCCTACACATGATTTGGAATTAGCTGCTGTTGTTTTTGCTTTAAAAATTTGGAGGCATCATTTGTATGGAGTAAAGTGTGAAATATATACCGATAACAAAAGTTTAAACTATATATTCACTCATAAAGAGTTAAACATGAGACAAAGGAGATGGCTGGAATTAATCAAGGATTATGATTGTAAAATTCATTACCATTCGGGGAAAGCAAATAAAGTGGCTGATGCTTTGAGTCGAAAAAGTAATGCTTCATTAACAATGTTGCGTTTGGAACGTGATCCTTTGGTTAAGGATTTGATGAACTTTGGCATAGAAGTTGTTGGTGCAGGAAGTCCTTCTGTTTTGTTTCAGGTATCAGTGAGATCATCTCTACCAGATAGAATCAAGCAAGCACAGAAGCAAGATAGTGAGTTGTAGAAAAAGGTAGAGCTGGTTCAGAAAGGTAAGTCGCCTGAATTCAACATTGATAATGATTGCGTTTTGAGATTTGGGAAGAGATTGTGTGTGCCTTGTGATTCACAGTTGAAGAGAGAGTTTTTATGTGAAGCTCATAGTTCTCCGTTTTCAGTTCATCCGGGCAGTACTAAGATGTATAGAGATCTGCGGGAGTATTACTGGTGGGATGGAATGAAAAGAGATATTGCTGATTTTACTGTGAAGTGTTTGACTTGTCAGCAGGTTAAAGCAGAGTGGCAGTTACCGAAAGGGATGCTTCAGCCTTTACCAGTACCAGAGTGGAAATAGGAGAATATATCCATGGACTTTGTTGTTGGATTACCGAAGACATCTCGAGGTAATAATGCAATCTGGGTTATTGTTGATCGCTTGACCAAATCTGCTCATTTCCTTGCTATACGAGATACTTTCTATCTTGATCAACTTTCCCGTTTGTATCTTAAAGAGATAGTCAGGTTACATGGAGTTCCTCTCTCCATTGTATCGGATCGTGATCCCAGGTTTACTTCTAACTTTTGGAAAGGCCTTCAGAAGTCGTTGGGTACTGAATTAAATTTTAGTACAGCTTTTCATCCTCAATCAGATGGGCAGTCAGAACGAACAATTCAGACATTGGAGGATATGCTACGATCTTGTTCTATGGATTATCAGGAAAGTTGGGACCAACATCTTTCTTTGGTTGAGTTTTCATATAATAACAGTTTTCATTCCAGTATACAGATGGAACCATTTCAGGCATTATATGGGAAGCGGTGTCGAACTCCAGCTTTCTGGGATGAAGTGGGTGAAAGGAAGTTGATGGGACCCGAATTGGTAGAAGAGATGGCAGAAAAAGTTCAGCTGATTCAGAAACACATGAGAACAGCTCAGAGCAGGCAGAAGAGTTATGCGTATAACCGGAGGAAGGATCTATCTTTCGAGGTAGGTGATCATGTTTTTCTCAAGGTTTCTCCTTGGAAAAGTGTGATGAGATTTGGTAAGAAAGGAAAGTTGAGTCCAAGGTTCATTGGACCATACAAAATTCTAGAGAGAGTTGGATCAGTTGCATACCGAGTGGCTTTACCTCCGAGTTTATCGCAGGTACACAATGTTTTTCACATTTCGATGTTGAGAAAGTATATTCCAGATCCATCTCATGTTTTGAGTCCAGAGGTAGTTCAGCTGGAAGAGAACCTATCTTATGAGGAACAACCAGTCCGGATTCTTGACCACAGGGAGCAAGTGTTACGGAATAAGGTGATTCATCAGGTAAAGGTTTTGTGAAAAAACCACATGATTGAAGAGGCAACATGGGAATCTGAAAATGCAATGAGGGATAAGTACCCCCATTTATTCGATAAGTAAATAAATTGCGGGGACGCAATTTTCTAAAGGGGGGAAGGATGTAACATCCCAAGTAAGTAATGAATAATATATATTTTTATCTATGTCTATTAATGATTAAGATAGTGTTATAGAGGCTTAAAATGAAAATAAATACAATCTTATGCATGGAATACACTAATATTCTTAAAAGATTGTTTTACTGCCTTTTGATGGTAAACCATTTTTGAATCTATATTTTGACAATTTTATAAACTATGTTTGTCAAAATAAACTTATTCTTTATGATTGGGACATCAAAATTTACCTTGTGTGAATTTTTGGTATTTTTCTGACAATGTTCATTTTTTAATGAATAGTGAAAAATACTGCATTTTACATCAAAACTGCTTTTTAATATAATTTATTTATATGATTAGATTATGTTTTGAATTGGTTTTGAAGTGAAATTAGAATATATTTTTACCATTTTATCCAATGGTGGTCATTGGAATCAATTTCACTTTGAAATTAGACTTAAACTGGTGTCAATCTTTTGATACTTATTGTTTTGTAAAAACACGCTTTTTGCTCTGGCAGCGGAAATTAATTATTAAATTAATTAATGTGACTTATATGATTTGAATTTTGTAAAATAGACTTCATTTTTGAATTTGGAATATCAAATATAGCTTAGGGTGAATTTTTGGTAATTTTCTGAAAAACTTCAATTTTTGATGAATAGTGAAACCACTAAGTGGTAATCAAGCAAACTGATTTTTCAGTTAAATGAAAGTTTACCACTAATGCGTATTGAATTTTGAAAATCCGACATACATGGTTGTCATTAATAAGTAAAATGTGGTTCAATGAGATTAAAATAATTTTTTGGTGAATAGTAACTTATTAAGTTTTTAATCGCGATTAGTGGTAATTAGTGTAGTTTAAGGTATAAATAATGCTTTAATAATATGAAATGACCTGGACACATGTCCCAACCTTATTGGTTGTGTCATGGCCGACCAAGACAAGCCATGGGTCAACTTGGGGACCCCATGGAGACATTTTGGTTGTGAAATGACATAAATAACTTTTTATTTAATGTAAAAGTAAAAATGACACAAACATAATATGTTTTACGAAAACAATTTTTACATGGGGTTATAAAGATCAGATATTTGATTATAAATAGTCATTGGAAAGATAAAAATATTTCCTACATCATAGTAGTTTTTTTATGATTTTTAGACATTAAATAAATTAAATTATTTATGACATAATAATGATGCATCGATGACATCATTATTTGACGATTTAAATAAAATGGAAAGAAAATGTAAAATATATGAACTACACATGGCCAAAACCAATTGTATGAGTGGATTTAGAACTCTTATCACCTTATCCACGAATTATATCAATGTGGTACCTTTTGAAACCGAAACACATTTTCAAATAAAGTAATATTTCTTTACTTTCCAAAAGTGCCCCTCCTCTCCTCTTATAAAAGGCCCCCACCTCTACCTCATTTCACACACTTCTCAAGCCTTTGGCTCGGCCAACCCTGCCCATTTACTCTCTCCACATCCCTCTCCTCATCCTATAGTATTCCCTTTGGGAATAATCCTTTCAAAGTAAGCCTTTAGGCTCAAATCAAAAGGAGTTACACTTTTTAAGGTAATCCATTCTCTCATGTTCATTTGTTTTATTTTGCTTCTCCAACCCCCTAAACTCTTTTTATTTACTTCTTTTGTAACAACACCAGTATCTTCAATATAATAGGATGTTGTTATAAGATATATTTGAGCTACACACTCACAAAACTACATCAAATGGTTAAAGAACATACGGTTTCCGTGGATGGAGAAATTCTGCCTCCCGAAACGATGATTGTTCAATACTCATTTAACACCTTCAAAGGTGGCCATTATGATGTCACTATTTTTATATATGATATATTATATGTTTATGTTTTCCTTAAGCTTCTGTTTTTTTCATTTTGGGCATACCTTTATGGTTTCCATTATGGGTAAACACGATATCTTCATTTTAGGAAGTGCGGACTACCGCCCCCTGAAACGATTTTATTCGTTAATACCATATGTGGGATGTGTAAAGGATAAAGTTAATGATATTATATATGTTATTATACTGGAATTATAATATACTCTTATATCATTATGATTCCATTCCAGAAAATATGAAATAGAAATGGAAGTAGCGTTCATGCGTACGTACGGCTTACCGTCTCCATGAACGGTGCATTTCATTTCTTACCTCTAAATGTTATGTAATATTATAAATACATGTATATGATGAATATATATGATATATATGTTATCCAAATCATTAATATCATTCTGGATATAACGAACCTATGACCAAATTAACAACATGTAAGTGTAAGAAGTCTATGTTTGACTTAAGAACCAAATACCGACAAAATGAACATTATTAACTTAACTGATTACATGATGTTCATAACATGGTATAAAAGGAATAATTAACTTGAAAAAGATTCATAAGAAAGTAGAGATTAACTCAAGTTTATTATTCAGGAGATTAAAGAACAGTCGGGTCAAGTCGGATACGAGGTATGGGACTTCGTCTCAATCTCCTTTCATTGAGGCATATTTTATTTTATACACAACTTTCTTTTATACGGTGTATAAAACCCTTTGAATTTTACGTTTATTCAAAAGGAATCTTTTTTATACAAAGCGTTTACTAAAAGACAAAAGGGAATGTTTTTGTCGTACGTATGCGGCGACAACGACTTCTCCGCCGTCATGACCGTTATTTGAGTTTCGGATTCCTCTACAAGCCATACCTTCTTTTTAAAAGAAAAATAAATACCATGTTTTACTTTTCTTTTATTTTAGTATTGAAAATGGTTTTCATAATGTTTTTATATCAATGTGTTGTATTGATATCTCGTGATTGAAATGTAGAAATTTTATGTTTCCTTTATGCATGTTTTATGTGATATGATTATGTTATGGTTCTTGGGCATTATTATGAAGACGGGTGGTTCCGTGATAAACTAAGGGCGGGTGAGCCCGTTATAGCTCTCCAATGCATTGGGTAACGCGAAGGAGTGAAACGTTATGGTTTCTCTGAAGAGATTTTAGGGAATATACTGTGATGGGTATTCCAAACGTAACCAAGAGGGTTACTCCCTACGTAAGAATGTTATGAATGCCTCAAGTTACCTTTATTTCTTATGATTTCTATGATTTATTCATGATTTTATGAGGTACGTTAAAGTGCCTATGTTTTATGGGTAAAGTATGATTTCATTCTTATGTATATATGAACTCATGTTTCCTTTCCATGTTTTTATAACCCATACTAAGCTTTTTATGCTCATCCCAAGTTTTTTTGAAATGTTTTTCACAGGTCAAGGAAAAGGTACATGATATGATGATAGTGTCAGGGAAGTGTCAAGAAATAATCCATGTTTTATTTTAAATGTGTTTCCATTGATGGGAATGAAGAATACTATCTTTATGTAACCACTTTGTTTATATGTGGAATGTAATGCAAGTTTTATGATCTAATTCTCTAAAACTCTAAACCCGAAAAGATCCTCAATGTGTAATCTTGTAATAACTCAAGATTAAGTAAGGTTTAAGGCTGGGGCCTTATAGTTGGTATCAGAGGTCGGTTTAGATAACATTAGGAGTTAGAATTCTATTAAATGATTATCCAAAAATATTTTTTTTTCGAAATGATATAGCATTTAAAGATTACCATGTTGCTTCATCTAAGACATGTCTGTTCAGAATGGTTTTCCGTAGAGGAAACAGGGAAGCAGTGCTAGGAAGGCATATAGAAGTAAATAACCTTCCAAATCAGCATCCAGAAATGGTCGGAATTGGAACTGAACAGTTTGTTGCAGTAATGGCGCAGTTGACTCAAGCGATAAATGGCGGTGGTATCCATACACGAGATCAGCCAGACCAACTGCAGAGGAACATGTCAGTGGTGGAACATTTCATGAGGCAACATCCACCATCATTCAGAGGATCATCTGACCCTGTGCTAGCTGAAGGGTGGATTAAAGCACTGGAGAAGATTTTTGATGTCATGGGGTGTTCAGACAATCAAAAGGTTAGTCTTGCTATTTACCGTTTGGAGGGTGAAGCAGATCAGTGGTGGTCTATGGTTAAAAATATCAGGGACGCCGATGAGATTGATGCACTTGACTGGGATGAATTCAAAGGTATGTTTCTTGAGAAGTATTTTCCTAAGGCTGTTCGACTTAGGATGGAAAAGCAATTCTTGGAATTGAGGCAAGAGGAAGACTCAGTGGCTGCCTATGAAGAAAGGTTCACTCGATTGGCAAGGTATGCTCCAAATTTTATCCAGGACCTTGATAGTAAAATCAATCGTTTTTACTCCGGATTAAAGCCAAAATATCGAAGGGCATTAGCTTCTCGTGAGTTTAAAATTTATGAAAAGCTTGTTCGATGTGCTGAGAAGGTGGAAATGGAGTTTGCCGATGACCAAGTTTTCTATAACAACCAGCAGAAGAAGAGACCGAGGTGGCATGAGAAAGGTAAGAATTCTTCAAAAAAGTTTGATGGTAAGAGAACTAACTTTCCAGTTTGTGATAAATGTGGCAAAAGGCATGCTGGGGAATGTCTTCTGAATTCTGGGAAGTGCTGCCGATGTGGTAAGATGGGACATAAGGCTCGTGATTGCACTGAAAAGGATCAAGGTGAAGGTAAGAACAAATTTGATTTACAGTTAGTAAAATGTTATAAGTGCAATGAGATGGGTCACTATGCAAACGAGTGTCCGACAAGGAGCTTGAGTGATGAGAAGCAGTTAGACTACAAGCAGAAAGGGGTGGTGAAATCCTTTGCAACTACTTCTGCAGATGTCGGGCCATCAAATGAAGTTGTATCAGGTACTTTGTTTGTTTTTTCAGATTATTCCAGTGTGTTGTTTGATTCGGGGTCTACACATTCTTTCATCTCTGAAACCTTTTCTAGTAAAATGGGAATACCATCTCAAGAAATGACTCCTGAACTTTTGGTAAAAACACCTGGGGGAAGTGTCGAGGCAAAAAGAATTTATAAGAATCTTCCTATCCTTATCTGTGGAAAGAACCTACTTGCAAACCTTATTGTTCTACCTCTAGTAGAGTTTGATGTTATCCTGGGTATGGATTGGCTCTCTATTTACCATGCTAAGATTGACTGTAGAGCTAAAGAAATTTCTTTTCAGAAAGACTTTCAGTTTGTTTACAAGAATGAACCCTTACTTTTGATAACATATCAAGAGGCCGAGAAACTTGTAAAAGATGGAAATGAATGTTACCTTGCACACGTCGTTGAAAATAAAGGAACTATTCAGATTAATGATGTGCCAGTGGTAAATGAGTATCCTGATGTTTTTCCTGATGAGTTGCCTGGAATAATACTAGATCGGGAAGTTGAGTTTACTGTTGACTTAGTTCCTGATGCTAAGCCAATTTCAAAACCCCCTTATCGAATGGCACAAATTGAACTTTTAGAGTTGAAGGAGCAATTGCAAGATTTATTAGAGAAAGGTTTCATTAGACCTAGCACATCACCATGTGGTGCTCCTGTTTTATTTGTTAAAAAGAAAGATGGTTCTATGAGACTTTGCATTGATTATAGAGCCTTGAATAATATCACTGTTAAGAACAAATATCCTTTGCCTCATATCGATGATTTGTTTGATTAGCTCCAGGGAGCTCAGTTTTTTTCAAAGATTGACTTGAGATCGGGGTACCATCAGCTGAAGGTAAAGGAGGCAGATATTCCGAAGACCGCGTTCTGTATGAGATATGGCCATTATGAATTTGTAGTAATACCTTTTGGGCTAACCAATGCACCTGCTGTATTCATGGACTTAATGAATAGAATTTTCCATGAGTTCTTGGATAAGTTTGTGGTGGTTTTCATTGATGATATTTTGGTGTTTTCTAAAAGTAAAGAGGAGCATGAAAAACATTTAAGGGTTATCTTGCAAACCTTAAAAGAAAAGAAATTTTAAGGGAAATTCAGAAAGTGTGAGTTTTGGTTGCAACAAATTTCTTTCCTTGGCCACATTGTTTCTAAAGATGGAATAACTGTTGATCCTGCAAAAACAAAAGTTGTGGAAGAATGGCCAAGACCCACAAATGTAACGGAGATTCGTAGCTTCCTTGGCTTGGCGGGCTATTACCGAAGGTTTGTTAGAAATTTTTCACGGTTATCTAGTCCAATGACTAAGCTAACTCGGAAGGGTGTTAAGTTTATCTGGACAAAAGAATGTGATGATTGTTTTCAGGAATTGAAAAGAAGATTGGCGAATGCTCCAGTTTTGGCACTACCTTCCAGGAATGGTGAGTTTGTTATATACAGTGATGCTTCATTGAAAGGACTTGGTTGCGTCCTAATGCAGAATGATCAGGTAATTGTTTATGCTTCACGACAGTTGAAAACTCATGAGGTAAATTACCCTACACATGATTTGGAATTAGCTGATGTTGTTTTTGCTTTAAAAATTTTGAGGCATCATTTGTATGGAGTAAAGTGTGAAATATATACCGATCACAAAAGTTTAAAGTATATATTCACTCAGAAAGAGTTAAACATGAGACAAAGGAGATGGTTGGAATTAATCAAGGATTGTGATTGTACAATTCATTACCATCTGGGGAAAGCAAATAAAGTGGATGATGCTTTGAGTCGAAAAAGTAATGCTTCATTAACAATGTTGCGTTTGGAACGTGATCCTTTGTTTAAGGATTTGATGAACTTTGGCATAGAAGTTGTTGGTGCAGGAAGTCCTTCTGTTTTGTTTCAGGTATCAGTGAGATCATCTCTATCAGATAGAATCAAGTAAGCACAGAAGCAAGATAGTGAGTTGCAGAAAAAGGTAGATCTGGTTCAGAAAGGTAAGTTGCATGAATTCAACATTGATAATGATTGCGTTTTGAGATTTGGGAAGAGATTGTGTGTGCCTTGTGATTCACAGTTGAAGAGAGAGTTGTTATTTGAATCTCATAGTTCTCCGTTTTCAGTTCATCCGGGCAGTACTAAGATGTATAGAGATCTGTGGGAGTATTACTGGTGGGATGGAATGAAAAGAGATATTGCTGATTTTACTGTGAAGTGTTTGACTTGTCAGCAGGTTAAAGCAGAGCGACAGTTACCGAAAGGGATGCTTCAGCCTTTACCAGTGCCATAGTGGAAATGGGAGAATATATCCCTGGACTTTGTTGTTGGATTACCGAGGACATCTCGAGGTAATAATGCAATCTGGGTTATTGTTGATCGCTTGACCAAATCTGCTCATTTCCTTGCTATACGAGATACTTTCTCTCTTGATCAACTTTCCTGTTTGTATCTTAAAGAGATAGTCAGGTTACATGGAGTTCCTCTCTCCATTGTATCGGATCGTGATCTCAGGTTTACTTCTAACTTTTGGAAAGGCCTTCAGAAGTCGTTGGGTACTGAATTAAATTTTATTACAGCTTTTCATCCTCAATCAGATGGGCAGTCAGAACGAACAATTCAGACATTGGAGGATATGATACGAGCTTGTTCTATGGATTATCAGGGAAGTTGGGACCAACATCTTTCTTTGGTTGAGTTTTCATATAATAACAGTTTTCATTCCAGTATACAGATGGCACCATTTCAGGC
Source organism: Viscum album (assembly GCA_963277665.1). Classification (NCBI taxonomy): domain Eukaryota; kingdom Viridiplantae; phylum Streptophyta; class Magnoliopsida; order Santalales; family Viscaceae; genus Viscum; species Viscum album. Next base: position 54,891,606 of record OY728136.1, read on the forward strand.
ATTATATGGGAAGCGGTGTCGAACTCCAGATTTCTGGGATGAAGTGGGTGAAAGGAAGTTTATGGGACCAGAATTGGTAGAAGAGATGGTAGAAAAAGTTCAGCTGATTCAGAAACACATGAGAACAGCTCAGAGCAGGCAGAAGAGTTATGCGGATAACCGGAGGAAGGATCTATCTTTCGAGGTAGGTGATCATGTTTTTCTCAAGGTTTCTCCTTGGAAAAGTGTGATGAGATTTGGTAAGAAAGGAAAGTTGAGTCCAAGGTTCATTGGACCATACGAAATTCTGGAGAGAGTTGGATCAGTTGCATACCGAGTGGCTTTACCTCCGAGTTTATCACAGGTACACAATGTTTTTCACATTTCGATGTTGAGAAAGTATATGCCAGATCCATCTCATGTTTTGAGTCCAGAGGTAGTTCAGCTGGAAGAGAACCTATCTTATGAGGAACAACCGGTCCGGATTCTTGACCACAGGGAGCAAGTGTTACGGAATAAGGTGATTCATCATGTAAAGGTTTTGTGGAAAAACCACATGATTGAAGAGGCAACATGGGAATCTGAAAATGCAATGAGGGATAAGTACCCCCATTTATTCGATAAGTAAATAAATTGTGGGGACGCGATTTTCTAAAGGGGGGAAGGATGTAACATCCCAAGTAAGTAATGAATAATATATATTTTTATATATGTCTATTAATGATTAAGATAGTGTTATAGAGGCTTAAAATGAAAATAAATACAATCTTATGCATGGAATACACTAATATTATTAAAAGATTGTTTTACTGCCTTTTGATGGCAAAACATTTTTGAATCTATATTTTGACAATTTTATAAACTATGTTTGTCAAAATAAACTTATTCTTTATGATTGGGACATCAAAATTTACCTTGTGTGAATTGTTGGTATTTTTCTGACAATGTTCATTTTTTAATGAATAGTGAAAAATACTGCATTTTACATCAAAACTGCTTTTTAATATAATTTATTTATATGATTAGAATATGTTTTGAATTGGTTTTGAAGTGAAATTAGAATATATTTTTACCATTTTATCCAATGGTGGTCATTGGAATCAATTTCACTTTGAAATTAGACTTAAACTGGTGTCAATCTTTTGATACTTATTTTTTGTAAAAACACGCTTTTTGCTCTGCCAGCGGGAATTAATTATTAAATTAATTAAAGTGAATTATATGATTTTAATTTTGTAAAATAGACTTCATTTTTGAATTCGGAATATCAAATATAGCTTAGGGTGAATTTTTGGTAATTTTCTGAAAAACTTCAATTTTTGATGAATAATGAAACCACTAAGTGGTAATCAAGCAAACTGATTTTTCAGTTAAATGAAAGTTTACCACTAATGTGTATTGAATTTTGAAAATCCTACATACATGGTTTTCATTAATAAGTAAAATGTGGTTCAATTAGATTAAAATAATTTTTTGGTGAATAGTAACTTATTAAGTTTTTAATCGCGATTAGTGGTAATTAGTGTAGTTTAAGGTGTAAATAATGCTTTAATAATATGAAATGACCTAGAAACATGTCCCAAACTTATTGGTTGTGTCATGGCCGACCAAGAAAAGCCATTGGTAAACTTGGGGACCCCATGGAGACATTTTGGTTGGGAAATGACATAAATAACTTTTTATTTAATGTAAAAGTAAAAATGACACAAACAAAATATGTTTTACGAAAACAATTTTTACATGGGGTTATAAAGATCAGATATTTGATTATAAATAGTCATTGGAAAGCTAAAAAGATTTCCTACATCATAGTAGTTTTTTTATGATTTTTAGACATTAAATAAATTAAATTATTTATGACATAATAATGATGCAGCGATGACATCATTATTTGATGATTTAAATAAAATGGAAAGAAAATGTAAAATCTATGAAATACACATGGACAAAACCAATTGGATGAGTGGATTTCGAACCCTTGTCACCTTATCCACGAATTATATCAATGTGGTGCCTTTTGAAACCGAAACACATTTTCAAATAAAGTAATATTTCTTTACTTTCCAAAAGTGCCCCTCCTCTCCTCTTATAAAAGGCCCCCACCTCTACCTCATTTCACACACTTCTCAAGCCTTTGGCTCGGCCAACCCTGCCCATTTACTCTCTCCACATCCCTCTCCTCATCCTAGAGGATTACCTTTGGGCATAATCCTTTCAAAGGAAGCCTTTAGGCTCAAATCAAAAAGAGTTACACTTTTTAAGGTAATCCATTCTCTCATGTTCATTTGTTTTATTTTGCTTCTCCAACCCCCTAAACTCTTTTTATTTACTTCTTTTGTAACAACACCAGTATCTTCAATATACTAGGATGTTGTTATAAGATATATTTGAGCTACACACTCACACAACTACATCAAATGGTTAAAGAACATACGGTTTCCGTGGATGGCGAAATTCTGCCTCCCGAAACGATGATTGTTCAATACTCATTTAACACCTTCAAAGGTGGCCATTATGATGTCACTATTTTTATATATGATATATAATATGTTTATGTTTTCCTTAAGCTTCTGTTTTTTTCATTTTGGGCATACCTTTATGGTTTCCATTATGGGTAAACACGATATCTTCATTTTAGGAAGTGCGGACTACCGCCCCCTGAAAATGATTTGATTCGTTAATACCATATGTGGGATGTTTAAAGGATAAAGTTAATGATATTATATATGTTATTATACTGTAATTATAATATACTCTTATATCATTATGATTCCATTCCAGAAAATATGAAATAGAAATGGAAGTAGCGTTCATGCGTACGTACGGCTTACCATCTCCATGAATGGTGCATTTCATTTCTTACCTCTAAATGTGATGTAATATTATAAATACATGTATATGATGAATATATATGATATATATGTTATCCAAATGATTAATATCATTCTGGATATAACGAACCTATGACCAAATTAACAACATGTAAGTGTAAGAAGTCTATGTTTGACTTAAGAACCAAATACCGAAAAAATGAACATTATTAACTTAACTGATTACATGATGTTCATAACATGGTATAAAAGGAATAATGAACTTGAAAAAGATTTATAAGCAAGTAGAGATTAACTCAAGTTTATTATTCAGGAGATTAAAGAATGGTCAGGTCATGTTGGATACGAGGTATGGGACTTCGTCTCAATCTCCTTTCATTGAGGCATATTTTATTTTATACACAACTTTCTTTTATACGGTGTATAAACCCCTTTGACTTTTAAGTTTATTCAAAAGGAATCTTTTTTATACAAAGTGTTTACTAAAAGACAAAAGGGAATGTTTTTGTCATACGTATTCGGCGACAACGACTTCTCCGCCGTCGTGACTGTTATTTTAGTTTCGGCTTCCTCTACAAGTCATACCTTCTTTTTAAAAGAAAAATAAATACCATGTTTTACTTTTATTTTATTTTAGTATTGAAAATGGTTTTCATAATGTTTTTATATCAATGTGTTGTATTGATATCTCGTGATTGAAATGTGGAAATTTTATGTTTCCTTTATGCATGTTTTATGTGATATGATTATGTTATGGTTCTTGGGCATTATTATGAAGACGGGTGGTTCCGTGATAAAATAAGGGCGGGTGAGCCCGTTATAGCTCTCCAATGCATTGGGTAACACGAAGGAGTGAAACGTTAAGGTTTCTACGAAGAGATTTTAGGGAATATACTGTGATGGGTATTCCAAACGTAACCAAGAGGGTTACTCCCTACGTAAGAATGTTATGAATGCCTTAAGTTACCTTTATGTCTTATGATTTCTATGATTTATTCATGATTTTATGAGGTATGTTAAAGTGCCTATGTTTTATGTGTAAAGTATGATTTCATTATTATGTATATATGAACTCATGTTTCCTTTCCATGTTTTTATAACCCATACTGAGCTTTTTATGCTCATCCAAAGTTTTTTTGAAATGTTTTTCACAGGTCAAGGGAAAGGTACATGATATGATGATAGTGTCAGGGAAGTGTCAAGAAATAATCCATGTTTTATTTTAAATGTGTTTCCATTGATGGGAATGAAGAATACTATCTTTATGTAACCACTTTGTTTATATGTGGAATGTAATGCAAGTTTTATGATCTAATTCTCTAAAACTCTAAACCCGAAAAGATCCTCAATGTGTAATCTTGTAATAACTCAAGATTAAGTAAGGTTTAAGGATGGGGCCTTATAAATGGTGATTGATATTCTCATATGGTGTTGTAATTATGTCTATTTGTTAGTGTTTTATATAGTTAAAGAGGTTGTGATGAAACATGTGTAAGGGTCAATTGACTTTCAAGAACCTATATAAAGGTTATACTAAGTTTCACTATCAGTTTTAGGGTTATATGACAACCTATAGATGATTGGTTTCTAAGATTCATTACACATGGAAAGGTAGTATCATGGATTAATACAAATTTAAGGGTAACTTTGATTAAAAATGATATCCTACGGATAGGTAACTTTTCAATCCTTATAGCCCATGGAAGGGTAAAGACAGGATATCAAAGGATACATAAGGGTGCATCTAATTCTACTTCGGGGTAAAATTAAGCTTTAATAAGGGTAGTTGTTCACTTAAAATCTTATAGAATGGCACCACTGCATTTAAAAATCTATGTGAAGGTACGGGGAAGGAACAAAAATACATGAATCCTTAAATTTGTCAATTATGAATCAAATTATATGAGATGTAATCTAAAAAGGTGATAAAACGAAAGATTATAAAGATTTTTGGAAATTATCAAGATATTCTTAGAGCTAAATCAAGACCCATGTGGGTGAAGCACATTCTGTTTTTGGAGCTAAACTTTGGTTACATGGTATTTCACTTGATAATGGTGAAGAAGACCTAGGAGCTTGACATGTGGATACCTACCTATCAGATTATCTTTGTTTGTAATTTTTTCCTATTTCTTTTTTGAATAATAAGAGGGGTTAAATTTTTTATTACGGACCATTCTTAATCATGGGAACTAATTCTGATTCTTCTTCCTCATTTATCTCTATCAATTCTGGATCTTAATTATAAATACATAGTTTTTTCATTATTATTTCTATGTGTTGTGATATAAATCCTTCATCCATGGAGGGATAATATATGAGTTCAAAACTAGGGATTAAGGATAAAATATTAGTAAAGATCTAAAAATATTGATAATTTTTCCTTTTTGTTCACTCTTGTCTGGTATTGATGGTGAATGTGGAGATGTAATTTCATGACCACTCACAGATAGTATTCAATACTTCTTCTACTATTGACTGTTTTCTCATATTATCTTATTTAATTTTCTGAGTATCTAGTAAAGGTTGTGTATTTTTTATATATTCAATAAAACCTATGTATGGAATATATTCTTGATTGAGGTGATCCAATTCACTACTTCCCTTCACTATAAGGAGTGTTTTCAGGCACTAGAAGACACTTCATACAAGCGTGATCAATGTTTTGGGTGAGAGGGGTGTGTGTGTTAATGAATCAGCAATGAATTCTATGAGGTTAGGAATTTATGATCAAATAATTTAATAGATCCATGATAGGTAGTTAAAGAGTGAATCAACCTATATCGGGCCTTTTTTCACACATACACTTTTACTTTTCCTAAATGATGTTTCCTTGTTATTATTATTTTCTTTTCATGATTCATTAATTATTTTTTCTTTATTTCCATCATGTTTCATTCTAATTTTGTTCTTTTAAATTATATAAAAAAAAAATTTAGGAGAACCAGTAGGACTAATACACTGCCTCTTTGAGACTAACCCAAAGGTTATCCTTTATGGTATATCTTCGGAGACTATAAATGTATATTTTATAGTTAAAATGATAGGGATCATAATTTCTTGGCATCATTTTTAGGGAATAATTTTTTTTGAAATTATTCATTATTATTTAATTATTACTTTCAAAGATGATAGACACATACACTCTTGAATCATTGTAATGGTTAAAAGTATATTAGGTGTGTGAACTTACACATTCTTTGTAATATTTTTTGAATTAGAAACAGATTAAAGTAGTTAAGGGGGACACTAAAGCTGAACTAGTCATTACTAAGTAGCTAATGCATTTATTTAAAAATTAAAACTCAAATTATGAGGTCCAAAATAGAAAATAATCACTCCAACAACCTGTTTGAGAATCCTTTTAAAAGAATATGAGAAAAAAATAAAAATAATAGAAAAAGAAATAAAAATTCAAAGAAGTTGGAGCTTCACATAATAGAGATTGATATTCCCTTTGATGTTAATCTAGAGTTTTAAGATCCTTATACTAATAATAGTTTTTAGGGATGGTGGGATATGGTCCATGATGAATTGGATGAGGATGGAAATTTTTTGGAACATCAAATTTTTTTTAATTCTCATTGTAATGATTTCAATTGAATTAATATGTCTAATGAGTTTTCAATGTCACAAAAAATTGAAATGGTTGAATAAACCTTTTTTTAATGGAAGTCTCTGCTTCTAAGGTATTTATTTTTTAGGAGAGGATTTAAGTGGATGAATACCTCTATCTTTCCCCATACACACTCCTAGGATCACTGTTTCATTATGAAAAATAAAAAATTTAACAAATTCAAGGAGGTTTTAATTTCATGAGAGAAGTTTTGTTTTTATTTCTATTGGATTATATTGAAGATGAATTTGTTACAATTTTAACTATGTAGATATTAAAGAGTGATATAAAATTTGATATTTCTTAGAGATCCTTGAGGGAAATAGAACTACACCTATTTAGGTACTTTTAGATCTCCCAAATTCGATTGAATATCTGAGTATGAGGGTTATTTAAGATGATAAGGCCACAACTAAGGTGGAAATGGTAGTTAAGAAACTATCCAAACTCATTGGTTTAACTTCTCCATTTACCTTGAATTTTACTGATGATTTTGAATTTAATTTGGAAATGGTTAAAGATTATTAGATTATTAAGGATGATTTTGATAGTTTGCATATGTATGAGGATGAGGTTCCTTGATTTTTGTCACTACCAACCTTGGACAACATGAATATAATAGTTCCTAAAGAGGGTATGGTAACATATTTTTTCATGGTTTAATAGGACATAAAAGTTAAAAAGTTATTTTTTTTATAGTGGCCATGATAATTGGTGTACAACCACTATAATATTAATAGTAAATAATGGTAGTTTTTTAACAATTGTTTTTGAAACCACTACTAAAATCTCCATACAATTTTCTAGATATTTTTTAGTGTAACTTTTTGAAAACATTGATAAATGTTTATTTAATTGTGGTCTGTACTAGCATATCCTAAAAATAATTATTTAGTGGTGATTGTAATTAAAACCAATAATATCTATTTTATAAAAACACCATACTTCCTCCTTCCCCCACGACCTCAACCTCAATACAAGACACCCCCTGACCAATATTTTCCTTATTATTAGACCCTAATAACTGATCATCAAACTTAATTATTGGTACCTAACCTCCATTCTATAATCACCAATATCCTTGACCCAAATACCTAACCCCCCCTCCTAGCCTCGCTTCTCCCTAATCATCGTATATTCATCATTGATTCCCAACCCATATGCCTTGATTATTAGACTACTCCTCTTAAGACTTGGGTAATGTTGCTAATAAATAAATTTCATGTATTATTAATTTTCATGAATATATTTTATGGATTTATATTCTCTATAATGATTTTACAAAAAAAATTAAGTTGAAAAGTAGTGGTTTATTCTAACCAAATTGTTTTTCATAAATTACATGGTTTTATTTAAAAATAAAACATTTAAATTTTAAGAATATAATTTGATATAATGGAAATAATTTTTCATATCATCATATAAAACTTATCTTATAATGATTTTTTGGTATTTTTTGGAAAATATTTATTTTTGGGTAAAAATTGAAAAACACTAATTTTCATAAAAATTATCATTTCTTGTCAAGTATTTAAAAATTAGCATTATATTTTAGATTATTTTTAAATTAAAATTATTTTAATTTCACTAAATATAGTCCAATTATTTCCATATGAATCAGTATTAAACTTTATTTTGGTATAAATTCCTTTTTAGGATTAAATTCACATTTTTCTGAAAAAACATATTTTCAATTTGTTTTTCATTATTATAATAAAATTATTTTCTTACACTTATAAAAAGTGAATCATGAAAAATGTATTTTATATTTTTAATAATTAGATTCAAATTTATTAATTATCTCAATTTTTTTGTCATAATGAATAGTTACCATGGTAGAAAATAGTTAACAGGGTAAAGGGTAATACAAGTTAATTGTGGTAAAAAACTAAATTTTGAGAACCCAAAATATTATCTTAACACTTATTATATGAGATTATTTTAAACCTTATCACCTTATATTTTAAAATTAATTTATTTAGTTCCACTTTCCTATGAGTAAGATATTTATAATATTTAAAATTTAAGAATAATTACAAGAGTTTCACTCCCCTCACTTATAAAAGGGAACCTCTTATCCTCTATTATTCACATATTTTGAGACATTTATCTTGAAAAATAACTAAAAAATATGTTTAAAATATAACACCCCATATACTATAACTATTAGTATAACCAAATAATCAATCCTTAATTGATTAAGGTGTAAGCCAAAGGAGGATTCCCAAAGAAGAGGTATAACTCCCAACTGATTATTTTAATGTTTATTACCACTCATATATCCTTAAAATATTATTCAAACAAGATAATATAATAAAATAATTATATAAAATATTTTTAAATTCTATTATGTAGATGTAACAACCCTTTTTCATCTCTTTTTCGATTCAATGGGAAATGAAAAATTTTCTCTTGTGTACATGTGGACTACCACCTCCACAAAGTGATGTATTTAATTTTTCCTCACCGACTCATATGGATGGTTAATATGATGTATAAAATGAATATATATGGATTTTATGACATAATTATTAATTTTTAAAGATAATATATTAATTTCCTTAGTATCATACCATTTATTGTAAAATGATAGTGTTGCCCAGGCATATGTGTGGACTACCAACTCCATGAAGTGATGTGATTCAATTTTTATTACTACCTCACATGGATAGTCATAAGGATGGAAATGGGGAATAAATATGAAATTTATAACATATTTATGATCATTTAAAATTAAAATATTATCTAATTTATTTTTTCTACCTAATATGAAAATGAAAACCTCGTTCATGCGTACATACGAATTACCATCTCCATGAAATGATGAAATTAATTTTTCATGATTTATTTATATATATTGTTATAAAATTATATTTAATTTATAAAAATGATGATGATAACATTTTTAAAATTATAAATATGTTGGTAAAATGAAACCTTTGACCGTGGTCAACTCTTTGATGTTATTTTAGGGTTATAAACCGAATAACCCCAAAACAAACAATGTGAACTTATTGATTTTATCAGCTAAATAAAATATGGTAATAAATAAAACAAATATTATAATGATAATTGGATTGAAAATAAAATTTTTTATTAATCAATAAAATAACAAATATAATTTTATTATTCAATATTTATAGAACACACTAAGCTAGATGTGACTTAAGGAAAAGGATTTTTATTTAAAACATTGTTTTAATGTAGTCCTTTCAAATATTTGGCCTCTATATCCATGTTCTTCCACATGTTCCTCGAATTTTCTTATTTATAAAAAATAATATTCAAAAAAATTATTCTAAAATAATTTTTATTTTCTTTAAAAGTGTTTAAAATGAATCAATTTAACATTTATGGAATGGATCATTTTGAGTTTTTTTTTTTAAAGTATAAAAGAATGTTTATTTAACATATACGGCTTGACTTCATTTTTTATAATTTTATGGAAATTATTTTTTATACAAATTATTCTATATATTTTAATGATTTTCTAAATAATATTTTATTCCCATTATTCTGGTAATACTTTACTAAAATATTTTTTAAAATAAAGTGATCTTTCTCTATATTTTTATACAAAACTGGAAAGTGATTTTACTTGTGGGTTTAAATTGGTTTTTAATGGGTTTTATAATAAAAATGTGAGAGATTTACAAAAACAAAATTTTCATGGTATGGTACTTTAACATTAGATATTATTATATGTGATCCTGATATAGACCATGAAGATGGGTGAGCCTGATATAACTTTCTAATGCATTAGGTGATTATTAGTCTTTGAAGGTAAAAATGAGTAAGATAACTAGGTAGGTTACTCCTATTAAATTAATTATGACTTGTTTATTTCTAAATTATGTTAAACATTAGTAGATACAGTTATGAATATAATTTTCCAAGTTACTTATTTTATGTTGTAAAGGTATTTTATAGAAATATTTTGATTTCATGTGGTAATGAAATTTTATAAACATTTAATGTTGAAGTGTTTTCTTTTAAAATAAATGTTTTCACGAGTTCTCAAGTTCCTCATGATTTCATCATGGTTTTCTTAATATTTATAATCGGTTTCAATTTTTTTCTATGATAAAAGGTTGATTTTTCTAATTTGGATATGTTTAATTTATTTTCTTAAAGTCTTATTGCGAAAAGGTAACCATTTTCATGGGTTTTCATGCTTTTCATTGGGCTAACAAGTTTCCTTTATTTTATAACCCTTAATAATATTTGTTTTTCTCGTCCAGAATTTTTAAATGTTTTTCAGGGGATATAAGGATGTTTAGGATAAAAATGTCAATCTTTCCTCTATGATTACTTTTTTTAAAATAATAATAAGTGTCTTGAATATAACATGGTGTAAATTTAAGAACCTATTTTTGTGGAAAAAACATACTATGTGTGGATATGTCCACTTTGTTTTGTAATGGTTTTCCTAATTCTCTAACTCTAAACCTAAAAGAACTAGGAAATTTAAGAATGTAAAAAAATTATTATAAATAATATAATTATGGGTTTATTATTATATGGGGCATTATTTCTCATCCATGTCCCTAACATCATTGATCTCTCTTCAACTCCTCAGCCTTCATGTCATTGTTGTCACCACCGGCCAATCATCACCTACTAAATCTTATGATGTGTTCATTTTTTTTATTTTCTCTTTATATATTTATAGTATTTAAAACCTATTTAATATATTGTTTTACCAATTTATATTATTATTGGGTTTTATTAAACTATAAATTATTTTTTATTGAGAAATAATATTATGTTTTTGTATTCATTTTGTTGAAGAGGTTCAGTTATTGATTCATTATAGTGGACTTTGTTATTTTAGTTACTGCTCTTATTTTTTTCATTAATTAGGTTTTTTTATACTTTTTTATTGTTTTTTGTTTTTATTTTTTATTTTAGTTTATTTTATGAATTGTAAAATTTTACAATAATTGATTTTGAGGGTTTTGGTTTACTTTATATGTTTAACTTTAATTTTGATAATATTTGTGTATATCTTGTTTTTTGAATGTAATTTGTTTGTCTTACACACATTATCAAACAATTTTTATTATAATTTTTTTTGTAATAATAATAATATTTTTATTTTTTTTATTCTTATTATTATGAAGTATATAATATGTTTCTACAAGTATCATTTTTTAATATACTTGATAGATTACTCCATGACATGATTGAAGCTTTCTTTATATAATAGTTATAATTTTTACTTTTCATTGTTGTGGTTATTATAATAATTATTATTATAATTATTTTATTCTTATAAAAATTATTGAATTTAGAATATGTATATACTAACTAATTATATATGTTATTCAGTGATATTCATGTTTGAACTAATGTTATAAAAATTATTGAGAAGTACGTGAATGATAAATAGGTTAGTTAATTTAATGGTCAATGTAAAGTTTTTTGAAATAGTGATAAAAAAATTATAATTTTATTCTAATTTTTTAAATTTGTATTGTATTACTTTTTGAACTAAAACATATTCTTTTATATTTATATATACTAATGTAATTATATTTTTTTTATTTGAAAGTGTAGGTGATTTATCACATGTGATTAAAAGTCGGAATACCTTACCATGGAACACATCTCAGTATGTTAGGGGTTTGAACAAGTTTTTAGATTTTTTAATTTCAAATCAAGCCATGGATGGAAGAATCAAATGACCATATCTTAAATTTAAATTCAAATTATGGTTTTAGAGATATTAAGTATTTACACACTTGATATTGAAATAATTTACTCTACATTATGTGTGTTGGATTTGGCATAGAGAATCGAATATTAAAAAAAATCAAGTAGTTATATCCACAGTCAAATTGAAAAATGTTGTGCCTTGATAGTAGATAATGAAATTCAAAAATTAATAAATGATGCTTTCAGTATAGTAGAGAAATTCAATCAATTGTGCAACACACCATTTTATCAACTTATTGATGTTGTATATATTAATGATTCTTTCAGTACTATAGTATGAACTGCTCTAGATGATGAAATATGATTTTATGATGTTAATGAGACTAATTATAAAGACTCATGTTCATGTGGGTGTGAGAATTCAAGGGGTAATTTGAATTTTGAATTTACAAGATAGGTCATTCTGATAAATAGAACTCTGACTAAGGTTATGAGAGTTTGGGTATCCCAAATGGTATTTATAGACATGGTTTGATGTTCGGTGAACATATTAGAGGTTTGGGAGAATATTGAAGGAGTATCAGGGAAATCGGGAAGCTAAAAAGTGTATCAGTAGGTGATTCATGATGTGAATAGGTCATTCACACTATGAATATGGTTTACAGGGTGTTATGGGTAGTTTCAATCCCTAAAAAAGGTTGTTCAAGGTCTCCAAGGGTGATATTTGATCACATCATGACCCCTATGGTCACACCATGAAACATGGACTTTCAATTTTTTAAATTTAAAAGGGAGATCCCCCCCTCACCCTCTTTATTCATTTGATGGGAAAGATTCTGGGGGGAGATTTTTTTCAGACACCCCTCATTTTTCTTCAGTTTTTGGTAGCTCCATGTGTGTTTTAACAACATCAGAGGTACGATTATTCCTCCTCCTTCCTTTTACTTTGTTTTCCCTCTGTTATTTCTGATTTCACCCAATTTTGGTTTATGTTTTTTGGTGATTTCCACTATATCATGGTGTAAATAAATCCCAATAAGGGTCTTTGTGAAACTAGGTTAGAGGATATCCTAAGATGATGTATTCTTACTATAGTACATTTTTTTAATAAGGTTTGTCACCAAAGTGTATTTTCCAACATTTTTTATTTAATTAAATTATTTATATCATTTTAATGCTATTTCAATTGTTTATCTCATTTTTATTTGGTTTTAGAGTGTATAGTGAGTTAATGTACCTCTTTGCTGGTGGTTTCGGTTCAACATGAAGGCTCAATGAGTTTTTGGGCATTTATGCCTAATTTAATTAAATGTAAAACTACAGGTAAACATTTTAAATAAATAAAATAATTAATTATAAATGGTTTATAATAAATTATTGGATTTATTGGTATGAGATAATGCCTTGGGTGGTTAGATAGTATCCAAATGGACTTAGACGAGATTAGGAGAGAACTTTTGAGGCTACACTTAAAAAGGGGAAACAACTTGTATGTGGTAGGCGGTCTCAAGAACAACCCAATTGGTTTTTATGAATTTGACTACTCATGTGTGAGATATTAAGGTTCCATCTATAATGGGTGACTAGAATAATTGATTAATTTAAAAAATTTATTAGATTAAATAAAATTCCATGAATTGGACAAAGTTTTAACGACCCCATTGGACCCTTGTGCACTTGATGATTTCCCTTGGTCACCGATAGATAAGGCCTTGATGATAGGTATTTATTAGGGGAACTGGTGTATGATACCTAAAATTTCTATAATTATAGGGGATAGATTCACTAGAGTGGTTGGACTAAGTGATTATTATCCTAACTGTGAGGTTCAATAAATATTTTTGTTAGGCGTGATAACCGTGGCGTGATCACTCCTTTCCCACTAACGAGTGATTTCCGGGTGGGTGGACTCTGTAGAGGCTTAGTGGTTAGGTTGGGTGTGAGTAATGACCTATTGATTATGGGGAAAGTTGGATGGGATAAAAGGAAATCAATATAATGTTTCTAGTGTGTTTAAACTCTATGAGGCTAATGAGTCCTTAATATGTTTATGAAACCATCTAGGTGTGTGATTCCCACTGAGTGATTGGTGATGACCTCTAAGACTGTATGAGTCTTGGAACCCTTGAGAGGGTTCGCTTACCAATTTGATGACAATTTGGATCCTAGTTGTTCCATGTATAGACGACCCTGAGTGGGTTTATATAGCAATGGGTAGATTTGGTGTTGGGTGGAACCTAGAAAGGGAACCAACTTGTAAACCTGAAGGGGATATGATGATGATTAATGGGTTAGAAATTCATCCCAATCCTTCTATGATTTTATTTTATCTTGATATGATGTTATATTTCATAGGATTCCTGAGAATCTATCATTGGTACTGATGTTGTTTTTATTGCCTAGAATTCCCGGGAATCACCTACTAACTTGGATGAGACCATGGGATACCCGATATGTTGGGATCCAATCTCAAAAATTATTTGGGGTTAAATTCTGATCATTAATATAGGTGGTATCTAGGAACTAGTATTATATATATGTGATTTTTTTCATTAAATAATTCTAATAATGGAAGGTATTCTTTTAATACAATTATATCATTGCGAATTCCCATGTGTCGATATTTGAAGGGCGATACCTGTTGACCATTATGAATGCCCGCAATGTGTGAAATTAAAATGGTGGTATGAGGTGTTAAGTTGGTGTATCATTCAAATAAAGGATGTTTTAAATACCATGTTTTACTATTGGATACCCTCAATAGATTAATAGGATACCCCACTAAGATCGGGTGGATGTACCAGTGATGGTTTGGATGAGGAATCACATGATAGTGGATGCCCAAGAGATTGACTTTGGGATCCAGGGAGGGTATTACCTTTGATTTCATGGGTATCCATGGATTAATTTCTACCTTTACATATATTATTTCCAAGGTCCTTCCCCTCATGGGAATTATACATCGGTCTAACATTGAGAATTCCTAGGTACTTTGTGGGGTTCAGCTGAGGACTTGGGGATGAAGGATTCCTAGTGATGTCCTAGGTTCCACTACTCATCATGATAGATATGTGAAAGTGGGATCCTAAATGAGTAAAAAAATTCCCTTGAGGTGATTCTAATGCTTAGAGTCACTCCAGCACTAGATGAATAAGGTATGGTCGATCAAGGCTGTGGAACTGAGGATTGACAACGATTATTGGGAATGGCCTGGGTTATATCTATATTCCCATAAATTGATGGGGCTAATATGGAGGAATTTTCATCATGAAATTCCAAGAGACACTCAAAAATTATGTTGAAGTAGGTATTAATTTAGTAATTTTATTTATTTATTATCCTATAGTTATTTATTTATTTCATCTAACCATATCACATACACATACCACAAAATATACTAGTTAATATGGGACCATGTTAGTGGTTCCTTACTGATATTTGCACTCACACGATTCTTTGGATGCCATTTCAAATGGGTACCCATAAATCACTCAAGGATTTTTATAGGTTTAGTTTTATTTTATGAATTAATGAAAGTTAGTGAACATTTTATGGTGAAAGGCTTATTTTTCAAAGAAATGTTTAGATGAGTTCTCATGTTCCTCATGATTCCATCATGGTTTTATTAGGATTTATAAATGGTTTCAATGTTTTTATTTGATAAAAGTTTTATTTTTCTAATTTGAATATGTTTATTTTATGTGTTCAATGTTTTATTGAGAAAATGTAAAAAATTCACAAGTTTTCATGTTTTCCACAAGGTAAATAGGATTCCTTTATTTTTTATATCCCTTGATGAGTGTTGTTTTTCTCATCCTGTATTTTCAAATGTTTTCAATGGATCTAAGAATGTTTATGACAGTAAGTTCAATAATTTTTATATATTTACTCATCTTAAAATAATATTTCTCTTGAATAAAATCGTGTTGTAAATTTAAGAACCATTTTTTGTGGAAAAAGTGTACTTTGTGTGGATGTGTCCACTTTTTTATGTAATGGTTTTACAAATTCTATAAAAAAATTCAACCTATAATATCCTGAAAATATAATAAAATGAACCCCTTATTATAAATCCTCTAATTATGGGTTTATTTTGTTATGGGTCATTATATCCTTTCCATATCCATAACATTGTTGGCCTTGCTTCACCTCCCTAGCCTTTACACCATTGACACGGTCGCCTTCTAGTCATCACCTACTTAACCTTCCAATATATTAATTTTTTTTATTTATTCTTTGTATTTTTTTACTACTTAAAACTAGTATAATAGGTTTTATTAACTATTTCTATTATTATTTAGTTTTATTCATCTTTAAATGATCATTGATTGAGAAAAAATATGTTTTTTATAGTGACATTTTGTTGATGGGGATTGGTTATAGATTCTATATAGTAGGGTATGTTCTACTAGTAGGTGTTATTATAATTATTATTATTATTATTATTATTATTATTTCATTGGTAAGTTATTTATATATATTTTTATTTTTTTGTTTGAATTTTTTATTTTAGTTGATTTTATGAAATGGAAACATTTTAAACAATTAATATAAAAGATTTTGGTTTACATTATATGTTTGATTTTAATTTTGATATTATTTTGGTATGTTTTCTTTATTGGATGAAATTTGGTTATATTACAGACATTACCTATCATTTTTTATTATAATTTGATTTTTAATAATAATATTATTATTATAAAGTATGTAATATGGTTCTGCACATTTTATTGTGTAGTATGATTTAATGATTACTCCATGAAATGTTTGTAGCTTGCTTTACATAATATTTATAAAGTTTAATTTGTATTGTTATTACTTTTATTATTGTTATCAATATTATTATAATTATCTACATTTTTTAAGAATTATTGAATGTAAAATATGTGTATAAAAATCAATATAAACATGTAAAGGGCAGTAAAAGGAATATAAAAGAACATCCTCTCACATAAGAACATGGAGCATAAAAGGAATGACATAAAAGAGATTACATGAAAAGAAAGAGAGAGGTCGGATCCCTTACCTTAAAATGTAACTCTTAAAACTCAAAGGTTTGGACCTTGAGGGATTGGGGGCACCTTGGGAGGACTCCTTGGGAGGTAAAGAGACTAGAACTTTGTTGAGGATGGTTTTTGAGTCGAATGGATGAGAGGAGGGCTTGGTATTTATAGGGAAAGTGAGGGGACAAGGCATTAATGGCCAAGGGACACCTCACATGTGCTTTCCTCAAAACCATGTGCTCTCCCATGATATTTCCCATTAAGTTAGGCCACATGGGGCCCCCAATACAAATATCCATTACCTTAGGTCGTCCAACCCTTAAAAGATCTCATGACATCACCATGACACAGTTATGATGTCATTAATCATACTGAAACCCTAAAACTGTATTTTTACTATTCACTGAAAATTCAACTTTCTCAGAAAAATCCAAAATTTTCACATTAACCAAATATCAATGCCCTGATTTCAAAAATGAACTCCATTTTATAAAAAATAATTTTCTAAATATTTTTAATTTTAATTTTAAATAAATACACTATTCACCGAAAATTCATTTTTTTCAGAAAAAACCCCAAAAATTACCTTAACATAATATCGATGCTCTGAGTTCAAAAATGAAATCCATTTTATAAAAATAATTTTCTAAATATTTTTAATTTAATTTTTAATTAAAAACACTATTCACCTGAAAAAACTAATACTTGAATAATAATTTATGAAACCGTTATTTAACCATTTTATTGAATCACATTACTTAATCAAGGTGCCTAGATTATTTTAAAACTTTCTTTAAGTGAGATTACTAATGCATTTGGTCATATTGCTAATCCTAATCATAAAATCACTATTCATAATTTACTATTCATCAAAAATCAAGTTGATCTTATTAGACTATAAATTCCATAATGAACATAATTTTAGAAGACCATTTTTTGAAAATAATTACAAATTTTTAATTATTTAAGGTTTACATAAACATTTTTTTTAAATATCCTTTCTCTAAAATTCACCAAAAATATGCATACTATATTTATCCGGAAATTTTAAAATTCATAAACTTCATAAGAAGAAATCCCAATTTTTATTTAAAACAAAGGATTACACAAGGCAGTTATGGTCTCCTTACATAGCCCCTTATCACACCAGCATAGGACCTAAGGGTAAGGTGTGCTAAGGTGAGAGAATCCGAGGGAGGCTCGGCCAACATCGCACGAGTAGTAATTTCTATCAGTTTGAACTTCTCGCGAAGGCGATCCCGTTCTTGCTTCACACGATGAAGTTCGGCTTGGGTTTGGTCCAGAGCAAAGCTCAGTGGTGCTACCTCCTTCCCAAGTTCTGTTAGATGGGCTTCGATCGGTCCAAGACTACTGGGTGAGGCCATCGAATCTTCTTTCTATATTAATTAACCAAGGTCACTTGTATTTAGAGACAAATATCGAAATGTTTAGTTTCCAGCGGTCATATTGACCAATGGTCATATAACAGTCAAAACCCAAAAGTTTCATTTTAATTATACTCATGTTATCCAATGAAATAGTTTTGTTGAGTATATATAAAAAAATAAAATAAAATAACACACAAAATTAGGAAATAAGATTTATTCAAAATTTCGGGTCGTTACATGGGTCAATATTAAATAGGGGATAAATAAATATTCATTAAAATTTAATCATATAAATTTCTCTTAGTTAATCAATACTTGTGACTGGGAACAACATAATCTATATATTTTAGCTTCCCCATAAAAAATAGTATATTATATTGCTAATATAGTGGATGAAGGGTGGAGTTTTTTTGTTCAAATGAAACCTAGAGACTTTTATGATATGGGTGATGAAGGTGAAGTAATTTGTAAACATAAATCCATCAACAACAAAAAACTGAATTGTTTTTACATGATGATATTGAAAATGTTGACCTTGTGTGGGATAATAATGAATAAGGATAATGATAATAATAATAATTATTATTATTATTATTATTATTATAAGATGACGAAGAAGTAATGTTAAGAATGGAACCTGATAACAATATGATCCACAAAGAATAGTATTTTTTGGTTAATTTAAATATTAATAAATTAAATATATGTTTTTATTTATAGTTTAATTGAATAAATATAAATTTAACAATTTTTAATTTAATTGAAAGTTTAATTGAGGTAGTTTTTTTTTTATATTTTTTGAACGTATGTTGCACTAGAAGAGGTTTAGTGTTGGTAATTTGTCTACATCATAGGATTCCCATTATAATGCAATGATAGTAGTTACACTTTATCATATACCATTCAAACTTTTTTATCATTTAATCTTGTCCTAATTATATTTCATCTCTAGGTATGAATTATACTAATGATGTTAGGGGATCAAACAAAATACCTGTAGTGAATCTATCTAAAAATTCAGTCGACAATGTAATGTCCTCGACCTGGAAGCCACTAAACCGGTTCCCCTGGTCAGGTTGTCACATGAAATCAAGTGTTCCTCCTCATACTCTAGAGGTTTCCAACTATCAGTGAGGGTCTAATGGATCACATGGGGTGATTATACCCTCTTTAACATAGTAATCCATAGTAGATAACATATGAAATAAGGGAAAAATATACAATAAATGGGAAGCATACATTACTAACCATTTCCAAAGTAGGGTACAAACCACAACCAAATAATAAATATTCCATGTTATGATAATAATTCCCAAGGTTAAGGAAACCCCAAAATAATTACAAATAGTTGAGTCCCCAAAATGGGTCCTGATTTCAAGTTTGGATCCTCATCTATGCACATCCGAAGCCCAACTCAACTCCCTATCATAGTTCATTTTCCCTTGTCCTGACCTGTAACTATGAAATTTCATGGGTACCCAATGGTGGCATGATCAGGGTGTGATTACATCTCAATAGTCCACCACCAGTGGTGTCTATAAAATATCCAGTCTAAGCAGATAGTGTATTCATATGCTGATATATAACAAGTAAACTATGAGTAACTAGATTCCATTAACAAATCTTTATTTAAATAAACCATTTTCATCATTTAAGTCCATGGGTTAGGTGTTCCATTTATTTCACCATGATATAAGTCGGTCGACCACTATGTATAATGTAAGAAATCAAGTTCATTAACTCATTAGGGAAAACATCACACAAGAAAATTTATTACACATAGCTTGGAGCATCAGTCCAAGTAACATCAACTAATTTCATCACACATTCCTTAGAGGCTCATCCTAGGTAATCATCCAATGTATCTGTTATGGGCCTAGAGAATCAATCTAAATCCCTCAATCATCGATTATATTGGTGGGATTTAGAGCCTTAGTCCAACCCGACCCATTGGAGTAGAGCATCAATCAACACCCACAACTACCTAGTCATGTGCACATTTTTCCGTTAACAATTATCCATAATTAACATATCCCAAAACATGCCTAATAATTTCACATAACAATTTCAATTCACTACTCAATCAACATATCCATTCCTCTTCCTTCCTTAACTTGTTAATATATTCCCATTTCAAACCATGATCCAATTATCAAATCACATTGATTCATTTAACCCACCTACAATGTTCAAATCAATACCTTATACCATTATCAAAATATATATACAACCCCCATTAGTGCCTTTCATAATTTAAGCCAACTTTTTAGAAAAATATATCATTAGTTCTATTTTTATAATAATAATTCCATGTTCAAAATTAAAAGTTTCCATGTTCAGGATGATGGAATTCCCCATGGGTGTCCCTAAGATTAATATAATGCACCTAAATTCATCCCATTAGGATCATGAGGTATTTGATTCATCATTTATCCAACCATTTTACCAAATCCCATAAAAGGAATTAAATTCACAACAAGAGGGAACCAAAAGAACAACCACACATTCACAAAGAAACTTTAAGACTATGGGATATAACTTATAGACCACCTACCTCAAATATATATAAGACAACCCACTTAATTGGGTCATTAGATATAGATTCAGTCACACTTTGAATACCCAACTAATATCCACTATAAAATAGGGTTATAGGTCTTTTGAATAAGAATAAAAAAAATCCCTAATCTAAAAAAGAGAAGATATAAGAGCATTAGAATTACCAGGATCATGGATTCACACCAAAAAACAATAAAAAACCCTAGAATCAAAGGAGATCGACCCATGGGAATATTTGGATGCTTAGGTATATCATTGGGGCTGGAGGGGGAGGAATGGGGAATAAAATCGGTTGAAACACTTAAAATACCGAGGGGGGGAATTATAAAAACACAATTTTAATGTGGAACATCATTTGGACACATGGTTTTCCAAACCATGTTCCAACCGTGCACTAGCCTCTATACAGGATGGGTCCAAGTCACACGATTACCTGGGAATCCTGCACGGTTTAAAAACCCATGTGCCAATCGTATGGAATGCCTCTGTCCAAGGCTGTATGATTTGGATTCCCCCTTGCACGATTTAGCTAATCGTGCACCACTCATCAAGATAGCATGGTTTGGGCACACAGTTTCCACTAACAATGAACCAATAGTAAAACATGTAAAGGATGGCCAGATTCCCCTTTCTTTCATGTTCTGAACCCCCCAAAAACCCACGATTTTTTATAACACTTCAATATTTTGTGAAATATATTTTTTGAATTAATTTACTATTTTGATATTTTTTATTTCACACAACATTGAAAATTGTTGTTTATATTAAATCACTAAGTCAAACATTATTTTCACATGGAACCAACTTAGTTTGCACTACACGTAACATTGACTTGCTGTATGTTACACACAATATTGGGCTACTACAAAACATCATTTTATTGTTATAATTATTTAAACAATATAAGTATAACCTACCCATTAAACATAGTAATATGAATAGTAATTACTAATTTAAAAAAATTATAATGTTTTTATATAAATAAAAATATTGATAACAAAAGATATAATTTTTGGTAAAGTCATTATATGTTTAAAAATTCTATTTTTTTCAAATGAAGTGCTTTTAATGTCGATCTGTGAAAAATAATAAAATTAATTTTAGAAACATTTATAAATTTAATTTTATATAATAAATTTAATTTTTTAATTTAGAAATTAAAAATTATATTAGGGTAAATTTGTGATATTTTTATGAGAAACTTTATTTTTGGATGAATTGTGAGAAATACTGGATTTTAATTCAAAACTGCCTTTTCATCCAATTTATTTATAAGGTAAAATTATATTTTAATTTGGTTTAGAAGTTTAATTAGATCATATTTTCATTAATTAATATGATTGAGTTTATTGGAATCTATTCCAATTTTGAATTGGGTATAAAAAACATACAAACTATTAGACGTTTTTACTTTAAAAACCTGCAGTGTCGTCCCATCAGCAGGATTATTTTTAAATAAATTTCTATAACTTATTTGATTATAATTTTTAAAAACAGATTCCATATTTTTAATCATTATATATTATAATATATAATAAAGTCATATTAGTGTTTTACCAAAAATATTAGTGAAAATGATTAAAATTAATTACAACCATTAGGAGAAAAAATAAGTTAACAAAGTATTAAACCATAAATCTATGATCCAAAACAACCTATACACTTGTAAAACGCCCATTTTCTGGTCATTATTCAGCCATTAACCTTATATTATTCAATTTTATTGGTTTTTATTACTTTTGTTAGGTAAAATAGTGGGTACACCTAACTTGTTTTCAAAAATTCCAAGTGTGTCATTTCCCTTCCCTATAAAAAGTCACCACCTCTCCCTCTTCTTCATACATATCATACCTTTTTGGTTTGGAAAAGTCCTATTCAATAAACTTCCAAAAATACCTCCATTCCCCTATATTTATTACCTTGGGAAGAAATCAATCCAAGGAATCCTTTTGGCATAAACCAAAAAAATTACCCGATTAAGAGGTAATGACTTCTCTTAAGATCCTTTCTTTTATTTTCTTTCTACAACACCTACACATTATTTATTAAATGATTTTATAAAAACAACCGTATATTAAATATACTATTATTTTTTATGCTGAGGTTTTGACCTACATTTATACACACCTCTATCTAATAGGTAACGAACATACTATTTACGTGTATGGAAAACAATCACCTCACAAAACGATGATTGTTCATTTTTCTTTTACCTCCTCTCATGGTGGAAATTATGATGGAAAATATATTTATATATTTTATATATTATATTTATTATATATTTAATATTAATTAATTATTTTACAAAAAATATCATTATACTTTCCACTTTGTGTAAATACAATAATTTTCATTAAGGAGGCGAGGACTACTGCCCCTCAAAGCAATGTGATTAATTCACACACTGCATGGAATGTATTAAGGATGTGTTTAGTAAAATTGTAATATATATATGAAATAATAATTATAATATAATTATAATATATATACATATATTCCATTTTATTTATTTCTTTCAATACAACAATAAGAATGGAAACAACGTTCACACGTTCGTACTGTTTACCATCTCCATGAATGGTGTACTCAATTTCATACTTCTATATCATATATATTATTATAATACATATATACTGAATATAAATTATATTTATATCATGTTTTTCATGATTAAAATAATGATATAGGTATAACGACAAAATAAATAACTTATTAAGATACATGTGAAGAACAAAGAGAATATTACTTGAAGTAAAACCTTAACATATGATTGTTAACAAATGGGTAATATAGGGTTATAATAAAACCATATATGGTATTAGATATAAGAATATGGTTATATAAAAGATTTATAATAAATTTATATTTATTATATAGGTGGTTTTATTGAGTATGATGAGATTCAATACACGAGGTAAGGGGATTTCATCTAACTTTTTATTTATAAGAGATACATGCTTTATTTACCATCCATTCCTTTTGGGTGGTGAGTATACTAACCATTGATGTATTATATGATTATTATAATTAAAATTTTGGGTATTTAAATATCCATTCTATGATATTTCTTTTATTCTGTTTAAGTTTTAAAAGTTACCAAATCAGTAAATTAACTTTGTCTCAATTTTCCTTCTTTGAGACACATGTCATGTTATGCACCTAAATATTTCCATGAGGTAACCATGTTTTCAAAAATATTTTCAAATGACACTTGAAGATATTTTTCAAGGGAACATTTATTTTAAAATATTTTTATGTTTTTTAAAACATTTTAAATATTTATCTATAAGTTTTTAAAGTTATTTTCAAACAAATAGTTTTCAAAACATTTTTAAGAATCCTTTATAAGTTTTTAAGTCAAAGGGTTTTCAAAACATTTTCAAGATTTATTTGAAAGTTTTAAATGTTATTTTTAAAGAAATGGTTTTCAAAACATTTTCAATATTTATTCATAATGTTTCAAACTATTTTCCATGAAATTGTTTTCAAAACGTTTTCAATATTTATTTATAAGTTTTCAAAGTATTTTCAATGAAATAATTTTCAAAACATTTTCAAACTTTATTTTAAAATTTTCAAAATGTTATCAAAGAAAGTTGTTTTTAAAATGTTTTGAATCTTATTCTACAAGTTTTCAAGGAAAAAGTTTTTTGAAATGATTTCAAGTCTTCTTTATAAGTTTTCATGGAATTTTATAAAAAATGATTTTCAATTTTTTTTATGCATTAAAAATATTTTTCAAATAATAAAGTATATTATCCTTAAGAAATTCTTTTTTGTAGGATATTCTAAAATTAGTTTCCTTCTAAGATGACATTCGTTGATGTTACTCATGGTGTTATACTAAATTATCTAGATGTTACATTCATATTATTTATATGAATGGGTTATTCTTAACATCATGGTATTTATGAAACCTATTTCTCTATCAGAAGTTATATGTTTATGAAATCCATTTCTATTTCATGGGTTATGATTTTGATTAAATGATTAAGAAACCTGTATCTTTTCCAAAGGTTATGGTATGATTACATGTTTATGATGCCCATTCCATTTCATGGGTAATGATATGATTTTTAATGATCTTGTGGCACATGTATGTATGATTTCACTATGATATGGGTGGGACCTATATATCCCTCCAATGAATTTGGTAAATATTTATATATCATGATATAGATAAGGAAGGTATGAGAAATGAACTTGGTTAACTATTATAGGACTGGAATGGGAAATTAACTCAGTTCGGTAATACAGGGCTATAATAAGGAGTGAACTCAATTTAGTAATACAGGGAAAGAATAGGGTGTGAACCTATTATAGTAAAGGACTTTATCCACTAAGATGGCCTTGGAAGAAATGTCTTGACTACTATGTAAATCATTACATATGCTTATGTGTCTACAACAATTCTATGTTTTATTCCTATATTATTCTTTCATAGATTATGTGATTTATTTTATTATTATTTATGTCTTATGAACTGACAAGATTTATGTCATGATTCATGTTTATGAACTTTTATATATAAGGTATGATCTTCTATTTTCATGGTCATGTTCTCATACCATTATACTCATTATTATGCTTATATATCTCCCTTGTTTACCCTAAATATGCATTTGAGTTCACCCCTTTTTATGTTTACTTCCCCTAAGTTATGAGGATATATATTAGGTTTGATGTATCTAATTAGGGTTCTAGTCAAGAAGAACCTAGTGGGATAGGATGTAGCTCATTTATGTACATGTGTTTATGTTTCCAAAGGAACTAGACTAGTATAGTCTTTGGGTCTCTATATGTATAATGTGTTAAGTATTCTTTAAACGTGATATAATTTCAATGTATGAAAAGAAAGTTTCATTACATTCCTAATACACCTAGTAAGAAATTAATTCACTATCTTAAAGAAATTTAAAAAAATTGAAAATAATAACATATCACCACAAAGTCTAGGATCTTACAACCTCCCCCACCTTATAATGTCTTATCCTAAATCCGCACTTACATGCATCACTGAGGTTCCAAGGTAAATATATTGGGCCACTAGGCTTGCAAATCTATCTCTCACTAATATGTTTATTACCAAAAATTATTATACTGACAAAAAACATGAACCAAAGGCACAATATTTCCCTGAAATACTTTCTCACTATGATCCACAATACAAATTGGATGATCCTCAAAGGATACATCAGCCTCAATCTCAATATCATCAACATCAATCACATGATATGGGTCGGGTGATACTAATGAAGTTGTGACACATGAAAAACATACTTCATACCACTATACCATTGTAGAAGAGCCAATCTATACGCCAATAGTATGATCCTCTCCACAATCTCAAATGAACCCATGAACCTAGGTTCCAAATTACCATGTTTCTGAATCTGAAGTTGAGATAACCTTGGAAACACTTAAAGAAACACATAATAACCCAACTCAAACTCAAGAGGTCTACGATGTCGTTCTTTATATGAATTTTTCCTACTCAGAGTCATTTCCATCTTTTACCAAATCAACTAAACCTTTTATGAATCTCTTATACAATACACGATCCCAACAACTATGACTTCCTAGATTCCATCCAATATAATGGAGATTGAAATGGTCTAACATAGATTACCTCAAATGGTTCCATCTGAATCTTATCCTGGTAACTATTTTTTTAGGAAAACTCAATAAGTGAAAAGTGTTTCTCCCACCATCCACAAAAGACTAGGACACAAGCTCTCAGCATGTCATTTATTACCTGAATATTATGCTTTGACTGACCATCTATCTATGGGTGTAAATCTAAACTCAAAAACACTTGGTTACAAAGCACCTTTTGTAATCCCTTCTAGAAGAATGATGTAAAATATGGATCATGATCCAAAACTATATTATGTGTCACCCTATATAACTACACTATTTCAAAAACATACATATCACCCAACTATTCAATGGTGAAGGTATATCGAATTAGAAAAAATAGGCCTCCTTATTCAATCGATCAACAACTACCCAGATCGAATCATTCTTCTAATGTATTCTCAGAAGTCCAACCAAGAAATATATCATCACTTCATCCCATTTCCATTCCAAATGGGTAGGGGCTGCAACAAACCACCTGACCGTTGATGTTTATCCTTCACCTGCTGATAGTTAAGGCATCATGCCATGAAACCTTCCACCTCTTTCTTTATCCCTAGCCACCAATATTTCCTATGAAGAACACGATATATCTTGGTCAAGCCAAGATACACCACCCACTTTGATACATGAAACTCTCTCATCAAATATCCCCATATACACCTTGTCACAACCACACATCCATGAATATAAATGATCCAATCATCACCAACATCCCAACTAGAAGGTGACTCCCCACCTTTAAAACATCACCATGAAGATAAACATTCAGGATCCTCATGATTCCTTTCCTTAATCTGGATCAAAAGTGTGAACTCAACTGAAAAGGATGTAAGGGGCATATGTCCCTACCCATCCTCCACCTCTAGATGCATCTCACCAAACAGTTTTATCGCTCTCCACTCAGACATGGATTCCTAAAATACCTAATTTTGAGTCCTCTTACTCAAATAATCCAAAAAAATGTTTCCCTTTTCTATGTGTATGCCAACTCAAAGTCAAAAGGTTGTATGCACTCAACCGATCTTTGCTGATAAATATTCAAATCATGCTAAGAAAATATATATATATATATATATATATATATAATTAAGTATTTTATGATTGGTATACACCGTCAACCATTTTCCCAAAAAGTTGTATAACCAACACTTTAAGGAATAAACCACTACGGCTAATTCAAGATCATGTGTAGGGTAGTTTATTTTGTGATCCCTCAACTATCATGAACCATACCTGACAACCCAATCTTCCTACATTAACAATACCCCAAGATCCCCACCAAACATACCACAAAATAAGGTATACATGTTACCTGTCTTGGGTAAGATCATAACTAGTGTGGTAGTCAAATGATTATTTAACTCTTGTAAATAAATCTCACATTCCTAATACCATTAAAACTTGATTCCCATCTTGGTCAAACTAGAAATTTGTGCTACTAAATGGGAAAAGTATTTAACAAACAGTCGGTAATATCTCTCTAATCCCAAGAAACATCAGACATAAAAAACATTCTTGGGATGCTCCCATTATATGATTTCACTTTCTTCAAGTCTACTAACACACCTTCCTCAGAGATGATGTGACCCAAGAAATTCACACTTTCAATCCAGAAACGACACTTGGATATATTTTCATATAGAGTATTCTCTCTTAGTGTACTCAGGATGATTTCAAGATGTTTTTCCGGGTAATCATGAGTTTTGGAGTACACAAATATGTCATCAACAAAGAAAACTACAAATTGATCCAAGTTTGGGTGAAATAATCAGTTCATTAGAGCCATAAACATTATTGACGCATTGGTAAATTTGAACGACATCATAACAAACTCATACGAATTGTACCTACACTTGAAGGTAGACCAAAATATATAAGATTGTTTCACCCTTAGATGATGATACCCTGATATCATATCAATCTTAGAGAAAATTGAAGCACCTCTCAAAATTTCAAAAATATCATCGATTGGAGGAAGAGGTTATTGGTTCTTAACTATCATCTGATTCCCCTTCCTATAATCGACACATAACAGAAAAAATCCATCATATTTATTGTAAAACCAAATAGGAGATCCCCATGGTGATTCATTATGGTAAATAAACCCTTTATTATTCAACTCCTCAAACTGAGTTTTAAGTTCCTGAGTTCTATCAGTGCCATTATATAGGCCAAAATGGAGACTGGTTCTGCCTTTGGTAGAAATTTTATAGTGAACTCCACATCTCTCTCGAGTGGTGGACCCAATAAGTCCATAGGAAACACATCCTAAAACCGATCCTCTAAAGGAGGAAATACAAGCTTCTCTACTCCCCCATCATCTAGCATAAAATAAGACAATTGGGCTATGAGTTCACCCAACGGATGACAAACTGGACCTGCAAATCCTTCAAATACATCCCATTCACCTCGATGGACAAAATTTTCTCCCTCAAGAGACATGAAAGTTACCCTACATTGGTAATAGTAAATATGGGAATAGTAAAAAACTAGTCAATACATACGCAAAATCTGATCAAAACCTGAAATATCAAGAAAAAACAAGTCCCTATGAAAATGGTTCCCACCAACCACGGGTGTACACCATTTACACTACCGAATATTTTCTTCTTGAACCCCTAACAGTGCATCAATCTACAAAACCCCACACATACATTCTACTTATAGACCCAACATCACAAAAAACTAACAAGAAATAAAAGAATGTGAGGAACCGATATCAAATAAAACATTAACATGCATAGAATTTGCAAGAATCATACCATGAACAGTCAATAGTCTAGCATCGCCACCTCCAGGTGTAGACTAAGGTGCATGAAGCTGACTAGCCCCTATAACCAAGGCTTCGATGAGAGTTCTATAGCTTCACTTTCCAACTGGTATGGACACACTCACCCCAAAAACCACACACACCACCTTGACCGGTACGATAGGTAGATCTCCAACTACTCGCCTAGTATGGGGTAACCGACCCCCTTCTTGCACTCTATACTACACTTCGTCCTCCATAATTTCCCAACTATTGAGGGTTCCTACAGAACATCTCCACATGACCCAAACTTTCACATGCTTGGCACGCAATTGGTGTCTGGAGATACTAACCTCTCAAGTTTCCCGACCTACCACGCAGATAAAAGAAGACTCGGTCACTACCCTAAGAAACCGTTTCCCTTTTCTGACTACACTTACCACCACTACCCTGGTGGAGATTCTCAAAATGAAACTACTTAATATCAAAATTCACACCACCGAATCACCCAACTGAATCTTCATGTACACCACCAGAAGTATCTTTGAGATTTCCATTTGAGATATGATCCTAATCCATCACCTACGAAACCCTCTTTAAGGGGAAGATATTTATGTGGGACTTGATATCATGTCTAATTCAGTCTTGGAATCACCTCTCCATTTTGGACTCATCCCCTACCAAAGCTTGAACAAAACATTGCAAGTTAGTGAAATAGTCTGCATAATCCATCACTGACATAGTCTATTGGATCAACCTCATAAATTCTATAGCCTTATCCTACCTAGAATTATCTATATAGTAATGCTCCAAAAACATTTCCTAGAAACTCTTCCACAACATACCCTCTACCTGCTCAGTATAAACCAAGATGTCCCACCAACACTTTGTTTAACCTATATAATATAAGATGCCAACATAACTCTCTTCTTAGGAGGATTCTCTAAGTGATAAAGAATAATCTTTATGGACTCTGTCTAGAACTCGACTACTTCTAGAACACCCTCTCCAGTAAAGGTCAGAGGGTGTTGTAGCTAAAACTCCCTAGTCAGCTCAAACGTGATCGGTGAAACCAGCCCTAGGTCTCATTCCATCATGTACATAAAACGAGTGAAGTTATCTCAGAACTACTCCACTCCTATGTTACCATAGACCATTGGGGTCTCTTTCTCCACTTTTGGGGGATCATTCTTGACGATATCCTCTTTTCTACCAACCAACACATGTTGTCGTGGTAACATTTCTCTATAATGGAAAACACAATTCTTATAACACATAACATAAAGCTTAAAAAGTTTACATAAAAGAAGGCTCTACACTATCCATAAAAAACCCATTTCACACACATTATCTCAACAAACATCGTCACACCTAGCACACTACCCTCAAGAATCCCTACCGTGAGTCATGGTCAACATAGGGAAAACCAACTTACATAGTCACAAGTATTTCATTAGACACCCTTTCTATTTCACATCTTGTTACAACCAATATTTTAACTCATGTTTAAATTTTCATTAACCACAACTATTTAACCATTTTCATCATCTTTATAAGAAACAATTTTCTTCAAATATTTAAGGAATTGAAATACATTCTACCTTTAATGTCTCATATATCCATGCTGTAACACCCCGAGATTTTATGAAAAATATTCTTTTTCATTTCATTGATGTCTTCTGTTGTATGCTACACCAAGATTATCTTGCACTATATGCAACACCATATTAGGTTGCAGTATACTCAACCCTAACTTGGCTTTCATTACATGCAATCGCGACCTTCCTCGATAGCGTGTGTAGTATGCAATACCGGGTTTCACAAAACAATGATATATTGTTATAATATTATTATGGACTAGCCTTTATGAATAGTATTAAATACATTTTGAATCTTATAACATTATTATTCATCTTACATATTTTCTAAAACATGGTATGAGAACAAAATAAATTTTTCGGGTAAAATAAGTATTTTTCAAAAAATGCAGTTTTGTCGCCTTTTGATGGCGCACCCACTTTAAATCCAGTTTTAGACATGTTTATAAGTTAAATTCGACAAAATAAAATTCTACCTTGGATTCAGGATATAAAAATTTTAATTCGGATAAAGTTTTGATATTTTCTGATAACTGTCATATTTTAATGAATAGTAAAAACTCGCTATATTTTAATTAAAAACAACTTTTTTCATCGCAATAATTTATATGGTTAGATTATCTTTTTAATTGGTTTTAAAGTGTAATTAGAATATATTTTTACCATTTAATCCAATTTTGGTCATTGGAATTAATTTCACTTTGAAATTGGATATAAATAAGTATCAATCTTTTGATAGTTATTGTTTCTTAAAAACACGCTATTTGTTTTGATAACGGGAATTAATTTTAAAATTATTTAATGCCACTTCTATGTTTTGAATTTGGAAAAATAGACATCAATTTTGAATTTGGAATATCAAATAATGCTTAGGCTGAATATTTGGTATTTTTCTGAAAAACATCAATTTTCGATGAATAGTGAAACCACTTAGTAGTAGATAAAAAACTGACTTTTTCATTTAAATGAAATTTTACCACTTCTGTGAATTGAATTTCAAAAATCCTAGATACACGGTTAATATCAAGGACTAAAATGTGGTTCAATTAGATGAAAATATTTTTTGGTGAATAGTAACTTTTTTCTTTTATTTACCACGGTTAAAAGTAAATACGATAATTAAGGGTAAAAATGATATTATTATTACCCTAACACATGTCCTAATTCTATTGGATAAGTTTAATTCGACCAAAAACAACCTTAGGAATAAAATATGACCATTTAGGCCCACTTGCATTAGATTAGGACATTTAATATTAATTTATTTAAAGAATGGTTAAAATAGTTAAAATAAAAGTTTAATAAGTAAATAATTTTTAATATAGGTTTATACATAAGATAAATTGGACTATAAATATTCATTAGAGATCTAAAAATATTTCTTACATAATGGTATTTTATTTATAATTTTTAGACATTAAATACTTTAATTTTTTTATGACACAAATATGATGATGTAATTATCTTGTTAATGAATTATTGACATAATTGATGTTATAAATACCCATATAAATGTAATTTGAGAATTTTTATGAATTACACTAATTTTATAGGTTAATATGACATGTTAGTATTTATTTAAGTAACTTTTTTCGAACTAATAATTCTGTTATGATTTTCACAAAAATCAATTACCAAATAGTGTCAAAATTGACATAAAATAGTTTTTAAAACAAATATTATATTATTAATTGTTATTTTATTCCTAAAAATCTAAGGTTCTGCCAAATGACTTATATAAGGTTATATATATTAATAATAAACAACTTGGGGTTCTTTTGGCTTGTTATAGTAAGTTTATTAACCTCATAGTGTAAGAAAACAAGAAGACATAGTAAAAGTTAAATTATTTAACTTAAAGTTAAATCTAAATGATAAGGTTAAAATAGAAACCTAAACTTGTCTAAATTCTATTGGATGAGAGTATTTAGACCCATCCCTACCTTAGCTTCTAAATAAATCAATTTGGAGCTATTAAAAACCGAATATGACTTTATAATAAAATAATATTTTTGTTTTTCCAAAGGTGCCCCCCTCCTCCCTTATAAAAAGGCACCTCCTCCCTCTCTTCCTCACACCACTTTGAGCCTTCAATATCGGCAAACTCCGGAAAAATTATCTTCTCCACTTCCCTATAAACATCCTAGAGGTCCTGGTATTCTTCAAAGACCAATTTTAGTGCCCTAAGAGGATGTCTCAAAGAGGCACTTCAAAGAAAAGGTAATGTCTGTTACCGATTCTTTCAACTTTAATTATTCTTCCACTTCTTCTTCTTTAGTTTTTTCATTATGAAGTAATAACATCAGTATCACTCATATACTGATATGTTATTATAAGTATGAAACAACCATATTTCACCATCTATCCATCCTACGGAAAATGAAATCACCGTGTGTGCATACGTACGGAATACCGTCTCCACGCTGTGGTGTAATCTATTTTCCACCACCACCTTACTTGGATGGGTATAATGTTGAAAGTAATGAATATATATGATTATTGTAAAGTGATATTGATTCTATAATATTATACATACACTTTAATACAATTCCAAGATCATGGGAATGATATCATCGCTCGGGCGTACGTACGGACTACCGTCTCCATGAACACGATGAGATTCATTTTCCCTGATTAACCATTCAAGAATGATTATAAAGTATATATAATGAATAATAATTAAATATATGACATAATAATGCTACTGGATTTATGTATATATATATATATATATCTATGTCATCTATTTAATTTCATTCAATTCAATAAGGAAACCAAAACAGCGTTCATGCGTACGTACGGCCTACCGTCTCCATGAACGGTGTATTTCCATTATTTTTATATATCTATAATATATATGTATATGATGAATATATATTATATTTAAGTCATGTTTTACACTCTGTAATTATGTAAATCAGTATATAAGTAATAATATCAAGAACTACAAGTCGAAACACATACGATAAATGAAATGATTTTACCCAAAACGCTACTTTAACATGGAATTTACAAACGAATGGGTAATATAAAGTCATAAGTGAAACATATATGATATCATAACAATGAATATGATTATGTAATAATTCAATGACATTATTTAAATAATTATACAGGAGGTTCGGATCCATACGAAGCATATCGGACCTAAGGTAAGAGATAACTATTCCAATCTCGTTCTTATCCGAGATTGCTTATTCGTAAGTATTTACTGCGGTTATTGATATCATCCATGTACATGTTTTATAAAAGTGTATTCATGTATGTTTAAATTCCTTTTCACCCATTTTGACTTTTACCCCATGGTATGGAAGGAATCTTTCTATTATTTACCCTACAAGGTACTTTTTGACTTTTCTAACAAAAGTACGAGAAGAATGTTTTTTTAACGTATATGTCATGAAAGGATTTTTACGGTTTTATAAAGCCTTATTTTCATGAATCTTCCTCAAAAATATTTCATGACTATTTTCAACAAAATCCTTTCCTTTTAAAATTGCACGACATTTTTTGAAAAGAAAATGATTTCGAAGAAAAAAGGATATTTTCCTCAAGAATTCATTTCAAGTGTTTTATCAAAACCATTTTTCATCTAAGATGACATTATTTCATATGTGTATGTTTCAAGTATAATGTCTCTATAGTTTACATGTTTTCACTTTTCTTATTATAAAATGATATCCATTTCTTTTATATGGATTATGTGATGATGGGATGATGTTTATGAAACCCATTTTATTTATTGGGTTTTTATGAATGATGTATGTTTATTTTTTGGCACAAGTAAGAATGATTTCATTATGAGATGGGTGGGAACTATATCTCCCTCCAATGAATTGGGTAAAGATTTATATCTCATGAGATAGACATGGCTGGAATGGTAAGTTAATCTGGTTCAGTATTCTAGGACTGGAACGAGGAGTGAACTCGATTCAGAAAGGGACATTGTCCACTAATATGGTCTTAGCAGAAATGCCTTGGATACTATGAAAATTATTACATGTGCTTAATGGATGCCACAATTAGATGTTTTATTCCCATGCTATTTTATCATTATTTATGTTCCATTATGATCTATGCCTTATGTAATTCCATGTTTTATGTTGTTGCTCAAGATTTTGATGTTTAAACATTATGTTCATGTTTTTAAGTTCAAATGTATATAGTATGTTTTATTTTATCCATGCTTACCCTTACTGAGAATTTGATCTCACCCTTTTTATGTTTTATTTTCTCCCAGGATTAAAAGAAAAGTTTTAGGTAAGGAAACAAAAAGTGTATGATCTTTATGGGAGATGTTGAAGATCTTTCACCACAATTAGAAGATTACATTCCAAGTTTCCAAAGACACTAAACAATTACGGTCCTTGTGTGTCTGTTTTTGTTATGTATTAAATATTCCACAAAAGTAATGTAATATCTATGTACATCAAGATTCGGGTCTCTACAGTTGGTATCAAAGGAAAGGTTTAGTTAACCTTTGGAAACTAGGATGCGAAAACTTTAGTGAGATCCCTAGAGATATTTCTAAGGTATGTCTAGGGATGTCCCTAAGGTTAAGTATACATATAGGTTATAGTCCTAGAATTGTGCTAACGATCTGAGAATTAAACCTAAGATGTTATATATTGAAGTTACCCCCCCCCCCCCCCCTTTATTATGTTGTTTTCCCTAGAATGGTATTTTCCTCCCACACTATTATTTTTGGGTTTTAGACGATGGCTGGAACCTGAAGGAACCGTGTTGATCAATGTAATGGACAATGGCATGATTGTCCTCCTGACCAAACCAATTTCATGGGATATGGAGTGCACAATCTTATTTCTATACTTACAAAAGCTATGAATAATTCTGGATTTTAAAATGAGCATAGAAAGGAGCAACATTCTGTTGAATCCTTCATGAGGCAGCGTCCACCTTCATTCAGCAGGTCTTCCGATCCCTCAGTGCCTGAACAATGGATCAGTACTACTAAAAAGATATTTTCAGTTCTACAATGTTCTGAGCATGTTAAATTCATATTAGAAGTATATCGTTTGGAAGGTGATGCTGATCAATGGCGGAATCTTATCAAGAATATGAGGAAAAGAGATGAAATTGTGTCCATGGAATGGAATGAGTTCAAGAACTTGTTTTTTAGTAAGTACTTCCCTCGTATTCTTAGAACAATGATGGAAAAGGAGTTTCTTGAGCTTAAGCAAAAGGATGATGAATCTATTAGTATATACGAAGAAAATTTTACAAGACTTTCAAGGTATGCATCTGGCTTTATCATCCAACTTGAAAGTAAAGTTGATCGATTTTTCACTGGCTTAAAACCAAGTCTTCGAAGGGAATTAGCTATAAGAGACTTCAGTAGCTATGAAGGAATTGTGCGTTGTGCTATCAAGGTATAACTGGAAGTTGGTGTAACATATCCATCTCATGGTTTTGACAAGAAACTAAATATGGAGTTCAAGGAGAAATCTCAGAACAATGGTGAAAATAAGATGAATGTTTCTTTATGCTCAAAGTGTGGAAAGAAGCATGGTGGAGATTGCCTAAAAGGTACTAGAAATTGTTTTAAGTGTGGAAAAGAAGGTCATCGAGAATTTGATTGTTGAAGTAATGGGAAAAAGGTTGCTAATGATGTGAATAGAGAAAAGACTACAGAGAAATATCCACCAACACTTCAATGCTTCAAGTGCAATGAAATGGGGCATTATGCTAATAAATGCCCTAATCCATGGGTTAATGATGATCAAAGTGAGCAACCTATTAAGGGAAAGGATAATGGTAAGTCTCATGCAATCACTATTTGTGAGGTTGAGTATGAAAATGATGTTGTGTAGTGATTAAGTGTTTATGTAATGGGATTTCAAAATAGTATCATGGAATCTCATTTATGGTATTGTGGAATTTTGGAATATCTATGTATTGGTTTTCAATAATTATATGGTACTGGTAACCATGAAAAGTTGATTGAAATATTTTTGGAAAGTAGATGATATGCGTATAATGAAGGGATAAGAAGATAATGATATGTTTGATTGTATTCATGATCTCATGACTGATGTAAGGACTAAGTGATATTATGGTTTGATTATATAGATTTTTTGGGATTTTGGTATGTGGAAAGAGTTACATTTTGACAGTATTCATGTTTTCACTAAGGTTCATTGGTAATTTATGTTTCAAGAGAATATATGACTAAGGTATTCATGTGTTTGGAATGCAACCAACAAGATATATCTTATGATATATGTGGGATAAATGCTTGTATTCACATTCTCATTAGATATCCTTTCTAGTAATTGTTTTCTTTATACTATGAGCTTGGACCAAAGTATTTTAGATAAGCCTAAAGATTGAAATGGATTATGTTGGACATAAGTTAGTATTGTTTAAGGATATAACTTTTTTTGATATTATTATAGTGAGGTAGTTTTAGAAAAAGGACAACCTGCAGGACGGGCGACAGCCCCTCGCGTCGGACAAGGCTGTGGGAATCGAACCCACAACCAAAGTGTGACTGGCCTTTATCGCCTACCACTAGCCTACAGGAAGTCCCTGGTTAGTAGAAACTAGTTTTATTTTATTAAGCAGTATGATATATGATGTATAAGTTCATTTTTGGAATCGTATATGATTAACCTCACCATAGATGGACTTATGTATATTTGATAACTTTTTCTAACCTTTTGTTTGAAACAGATGGAATGACCCATCATTTTATCACATGATCTACTAACGCTTCACCAATAACAAATTCAACTTCATTTCTTTAATAGATGAAGTGGAAATTGTTCAAATAACGAACAACAATGATATTGTACCAAAATCAAGCAAGTATTTCATCTAATTCAAAATTTTCAACTTTAGGGAAATGATATTGAAAACCAAAAATGTTGTCCTAGTGCTCTTATATCTGATGAATCAGATGGTACCTTAGATCATCACAAATATATGGCTTTGTGATTTCTGGATTTTTCATAGCCATGTTCTCTACCACTCTCCATCAGAACTTGATGGTTAGATTTTTCTTCCATATCCATATTTTCACCTATGTTCTCTTATATGGAAACCCAGTGATGAGTTACTTTGGGTTACCATTATGTTTCATACTTTAGTTTTTAAATATTGGTTATGGTATTCCTTTTTATGATGTGGGTTTCTATTAAAGAAACTTTTGAGTAGTAAACCATTTATAACCCCGATGAATTTCGAGGGCGAAATTCATTTTAAGGGGGGAAGAATGTAACACCCCGAGATTTTATGAAAAATATTCTTTTTAATTTTATTGATGTCTTCTGTTGTATGCTACACCAAGATTATCTTGCGCTATATGCAATACCGTATTAGCTTGCAGTATATGCATCCTCAACTTGGCTTTCATTACACGCAATCATGACCTTCCTCGATAGTGTGTGTAGTACGCAATACCGAGTTTCACAAAACAACGATATATTGTCATAATATTATTATGGACTGGCCTTTATGAATAGTATTAAATACATTTTTAATTTTATAAAATTATTATTCATCTTACATATTTTCTAGAACATGGTATGAGAACAAAATAATTTTTTCGGGTAAAATTAGTATTTTTCAAAAAATGCAGTTTTGCCGCCTTTTGATGGCGCATCCACATTAAATCTAGTTGTTGACATGTTTAGAAGTTAAATTTGACAAAATAAAATTCTTCCATGGATTCAGGATATAAAAATTAAATTTAGATAAAGTTTTGATATTTTTTTGATAAATTTCATATTTTAACGAATAGTAAAAACACGCTATATTTTAATTAAAAACAACTTTTTCCATCGCAATAATTTATATGGTTAGATTATCTTTTTAATTTTTTTTAAAGTGTAATTAGAATATATTTTTACCATTTAATCCAATTTTGGTCGTTGGAATTAATTTCACTTTGAAATTGGATATAAATAAGTATCAATCTTTTGATAGTTATTGTTTCTTAAAAACAGGCTATTTGTTTTGATAATAGGAATTAATTTTAAAATTAATTAATTCCACTTCTATGTTTTGAATTTGGAAAAATAGACATAAATTTTGAATTCGGAATATCAAATAATTCTTAGGCTGAATTTTTGGTATTTTTCTGAAAAACTTCAATTTTCGATGAATAGTGATACCACTTAGTGGTAGATAAAAAAACTGACTTTTTCATTTAAATAAAATTTTACCACTTCTGTGAATTGAATTTCAAAAATCCGAGAGAAACGTTTAATATCAAGGACTAAAATATGGTTCAATGAGATGAAAATATTTTTTGGTGAATAGTAACTTTTTACTTTTATTTATCACGGTTAAAAGTAAATACGATAATTATGGCTAAGAATGATATTATTATTACCATAACACACATACTAATTCTATTGGATAAGTTTAATTAGACCAAAAACAACCTTAGGAATAAAATATGACCATTTAGGCCCACTTGTATTAAATTAGGACATTTAATATTAATTTATTTAAAGAAGGGTTAAAATAGTTAAAATCAAAGTTTAATAAGTAAATCATTTTTAATATAGGGTTATACATAAGATAAATTCTACTATAAATATTCATTAGAAATATAAAAATATTTCTTACATAATTTTATTTTATTTATAATTTTTAGACATTAAATGATATAATTTATTTATGACACAAATATGATGCAGTAATTATCTTATTAATCAAATATTGACATAAATGATGTTATAAATACCCAAATAAATGTAATTGGAGACTTTTTATGAATTCCACTAATTTTATAGGTTAATATGACATGTTATTATATATTTAATTAACTTTTTTCCAAATAATCATTATTTTATGATTTTCACAAAAATCAATTACCAAATAGTTTCAAAATTGACATAAAATAGTTTTTTTTTAATATTATATTATTAATTGTTATTTTATTCCTAAAAATCAAATGTTCTTCCACATGACTTAGATAAGGTTATATATATTAATAATAAACAACTTGGGGTTCGTTTGTCTTGTTATAGTAAGTTTATTAACCTTATAGTTTAAGAAAACAAGAAGACACGGTAAAAGTTAAATTATTTATCTTAAAGTTAAATCTAAATTATAAGGTTAAAATAGAAACCTAAACTTGTCTAAATTATATTGTATGAGAGTATTTTGACCCATACCTACCTTAGCTTCTAAATAAATCAATTTGGAGCTATTAAAAACCGAATATGACTTTATAATAAAATAATATTTTTAGTTTTTATAAAGGTGCCCCCCTCCTCCCTTATAAAAGGGCACCTCCTCCCTCTCTTCCTCACACCACTTTGACCCTTCATGCTCGGAAAACCCATACCAAATTCTCTTATCCACTTCCCTAGAAACATCCTATAGGTCCTGGTCTTCTTCAAAGACCATTTTTAGTGCCCTAATAGGAGGTCTCAAAGAGGCGCTTCAAAGAAGAGGTAATGTCCGTTACCGATTCTTTCAACTTTATTTCTTCTTCCACTTATTATTCTTTAGTTGTTTCATTATGAAGTAAAAACATCAGTATCACTCATATACTGATATGTTATTATAAGTATGAAACAACCATATTTCACCATCTATCCATCCTACGGAAAACAAAATCACCGTGCATGCGTACGTACGGAATACCGTCTCCCTGTCGGGGTGTAATCTATTTTCCACCACCACCTTACTTGGATGGGTATAATGGTGACAGTAATGAATATATATGATTATTGTAAAGTGATATTGATTATATAATATTATATATACACTTTAATACAATTCCATGATCATGGGAATGATATCATCGCTCGTGCGTACGTACGGACTACTGTCTCCACGAACGTGATGAGATTCATTTTCCATGATTAACCATTAAAGAATGATTATAAAGTATATATAATGAATAATAATGAAATATATGACATAATAATGCTACTGTAATTATGTATATATATATTTATGTAATCTATTTAATTTCATTCAATTCAATAAGTAAACAAAAATAGCGTCCATGCGTACATACGGCCTACCGTCTCCATGAACAGTGTATTTCCATTATTTTTATATATCTATAATATATATGTATATGATGAATATATATTATATTTAAATCATGTTTTACACTCTAGAATTATGTAAATTAGGATATAAGTAATAATATCAAGAACGACAAGTCGAAACACATACGATAAATGAAATGATTTTACCCAAAACGCTACTTTAACATGGAATTTAAAAAAGAACGGGTAATATAAAGTCATAAGTGAAACATATATGATATCATAATAGTGAATATGATTATGTAATAAGTCAATGACATTATTTAAATCATTATACAGGATATTCGGATCCATACGAAGCATATCGGACCTAAGGTAAGGGATAATTATTCAAATCTCATTCTTATCCAAGATTGTTTATTCGTAGGTATTTACTGGGATTATTGATATCATCCATGTACATGTTTTATAAAACTGTATTCATGTATGTTTAATGTAATTTTTACCCATTTTGACTTTTACCCCATGGTATGGAAGGAATCTTTCTTTTATTTATCCTACAAGGTACTTTTTGACTTTTCTGAAAAAAGTATGAGAAGAATTTTTTTTTAATGTATATGGCATGAAAGGATTTTTACGGTTTTATAAAGACTTATTTTCATGAAGCTTACTCCAAAATATTTCATGACTATTTTCAACAAAATCCTTTTCTTTTAAAATTTCATGACATTTTGTGAAAAGAAAATGATTTTAAAGAAAAAAGGATATTTTCCTCAAGAATTCATTTCAAGTGTTTTATCAAAACCATTTTTCATCTAAGATGAAATTATTTCATATGTGTATGTTTCAAGTATAATGTCTCTATGATTTAAATGGTTTCACTTTTATTATTATAAAATGATATC
Source organism: Viscum album (assembly GCA_963277665.1). NCBI lineage: Eukaryota > Viridiplantae > Streptophyta > Magnoliopsida > Santalales > Viscaceae > Viscum > Viscum album. The sequence continues at coordinate 54,933,509 of OY728136.1, forward strand.
CATTTTTTTATATGGATTATGTGATGATGGGATGATGTTTATGAAACCCATTTTATTTATTGGGTTTTTATGAATGATGTATGTTTATTTTGTGGCACAAGTAAGAATGATTTCATTATGAGATGGGTGGGACCTATATCTCCCTCCAATGAATTGGGTAAATATTTATATCTCATGAGATAGACATGGATGGAACGGTAAGTTAATTTGGTTCAGTATTACAGGACTGGAACAAGGAGTGAACTCGATTCAGAAAGGGACTTTGTCCACTAAGATGGTCTTGGCAGCAATGCATTGGCTACTATTAAAATCATTACATGTGCTTAATGGATGACACAATTACATGTTTTATTCCCATGCTATTTTATCATGATTTATGTTCCATTATGATCTATGCCTTATGTACTTCCATGTTTTATGTCGTTGCTCAATATTTTGATGTTTAAACATTAGGTTCATGTTTTAAGTTAAAATGTATAAGGTATGTTTTGTTTTATCCATTCTTACCCTTACTGAGCATTTGATCTCACCCTTTTTATGTTTTATTTTCGCCCAGGATTAAAAGAAAGGTTTTAGGTAAGGAAACAAAAAGTGGAAGATCTTTATGGGAGATGTTGAAGATCTTTCACCACGATTAGAAGATTACGTTACAAGTTTCCAAAGACACTAAACTATTACGGTCCTTCTGTGTCTATTTTTGTTATGTATTAAGTATTCCACAAAAGTAATGTAATATCTATGTACGTCAAGATTCGGGTCTCTACACATGCTATGTGTTCCTACCATGATACATTCCACCCTCATCCCTAGGTTCCTATAATGATGCATGAATGAACATCCTCATTCAATTTTGGCCAAGATTAAAATATCATAAAACAGCCACATCACAAAACATGTGCATCACCCAATGGTGAAATATCATTCAACTCTAATAATTCATAGAAAGAAAAACAATTCCCACCTTGGGTACTTGGGTTTCCCTTATACATGGGTTAGCTACTCCCATGCATGAGCTCATTTCCAAGGTCCAAAACTTCCAAATATATACTAAACAATTTTTAAATAGTAATGTACATAAAAAACTCTTTGATAACACTTTGTAACATCCCCAAACTGGAATACACTTAACTGGTACCCTGAGAAGAGTCATCACATGACCACAAGTGTGCCTCCCTATATTCTTGAGGTTGCTGACTAGCAGTATGGGTATAATTTATCACATGGGGAGACTAAACCCTCTTTAAAAGAGTAATCCACATTAGATAACATATCAAATAAGGGAAAAATAGACAATAAATGAGAAGCATGAATTACTAACCATTTCCTATGAAGGGTACAACCACAACTAAATAAAAAATATTCCATGTCATGCTATTAGTGCCAAAGGAGAAGAAAAATACCAAATAAAGACAAAAAACTGAGTCCCCAAAATGGTTAATGACTCCTAGTTTGGATCCTCATCCATGCATATCTGAATCCAAACTCAACTCCCTAACATAGATACCTTTCCCTTATCCTATCCTACAACTATGAAATCTTCTCGGGTTCCCAATGGAGGCCTGATTAGGGTGTGAGTACATATTAGTAGGCCACAAAAAATGGTTTCTATGAAATATACATTATAAGCACATGGTGTATAAATCCACTAATATATTACAAGTAAACTCGGAGTAACAAGATTCAATTAGTAAATCAATATTTAACTAAACCATTCACATCATTTATGTTCATGGGTTATGTCTTAAGTTTATTGAACCACTACCTAATATGGTCAACCATTATGCATAAGGTAAGAAATCAAGTTCCCTAACTCACTAGGAAAAACATCACATAATAAAAATTATTACAAATACCTTAAAGAATCATTCCATTTAACCTCAACCAATTCCATATCACTTACATTGGAGCCTCAGTCTAGGTAATCATCCAATGCATCCATTAGGGGACTAGAGCATCAATTCAACTCCTTAACCTATGCATTCTAGTGGAGGGGTTTAGAGCCTCGGTCCAACCTGACCCATGGAAGTAGATCATCAGTCAACACCCACAACTACCAAGACATGTTCACTTGTTTCCATTAACCATTATCCACATTTACCATATACCAAAACACACAAAAAAATTCACATAACAATTTCAATTCACTATCCAATCAACATATCAATTCCTCTTCTTGCCTTAACTCATTAACAAATTCCTATTTAAAACCAAGAAAAATTTGTTAAAATCACATTGATTCATTTAACCCTGCCAAAATGTATAAAACAACCACTTATACCATTATCAAAGTCTATAAACAACCCCCATTCATGAATTTCATAATTTAAACTAACTTTTTAACACATATACCATGAGATTTGTTTTTATCATAACAATTCCATGTTCAACATCATAATTTTCCATGTTTGGGATGATGGAGCATGCCATGGGTGGCCCTAAGATCAGTTTAATCCACCTAAAGTTATCCCGTGGGGATCATTAGTGGTTTGATTCATCATGTATCCTGCCATTTTACCAAATCTTATCAAAGGAATTAAATGTTCAACAAGAGGGAACCAAAAGTATAGCCACACACACATAAAGAAAATTCAATACTATGAGATATAACTTATAGAAAACCTACCTAGAATCTATAGATGAATTACTACTTAACCTTAGCCTTATATTTGGATTCAATAAATCTTTGAATCCACATCCTATGATCTACTGGAAAAAAGGTTTTTAGGGATTTAAAATAAGAAAAACGAAACCAAAAGACCTAATCTGAAAAAATTGAAGAAAGACGAGAGTTATAATTACCTATAGATTTGATTCATATCCAATGGAACTCTAAATAGCTTATAATCAAAGGAGATTGACCCTTGGGATGATTTGGGTGCTCAGTTTCATCCCTAGGGATGGAGGATTAAGAATGAGGAAGAAAATCGAGCGAAACACTTAAAATATCACCAGGGGATGATAAAATCACACTTTTAATGGGGTGAACAATTTTTCAACACTGTTTTCAAAACCATCTACCAACCACATGCCGGCCTCTATCCAAGAGGGGTCTAAGTTTCATGGTTACCTGGGAATCCCACACGGTTTTACAAACCATGTTCCAACCATGAAGAATGCCTCTATCCAAGCCTGCACGGTTTCTCTTTCCCCCTTGCATGGTTTACCTAACTGTGCACCATTCCTCTTGGATAGCATGGTTTTGATGCAAGGTTTCCACTAACCATTCACCAACTAGGCAACTTACATAGTGATAAGTGTATTTCATGCATACATTTTATAGAGTTTTAATGTTTTGATTTATGTATTTAATTGATTAATCTTGTCATTTTTTGAATGTTTTGATTTGTTTTATGTTTTAAGGAAGGATTCAATGAATATTTGAAAAAGGAATGAAAAGGGATGGAAATATGAGCTAAAATAAATTTCGCACCACTTCACTTCACTCATGGCACAACATGGATTTTTGAGAGAGAAGAGGAGCTAGAAAACTTATGTAGGATATTATCATATCGTGTAATGAAATTACACGTTGTGAGTTTTTTAAAATAAATTAGCCACACAAGACAAGTCATGACTTCATTACACATTGTGAAAGATCATAACATGTTCTGTTACCAGATTACAAGATGAGATAATTTTCAAGATAAGTATTCAGAGAATATTACGTCAAGATTCATGACGCCTAAAATTTGAGGGATTATACGACATGAAAGAACATTACATGTCATGTAAGTTTTTGTGAATAAACAAATAAATGTGACACAGTTGAGGATTTGATGGTATTTTTTATAAATAAATACCCTCAACCACCCTTCCAAGATATTATGGGACTAGAGGAGGCCAAGAAATGCTGCATGGAGGAGACACATGCACAGAGTGATTATCTAGAGTCCAGATTCACCACAATTCTTCTTCAAGTACCCTTGTTGCTCATTCTCACCGTGCCTAGAATGATCAAGTAATTATTTTCTCTTAGTTGATGTGATTGTTGAGGGATGTGATGATTAGGGATTAATTCTATTTTATTATTCATCTTTTGGATTTCTATAACTCAATTTGTAAATTCTAAATCTCTTTATTTTGAAATTTCTTGACCATTACATGTAAATTAAGTAGTTCTATTTCATTTCATCAATTAATAGCCTTTGTTTGTGTATGAATATTATTAAATCTAGGTTATTTATGTTTAAATAAGGTTTTGTGTCACCTATCTCTATGATTGAACCCATTAAATGACCATTCCAATGGTGAAATCATAAAATTAGGGTGGGATACCAAGAGCAAGGATTCTTATTGACCCAATTCCAATACCAAAACCGAATAAATCAATAAAAAATTAAATCCCTAGAACAACAGGAGAAAATAAATGAACCTATCATGTTGCTATCTTGAATTTTAACCCAATCATTATTGCTGTTATTTTACTTTTCTCCAATCAAAATAAATTATTAAAATTTTAATTTCATTAATTAATTTTGAACATATGATCCATCCTGGTGGGTTTGACACTCGAAATTTCTAGATAATACATTTCTAGTTGGGCTTTCTGAGTTTAAATAAATTACTAAATTTGTGTAGCCCCGTATGAATTAACGATGCCCTACGAGATGTCACACATGATGGCCCGATTCCCATTTCTTTCATGTCCTGAACCCCTAGAACACCCCGAGATTCCTCATACAATTGGTAAACATTTAATTATCCAACTTTAAGGAATTCAAACGAAAATTTAAACAATAGCATTCCTTGAAAAAGTCCATGATCTTATAGATAGTTAGATATCATCATGAGTTTACTAGTGGCTCATAATCATTGGTATAGAATTCAATGTGATATAATTACTTTCTTAAATATTAATAATAAATTATTAATTCATATGTTAAATATATACAAATGATAGTATAAGGAAGACAAAAATAAACATCCAATATATTTGAAATTTAACTTACATTAAGGTAGTTGTTCCTTTTGATGAGTATGGGGTACCCACTAAAGATAAAACATACATTTTTGGGAAGTTCCTAGGTTGTTAGGAATGTGTGGAGTCATCTCTCCCTATTAATTTATTCATATTGGAGGAACATTCCATTGGCTTGGAAGAATTAGTTATATACTACTTAGATAAAGTTATTATTTAAATTATTAATACATATATAATTAAACTAAACATTTTTACTTAATATGTTAACAATATAATGGTTTTTATGTATTTCATCTATATATGATGTTCTATTTTGATGTGATTAAGGAAATTTAACATCCATATACCTTAAGAAATTTATGAAAAAATGGGATGATTTCAAGTGGATATTGTGGAATGAATTCAATGGAATATCTTTATCAATGTCACAAATGAATGAGAAGGTCCCCAAGGGTGTTCCTAAGGGAAAGTGGAAAACATTTACTGACCATTATCATGTCGAATCACATAATGTTTTATAAATTTCAGTATATTTACAGTATCATCTTAATATCGTTTCAATTTTTATTTATATGTATTTTATTTAGGTTATTTATATAAGAAATTATACCAATCGAGAGAAGAAAGCAATTTCTCACACTTCAGGGTTGATAGGTTTTACTATGAAACAATGTGGAAAGGTTTTATTTAATTATTAAAATATATAACTATAACAATTAAAGTAATTTAGTTTTTCAAAATGTTAGTTATGTACTTTTTTCAAAACAGGTGAAGGAGGCATGTCATTATAGTGGAAGGGCAGATTCATGGTTCAATGTCTATAAAAATGGTAATTATACAATGAACCTATAAAAAAATTGGGGGGAACAATTTTAATTATAAGTTGGTGTAACTAAATTAATTTTTAATTTAGTATTATTTAATTTATATAATAAACTCAAAGAAGTGTGGGATGTCAACCCTTCCATATCTTTAATAGTATTCTTAGAGGATGTTATGGATAAAGTTCTTGGAAAAGAGTATTGTGGTCATGTGAGGATGATTGGTTATAGACCATATATGTCACGGGTTGTAGACTTGTCACATACATATTCCTCGATGATGTCAGTGGCATGAGGTTTTACAGGTTTTGTTGACCCTTGTTCATAAAAGGAAATTCATGCACTGAAAAATACAATTAAAGATCAAGAAATTATTATCAAAAAATATAATGATTGGGTCTCTTATTTAGAGAGTGAATTGGATATGGTGTTTCAAAAGATGACTTATAGTATTCCCGAAAAAAATATGGTACTCATAAGGGATTATACACTGAAAAAAATAATAACTTTTCACTTATTTTATTCATTTTAGTAGTTAATTAATGTTTAATAAATATTTTAAAATATTCTTAATAAACAAATCTAATTTCTGTAATAATATGTTCTTAAAGGTTTAGTCAAATCCTTAATTACTTACTATATCAGATTTAATTATAGGCTTAAAAGGAATATAAAGAAATTGAATTTCATTAAATATATTCATGTATGTATGTATGTCTGTATGTATATATCATTCTCTTTTTTTAATATGATGGAAGTTTTCCATGGGAAGTTGAACTTCTCCCATTTGGGTAGGAAGACAGGATCTCAAAATGTGGTAATGTAGTTTCGGAGATTTTTTCTCCTTGATTTGATTTCAAGGTATGGATGGCCCTAGTCATGGTTGGGTTAGTTTTTATTTTTTAAATCTCTAGAATTGGATAGACTAGTTCAAGAGTAAAGTGTTAGATCCCTATGATGGGTTTAATTGAGCAGTGAGTCTCATGCATCATATAGTGGATCATAATATTTGTTGGGAATATACATGACTACCTATGACTGACTATTATACCATTATGTAAACTGAGTTTAGATCAAACCATATATCATTCCCTATTTAATTTTGATACAATGAGGTATAAGAGGGTTTTCTTGGTAGTTTTGGTGGTGAAATATTTTAATAGTCTCATTATTAGACCAATCTCATGATATTATTTGTTTATAAATGATTATGGACTAATTTTATTAGTGCATCAATGGATGTAATTTCAATTAGTTTATAAGTGATTTATCCTTCATTTTAAGTATTAATTTTGGGAATCTATCAAGGGTAGTAACAAGTGATAATTATAAAAATTAATTGTTAAAAAATCTTCTTTTAATGAAATTTTAATATTTTCACATAGTTTAATAATGGTTTTTATAAGTATTCATAAAAGGAAAGAATTATTTAAACTAATTTAATTGATCTAGGTTCTTTATGATATAGAATTTTACTTCAACATTGTGTATCTAACATATAATTTTAGTATTGATTTTATTTGGTAGTAGTTAAAGTTTATGAATCATACATTGAATTGTACTTTATTTATTATTTATTGAATATGTTCATTACTAATGTTTGGTAAACAACTTTAAATAAAATAACCAAATTTAGAAAGTAGGGAAGGAGGTGATGAACAATATCATCATGTAGTAATGGAGTGTGAGGGTGTGCTATTTTATAGATAATATAAGTGAGGGTCAATGTGTCTGTTGACATTTTGTAAATTATAATTTTATCTATTGATATTTTATCAAGTATAATGTTTATTGTTGATGTGATTTTCCTATTACACTACAACAAACTGATCGTATAGTGGTGGTTTTTTATATATTAGTGGTTCAAACCATTATTATATGGTTTTACAACGGTTTCAAAAAACCGCTGCTAAAATTGGTGTCAATAATCAACATGCCGAGGTTTCTTTCATTTAGCAGTGGTTTCTAGAAAGTGTCATAGAAGATGTATTTTGTGGAAGTTTTCTTTGTTTTAGCTGTGTTTTTTGCTTAAAAATATTTGGGATCTATCGGTAGTTTTCAACCACTTCTAAAATCTGGTTTTTTACCCAAAAAACACGCCGCTAATACAGGTAAAACCACCACTAAATAAAATTTTGTCATATTTAGCAGTAGTTTTAACCACTTAGCCTAAAAAATTCCATAATATAGTGGTGGTTTAAACTACTACTAAAAATATATATCTCTAGTGGTGGTCTAAACTAACACTATATCAAGAATTAAAAAAACAAGTTGTAGGTTCTGCAACCCCCGAACCTGCAACCAGAACAAGAAAACAGTGACACTGAAAATTTTACCATATCATCAAATATATCATCAACTTACAAGAAAAAAACATGTTAAAACTAAATAATAAATTTACATTGATTCAAACCAAAACATAAAAAATCACCACATTTACCAAGAAAAAAACATATTAAAAAAATAATACATTTCTCAATACATTGAAAGAATCAAAAAAACACAACAAATTAAAAGAATCAACCTATATGTAAAAGAGAGACAAGAAACTAAATATAATATATGATCATATAGAAATTTAAATCTCCATAGCTAGTTTAAACACATCATATAGGCATGTGGTTATATAACACATACATAGGGAACCCGTTATCCCAATCCCATATAAAATATAAGAAAAAGATAAAAAAATACCCACATTAGACATACTGATACATGAACAAACACTATCCACTAATCATTTCCCAATGATGAACTCCCCTCATCACCCTCTCAATCTCCATCTCTAATTATTACTACCACCAACTATAAGATAATTATATTGAAAATAAAACAATGTTGTATATTTATATTCAAACTTAAAATCAATAAAATTTTATGAACTAAATGATTTTGAAGTTGTGTGATTTACCTTCTCAGTAATAGTCATCACTTGAAATCCCCATTTTTCTTCCAAAGACCTCAGATGGTAATATTCCCAAACCCATCTGCACACTCGACCAAGATACTCCTTCCCAAGGACTTTACCAACCAGGTCATCCTGTGAGACTGAGTAGGACCGTGTGGGATTGACATCTCATAGTTCTTTAATTTTTACCTATATATAAAATATCAGTCATATTATTAGCAATATATATTATAATAGTGACAACTTATAATAAGTTATTATAATGAAAAATTAATTCATACCCCAACTTCTTTGGCAATCTCATTAACAAAACTCCCATCAATTTTTTTATAATCATTCAACCACACTTCTGTTCAGGATATTTGGTTTCCTAAACTCATTGACTACATTAAAGAAAGATAAATAAAAAATTTAATATATTAAAATGTTAACTTTGTATAATAAATATTTAAACTAATTAAAATATTACCAGAGTCGATCGGCTTCTATAAAAACTCTTTGACCCCAAAGTGTGAGTATAACACTTCCTTGAAATTCCTATCATTTAATCAAATAAAATTAAGTTTATAACATATATTTCAAAAAATTCACACATGAAAAAAATAGAAATGATAACTTATGCACAGTAATAACAAACTAAATATTCATTACAATGATAATGACTGATTGTACAAATGACATAAGTGGTTGATAAATAAAGGGATAACTGCACATACAATCATTTTCTCCTTCAATCATGTCGGTTTCCTTCTCTATAATTACTTCACCTACTTTATCCTCTTTTTCAAGACAAATATTTTCAATATCATGATGGAAAAATAAGTCTGATTCTTATTGTTAATGAGATTCAGTGTCAGAGGTCAAATCTTTCACTTCATCACTCATATCATACAAGTCACTTTATTTTATGTGAGAAACTACACTCCACCCTTCACCCACAACATCTTTCACAAAATATACCATTTTCACTTAAGATGATAAGATATACGAATCATGTAGTGCATGGTCACCAACATACATCAATCATGAGAAGTTCACAGAAGTAAATTGTAAGGAGTCTATTTTAACGCCCCAGATAATATCCACCCAATTTCATTTGAATAAAACTACTAAAAATGTCTGTGGTAGTTTAATTTGATAATATTAGTTAATTTTACATAGTATTCCACTTCAAAAAATGTAAATATTCCACTATTCTGTGTTTTCAAACCCTCTTCCTGATTAACGGTATGGAATCTAAATCCATTCATGTTGTAAGCGTCGAACTTTCTAGCGTGTTTTAGAGGACCATGAGCAAGAAACATCAAATCTTCTGAAAAATATGCTCAAGTATCAGTATTCAGGATACCAAAAAATTAATATAAATTATTATATTTACAAAATATATGTATCAACCTAATATCTATATTGATTTTAATATTTATAAACTTACACATCATGAAAACCATTCTACAAGATCTTTATTAATAGCTTTTGTTATATATTTATCATTTCATTTTAGTCCTCTCATTCATCTCATTTTTTCATCCTCAACTCTTAAATAAATGGATCTTAAATTTCACTATTTAGCATCACATATCTATGTGCCTATAATAATTCAATTTCTGTTAGTGTAATATTTGAGCTCCTCCCAACTGATCGAGCAATAGCAGGAAAGATTTTTGATTTACTGTGTATTTTAGATTGTGTTGATGTGTCATCAACAAGTCCAAATTGACTGAATCATGTCTCAATATCATCCAAGTATCTTTAACAAAAGGTAAGATACTCCTGTTCCATGTACCCTTCAAAAATAAAGCCCTCAGGCTGAGCTTTATTTTTCATGTATGATTTCAAATTCCAAAGATATCTGTGAAATAAAATAAAAAAAACATAATTATATATTTAATAAAGGGACAATAATTGTTTACTGAAATGAAAAAATATAAATAAAGTACCTCTAAATTGGACACGTCCATCGATAATGTATGAGGATTCCTAATTTAGCTTTCTTAACCAAATGCACAATTAAATGCATCATGACAGTAAAAAACAACAGAGGAAAGATCATATCCATTGCACAAAGTGACAATAAAAATATCTCCTGAAAGTTGTCAAGATGAAATGGATGTAGAGTTTTCTCACATTTTTTTATGAAAAATGTGCATAGTTGGAGTACAAAAGCAGTAAACTTTTTAGGTAATAATGTTTGCAATACCAATGGAAGAAACTATTGTAAAAAAATATGTGAATCATGACTTTTCAATCCATGTAACCTATGATTCTTTAAGTCAAGACACCTTGAGATGTTACTTGAATACCCGTCAGATACCTTCACATGTTTTAAAATTCTAAGTAATGTATCTTTATCCCTATTTTTCATAGAAAAAATTGTCAGAGCATACTTTCCATTCTCATCTAGCCAAATATCACACTTTCTGTTCATTGCTTGTAAGTTTTTCTAAGCATTGAGATGATCATTTTACTTTACATGATCATTATGAAATGTTAAGATCAAATTTTCATAAAAATTATCCTCAATATGCATCACATAAATATTATGCTGCAAAAAATTAAATTCCCAATACGGTAGTTCAAAGAATATTTTTTTTCTTCTATTGTTGCATTCTGATTTAACTTGACGATGCACTTCGAACTCATTTCACACTATCATTCAAATTATGCACCTTCCCCAATTATATTTCAACGTTTCCATGTTTTTTCAATATTTCAGAACCTATTAACAACTTTGGAGGTCGTATACTATCAATGAAACCATTGAATTTTGACTTGTTCAGCCAAAATCTATGAGATGCATTGAGAAATCTTCGATGACACAAAAAGCACCATAGTATACTATGAGGTAACTGCTTGAGATCAAAATCAAAGCTAAAAATAGGACAGTCCAAACCCATTTAAGTGTTCTAACTAGATAAATTCACAAGTCTAGGGAAGTAACTAACAGTCCACATTAGAGATATATTTCATTTTGAACATTGTTCTAGAATATGCATCTTATGTCTCAACACTGTTGCTCCATAACTTTAGTAATTCATAAATTAAAGGATACAAGTATACATAAATATCATTTCTAGTTAACTTTTCAGTAATAATCATCAAAATGATAAAAGATTTTTTTTTCATACACATCATCAGAGGTAGATTGTAAGGGATCAAAACAACTATCCAAATGCTATAACTGGTACTCAAAGTCCCAAAAGGTTTGAAACCATTGGCAGCAAATCCCAATTGAAAATTACAAAGATCAGATGAAAAATATTGAAGTAATGAATCAAATTTCTTCCATGATTGTGAATCTCTTAGATGTCGCATTAACCCATCATTTTTATTATCTACCGAATACCACTTCATGTGTTCAGTGGTTTTCGATGACTTGAATAATCCTTGTAATCAAGGATTAAAAGGAAAGTAACACAAAACCTTTTCAAGTGTGTTATTTTTCTTCTTCTTCATGGTAGTATGTTGATTCAGACTTCAAAAATAACCCATAGAGTACCATCTAGAGGAAGAACATTTCTTGAAATCATGTTTGCTTGAATACTCTCCTCAATAAAGAATACAATCATTGGGACATGCATGAATTTTTGTATAATTCAGACCAAGCTTGTTAAGAAATTTTTTCATATCATAAAAAGACTTAGGGATCTTCGCTTTAGGAAATTCACCATGAAACAATTCCAATATCACGAATATTTCTTTATTTTTAATTCCACATAGACATTTGATATGGTACAACTTTAGCAGAAAATAAAGTTTTGAATATTTCAAACATCCATTATATAACTCTTGATTTCCATCATCAAATAATAAATGAAACGTATCTGTCTTATTAGTGAATTTTTCTCTTATATTAGTCTCCACATAATCAAGAGGAGGATATAATGATATGTTACAATCTTGATCTTATTGTCCTACATTCTCAAAAACATCACTTGTCACGTTTCTATTTGTAGCACCCTCAACTAGTTATTCTGATATGTTTTGATGTTGATGTTGGTGTCCAACAATGTTGAATGCATCATTTATATGGTTTTTCATTTCATTTTCCATTTTTGATGACGTTGGGTGCTCATTATGTGGATTGACATCAGTGATCAACCTTTCTGTAACGTTCGATTATCCATGCCAAATCCAACACAAATAATGAGAAGAGAGTTGCTTCACTATAAAGTGTTCATAAACATCATATCTCTTCAACTATCTTCTAAATTTACATTTTGAACATGGAAAACTTATTCTACCATCAACAGATCGATTGAAAATTGAAAAATCAGAAAACTCCTCCAAAATCGTAGCATACAAAGGTGTGTTCCTGGACAATGTGATCTATCTTTTATCCATATATATCACAATGTGCCTAAACATTATAAAAAAATTAAAACACATAACTATTACTAAATAGTAAAAGTGATTCATATATACAAGTTGAAAAAAAAATATGAATATGTTAAATAACCGTACACTACCTTTTAAATGTATGTATAACCTTCTCTGAAAAAAATTACAAACACTTCTGAAGGACTATTAGAATATGTCGATGATGAAAAGGGTTTAGAGTAGTGGACTTCAACTATTATTTAATTGATACATAACAAAGAAATATAGGGAAACAAGAAATTCCTCAAAAAATCAGTATAAAGAAACCATTAAGTTATAAATGTATTTCTTATTCTTTGTCCACTTATTTCCTTAGATTATATTTATAGACAAAACCCAAATAGATAACGTTCTTTATAAATCCATTCAATCTTCTACACATGGGTGTTTCCTAATACTTCATCATACATTTAAAACCCAAAAGTTGGAAATTAAAATAGAAACATATTACTGTTTAAAGGATCATGCTCAAATTAAAAATTATTGAATGTATTTCAGTTCTGGTATCATTTTCCATTGACAAAGGCTTTATACAATTAAAAAAGATGATATACTCTACTACTTAAATATAATAGGAAACTTTTATACCTATATAGCCAACATAAGGGTAAAATAATTTTTTCACAGGCTACATAACGGTACCTCATAATTTTAATAATTTGTGTAAAGGTAACCTTTGAAATATAAAGTTCACATAAATATAATATATATTTTACACATGTTTTATATAGGTAAATTATAATGCTAAGTAAGGTTAAGAACAAATTATAATCATTTCATAAGTGTAACTAGTATAGTTATGTAATTGTAATATTTTCTTAAACTGATCATGTAAATGTAACTAGAAAATCTGTGTAACGGCACTCAGAAGTTACATAAGGGTAATAAGAATTTTCTAAAGAACGCGTAAAGGAAAGACATAAATTCCATACACTATTAAAAGGTTCATAGTTCACAACACAATGGTAACTTACATTTTTTTCATGCTGCTTAAGGGTATCTTATCACTTGTGTAGAGGTAAGAAACACTTGGGTAAATGTAAGAAACAATTGTGTAAAGGTACGAAACACCTGCGTAAAGGTAAGAATATAAATGATGCCAATACTAGAAATTACATATATATTTTTCCTATGATACAGTCACATTAAAATTTCCAACAAATTTATTTTACCACATTCTTGATATACAAGATTCCTTGCATCATCCAACATTTTTTTACTCTCTCAACAGCATTATTCTCATCAGTTGCATCATGTATAACCATCCCATTTTCATCTTTATATGTTACATTTTCTTTATTGTGAGGATGGATAAATGGAAAACAGTCAAAATAGAATTTTTCATTCCACTCATCTCATTTTAATCAAGATTATACTGAGACTTATTTCTCTCAATTTTAATACCAAACACAATTCTTTATCTTAAAAAACGTTTTTTATATGGTAACTAACTTTATTAAGAAATAACCAAGGTATTTCAATGAAACTATAAGAAGGTAAGTGTATAATTAATCCATTTAAAGCATTATTATAAATACAAAATTAACAATAAATACTTAATTTGAAACTCGATTAAGATCCAATCAGTATCATACATTTATATTATCTATATTCAAAAAAAAATTAAAATATAAATTATAGATTATAATCAAAAAATTCATGAAAAAATCAATATTTTTAATAAATATTAGGATAAAAAAATAACTCAAAAACTAAATACATATGTCAGGGGAAAAATTTATTAAAGAAGAAAATTGTTCCACACTAAATAAAAAAACCTATCTTCTATAAAAATGTGCTTATCCGGGAAAGAATTTATAATATCATCATGAAATAATCCAATATCATATATATAAAGAAAAATCCAATACAATAATCTAAATACTTATTTTAATTTGAAATTCATCAAATCATGTCAGTATCAATCCAACTAAACCATAAGAGATGAAATATGATATAATTGATGCAAATTAGTAGTGAAACAAACAAAGTATAAGACATAGAATAAGAAACAACAAATATATACTAGTAACATTCCAATCAAAGAAAATGAATTGGATTAAGTTGTAAGAAATACATTCTAAAACAAAACGTATATGTTCTTTATCCAAATAATTTTTCAATGTTGTAAAACATAATTTTGGGAAAAACTATTTAGAAAAATAGGTAGTATACAAGGAAAAAATGTTTTTATACACTAAACCCTGTCAATATAATAAGTGTTACATTTATATAAAATATGTTTCCATATTAAGACATACCAAATGAATCAAGTATGGGTAAAAATTGATAAATGTGATTGAATTATAAAAAATAATAATAACTCCAAAAGGATATGTTTTCAACCTAGAATATCTTATATAATTAATGTGTTGTTCCTGAACTAACCCATACCTGAACACTTTTATAAATAGAGTGAATTTTTTTATTCAATTTAATGTCTGAGTTCAAGAAAATCATACATAATATATTTTCAAAATAAATACTACTAGTGTTTATAATAATGAATTTTTGTTCAAAACTCAATTTTATACTCAACATGTTTTCCAAGTAAATGAAACTAATATAAATATTGTTACTATTTTTATTTAAAACCCAATTCATGCTTACATAATTTATTAATGATGGAATTCCATAAATTAAACATCTTAACTTCCTTTCCTATCCTAAAACCAAAATAAAAAAATGATTTATACTCTATCAAAGTAACAACATAGCATAACAAATCAACTCCCTAATTTATATAACATGACTATATAGAAATTTCTTTAATAATTCGGATCATGTAATCATAAACATGTGTAAATTACTTATATTTTAATATAACATAACAACTTGACATTTTTTTCAATTATTTCAAGCATGTATTCATTTCATTAGTATCTTGTCACTAAATTAAAAAGCTACATGGAAATATTTCATCTTATGTAAAAAGAAATAGATAAAATACATTCTCATGATTAATAACAATTAAATACTTATATAATGATAAAAATGATAAATTATTTATGTAAGGATAACACAATATTCAATAACAATTAAAAATCTCATGATAACACATCAATTGGTATAATGCAAATATATATAATCAAAATAATAGAGAAAAGGGGTAGAAGAAATTACCTTGATTAATGGGTGTATGTTTTTTGATGATATAAGAGTTTAAAATCCAAAATAGAGGGGTGAAGAGGCTCAGGATTGGTGGTGAGAAGTGTCGAGGGGAGGTGAGGCTCAGGACTCATGGAGTGGGTTGGCGATACTCAGGACCGACGTCGAGGTCTAACAGTGAGGCGCAGTGAGGGTTGGGCTATTCAGGGTTGAGGTGTCACGGGGGTCATGGGGGTTGGGGAGTACGGGGTTCGTGGGAGAAGTGTTAGGCTTTCGAAAAAAATGAATGTTTTAGCATTGGTTTTTAACAAATCACAACTAAATTATTTAAAAAAATTTGGTGGTTTAATAAACCACCGCTAAACACTGATTTTGGTGTAGTGTTAACATTTTGAAAATTATAATGTTATCTACTTATATTCTATCAAGTATAATTATATATATTAATTAATATAAATTATATTTATTATTATATTGTATTGGTTGGATAATATTTTTCTAAATTTGTTTTCGTTTGTTTAGAAGAAAGTTTACAATTTTAATATTTTGGAATATAAAAATTAGCAGTGATTAAAACCACATAAAAATATAGTAAAAATATATAACTTTTCAGTATTTATAAATTCCTTTTAAAATTACTCTAATTTATTTAGAATCTATTAAAACTACAATTAAATTATTAAAACGTCACTAAATTATACAAAACCACCATTAAGTTTTATATAAAATATTTACAATTCATATTTTGTTGTGTTTTTCTAAACTGCTGTAAAAAAATAATTCGAACATTTCAAAAAAATCTACAAAGAAAATTTGACCACAATAAAAATAACAATGACGCACAATTTCACAGAGGTTAATAAAAATCACTGGGAAACCAAAGAAAATCATTAATTTTTGTTTTTTATATAGAAAATTAAACACATTGGGATAAAAAGATTATAGAAATTATTAAGAAATAAATTATACTCTCTTTTAGAATGGGTTTTCCCCAAATAATTTCCTTCTATGGAAAGTCTCAATAAGGAACACCTTGAGGGGT
Organism: Viscum album; assembly: GCA_963277665.1. NCBI lineage: Eukaryota > Viridiplantae > Streptophyta > Magnoliopsida > Santalales > Viscaceae > Viscum > Viscum album. The sequence continues at coordinate 54,950,686 of OY728136.1, forward strand.
TATCCCAAGATTTACTTACTTAGAATTCTATTTTTTATTTAATTTTATTTTTTTTTCAATTTTTAAATGTTTTCTTTTATGGAAATAAAAATGAAGTGCATTCACAAGGATCATGGATAATAAAAAACATAGAGATGATAGTTGAGTGCCTACTGTGAGTCCGATTAGCCTTGTGAAGTCCTCAACTGACCACAAAAACAACTGATTATGGAAATATTTCATGTTGAAATTCACTTAAGTGTTAAACTAGCTACATAAAAAGTGTGGATTGACTGTAATAAGTGGTTGAGAAAAAAATCGAATAACGATGAAATTTTTCTATTATAAGAAATAGGAATTGACCATCTCTTGTAAACATCAAAAGGTTTCATACTAAATTCACGAAGGAATAAAATAACCACACAACCAATCAATCAACCATATAAAGAATGTAGACTAATCACATGAATATATTAACCTACCATGAGCTTAAGTGACCATGCGGTCAATCAACTGGTCATGACTCAATCAACCACAAGAAAGGTCAACTGGTCATACAACCAATCTATTTCAAGTAAATCCATTTCTTTTAAAGTCTAAAAGGGGCCTGCATCTTGGATCATAAATACTAAACTTCATATAACTCAAAATTTGGTTTCTTTTTATTTCAAATTTATTGGTTGAACTCTATTGTTAACATATTTAAAATTTATTGGGTTATGAATCAAGTAATCATAAATATTTCCCAAAGAGAATAGAGGGAGTGTATTTTATAAAATTAAATCCTAAAATCTTCATCAGAGATGATTTATTATTTCAATTTTTGTATTTCCAAAGTTCCCATCTTGTTCTAAAATGTTTATATTGTATTTTTGATTTTTAATTATAAAATTGTTTTTTTAAACATTGAGTTTCATGTTGTATAGATAGTTTAGTTTATTTCTCACTACTACTATCTTTATTTCTTTGATTGATAAGATTTTTCTATTTTTTATTATTTGTATCACCTTTTAAAGTCATCACTAAACATTATTTTTAAGATCAAAACTCTAAACAATTCTATTCCTACACTAAATTCTCTAACTAGTGTCCAGTTAGAACCTTATACGTTCTCTAGAATTTTCTAATTTAATGTGATTTGAGGTAAACAAATATATGAGCCTGATTATAAACCTTTTAACATACTTTAACTAATGAATTGAAAACCTATTTTGAATAGATTTTCTTAAAATTTTCTCTCTATGATTCAACATTGGGGACAATGTTGGGTTTTAAGTGTGGGAGAGGGAGGTATATCTATGTGTTGAGTTGTGCTTCAATGATTGTACACATTTAAAGTGTCTAAAAAAGTAAAATTTAAGGATCTTTTTTATTTAAATATTGTCCTAACTGGTGGATAATTTCATGCTAGTGGATGATTATTTTGTTGAAACTAGAAATTTTAGATGTTCATGATTATTGAGTGATATTTTCCATAATTTTTATATAATTATTATTTAGGAACTACAATGGGAGTATATTAGGTAAGATATTTTTGTAATTGGAATTAGAACATTAGGAAACCAAATAATTGAATTTTAACCTAGGTAAATTATACTTTGTAAAATTAAACACCTTATGGAGCTAACTAAAAACATATTCATATAATTCCTCTGAAACTAGAGTAAAATGGGAAATTGGGATCCCATAATGAATCTCTAAGAAATTAGGAACCGGGTGTGTGAGTAATATCCAATTATAAATTCAATAAGTTCTCTGTATATCCATAGCTAGGAAGAATTCAAATAAATCCCTTAATTTATAAAAATTAATTCATTAAGGTGAGGGTAATATTGAACCCAACTGAGGAAAGGGAAATTAATTTATAAGAAAATTGTTCGATTTGTATCAAGGAAGTATAGAATAAGTCTTTGGTTTTAGGGACCTAGGGTATAGTTGTCTTTTAAAGTGATTCTTGATAATATTTTAATTCCATTTAAGTCAATTTTTTCTATAATTATAAATTCAACTTATATTGAAGTAAGGTTGCGATTCATTTCAAATAGAATGTGTGACATTTTCAATGACGGATGAGTCTTTTATTCTTTCCTTTTTGGAGTGTATATTTGAACTTACGTAGGAACTTATGTCCAAATTCTTTGAAAATCTATTTTTTATATAAATTACTACTCATCATGATACCTCCTGAGATAATTTTTGAATTCTTTTTTTTAAGTTAAATCATGGATTCCTTTAAAGCATATGTTTCATATATTATTTTTAAGTGTATAAAATGCGATTTTCCCCTACTAAACTTGATAAATATATTACTTTAGGACAAGTAACTTTCTACATGTCGGGGGGGTTTATTACCTTTATTTGATGCATTTTACCACATCCATTTTGTCGAATTAATTGTGTGTTTGAAGTGATAATGTTATTTTAAAAGAGAATCATTGGGTTTTGGTTACTTTGTGGTTGAATCTATTATTATTTGATTATCTTAATAAAATTGAGTGTTTTGGTATAAGGATGATAAAATGTTCTGAACTTTAATTTCCAAAATTTTTCATTATTCCATATTTTTATTATTAACAACATTTTTGGAATTCATTTTTAATTCTCATTTTTAAATTTAATGGATTAATTCTATATTTTATATTACTTATTAGCATTTTTAATTGATAATATTATTTATTGTTGTAATTCGATCAATTTTTTGTGTTTTATAGAGGTAAATAAGCTATAAAGAAAGATGTGTAAGGGTAAACTGAGTTTCAAGGACCTACATAAAGGTTATCACTAAGTTTCACTAATTGTGTTAAGGTTAGATGGAAGCTGGTATATGGGTAGCTACCAAGTTTCATTGCTCATGTAAGGGTTGTATCATGTTTTAATATCTATATAAGGGTAAATTCTATGGATAATACTAGCCTATATATAGGTAACTCATTGAGTCTCATAGCTTGTGGAAGTGTAAAAACCACATATTAAAGGCCAAATACATGTATATATAATTGTATTTCAAGTTAAAAGTGAGATCACCTAAGGGGATTCATGTGATTAAAATTTTGTAGAAGGGTAAAATTGTATTTATAAAGCTATGTGAATATTCAAATAAGGAATAAAAATGAATGAAGCCTAATATTTTTCAATTGTGAAACTGAATTCAATAAGATTTCATGCTCAGAGTTTAGGTAAGGTAAGCTTCTATATATTGTTGTAAATTATAAAGAGATTCCTAGATACAAATCAAGACCCACATGGGTATAGTGTATTCGCTTTTAAGATCTTAGTTTTGGTCACTCAAGATTTCACTCAAATATATTCAAGAAGAAATGAGAGATTTCTATGAAAATGTTATTTCCTACTAGATTAATATTATTGGTGATGTTTTCTTATTTTTTTTCAAATAAGGGGAAGGGATCAATTCCATATTATGTCTCATTCCTAATCATGGGAACTAACTTTGATTCTTCTTCTCTATTTATCACTCTATAAATTCTAGATTTTGATTGAAAATAAAAAGTGTTGTTCATATGTATTCCTACGTATTATGATCTAAAACATTCAGAAATAGATGAATAATATGTGAATAAAGAAACAGGTAATGAAGCTCAAAGATTTATGGATATTTGAATATCATGATGAACATCCACATTTCTTCATTATTGGTTGGAAGTGATGGTGAAAGTGGAGATGTGACTGCACGACCACTCACAGGAAGTGTTCATTATTCTTTCCCCTTAATTAGTTTCCCCTTTTAATTTTAGTTCACTCATATAAAATATATTTATCATGAAATTTTTTCCACAATAGTTATTTGTAACTGACATCATAAACTCTTTTTTACATCTATTATTTTATAACTGACATGAAAAACACATGACCATTATTTTTAATGATTATTATCTAATAACTGACATTAAAAATGCAGTTTATCATATCGATTATTAAATAAATGACATGAAATACTATTTTTTCATGTTGATTATTGAATAAATAGCATGATAAAACTATTAAATTCTTATAAACATTATGTGGACTGATTTTTAGGCCATTCTTTCTCATGAAATCGATCTCTTTTCTCTCACACGATGAACCGTAACACTTTTTTCATTGATCTTGTGGAATTTAATCTCATTCATTTGGAATTACCACCATTATCCACCCTCAATTATCGTTATCCACTACTTTCACTCTCTTTTCACCAAATTTCCATTGTTTTAGACTTCTCATTCATCCCCCATTCAATATATATTTCTGGTTCATGTTTATTATTTTTATTTTTCATGCATCAAAGTATGTTTTAATTAAGTAATGTTGTTTTAGTCTAGTTTTCTTAAATGATCTCTACAAATGATAATATTTTTTCATCTCTTCACTATTTTTATTTTTTTATGATTATTCATGAATATGATTTATTTTTTAATTGACATATGATTTTTTTGATATTAAGGTCTGATTAAATGAATATTTGATGAATTCATGTTATAAATAATTTTAATTTACTGATTAATTTGAGTCTAATATATATTTGTTTTTGCATTGGAACTTGAATTTTAAATGAATAATGTATTATGAAGTTTAGATATATTTAGGTGATCATGATGATTACATGATACATTTTTATTTTTTAATGAAATAATGATGATTAAATATGATCAATGTGAATTTTTTATCAAATATGTAGTATTTATTGAATTTGTTAAAAAAATTGATATTCTTTTACTTTTATTTAAAAAAGTAAATTTTAAATTAAATTAAAAAATATAATAAATTATTTTTGAATCATGATATTTTTTATAGGAAATAATGAATCATTTTGGATTACTTCATTGTGAACAAGTGATAAATATGAGTAATGCGTCAATGCTTTTCTTGGAATTTTATAAAAATAATTTTCCAAATAAAAACTTATTTTTCTATCCATTCATGAAAATTTTAAATATGAAGAAGATAAAATACAAATAAATCAAGGATTGTTTAATTTTTCATGGTTTTAATTTTAGTTATAACCCCTAAATTTTTCAATGTGAAACTGGGTATAATTATAGATCTATTAATGATAATTATTTTTAAGATGATAAGTCTAATCAAATTGAAGAAATAATTCATGGTATTGAAGTAGAGGTAATTGGGAAAGAACCAATTATTGAGTGTTTATATGGTGATGCTGAAAAACTATTGTATCCAGGTTGTATGGAATTTATAGTTTTATCAACATTGTTAAGATTTAATAACTTCAAGGTGAAAAATTCTAGAGTGAGAAGAGTTTTATAGTGATGCTACAGTTGTTGAAATACATTCTTTCTAATGAAAATGTCCTTCCAAATTCACATTATAATGTGAAAAAAAATATTATTCCCTATGGTTTTTTGGTACAAGAAGATACATTCATACATGAATTATTATGTGCTATATAGGAAGGAATACAAATGTCTATCAAATTTTCCTAAATTTGGGACATCATAGTATATGTCGAAAAAAAAATCATGGTCTAATTTAGTAGTTATAGAGACTCCTTCCAATGAAATTTTGTATCTTCATATAATTCCTTATTTTAAATGTTTATTTTCAAAATCAATGGGAATATGTTTATAGTCAGGCCCCAATTCTAATGGAAGATAAACATACTCGCCTTTGGATTTTCATACATTATCTAAGAGGGAGAAAATTTTCTTTTCTCAGTGTCTTCATGGTTTCAAAGTGCCACAGGTTTATTATTAAAATGTAAAAAAATGTGTGACACTAAAATATTTGAAGTTGACAGGTATGAAATATCACGATTGTCACATCATGATGCAAAAAATCCTACTTATTTCATTGTATAAAATATTTCCCATCAGTGTTAGAATGACTATCATGTTTTTTATTTATTTTTTCAATTCACTTTTCCATAAGGTGAATGATTTTAAATCATTAAACAATTTATATAACAATGTTGTTTCTATACTTTGTCAATTGTAAATGTGTTTTACTATATATTCTTTGATATAATTATACATTTAATGGTTCATTTGGTGTGAGAAATAAAGATTTTTGGACCTTTATATCTACATTGGATGTATCCTTCAGAAATTTATACAAAGATATTGAATGGATTTATTAATAATCTATATCAACCTAAAGCCTCCGTTGTTGAGAAGTATATTTCTAAGGAGGTTATAATGTTTTGTACAATATAATTACCTACAATGGATCACATCAGTTTTCCTATATCTTTCCATGAATGAGCCAACTATGATGTAAATGGGATCTGTGACTTGAAATTAAAATCATTAATAGATGAAAAGATAAATAAGATACATTTAAAAATCTATAATAACAAATATTATGCTTATCCAAATAAAACATTGCATATTAATGTGTTAAAATAATGTTATCCAAAAAAGATATATATGTGGATTTTCAATGAGCATAAAACACTTTTTTCCATGGTTTAAAGAGACCTTTAATGGTATATAAAATGCATCTTAAATTTTGAAATGGTAAAAAGGTGTTCGAAGTAAAAAATTGATAACATAGTCTGGGTATGACATTAATGGGTATAAATTTTATACAAAATATCCGGATAATAGAACTGATGTTTATAATAGTAGTCCATTAGTGTTCATAGAAGAAATTCATTTTTTAAGTTCCAAATAAAAAACCCAATCTCTACATCAAGTTTATATTAAGAAGTCATTGAAGAAATATGAGAGGTTGCTTACATTAAATTTCAAGTTTCAATGTTTAACTACAAATGGGTTATTAGTAACAACAACGTCATACACAATGAATTCAGTATGACACAAGTTAATCTGGAAATATTGGAATATAAAGTTGGTCATTTTATCAAGGGAACACATGAAAAAAAATTATATGTTCATGATTCATCAAATTTTTATTGGTATATCATTCTATATAAGGAAAAAAAGTGTATACTGAAGATGAAAAACTTGATGAAGATGTTGATTTATATAAGATACCTGATTCCATGGAATGATTAGCAAAGAATATTAATTTCCACATTATATACATAGTTTTTTACATATGAAATTATCATGAGGTAGAAATTTTAGAAACAATCCTCTTGTAATTTTATAATATTATAGGTAAAACATATTTTTTACTTTTTAAAATTTCATAAAATGATTGATATATTAGTTTTATTTATTTTATTAAAACAAATGTTATATTTAATAAGTTAAATTTTTTATTTAAATTAGTTTATTTTTTATTATTTCACCATTACTTAAGTTATTTTTACCCTTACATAACTTTTTTATTATTTGGTTTTTTGGAAAAAGGTAATTTTAATTTACTATTTTTAAAAATAAAAAAATGTATAAAAAGTATACTCAAAGAATTTTTTTTGTTGTAAAAAATAGTGTAATATGTTGGATCATTTTTACACTTCACACACCATTTTTTAAGTAACTCTACTCTGTAATGGTGTATTTCATTAGAGATTATCTAATAAATATGATAAAGAGTGGTTTGTTTAGTATTTTTTTATCATTTTTAAAAACAATATTCAAGATTTTATAAAATAGTTGGATATTTTTTATTCATTTATTTCATTTTTCCTCTAATTAATGTTTTTTTCATTTTAGATAACTACTTTAACAAATATAAATAAAAAAATTAGTTTAGTTTACTTTTTATTAGATCATATTTCATTTTTTAATTAATTTTTAGGTAATAGTTGGATTTTTATATTTTTGTACTAATTATTTTTTACTTTGATTTATAGGATAATTGAATATGAAACATCTGATTCACTATAAGATTTTGGGTAGGACCGTATATATACATCTAGGAAGGACCTTACACATACTTCTATTTATGATCCTTCTCATCTTTCCAAATAGGATCCATCTATATCCATAGGGGGAGAGAAAACTTTGAGGGTTGGTAAACATGGAATAAAATGTTTACTAAAACTATAAGTTTCCAATAGATGGGAACAGAGGATACCAGTAGACTTTAATGATAACGATATACCTAGGGGTCCAAATTCAAAACAATTTAAGACTATTAATTTAGTGTAGTCTGAAGGAAAGGTTATTATTTTGATATCTTATGGGAGAACTGTTGAAAAAGTGATGGTATCTCAATTATGGGAGAAAATTTCAAAAATCTCATTTTTTTTAGTTATTTATCATAAATTTATTTTATTAATATAGGTTTTCCCTTCTTATCATGTGACATATGATATACCTAATACTATAGGAGTTATGAAGAAATTTTTAAGATTGACTGCTAGGATATGGAGGGATTTTAAATTAACCCTCACATCATATTTCATTTTTAGAAATCGAAAACAACAAAATACATGTGATATATATCGATTTATAGATGAAGATAGAGAGAAGTAGTTTGTTGAAAGTAAATGACAAGAAGTGTTTTTGGTAAGTAAAATGTTTTCTTTTAGAAGTTTTTTATATTACTAGTCATATTAATGATTTGTTTATTCTTAATTTATAGAAAAAGAGGAGATCTCATCTAGTGGTCAAATCCAAAAATGTATACCCTCATACATAATCTCATGGAGGGTATAAGTTATTGGAAGAACGAACGATAACTGAAAATTTTAAAAACTAAGTGCTGAGTATTTAGTATTTATATAGTTTTACCCACCTTCCCCCAATTATACATGAAAAATGGAAGAGGGGACATATGAGAAAAAATGGAAAATATCTTATAGAATAGTTTAGGTTTGTAGCTGAGAGGTCTATGAGAAGTTATTTAATTTAATTATGTTATTTAAGTTAAATAAATTCTTTATATATTGTGATTCACTACTAATTTTTTCAGATATTCTATATTGGAATCCCTTGAGGAGAATATCATAGAGGGGACCTTCATAGCTAAGGGTATGAAGGATATTTTAGCTAATGTACTAGGAAAACCCAAACACTTAGGTCATGCATGAGGATACTCGAGAGGTGTATTGGTAAAAAAGTGTTTGTCCATTCTAAAGTTTATTCAATGGAGGGTATTTATAAAAGAAAAATAAAAGCCTTAGAAGTTAAATTTTAGGATTTGGATCAGATGGTAGAGGATATGATCAGATCTTTGGTACAGTCAATGTTTGAAAACATGAAATGATAGTTTCAAGCTACACATTCCACTCCTCTAGCTCTACCAGCAGATCCCACTCCTCCACCACCTCCTTCATATCCAACTCCTACACCTCCTCGTTCACAACTTCCCATTTATTGTGAGTTACATGTTGAGGATCCCCATCATTATATTGTTGCATATAGGTTTATATATTATGTTATAGATATTGTTTATAATAAAGAGATAGATATATAGAAGATTAGGTTCACTATACAAGATATTATAGATAGATTAATTATAATAACATTTCCTACATATGGGATCAATATAGTTGAAAAAAGTATTGGTTGTTTTTTAGATTGGCCATCTAGGATTGTTCAAAAACGTACCATTGAGGCATGTGTAGGTTATATCCTTTATTTAATATTGGCTTTAAATTTGTTTAAAAATTTTAAAATTTATATATTTATCTATTTTTAATAGGAATACTCCAATGTTAAAGACATATTGTATAGGAAAAAATCATTACAAGTTGTTATGACTTTAGATGTAACATCTTGTGAACTTGATAGATTATCAACATATTAAAAATTTTTGTAGGGGGGTTTATGACATTTGAGTGGATCCTAACATTTTTGGGAATCAAATGACTGTGATTATTTTAAATAAAGATATCATAGACCATGTAACTGGAGATGATTTGTGCATCAATATGATTCAATTCTTTTCCATATAAGTTTATTATCATTTATCTTTAATTTATTTTAATTTTTTGAAACATAATACTTATATTTTTTTATATTAGGTATCTTTGTACAATTTTTCATACCATGATACGACATTAGTATATATATTTATGGACCCACAATTTATTTCACCTATATTAAGGACAATGAGTGACATAAAAAGAACATTTTATATTGAAGTAATATTTTAAAATAATGTAATTCAGTGTTGGATGATTCCTTATATTCAAAGGAATGGAATATATATTTCATAAAATTTTGTATATCTTAACTAAATATCCAATGAAATTATATTTTTTATATATTAGTATCCATTAGATGTTGGTTGTTTTTTGTATAAGGGAGAAGACACTTTACGGTCTTTGTTTTATCCATGGTGATGTGTGAGATAATTTTAAGAATGTATTGAACATGTAAGTTTGAATATTTGAATAATTTTATATATTATAACAACATTTAAATTTACTTCATACATACTATTTTCAGACAGGGCATGGTATAAAATTAGAGAGACAATGGTAAAGTAGAGCGTAGAGTTCATATATGTAAAAGAAAAGATGAATTCTAATTTATAATTACTACATTTTGGATGTAAGTACTTAAAATTTTATTTTGAATTGAAAAATTATTTTTAAATAAAAGTTTGAAGTTCAAGAAAGAGTAAATGAATGTGTATATTATGTTATAAAATTAATGTTTCATATAATTACAAATAGGATAGTTACAAGATTTCAAAAGGGTATATTTTTTATAAAATTTTCATTTTATTTTTCATTAATTATATTCAAAATACACGTTCAAAGATTTATTTTTAATTTTTATCTTTTTGATAACCCTCAGTGTTATACTGTAGAAGGTCTAAGACACTTACAAATAGAATGGGTGTATTATTTTATAGGTCTGATTGGTTTTTAGTTTATTTTTAATATACATTGTAATTTTTACATTTAAAATTTTAAAGTTAAAATGAATTAATTTTGTGATGTTTTTTTTGGTCTACTACTTCTGTTTATTTATTTTCAGTCTATTGTTGTTCTATTAGGATGGTCATTTTATTGATTTTATTTAAAAAAAGTATTTTTCATGTTAGTTATTTTAAAACTGATGTCAAAATTAAAAAATAAGATTTATCATGTCAGTTTTTCAATAATATATGTGATAAATGGTTTTCCACATCAGGTATATGAAAAAAAATGTGGAAAATCACATCTGAATATACATAGTTAGGCTAGTTTCTAGAAAACTTTATATAAAACTTATCAAATCAGTTTTTTTATAAAAATTAATGTGATAAATTGTTTTCCATGATGATTTTTTATAAAAAACATAGAAAACCACCTAAAAATATGTCACACTTCTAACATCAATTTTATTATAACTGATGTGAAAAAATTATTTACAACATCGCATGTAATAACATCCTAAGGTAACTGATGTTAAAACCCCCAAAAATTGAACATGAAACTCTATTTTTTCACTATTTGTAACTAGACTAAGAATATAATAGAGTATTTGTGTTTTTTGGTCCCTTAAATATAACATATGTAGAGAATATATTTTTTACTATCATGACCTTATTGAGATATTATTTTCTCTATATAGAGAGTCTCCATGCATTAGAATCCATTTTGTAAATAATCACTCAATTTTTTGGGTGAGAGAGGTGTATGTGTCGATTCATCGACTAGGAATTGATTGAGGTTGGTAATTGATGATCTAATATTTTAGGGGATCAATGATAGGTAGTTGAAGAGTGAATCAACCTAAGACTGTCCATGTTTCTCACAAACTCTACTTTCATATTCCCCACTACTGGTTTCTTTTTCTTCATATTTTCTTTTCATGTTCCATTTACAATTTTTTTATTTTTTTTCATCATGTTTGATTCTTATTTACTCGTTTAAAAATATATAAAATCACAAAAAAGTGTTTAGGATAATCACTAGGATCAACACACAACTTCCTTAAGTCTGATCCCATGTTAGTTTCTATGCTATATCTTGGGAGACTATAAATGTATCTCTAATAGTTCAAATGAAAATTCTTGTCAAAGAGCTACCCCAAAAGATTTTTTCAGGATATCCAAAATAATTTTTTTATAAATATTCACAAGGTAATTCATATGATGTGATATATGGTTAATTGATGATAGATTACCGCAAAGGAGTTTTGGAAATTTCCAAAATAAGTTTTTGACATAGTTTCATGAGTTTTTATATTTAATGTGACATAAGTTTATTATGTTCTAAGTCTCTAAGAATTTAGTAAAATTAGGGGATAGTCGAGAATATGTACTAAAGTTACCACTATGGCTTAGTGGTTTAGACTATGTGGTGGTTTTCCTTAGATTACACCACAACATGCTGAGTGTCACTACACCAAAGTGTACTTGTAATGGAGTATCATGATATATGATATCATGATGGATTCTTTATTCTCTTGCTAAAAATACAATTTTGATTCATTATTCATCATATAATGATGTATTTGTGGAGTTTTAACATCTCACATAATTATTTAACATTAAAAGGTTATTAATGAGATGGAATTAAATGTTTTAGTTGTTAAAATGTTTAGAGGGTTTATGAAATATTTTATTTTAGGTTTTTATATCCTATATTAATCAGTTCATTTCTCATAATAAGTGTTTCATTCCATAGTTTCTAGACCCATATTAGAAATCAACAAACTAATACAATCATCAAGCTCTCATTTACCTTTTACTTTTTTACCAAGGGTTCTAGAAGACCATAACATGAGAGAGATACTACATGAGTGTTGGGTAATTCTTAGTCTATGGATAATTTTGGAGGAATGATTCTTCAAGATTATTCTTAGTGATCTCAGTCAAATTGTTTTGAATATATTCTATATTCTGGTTCAACTAGAGTACAACATGCCATTCTTACTCTTCATTTATATTCATTTCAAATATATAAATATATTATGGGCTTATTATTGTTTTTTATTCTATCTTATTATTTTTAAATATGTTATACTTACCTTTAAAATAATTTAAAAAGTACAGATGAAACATTATTAATTTAAGATATGTAGTATGTTATAGGATTATGTAACATGCCTACCTAGTTCAACAGCTCAAAATTGGCCCTCGAATTGAGTTGGAATGTCACTTAGCCCTCAGTGTAGTCCCTCGATCATAAAAGTATTAATAGATAAGTACTGCCACCATGGGTAATGTTATGAAAACCCAATTCACACAACAATCACATCCCTATATAATAGTATGTGGTGAAAATACCATGAATATAATGCTAACATACAACCCTAAATACAAAAACATTACAATAACCTCCATAACGAAAATACATCTTGATACATTAATTAACCCACCACCAATGATACATCCTCCCTAGTCCCTATTAGAATACCTTATATGCTCCATCAAATCCATTGTAGTGACATCTAATAAAATTACATCTCAGGTCAACATCATTTTCATGTGCACTAATATACACATGCATGAGTGAGTACAAGACATGGTATTATTTCCCCATGACTCCCAATGAAACCCATATTTGTAAAAAAAATCAACCATGATCCAAATGAGGTTTTGAAAAAAAAAATCTTGACTTTTTTTAAAATTAAGGAAATCATATAACATTGCAACCTAACCAACTTGTTAAACGAACCATAAAAGTAAGTTATATGTGTCATCTCAACTGTATTGAAATTCATAAAAAACACTCATATCCAAACCATACAAGTTATTTTATCCTTTTTAAAACCAATGTCACACACATCCAGACATCAAAAAAAAATCATAAGGTAAATCCAAGAGCATGGGCACAACCAAAATTGAAATATCCTACTCACGAATATACCTACTTCCCTCAAACCATACCTCATCATTATCAAAAATGTCCCCACACACATGTGAGAGTTTTCCACTATCCAACCTTGACATTAATGAAAAAGAACCCATACCCAAGTGGGAGTTTTCTAATCTCATGGTTGAGGCCTTACCCAAACACCCATAAAGAAAAACATTAATATACACCATGGACAACTAAATACACAACCCATCAAAAATACTTACTATATCAAACTCAATGCATAACTGATCAATAATATCCAAACCATGTAACTTAATGCCCAATAAAAATATATTAAAAGAAACCATCAATCACAACATCAAAACTATTTTTTCATTTTTCCCAAATTTTTTTAAAAACATATACACACCAAAAACTTCACCCTTTTGTGTTCAACCAAAAAAACGCACACAAAAACACTTAATTTATATAAGAAAAAATCACACCATAATTAAATCATTTTCAACACATAGAAATTATTTAATGAAATCATCACATATAATCCATAGAATTTGAAAAAAATAGAATGAATGAGAATACACCTAACTCAATCATTACATTGAATCCAAACCATGCCACTAATGTAGCTCACCGGCCCGCCTTTCCCCCCAAACAGTGATTAGGGTCGGTGTTCCACTGGGCCTTAGGCACTCCTCCCCATATGCCAAAGGATTCCAACTTGAAACAAGGGTGTAAATATGTGAGATTGGGGATATTATATCATTTAGTGATAAGAATAATAATGATACAAATGTATAGAACATAGCGAAAGAAAGACCATAAAACGATGGGACCAGTAACCCACCATACAAAAAGCACAAACAACAACATTAATAACAATCAATAGTCTCGAACATAGAATTTATATAATAAGATAACACAAGATACCATTCATGTAGAATTCATAGAATTCAGGTCATACAAGATAATAAATAAGAAGTGTCGCAGGTGGCTGACCACCATTGCATAAATATAATAATCATGGTGGAAATAAAATTAAAGACATGAAAGTAAACGTCGACTGATGTAGTAACCTGAGATCCCCACCATCCATCTCATGATAAGAAATATTACATGATTACTATGGTTTATCTCCTGATATGAACACTTACCTAATTACAATATTATAAAATCTACATGCATTCTAAAGGGCCAATGTAAGGTGTGAGAATAATCTCAGTAGGCCACCACCAATGTGTGCCTAACTTATAGCTATGATAAATCAAGTGTACCCAAAAATAAATAAAATGGAAAATGCACATCACATAAATAACATAATTCCCTTGTGCTTAGTAGCCACAAGGAAGCAGTTACCTACTTTATCCATCACCGGTATAATAGTTGTACAGAGGATCCTTATAAAAAAAGCTCAAGGAATCCTCTGATGAAAATCATCCCAAGTTAACCCTCAGGTTCCACATTCAAAACATAACATGGAACCTCATTCCATAATCAATAAACAACATTCTAAAGGCATTCCCAATAAAGTAATTGGTCCCTCAAACCTCATCTTAAAATAATTCTCGTCATCTCAAAGTAGAGCATCTAAGGCACAATGATGTCTTTCCCCTAAATAATAAACATCATCGGCTAATAGTCGATGTCCAAAGGAATGATGATATTATTCCTCCCAAATAATCATGGACCAATAGCCTCAATATATGGTGATCCTTACCCACCAAACAACAGTTTCAACACCATCAATTGATGGATCCTCACCATCCCCATGTATTTCTATGGGAAACTCCTCCAACCATACTAATGGTTAACTCCATCTTAAGACACATATAAGGGAGGCCTCTACCCACACGAGTAGTCAACACCACCTCATTATCTATGTCCTACCTATGTGAAAATGACTAAAATGGCACATCGGCCAATTATGATGAGCAGAAGTCACCAAAAAAGTACATAATCCAGATCATCCCTACACCTTGTTCCCCTATGACCACATTTCCTATCCTGATGGTCAACACCATCCAATATCACATGAGTTATTCCCATATCCTAATGACCTCATCACCTCCAACCTGATGACCATGTCACCAAACTGGTGATCAACATCACCCAAAGAATTCAGGCCAAGACATACCTAATGAAAGCATTGCATCAATCTAGATGTCCATCACTATATAATTCCTTGAGACAAGAACATCTTGTTCACATGGAACTATAGAAAGAATCATAAGAATATTAATTTAATTAATAAACCCCTAGACTAATCTTCCCAAGGTCTAAAGCCTCTCACTGGTCTCAAATCATTTGTATTCTGGGAGGATCATTCCCATAGGCATCTCACATGGTCAATTTATCAATTAAAGGTCAATGATTAAATTATTAGGGTCTCTCTCAGACAACCCAACAACACACTCAAGAATGCACCCCTAAAACATGATAAAAATCAAAGATAGAGCTATTAACCACATAGCTCATTCTGGTAGACTTCCTCTCATCCAATATCAACCTCTAAATTGAGTTTATTTGTAATAAATTATTTTTTTATATGAACTTATTGAAAATAGGGAAAAAGGATTACCTAAATTTAGCGTACTATATGGTAAGAAAAATAATAAAGGAAGAGGATTGATGGCCTTACCAATGCAGTTCTAATGAGACCATAAGATTTAAGAGTGGAGCATGGATGAATATTTAAGGCCAAATCCTAATGGGGGGAGAGGGGAAATCCATGACTAGACAAGAGGAGTGCACATGTGAAAGAAGAAAATTGGGTGAGCCCTCTTAAGGTAAAAAATAGTAAATCTTCATGTCATTATTTTTAATAGGATTCATGGTTACTGTATGGTTTAAAAAACTTTGTGAAATCCATGCAATTCCCACTACCCAAAGACTAGGATCACATGGTTTATACATACAGTTTTCTAAACCTTGTGAAAATCATGTGTGATCCCTCTATCAAAAACTATATTGGTCCTTGCACGGTCATGTTCCCCCTCTTACATAGTTTTCAAACCATGCATAGTGATGAATGAGGGTTGTATAGTTTCCCCTGGGAGCCAAATGGTTTTTCCAAACCATGCACCCAAGTCTACGCACCTAGAAAAGTTATATTTTTGGCATCTGATGCACCTGAAATATAACTAAAACCATGAGGTAGTTTCTTAACCTTGAAACCCATCTAAAAAATAATTATGTTATAGGGACTCTAGGAACTATGTTCCAAAGTCAAGAATTCAAATTATCCCACTCACTAAAAAATAAAAATTCAAACGGTTTGAGGATTTTGACCCACTCCAAAAACTCAAGACGTTACAGTCTCCCCACCTTAATATAGTTCATCCCCTAGATATACAGCATTACCTGGAGATGGTACTAGAAAAACCCATCCCATTTATATCAACCCAATATACCCCATTCAAAAATTTATAGGTCAACTCTCTCAAGAAACTCCCCACCTTATTAGTTATATCCCCAGTCACATTAGATCCAAATCTAAGAGAAATTTATCACCCATCGACCATCCCTAGACTCAAGGTCCTCTTGTGATGAATCTTAACTCCTACACCCCATAAAGTTCTAAAATCATTCCAGTTTCATACCTGACACCCATCAAGTTCCGCTTCTCATCTAATTTCCACCTCATGCCCTTATTTCACGTGGCACCTATGAGGTCCTACATCTCATTAGATACTCAAAAGTACATGTGAATCATTAGAACCCATAGATCTTGAATCTCAACTAATTCCTATAATATATCCTGGATCCATGCACATCAAATATATATATATATATATCATGAATCCAAGATGATACCAACCTACTAACCAAAACCTGGGTAGTCCAAAAATAATCTTTGTACACAAAAACTAACAAGCCTAAAAAAGAGGATATTCCAAAATAAAAAGGTATCCAATTACACCCATGGAATAACTCTAACCACAGTTACCTCCCAAACCTAATCTGCTCCTAGAACCTCCACTATGTACACTAGGCCTGAAGCTCAACTACTCGAGGCATGGCCTCCCTACAAAGCTACACCAGCTACTAGCCACCGACCCCACTTTTCGGTCCCACTGCCTCTACCATGATTTCCACATGTAGCTAAATCTGAACTACTAGATCTTGGTAATGATCCTGGTCTGACCTCAAATTCTTAAGTCTCCCTGGTCCCTAACTAATAGCTTTATGAGAAGGCTTCCTACAGAACCTCTTAAGACACCCAACCTAACATCATGATCGAAACTCCTTTAGTGATTGATCACACTATGTCTAGACATGTCTTAGCTACCCACACTAGAAACATGCCATCAAATACACACTCTTTGGTGGTCTTCCTAAATCTCTTGCTTGACTATCCTTCGGAGATTCCTTTCGACCTCGCTTCCTACTATCAGAAGCATCGCCGTTGAAATAACCTGAAGCCACCACCCAACTCAAGTATAACTCTTCCATCAAATATTCCTCAACTGTCAGCACCTCAGTAACTTCCTTTAATAATGAGTCTAACTTGATGTTTTTTACCTACACCTTGATGGCACTTCATAAAACATCCCATAAATTCATCACCCTCGTGATGTTGTCTCCCACAAAACTAGGTGAGAAATGATAGAACTTGTTGAAAGTAGATGCATTGTCCATGCTAGACATATCTCCCTATTTTAGTGTCAATAACTCCTGAGATCTCTCTACCCACAGTGTCTATGGGAAGAAGTGCTTGAAGAAATCATCCTCAAAGTCCTTCCAATACAGTCCCTCATATCTTCCTGTCTAAACCTATAAATCCCACTTGAAATTTGTTGGTCCTCTAAGCATGAACACTGTTAGATTCACCCTTTATCCTAGAGGTATCTCAAGCAACTCAAAGATGGTCTAGACTGACTCTATCTAGTTCACTTACACCAATGGTCCACCCTCACCCTAAAATAATGGTGAGTGCTATGACTATAAATCTTGAGTTAGGTATTCAATCATAGGTATCGCTCCTTAGGACCCCCTATCAATTCCCTATATAAAACATATTGTCATGACCCGTCCCCCGGGGCCCGTGCCGTGACTACCCCAAACCCTCCTTCCATAGGCCAAGGGCTGGCAACTAGCACTAAAGGCGTAAATCCCTAACAATGGGAAGGCATTGCCTTAATAAATAGTAAAAACACACAAACATAGTACAAAATGGAAGAAAACACTAAGTAAAAACTGTATACAAATGGAGTGTTGTAAAGTAAATGGGGTCGAAAATACAAGACCAACTGTAAAGTACAAGGAAACTAAAAAACAAGTACAACTGAATAAAGGTAAAAAGCTACTGGATCATCCACCAGGAATTCCTACCTGAAGGGTAGGTACAAAAGGCCTCCACAGCACTCCAGGTCCGTCTGTCTCCCCTGAGTACCATCACGCTGTGTGGTCCACCTCCGGGTACCATCCAGTCCTATCCACTCAGAAACGGTTAGCGTTGTCCATCGTCTGTAACCAGCACAACGAGGTGCAGGCAAAGCCTGTGTAGGGGTGAGTATAAAAATTCTCATTAGGGACCCCGAGACCCTCAAGGTCTCGCAAAATGTGACACGGATAAACCACAAAGTATGAAATCAACAGAAAACCCCACTTAGGTATATGCCCATACATATACATAAGTTATCAAGTAATCCATATCAATCAGGAGGAAACATAAGAGTTACTGACTCAGCTCACACAGGTATACAACTTATGTAGAGAGATATAGATGATCAGATGTATCCATTTAATCATCAGAGCTGTCGGACCAACACATGATCTAGGACCAACTATTCTGTCGGACCAACTCATGATCGAGGAACAAAAGTCAAAACTGTCGGACCAACACATGATCCAGGACCAGCTATTCTGTTGGCCAACCCATGATACAGGAACAATTATCAGAGCTGTCAGACTAACACGTGATCTAGGACCAGCTATTCTATTGGCCCAACACCTGATCCTGGAATAGAAGTCAGAACTGTCGGACTAACACATGATCCAGGAACAGTCATCAGTGCACAGCCAGCCACAGGGTTTCCAAAAAGCATGCTTAATTCTGGGAGGGTTCGCTCCTCAAGTCAAGTGTCGACACATCAACTACCACCAAGTCACAAGAATAATTATCTCAAAGGTCTATCTCGTCATATGTGTCTCAATGTAATAGACGACGCGTCAATCGGATTCTCGTTCTATGAGTTATTAGCTTTTTAGTCCTGGGGTCCCGAATGGATTTGTGTACGATCCAAAATGACTGTATCTCAACATTACACCGAACTCTAGTTGGGTATACTCAAAGGGAATTTCATGCTCCAAGTAAACCAACGCCGCTAACGGTTCATCAAATGGTCATCTGGTGCCAAAGATACGGCCAAAGGAAGTAGCAAGACCGGTAATGGGCATGGGCCCGAGCCAACCCAGTCAGCCTGCTAGGTTCAGGCCGAAGGTGGCCGCGTAGGCAGCTCGGACCGAAGGCAAAGGCTGGTTCGGCCAGCATCACATGGGGCGCGGCTCAAGTGGATCTTCCCAGAAATCCGAGCTGGTTCAGCCAGCAATGCTATGGGACAGCTCGGGTGGCCGGCACGGCTCGGCCGGTTCGGCCAGGAGCCGGGGTGCGGGCAGGATAGAAGGGCATGTGGGGAGCGGGTAGCGCGCGGGCAAGCCAGTGGGGCATGCGGGCAACGCACTGGCAGGCTGGCAAGGCGTGCGGGCAGGCTGCGGGGCATGAAGGCAACGCGTAGGTAGGCTTCTGTGGCGCCAGGTAGCGTGAGGGCAGGCCGCATGCAGGAGGGCTGGCGGCCGAGGGCGGTCGGGCAGGCTGGTTCGGCGCGGATCGGCCCAGCGGTGTTCGTCCAGGAACACTGGTGCACCGCGAGGGCAGCACGGTTCATTGAGGTCGCGGGTAGCATGACCTTCGTCTTTGGTTCCTTCGTCGCCTAATTTCCGCTTCATCACCATGTAGAAAAAACTTCACAAAGAGATTGGCGGAGGGAGTCAGGCCATGTTAGTTTGGCCCACACCCTCCATGTTTAGGGATGATAAGAATTGGTTCAACAAAGAGGAAGAAATTTTAACAACAATTGTTTACAATACATCGCATTGATTCCTTTTAAATAAAGATGAGAAGAATGAAAGGAATAATACTCAAGGTCAACCCCCTGCCTTTGATCGTTGCTCGATGATGAAGTCGCATAAAGAAGGTGATGTTGTCATTATTCGTCATGTCTGCCACGCACTTCCAATCCAAGCTCATGCGTCAGTTTGTTGATGATGATGAGGAGGAAAGATCGGTCGAAGACGTCCCATGTCTAAGGGGGTTCCAAGGAAGAAAGTGGAGTAAGATCGTTCTTCGATTTCGAAGGTGTTCTTCGTTGGGATCCTTCTCCCAATAATTCTCCCAAGTTCCTCCTTTATCTCCACTCCACCCAAAATTAAATCGTATCCAAATAATAGATTAGGATCTATTATATTTGTTGGATTAAAATCAAATTAAGTGATTTAATTAAATTAGTTGACTCATTTAATTAATGTGGTGGAGTTTTCATAACAATTCAAATTGGAGATTTAAATTAAGTGGCTCCACCTAATTAATGCTTGAGAGGTGGAACAAATTAAATTAAAGGGGGTTGGATCCATTAATGTGGAGAAGTTCATGGGTTTTCTCCCCATTTAATGGACACTTGAGGAGTTTTTACCCTCATCCATTAATAGGGGGTTAAGCCTCGTGTGGTCCCCATGTCATAACCTCTAATAGGAGGTTATTCTTGGGTGGGCCCCACAACCATAACCTCCCAAGAGAAGTTAAGGTGTGGTGGTCCTACCTCTAACTCCCATGTGGAGGTTTTAACTACACAACCTCCACATGGCGGTTAAAAATAAAATAAAGTGAGATTACTTTATTTTATTACTTCACACCAAAACCTAAAAAACTAACTTTTATCCTCAACTCACTGTCGTCGAAGTGAAAGTCTTCATAAGTGAATACTGGCACTGAGAGTTCAATAGTGCTCTCGGATTTCAATTCTGAGCACTGGTTCAAAGGTTATAAAAATCCACTCGTACGTTTACTGAACATACCCAAACAAAACTTCAGAAATTGATTTTGGGCACACCGGGCCTCGGAATCAAGCGCCGTCAATTTCTGCGAACTCGTAAAAATCCCATGTATTAAAAAAATCCACGGGATTTTCGGGTCTTTACATTCTCCAAAGATCAGGGATTCATGTCCCCGTAAGCTATAACTTGAACTAAGGGAACAAATGGTGGTACTGAGCACGCATCTGAGCCTCCTGCTCCCATGTACTCTCTTGGAGGTTCCTTTTCTGCTAGAAAACGCGCACCAGAGGTATCAACCATCCACGTTGGACCCGATCCTATTGATCATCAATCTCCACTGGAACCTCTGTGAAAGTCTCCCCCTCATGAGAGTCTATCTCTCCATGGTCAAAGATGTGAGAAGAATTGTGCATGTATCCCCTCAGCTGGGATACATGGAAGATGTCATGAACCCGGTGCAACTGAGGTGGAATAGCCAAGCGATAAGCCACCTCTCCTACTCTACTGAGGACCTGTAAAGGTCCGGTGAATTTCAAAGATAACTTTTCACTTTGAATAAACCTCTGTATACCTCGTCGAGGTGAGACTCGTAGAAAGACATGGTCTCCATCCACGAACTCCAGATGTCTCTGTCTCCTGTCAGCATATGACTTATACCTGTTATGTTCAGTCTTCATCCACTCCTAGATAATCTACACCTTCTCAGTGGTTACTCATACCATCTCTTGTCCCACCAGTGCAGACTCCCAAGGGTCTGTCTAGCACAAGGGTGATCTGCAAGGTCTCCCGTACAATTCCCCAAAAGGTGACATCCCTATGGTGGAGTGATAGCGGTTGTTGTATGAAAACTCCACAAAAGGTAAGTGGTCCTCCTAGCTATGACCTAATTCGAGGACACAAGCATGTAGCATGTCCTCGAGGGTCTGAATGGTCCGCTCAATCTGACCATCTGTCTGAGGATGGAAGGCAGTGCTCAGACGAAGCTGTGTCCCAAAAGCCTCCTGCAACCCCTTCCATAGCTGGGAAGTAAACTATGCATCACAATCGGAGACAATCGTCTAAGGTATACCATGAAAATGCACAATCTCCTACACATATAGGTATCCCAATCTCTCTACTAAACTCTGCTCTCTGATCGATAGGAAGTGGGCTGACTTGGTGAGTTAGTCGACGATCACCCAAATTGAGTCATGACCCCTGGATATACATCGAAGACCCATCACGAAGTCCATGGATATCCCATCCCACTTCCACTATGGGACCTCTAAAGGATGAACCAAGCCTACTGGTACTTGGTGCTCCACCTTCACTTGCTGACAAGTTAGGAATCGTGAGACAAACTCTACTAACACCTTCTTCATACTTGGCCACCTATGCTGTCAACTGAGGTCTTATACATCTTCGCCACACCTAGATGTACAGCTAGAGGGGATGTGTGAAACTCCCTCAACACTCCCTCCTGAAGTGACACTGGTACCATAGTATGTCCTCTGAAGAGGATTAAGTGCTCCCCACCTTCAGAAAATCCATCAGGTGCCTTCCCTATGGATATATGAGCACGTTGTGTCTCGCAGTTAGCCTATCCATGTTGTGCTTCCCTAACTAGCTGAAGAAGTGTGGGAGTGACTGTAAGAGACTATAGAAAGGATGCTTCATCCCTATCCACAAAGGATATCAATAAGGAATCTTGCTGCTATGTCGCCTCTCCTAGAAGTTGTATACCAGATCTCTGGCTGAGAGCATCTGCAGCAAAGTTCCCCTTCCCAGGAGTATAGACTATCTCAAAGTCATAGTCCGGGAGGAACTCAAGCCAACGTCGTTGTCTCAGGTTCAGGTCCTTCTAAGAGAATATATACCTGAGACTCTTTTGATCAGAGTACATGGTAAAATGGTCTCCCATATGATAGTGTCTCCACATATTCAAGGAGAATACCACTACTGCTAACTCTAGGTCATGGGTAGAATAGTTATTCTCATGTTGTCTCGGCTGATGAGAACCATAAGCAATCACTGCTCGCTTCAGCATTAGGACACACCCGAGTCCAGTCCCTGATGCATATTAGTAGACTACATACCCTACGCCTTCCTCTGGAATCCTCAAGATGGGGGCAGTAGTCAGCCTCTGCCTCAGCTTCTGAAAGCTCAGTTGGCATCTCTCCAACCACATGAAGGGTTTCCCCTTCATTTTCAAGGATGATAGTGGTGCTACAACTCTGGAGAAGTCCGGTACGAACCTCCGGTAGTAACTAGCCGAACCTAGGAAACTCGGTACCTCTGTCACACTCATGGGTGGCTCCCAAGCAAGTACCGCCTAGATCTTCGCTAGATCCATCGCAACTCCTGCCTCTAAGATGACATGTCCCAAAAAGTGAACCTCTCAGATCCAAAAACTGGCACTTCAAGAGCTTTCCATAAAGCTTGTTCTCATGGAGTGTGTCCAGTACTACCCGCAAATGGTAAGCATGCTCCTCCTCAGTAGTTGAGTAGATCAGAATGTCATTGATTAAGAATATTAAAAAGTTATCAAGGTATGGCTGGAAGATCTTATTCATGAGTCCCATGAACACTGCTAGAGCATTGGTTACATTAAAGGGCATAACCAAGAACTCATAGTGGTCGTACCGACACCTGAAGGTCGTCTTCTGCACATCCTCATCTTGAACTCTGAGTAGGTGATAGCCTGATTTGAGGTCTATATTCGACAAACATCGTGCTCCCTTCAGCTAATCAAAGAGATCATTGATCCTCGGGAGTGGGTACTTGTTCTTCACGGTCACCTGATTCAAGTGACGGTAGTCAACACAAAACCTCAAGATCTCATCCGCCTTCTTGGAGAACAGAATCAGGGAAGCCTAGGGAGAAACACTGAGCCTGATGAATCTCTTCCCCTACAAGTCCTCTAGATGTACCCTTAGCACACAAAGATTAGCGGGGTCCATCCGATATGCGGGTGTAGATATCGGTGTCATCCCGGGGTACAGGTCAATGTAGAATTCCACCTATCTGCGAGGAGGTAGTCCTGGAACATCGTCAGGGAAAACATCTATGCACTGATCCACCACTACAGGATATCTCGGACTCTCCACATCAAAAGCACTGAGGGTAAGGCAGGCCAACTTATGAGTGATCGGCTGCACCCTCCTTCGAGTAAGTCTATCATGTGCTGTAAAGGCTCCCTTATCACCGGTGAAGGTGAACCTGGTCCCATCCGTGTGGACACACCGTACTTTGCACCTAATATAGTCAATCTAAGCATGGACTGTAGATAACCAGTCCATACCCAATATGACATCAAAAGGCCTCAACGTTGCTACAAGGAGATCCCAGCTGAAGCTATCGCCTCCTAGAGTAATCTCACACTTCCGGAACCAGTGCATAATCATCGAGTCTTCTCCCGTAGGAGTCCCTAGCCGTAAGGATCGATCCAACAGATCTGTCAGAATCTCCAAGCTCCGAACGAGGGCAGTGGAAATGAAAGGGTGACTAGAACCTGTGTCTATAAGAACTGTAGCTAAGGTGGAGTAGACACAGATCGTACCTCGAATCATCTCCAGATCGCCATTGTCATATGCCTCAGCTACCTGGAGCTGAGCTCTCCCATTTCCACCAACTCCCTGTGGTCGGGGTGGACCTCCTGGTGGTGGTGGAGATAACACCTCGAATCATTTTCCACCACCATCTGCACGGCCAGCTCCTCTTCCATGTCCGCCTACTCCATGCGGTCCGCCTAGATTAAACCTCTGCCTCTACCTGGGAGGTCCCTCAACTATCAGCTGATCATCGGTACGGCAGGTCAGACAGTCATGAGCCATGTGACCCTTCCCTCCTTAAGAGTAGCATTTCCCACTCCTAGAATGACTTGCTCTGTCTTGTGTTCCCTGCACAACTGAACCTGTGTCCTGAGGTCGTCCACCGGATGGCCTGGTCTGGTTGGACCTCTGCGATATCTATTTACTGCCAGCTTCAGAAGACTCCACTGCATGTTGACTAGTGATGGGTCTCACTACTGGTGACTTCTCAGCAAGGAAACTCTCCACTATGAGGGCTCTCTCTAACACCCCCGCCTACATTGGGATGCTGAGGTAGATCATTGAAGCTTTGATCTCTTTCCTGATCCCCTGCTCGAAGGTATGGGCCCTGAAGAATAGGTCATGCACCATATTTTTAGAGTAACGCAAAAGTTCGGTGAACCTCGCTGAGTACTATGCCACTGCCATTATGTCCTGCTACAGATAAAGTAGCTCCTTTATCTGCACCACACGCAAGGTGGCTGGGACAGACTCTGCCCGGAATAGGCTCTCGAAGTCATCCCAGAGAAGTGTCTTCTCATCGTGAACCTAAAGCATCAGGCTCCACCATCTTCCTGCTGCTTCCTTAAGAAGACTCACAGCAAGGATCACCATAAGATTGGCTGGTGTCCCTACTAGTCTGAATACTCTCACCATAGCCTCCAGCCAATCCTCAGCTGCCTACAAGTCCATCTCGCCACAGAACCTGGGTGGCCTCTAGCGCTAGAACTCGTGCAACGCGCTCAGATGGCGCGCACTCTCTACTGCTGGGGCTAGTGGCATCGGTGGCCCAATGGATAGTGGTACCACTGGTGCCTCATCTGGAAATGGTCCCTGCACCGAGGCCTCGTCGCATGGTGGGCTATCCGTACGCACAACTCTCAGAACCCTGGCTGGATGTCAGCGTGGAGACATTCTTAAAATAAACAGGTGTTCCACGATCAATAAGTTATAACTGGTGAGCTAACTCTAGATATCACAAAGAAAAACTCTTGAAAATACACATGCAATTAGTGTTTTCGTGCACTGATTCGGAAATCAGAAGTCAGGGTCCTGGTGTAAGGATATGTCAGCCACCACACCAACACTGGACTCCCTGAACTGAAAACCACACTCAATACCCTTAACATTATTGCTTCACAGAAAAGAAATATCGGAGTCCTAAGTTTTGCGGTAGAACTGACTCCTCTAATACCAATTTTTCATGACCCATCCCCCCGGGGCCCATGCCGTGACTACCCCAATCCCACCTTCCATAGGCCAGGGGCTGGTGACTAGCACCAAAGGCATAAATCCCTAAAACTGTGAATGCATTGCCTTAATAATTTGTAAACACACACAAAAAGAGTACAAACTGGAAGCAAACACTAATTAAAAACTGTATACAAATAGAGTGTTGTCAAGTAAAAGGGGCCGAAAATACAAGCACAACTATAAAGTACAAGGAAACTAAAAAACAAGTACAACTGAATAAAGGTAAATAGTTGCTGGATCGTCCACCGGGAAGTCCTACCTGAAGGGTGGGTACAGAAGGCCTCCAAAGCACTCCATGTTTTTCCATCTCCTCTGAGTATCTTCACGTCGTGTGGTCCACCTCTGGGTACCATCCGGTCCTGTCCACTCAGCCTCGGTCAGCACTGTTCGTCGTCTGCAACCAACACAATGAAGTGTGGGAAAAGCCCGTGCAGAGGTGAGTATAAAAATACTCATTAGGGACCCCAAGACCCTCAAGGTCTCACAAAATCAAACAAGGATAAACCACAAAGTATGAAATCAACAGATTACCCCACTTAGGTATATGCCCATACATATACCTAAGTTATCAAGTAATCCATCTCAATCAAGAGGAAACACAAGAGTTACTAACTCAGCTCGCATAGGTATACAAATTATGTAAAGAGATAGAGATGATCAGATATAGCCATTGAATCATCAGAGCTATCGGACCAACACATGATCCAGGACCAGCTATTCTGTCAGACAAACACATAATCCATGAACAGAAGTCAAAACGGTCAGACCAACACATTATCCAGGAACAGTCGTCCGAGCTGTCAGACAAACACATGATCCTGGGCCAGCTATTCTGTCGGACCAACACATGATCCAGGAACAGAAGTCAGAACTGTCGGACCAACATATGATCTAGGAATAGTCGTCAGAGTTGTCGAACCAACACATGATCTAGGACCAGCTATTCTGTCAGACCAACACATGATCTAGGAATAGAAGACAGAACTTTTGGACCAACAGATGATCTAGAAATGGTCGTCAGTGCACTGCCAGCCATAGGGTTTCCACAAAGAACGCTTGATTTTGGGAGGGTCTGCTCCTCAATACAAGTTTTGACACATCAACTGCCACCCAGTCCCACGAAGAAGTATCCCAAAGGTCCATCTCTTCATTTGGGTCTTAACAAAATAGACGGCACATCAATCGGACACCTAGTCTTTGAGTTTTTAGATTTTTAGTCCCGGGGCCGGGTTGGATTCGTGTATGATCCAACCTGGTCGTATAGCAACATTACCCCGAACTCCAGTGGGGTATTCTCAAAGGGACTGTCGTGCTCCAAGAAAATCAGCTCCGCTGATAGTTCTTCAAACGGTCGTCTGGTGCCAAAGATACGGCCAAAGGAAGTAACAGGGTCAGTAATGGGTCTGGGCCTGGTCCGACCCAGTCTGGGTCGACCCGGCCAGACCCGCTGGGTGGGTCAGCCAGCTAGGTTCAGCCCGGTCCAC
Organism: Viscum album; assembly: GCA_963277665.1. NCBI lineage: Eukaryota > Viridiplantae > Streptophyta > Magnoliopsida > Santalales > Viscaceae > Viscum > Viscum album. The sequence goes on from OY728136.1 coordinate 54,978,813, forward strand.
TGGGCCCGGCCCAGAGGACTACAGGGGTAGTTCGGCCAGAAGGTCGCCGCGTAGGCAGCTCGGCCTGAAGGTCGGGGCCAATTCGGCCAACATCATGTGCGGCGCAGCTTGGACAGCTCGGCCCAGAAAGTAGAGCAGGTTCGGCCAGCGATGTCGTGAAGGACGTCGCGGGCCAGATCGGGTGGCCGGTGTGGCTCGGCCGGTTCGACTGGGAGTCGAGACACGGGCAGTCTGCATGAGGCACCAGTCAGGGCGCAGGCAGGCCGTAGGGAGCGCGGGAAGCGTGCGAGCAGGCTAGTTGGGCACGCGGGCAGCGTGCGGGTATGCCGGCGGGGTGCCAAGCAGTGCGCGGGCAGGCCGCGGGCAGGAGGTCTGGCGGCCGGTGGCTGCCGAGCAGGCTGGTTTGGTGTGGCTCTGGCAGACGGTTTTCAGTCGGGAACATCGGTGCGCCGCGGGGGCGGCGCGGTTCACGGAGTCCGTGGGTAGCACGAGCTTTGTCATTGGTGCCTTCGTCGCCTCGTTACCACTTTGTCGCCATGCCGAAAAAAACTTAACAAAGTGATCAGCAGAGGGAGTCGGGCCATGTTAGTTTGGCCCGCACCCTCTGTGTTTAGGGATGATAACAATTGGTTCAACAAAGAGAAAGAAATTTGAACATCAGTTTCTTACAATACATCACATCGATTCCTTTTAAACGAAGAAGATATGAAGGAAAGGAATAATACTCAAGGTGAACCCCTAACTTTGATCATTTCACGACGATGAAGTCGTGGGAAGAAGATGATGTTGTCATCATTTGTCGCGTCTGCCACACACTTCCAATCCAATCTCGTGTGTCAGTTCGTTGACGACGATGAGGAGGGAAGATCGGTCAAAGATGTCCTGCGTCGAAGGGGGTTCTGAGGAATAAAGTCGAGGAATATCATTCTTCTTTTTTCAAACGTGTTCTTCATTGGGAGCCTTCTCCCAATAATTCTCCCAAGTTCCTCCTTTCTCTCCTCTCCACCCAAAATGAAATCATAGCCAAATAATAGATTAGGATCTATTATGTTCGTTAGCATAAATTTAAATTTAGTTATTTAATTAAATGAGTTGACTTATTTAATTAATGGGGTGGAGTTTTCATAACAATTCAAATTAGAGATTTTAATTAAGTGGCTCCACCTAATTAATTCCTGAGAGGTGGCACAAATTAAATTAAAGGGGGTTGGCATCATTAAGGTGGAGAAGTTCAAGGGGTTTCTCCCCATTTAATGGGGAGTTGAGGAGGTTTTACCCTCCTCCATTAATAGGGTTAAATCCTTTTGTGGTCCCCAGGTCATAACCTCTCACGGGAGGTTATGCTCGGGTGGGCCCCATAACCATAACCTCCCAAGGGAGGTTAAGGTGTGGTGGTCCCACCTCCAACTCCCATGTGAAGGCTTTAACCACCCAACCTCCACATAGAAGTCAAAATAAAATAAAGGGAGGTTGCTTTATTTTATTAATTAACATGAAAACCCAAAAAACTCACTTTTATCTTCGACTCATTGTCGTCGAAGTGATAGTCTTCTTAAGCGAATATCGGCGTTGTGAGTTCAACGGTGCTCTCAGATTTCAATTCCATGCAACGGTTCAAATGATATAAAAACCTTCTTGTACGTTTACCGAACGTACTTGAACAAAACTTCAGAAATTGATTCCGGGCACACTGGGTCTCGGAATCAAGCGCCTTCAATTTTCGCTTACTCATAAAAATCCCATTTATTAAAAAAAATCTATTGGACTTTCGGGTCTTTACACATACCAAGCTTTCTCTAAGATACTCGTCATGATATGGCCCAAAAGCTTCAAATCCTATGGATGGCATGCTTGTACTTGAGCATGTACTTGTGGCTCATGATATTCTTGACCCTCATGGGCTTCATCCCAAACCTTAGGGGCTCCAACCTATGAACACTCATGTGGCACCAAATCACTGCCCATCTGATGCTTCATTAGAAGACACCTATGTGGAAACCCACTAAATACTAATATCATGTATAAAAACTATAATAACATGTATATATATAATGTATATTAGGAAATCTATAACAAGCAGTGCAATCTCACCACCCTTACACTTCCCTATTACAACCACATCACACAATATCTAACCTCTTGACCCCTCAATTTCCCATATTAGATTCAGAAGTCAAAAGTAACACAACCTCATGGCACCCACCTACCCATATCATAGTCATGAATCAAGTATCTTTTTGCCTCATGGCCCCTCGACTTCCCATATCTAGGAAATACATAACATAACATCTGAGTTAGCTGAGTAGAATTCTACCAAAGAGAATATATATAGGAAAACACTATTCATATTTCATTATTGACATTTTAAGCAGCTCACCCCCAATAATCATCCCTGCATACTCCAATAAAATCCAAGACCCCATATACATATATCACATATCATATCACATCACATATAGATCTCATTGGAACCACATTTATTGGTTGGCTGGGTAAAATACCACCAAATAGGGCTAAGCAGGAAAATATTGTTTAACTTCCCTTTTTGAAACTCTAAACAACCCAACCTATCTTACTGCAATCCAGGTTCCCAATGAAGATCACAACAAAATTAATCATAGGAACACATAAACGTGTATATATTAAATCCTATGTGCCTATCAAGAAATCATAAATAACCATACCTTACCATACTGGTCCAAGGGTCCATATCTCCTCCCTTTCCATTCCAGTCCAAGGGTCACATATCATAATAGATAAATCACACCCAAGTGTGTCAATAAAGGTGGAAATCAAATAAATTATAAAATAGAATATAAGAACTGTGATTTCCCACCCCTAACAACTTGGTATATTCCCTATACATGGGGATAAAGGCACTCATACGCGATCTCTATACCTAGTTCTGACAACATCCTAGTATAAGGTCTACCATAGCTCAAATAGTAAGACCAAATAGAAAAAATAAAATTTGATACCTTTAGTATCTATTCGAACGCTGCTACTAATTTCCAGTCATGAACACTCTAATACCATTTGTAGTACCCTGACCCATATTTCCACCCGAACAATGCTCAGGGTTGGTGTGCCACTGAGCCTTAGGCGTGCCCTTCCATATGATAAGGCTACCAACTATAATTGAGGGTATAAATAGATGATATTAGGGAGACTAATATTTTTTTATGAGAATAATAATGGTCTAAATGTATATAACATAGTGGAAGAAAGTCCATAAAATGATGGGACCATTAACCCACCTTAGTGGAAGCACCAACAACAAAAAAAAAATAATTAACAATATCAAATATACAATTTTCATAATAAAACATCACAAGATACCATTCATGGATCATGCATACTAGTCAGGTCATACAGGAAAATAAATAAGAATTTTTGCCTGTGGATGACCACCAGTATATACATATAATAATCATGATGAAAATAAAGTGAATGACATGAAAGTAAAACCCAACAGATATAGTAACATGAGATCCCTTGCATCCATCCAACGTTAATAAATTTGACATGATAACTAAGGTTTATCTCATAAGAATAAACCCATACTTGATCGCAATAACATAAAATCTACACACACCTCAAAGAGCTTGTGTAGGCTGTGAGAATAATTTCAGTAGGACACCATAAACATGTCCCTAACATACATATGTAATAAAGCGGGCATGTCTATAAATAAATAAAATGGAACATACACATCACATATATAACCTACATCCCTTGTTCTTAGTATTCATAAGGAAAAATTTTCCTACTTAATCCATTGTTCGTATAAAAGTAGTGGAGAGGATCCATGGCATACAAGGTTAAGGCATCCTCTGATGAAAATCATCATAGGGGAACCCTCAGGTTCTACCTCCAAAACATAACCCAACACTTCATTATATAATCAATAACTTAAATCCTGAAGGCATTTCCAATCATGTACTAGGACCCTCATATCTCATATTATAATATTTTCTATCTGTTCAAAGTTATAAATCTAAGGCACAACAATGACTTTTCTTCAAATAATAAAATTCAACATCTAAATAGCCAACAATATGATTCATTGAAATATCCTTCCTCTAAAATAATAAAATCCAAATGGAATTAGTATATAAATATCCTCATCCCCCAATTATTAGTCTTATCACTGTCAAATAATGTCTCCTCACCATACTTATGGATTTCTACAACAAGAACCTCCAACCATATCGATGGTCATCACTATCTTAATCTGTATATAATGGAGGCCTTAACCCACATGAGTGGTCAAAAACACCTCCTCATTTGAGTCCTATCTATGTTTCCATGACTCCAATGGTGCATTGTAAAATCACAATGTGAAAAAATCACAATAAAATTAACTAATCCACATCATATTGGCACCTCATGCCCCTATGGCCACGTCACTCATCCCGATGGTCAACACCATCAAATATCACATGGGACATACCCATAGTGTGATGACCTCATCACATCAGCTCGACAACCATGTCACCCAACCAGTTATTAACATCACCTAATTCATTTGTTCCAATCCCAACTTGAAAAATGCATCACCTCAAACTAGATGGTCAAAAATATCTGAATCCTCGAGCTAAGTATGTCTAATTCCCATGGAACAATCAGAAGCATCATAAGAAATTTAATTTAATAATTAAACACCCCTGACCTAATCTACCCAAAATTAAAATACTCTCAATAGGATCATATCTTTTTTATTTTTGGATGATCATTCCCATAGGCATCTCAGATGATATATTTATTAATTAAAAGAGAAACATTAAATTATCAGGTTCTCTCTTGGGAAACCTAATGTCGTTCTCAATAATAAACCCCAAAAACCTGAGAAAAATAAAAGAGAAATATAGGAACCATTGACCTCATACTGGTATACATCTTATCATCCAATATCAGCCTCTAACTCAAACTGGTTGGGAAGAAATTGGAATTTTAGATGAACATCTTGAAAATAGGGTAAAACAGCTCACCAGGATTTAGTGCACCATATGAAGAGAGAAAAGAAGAAAGGAGAGGAGAGGATTTATGTCCTTTCCAATGTTATTATAATGAGACTGACTGATTGAAGAATGGATCTTGGAGGAAGATTTGGGGAAAACCATAATGGAGGGAGAGGGGATCTCTACAATTAACCCTAGGGAGAGCCAAATGTGAATGAAGTAAAGAGGGTGAGCCATCTTAAGATAAATAGAAGAAAATCATCATGCATACCTTTTTAACAGGACACATTTTTGATAAATGGATTTGAAAATTATGCACAAACTGTGTGGTTCCCACTACCCAAGAACTAGGCTTTCATGGTTTATATGCATGCTTTTCCGAATTGTGTGAAACGCATGTATGAGACCACTATCAAAAACTAAATTGATCCTTGAATGGTTGTGTGCCCCCTCCTACATGGTTTGGAAAACCATTATTAATAAATAATTAATGCACATAATTTCCCTAGGAGCAACACGGTTTGTCCAAACCAAGCACCTCCATCTGCACACCCAAAAAAGTTGTGTTTTTTGGATCGACACACCCGAAACCAACTAAAACTCCGAGGCAATTGATGATACTTGAAACCCATTTAAAAACAATTTATTAGTTCAAATTAACTCTCAAAATTAGGTTCTAAAGTCAAGAATTCAAATTGTCCTACTCACAAAATAAGAAAAATTCAAATATTTTGAGGATTTCTAACCACTCCAAAAACTAAAGACGTTACAACTAATCTAAAAATCCACACTCCTCGTAGCCTCCTAAATTCCCTACAAACAAAATCTCAATAAAATCAATTGGGTTTTTTCATGCCTTGGTGAAACCAACAAATCAAAACCCTAGTTCTAGAGAGAGTAATAATAATGTAAGAAATAGGAGTTACATACCATCAATTTGGAACCCAAACCTCTAAAGATCCGAATAAGAAGAGAATTGGAGGAAATAATCCACCAAAATTTTCTAAAAACACACCCTAGAGTTGAGATCCTTACTAGAAAGAAATAAACTGATATCATCCCAAGAGAAATAAGGAAAAAAATAAAATACTTGGGAGGGTCATTAATAAGCTACATGCCCCAATTTCATAGACTCGGGTGATCATTCATTGGTCTTGCAGATGGAACTATTCACCTAACTCTAAGATTGTACGATCTGACTTCATGGTCTTGGGTGACTGAAAATAACTCTTGGCCTCCCCCAAGAACCCTTTCATGGTTTTCGTTGGAATTATGAATGTTCTCTAGGACATTGTATCAACTATGTATAGGAAAAAAATTCATCCAAAAGTGTCTTCTTTTATCTCCATACACCGTTCTAACACTTTCTTATACATACCCTATGTTTTCCAACACTTTAAATCACCTCAAAACACCCACCCCATTCAACTCAACTAATCGAACCTAAATATTTTCACTTTCCTCCAAAACCCTAGGTATTATAGAGTATGTGTTACACTTGAAATGCATTCATAAGAATTAACATAAAAAATAAAAGAGGGGACAGTTAGCATATGATTTCAAGTATTTTTATGTATATTAAAAATCTAATTCAATGAAGAATAATTAATTATAAATCACATTTCCCAAGATCAACCATGAATTGAATTGAAACAATGGATATATACAAAATGAAGATCTCATATACCTTTCACCAAATAGTATCTTTTATAATATTTGATCATATTAATTTGATGATGATCCCTGGGATGCAACCAACAGACTCCCTCCTCCTTGGTGTATCCCTAGGATAAATTGAATCACCCAATGCTTGGGTGATATTCTTCTTCTCTCCATGATATTCTAGTATCTCACAAGGTAAGTAGGAAGAAGAAAAGAGTTCTCAGAGAGATAGGTTGGGGAGTATTAGATTCAAGTATTTATAAAGGATCTCACACTATTCTCATATTTTTCTACCTCCTTTATATAGGCTTTAATAAACTTCCAATTATTTATAGAATTTACTCATACATTACATAACATATGTGTAACACCCTGAGATTTTAAAACATGAGCATCATATTTGATAGTGTATATAACATAAAACACAAAGAATATAAGATAATATAATATCCCACTACTTTACGACATATTTATTTTAAAATAAATTAAATCTCTTAAATATCTTTCATTGCACACAACACCGGGTTCGAACGAAACACGATACTCTATTAAAATATAACTATTTAAGCATTTCCATTATAACCTAGTCATTAAATTGGCAGGTATGAATAATAATAATTAAATTATAAAAAATATAAAGTGTAAAAATAAATAAAATAAATAAAATTTATATTTATTGATTATAGAAAAAATTATAACCATTTGAAATAAATAGAAATATTTTCTAAAAAACAATATTTTTCAAAAAGACATTTAGTTACGCATTACACAAAAAAATTATACATAATTTTTACTAATTTTAGAATATTTATTTGAAAAAAAAATAATTTTTGAATTCTTCATATCAAAATTATCTTAGGGGGAAATTTTGGGATTTTTATGAAAAGTTTCATTAGTTGATGAATAGTGAAAAATCTAAATTTTAATTAAAAAAATTCCTTTTCATTTAAATTATTTATAAAGTTAAATAATATTATAAATTGGTTTTAAAGAGTAATTATTTAAATTATATCTCAATTAATCCAATTTAGTTCATTGTAATCATTTTAATATTGATTTTTGACATAAAAACTTTGTCAACTTTTGAACATTTTCTCTTTCCAAACCTACTTTCTCATTACATATATGAGATTAATTTTTAATTAAATTTTTTCATTCCTATGAATTGAAATTATTAAAATTTACTACATATTTTTTCTCATAATAATTTATATTACCTAATAATTTCAACTTAATTTTTTACCAAACTTAAAAGTGAAAATAGAAAAAAAAAATATCACAATTAAGGTAAAAATGGGTTTACCATGGGGTTAAACTAAGAAGATAAGGGTTTAAATGACATAAAAACTTATAAAAATATTCTTTTTTGGGAATATTTCCCATTATACTATACAAAATTAGAACTTAATATTATTTTTAGCCTTTTTTCATGTGAATTACATTATCATTTTAGATTCTTTTGGGAAATTTCCAAGTAATTTCCAAGAGGGTTCCCTTTCCCCACTTATAAAAGGGAAATCACTCACTTCACTTATTAAAATATATAATGCCATTTTTCTAGAAAAATAACTATATAAATATATCCCCAACATACCAATACATATTCTAGGTCATTTTTCATCCCAAAATACCATCCCTCGGGCCCTTAAGAGGATATCCAAATGATTTTTTTCTCAGAGAAAGTAATTATCTTAACAAAGATCATTCATTTTATTTATTCTTTTTCCACATTCAATTATGTATTAAAACATAAAATATAACGAAAAAATTATCTTAAATAAACAAATGTTTTGTTATGTATATGGTATAATATTTATCATTCTCCATATCCATCAAATGGTAAAGGAAGTCATCGATCATGTGTACGGTGGACTACTGCCTTGCAAACCGATGTAGTTCGTTTTCTATCACCAACTTTAAAGGATGGATATAATGATCGATTTACAACATTTATATGATATTTATGATATTATTATTCTTATGTAATTTTAATACCTTGTATATATTTTTACATTCCTCATTTCAAATATGATAATGCCACTCGTCTGTATAACAAACTATCGCCTCACAAAACGATGTGATTCATTTTTCACTTACACTTTAAATAGAATTAAATAAGGTAAAATTAAATAATATATGTGATATATATGAGATAAAAGTCAATAATTATAATTAATATATCACACACTTCCTTAATCTTTCACTCGTTAGGGTAATGATATCGTCATTTAAGCATGTCTACGGTCTACCATATCTATGAAGTGATGTGATTCATTTTCCATGTCCAACTTTCATAAATGGTTCTAAAAATTTATATAATGATTAAATATGATATTTATAAAATTATTATAATTTTGGATAATATATATATATCTGATTGACAAGAAATGGAACTTTCATGACAAAACACGCAAGAGAAAACAAAGAAGTTAACACATGAAACAATGAAAATAATGAAATATTATTTACAAAATGATGTTAAAATGTTTTTATAGGACCATATATGATATTATAAATAATATTTTTTTATAAATTAAAAACATGTTTAAAATGATTATACATGAGGTATTGACACGTACAAATGAAATCAACCCTAAGGTAAGGGTTTCTCATCCCACATTTACTTTGGTGATACATACGCCATATTCACCACTTATTTATTTTTTACATTGTATATAATGACATTTTATATGTTATAAACTTAATTAATTTATCTTAATGATATTTAAATATTCATTTGATATTATTTCTTTCATGTCTACTATGATTCCAAAGTTACCAAAGTGGTAAGAGTTTATTTCATAATCTCATCACTATTTGGGATATTTTTTGTTTAAATACCCCTTGGGGGAATTATTTGATATTTACCTCTTAAAATAAATATATTTTATTATATTGTGTCTATTCAGGAACTTTTTCAAGTATTACTGCCATTTTTATCTCTTTGTTACTTAAAATTATTAAGAAATTGTTTTTAAGAAAATCTGACTTTATTTTAATCTTCGATAAAAAATCCTTTTTCATAAAAACCCATCTTTTCTAAAAATGTTTTCAATTATGTTTTCAACATTTTCAAAATAATTTATTAAATAAATTTTACCCAATTTTTTACATTTTGAAAAAATTTATTAAGGAATATTCATGTTTTTTTCAAAACAATGCTCATTTTTTCTTTTACCAAAAAGGTGAAAGGAATATTTGTTTTAACGTGTATGCCATGGAAAAAATTTTCCACTTTCATGAAATACCAATGTTTTGAATATTATTTTAAAAAATCTATATGATTATTTTCAAATAAAATGGTATAAAAATATTTTCTGAACTTTTAGTTTTAAAAATATTTTCAAATTGAAAATGTCATTTTCCTGAAAAATGTTTTTAAATATATTTTTATGGTATTTCTACTCATCAAATACATCAAAATTTTATTGAACTTATGATACAATAGGGATATGTTATAATGATATCGTCCTTATTAGTTATTTTTATGTTTTAAAATCAGTTTGACTGAGGGTGTGCAATTTTATTACCATTCACCAAATTACTCAAATAGTTTATGATTATGCTTATTGATTATGGAAAGTATTAATATTTCATTTTATAGTTTTTTGGTATGATTTTTTTTTTGTTTATTATGTTTCACCCCTTTCATATAAGTAATTTACAAGGCTTTATAAATGATGGTAAGAGCTTGTTGTATCCCCTCAATACATTGGTAGGTCTCATGAGACAAATGATATTGGGTTATGGATGATGCCTTATCCATTGATATCGATTTCTTTGAACAAGGTCGTAGTGGTATTAGATGTATTGGAATAAAGCCTCATCAGTTTGTTTTAGATGTACATATTCATGAATTCCATCATTATGAATTCATTTATTGATATTCCATTTTCTTATTCGGTTCGTTAGAATATACATGGTTATGTTTCAAACTCATGTGATTATTTTTATGTAATTATTTGATAATCATTTATTACTACTATATTACGATAAAGTTATTGATTAAATGGAATTTGTTTTCATTATTTAACTTTTCATATTTATTATTCCATATTTACTCATAGATTTTACTATACTATTAACCTTACTGATCATTTCATCTTTCAAAAATATGATAAATAATTTTTTGATTGATATACAGGGATACACTAAGGGGAATAATGGAATTCTCAAAGAAAATTATTTGTGTACTTTATATTTTATTAATTAATTTTAATTTCAAGTATGTATCTATTTGACCAATATTGGTACAATATTCAGTCCTTTGGGATACAATTCCTTGTATGTTATGAAAATTTAATAAAGTAGAAAATGAATCTAGGCTATTAGGGTCAGGGTCGATATTGTTGGTATTATAAATAATTTAGTAGAAACCTTGGGAACTATATTTAAAAAACATATATTATGAAATATAACCCTCTGATATAATTTAAGGACAAGTATAGAAGAACATCCTATTGTTTTGGTAAGGAAAAGATTATGTTGTTTTCCCTAGAAAATATATTCATGTCTGGATACTACAAGTGGATGTGGTTCTGGAATAGATGTACCTAGGGGTAACAACTTTGAAAAAGGCACATTGGACTTGATATGGTCATCACGTGGTGCATGAAAATAGTCCTTAATATGAACCTGGTTTAACACTTATGGGGATATTATTAGGATAATTCAAATTTTCTTTACAAACCATTATGAAGTATTTGAAAAAAAAATATGTCCCCAAAGAAACCATGTTTATTTTTATGAGATTATCTATGAAAAAAATTCAATTTATGTTAAGTGTTTCACTTATATTGGGATTATTCATTATGTTTCATAATGTTATGATCAAATATAGTGTATGAAATTATTTATAAATTGATCCTAATATAATTATTGGAAATTATATCAATGTATGTGCTCCATGTAGGGATGTACCTCTTAGAAAAGATAATGAAGCTGGAGCTACATCTATAGCTGGAACTGATCAAATTATAACCATATTAGGGAAGCTTACTTAGGTTATGAGTAATAAAATTTACCATATAGATAATCCTAAAGATCAAACATGTGATGAAATTATGTTAGATTGTATCATACATCAATAACCTCTATCATTCAATGTGACTAAAAATCTTTTTTTAGATGAGAAATAGATTTGTTCCCTAGAGAAGATATTTCTCACTCTGAGAAGTAGTGAAAGGAAGAAAGTTGTCCTGGAAGTTTATCATCTCTATGGATATATATATAAATGGTTTTCATTAATTCAAAACACTAAGGATCGGGAGGAAATAGAAATAATTGAGTGGAAGCATTTCAAGGTGCTCTTCTTGGAAAAATATTTTCCTCATGAACAATGAGTAGATATTGAAAGATAGTTCTTGAGTATAAGATCGAAATAAGAGGGAATTATTTTTAAGTATGAATCCAACTTTACAATATTAGAAAGGCATATTATGGACTATGTGACAAATATAAAGAGAAATATTGACCATTTATTTAATGTACTTTATCCAATCCTTCAAAGGTCACTAGTCCCCCAAACATTCATATCATACAAGGACATGGTATCATGTTCTACCAAGATAGAGAAATAATTCTCCAAGTTTTATGGATTTGAAGGGAATTAATAGAATAATAGGATATAAAATAAATAAAAGGATAAAGAGAAGAAGGGATAGAATTATTTTCATATATGTGATACTTGTGGAAGGAAACACCTTGGTACATGCTTAAATGGAAACGGATTTTTCTTTAAGTATGTAGAAAAATGCCATCATGACCATGATTGTAAAGGTAATAAAGAATATTCCAATGTGTAATGTTTTCACTATAAGGATATGGAGCACTACACAAATGAATTCTCCAAGTTTCAAGGAAATATACCTCAAAATAAGCTAAGGGATCAATTTCAATCTTATACTATTATTATAGATAAAGTAGAATGATTAATTTTATTTTGTTTCGATTCAAGAATTATGTTATATGAGTATTTTAATCAATTGTATTCTATTTTTATGAATTATGAAATGTATAAGAATTATATTGTTGTGGTATTTTCTTAATTATTTGAAAGAATATGTTGAATGTTACTGATTACCAAGAAAAATTATATAGTCACAAGTTGAAATTATTATAAAACACATTACTAAGAGAAAGATAACCCATAATATTTTCCTGATGTTGAGATAATGATGTTGTGATAAAGAGATTATTGATATGGATAAAGTAAATTGGATAGTATTGACTACCTTGGAACTTATAAATGATTTTTTAAAAAAGTGATTTATGAAATCATTTATGGAGTTAATATCATTTTTGGATATAAGGAATATATCCAATAATATATGTTTTAATTAAGTAATATATAATCATTCATGTTTTCAATAAGTTTTTATGGTAATTCATGTTATTACCATGTTTCAAGAAAATACATCATGAAGGTATTCACATGGTTGGTATGTGATGATTAAGAGCTACATAATGTTGTTTTAGGGATTAATGATAAGTTCATTTTTTAAATTTAGTGACCTTATTTCTAAATGTTTGGATCTTAATATTTTTTGAGGTTTATAAGGTGAACCATTTATGACATGGTTTAAGTGGAACATTGTATGAGGTTTTAGAGAGTAATGTTTTACCACACTATATGAAAATTTTATGCTTGTTGTATAACCTATTCTAATAGTTTTTTATAATATTAACTAGATATCAAAGGAATGACAGATCATTCTATTAGGGTTCTAAGGATCAGTTAAAAGTGAATTTCAATGCTTCAGGCATAAAAAAATGCATTTTTTTATATTAATTTCTGGGAGTAAGTAATAAATTATAAATTTATCAAATCAAAACCAAATAATGAAACTGTTTTGATAAAACAGAAACATATCAAGTAATTATATTTCCTTATATTCATAGATAGTAAAATAATTATTCAACTTTAGGAAAAGGATCTTGAAACAAAAAACTTATCATAGTACCTTAATATATGATGAATTAGGTGGTCTTTTAAATCAACATAGATCTTTTATTTTGAGTTTCTTAACTTTATATTAATAATTTACTTTCTTATGATCAATGACCTCTTATATTCTCTATAATTATTTATTCTTTTTTCAATGTTTATATCTTTACTTGTCACCAATATTCTCTTATTTAGAAACCTAGTTATGTGTTATTCCATATGAACTTTGTATTTACCTTTATCTCTTATAAAGAGGATTTTTTATTACCCCTTATCACAATTTGGTATTTTAAGAAGGGTATATTCAAATGAAAACCCCTTGATTACCGACATCAACATTAAATTGTGAGAATACAATTTAATTAAGGGTGGTAGAATGTAACACCCCGAGATTTTAAAATATGAACATCATATTTGATAATGTGCATGAAATGAAACACAAAACATAAAAAGGAATATAACATCTAGAGACTTTATGAAATATTTATTTTTAAATAAATTCAATCTATTTGATAGATTTCAATGCATGCAACACTGAGTTTGAACGAAACACGATGCTCTATTAAAATATCATTATTTAAACATTACTAGTATAACCTAGCTATTAAATTAGTGAGTATTAATAGTAATAAATAAATTATGAAAATTATATGGTTCACACAAGTATAAAATAAATAAAAATTATATCAATTTATTAGGGATAAAATTATAACTATTTGAAAGATGAAGAAATGTTTTCTGAAAAATTTATTTCTCAAAAAGGTGGTTCAGTTTCGATTTTCACACATAATTTAAAATTATTTTTTAACAATTTTGGAATATTTATTTTAAAAAATAACTTAATTTTTTAAATAATAATTTTAAAATTATATTAGGGGGAATTTTCGGTATTTTTCAAAAAATGTTCAATTTTTGATGTATTGTAAAAAATACTGAATTTTAATTAAAAAGTGCCTTTTTGTTTAAATTATTTATAAAGACAAATTATATTTTGAATTTTTTTAAATTATAATTAATGAAATTATATATATATATTAATCTAATTTTGGAAATTTGAATTATTTTTATATTTAATATTTATATTATTTTTTTTTAACTTTTGAACATTTTCTCTTTGAAACCCCGCTTTCTCGTCGTGTCTGTGGGATTAATTTTTAATTAAATTCTGCCACTAATGTGAATTAAATTTATAAAAATGGATTTAATATTTTTAATAATAATAATTTATATTAACTAATAATTTCAACTTAATTTTTGATAAAAATGAACAGTGAGAACAGTAAAAATCAATTACCACGGTTAAGGTAAAAAAATTAGTATACCATGGGGTTAAACTAAGAAGATAAGGGTTAAAATGACATAAAAACTTGTAATAATATTATTGGATAGAAATATTTAGACCTTATTATATACAAATCTAGAACCTAATGTTATTTGTAATCTTTTTTCATGTGAATGACTTAGTCATTTTGGATTCTTTTGGGAAATTTCCAAGTAATTTCCAAGATGTTTCATTGTCCCCACTAATAAAAGGGAACTCCCTAGCTTAACTTATTTACACATCCCAATAAATTTGGATTGAAAAAACCCTACCAAAATATCTCATAAAATTCTTATATATATTATTGATTTATTTTTCTTCCAAAAATACCATCTGTAGGGTCCTTATGGGGAAACCCAAAGGATGTTTCTCTTAGAGATGGTAATTATCTTAACAAACCTCTTTAGTTTTCCATCTTATTTTTAAACCTTTAATTATGTCATAAAACATAAAATATAATAACACTAATATATCTAAAATAATTATATCTTATAATATTTATGTCATAATATTTATCGATCTTCATATCTATCAAATGGGAAATGAAGTCATTGATCTTGTATACGGTGGACTACCGCCTCGCGTACCGATGTAGTTCATTTTCCATCACCAACATTCAAGGATGGATATAATGATGGATTTAAAATATTTATATGATATTTATGATAATATTATAATTATGTAATTTTAATATCACATATACCTTTTTACGTTCCATGTATCTAACATGATAATGTCGCTTGTGTGTATGGCAGACTTCCACCGCGCGAAACGATATGATTATTTTTTCACTTATGCTTTGCATGGAATGAAATAAGGTTAAGATTAATAAATATATGTGATATATATGATATTATACTGATTATTTAAAATTAATATATCACCCAATTCCTTACTCTTTCACTCGTTAAGGGAAATATATCGTCACTTGTGTGTACATACATTATATCATCTTCACGAAGTGATGTGATTCATTTTCCATGTCCAACTTTCATGATTCATTATAAAAATGTATATAATTAGTGAATATGATATTTATTACATTATTATAATTCTACAAATTATATATATATATATATCCTATTCATAATAACCAGAACATTCATGACAAAACGTGCATGAGAAAATAAGAAAATTAACACCTAAAGCAATGAAAATAATAAAATATTATTAAAAACACGAGTTAAAATGTTATAAGATGATAATATATGATATTATAATTATTTTTATGGTTTTTTATAACTTAATAACATTCTAAAAACCATTATACATTAGGTATGGACACGTAAAAATGAAATCAGACCTCATGTAAGAGTTTCTCATCTCACTTTTACTTCTATGAAACAAACACCATATTCACCACTTATTTATTTTATTTGGTGTATATACTTCCCTATTTTTATTTTATATAATGAAATAATTTATATTCATGGTATTTAAAGTTTAATTTAAAGTTATTTCTTTCATGAGGCTTATGATTCAAAAGTTACCAAAGTAGTAAGAGTTTATTTTACAATCTCATAATTATATGGGATTGTTTGTATTTAAAATCAACTTAGGGGAATTATTTGATATTTATATCTTAAAATAAATATATTTTATTCTTTTATGGTTTGTAATTAAAATTTTCAAGTAATAGTAAAACTTTTCCTTTCTTTGGTTCTTAAAATGATTAAAACATGTTTTTAAGAAAATATGACTTTATTTCACTCTACGATCAGTAATATTTTTCATAAAAACCCATGTTTTTTGAAAAATGTTTTAAAAAATGTTATTAACCTTTTAAAATTTATTTATTAAATACATTTTAATCCATTATTTTACTTTTTACAACTTTTTTTGAAAGGAATATTTATTTAATTTTCAGGATAAAAAATCTCTTTTAGATTTTATTGGAAATTTCAAAGGAATATTTGTTTTAACTTGTATGAAATGGATGGAATTTTCCCCCATCATGAAAAATAAATGTTTTAAAGATTATTTTACAAGTTTTAAAAGATTATTTTCAAATAAATTGTTTTTGAAAATATTTTTTTAACTTTTAGTATTAAAAATATTTTCAAATTGAAAATGTTATTTTCCTCAGAAAAAATTGAAATATCTTTTTAGGGTATTTCTACTCATCAATGACATTAAAACTTTATTGAAATTATGTTTCAATTGGAATTTTTTATATTTATATCATTATTATTCTTTATTTTGATGGTTTATGATCTTTCATACTGAGGATTTACAATTTTATTACCATTCACCATATTACTCTGAATGGTTTATGATTATTTTCATTGATATGGGAAAGTATTAACATTTTGTTTTCAAATTTTTCAATAAAAAATTTTATGTTGATTGTAATTCACCCCTTTCATGTTAGGAATTTATTTGAATTTTTAAGTGATGGGTGAGGCCTTATATAACCCTTCGATGCATCAGTAGGTCTCATGAGACAAACTATATTAGGTTTTGGCCTAAGCCTTACTCATTTATGTAGATGTCTTGGAACAAGTCCTCAATGGTATTAGATGTCTTGGAACAAGGCCTTGACAATATGTTCTTTTATGTCCAGCATTATGAATTCAATTATTATGAATTCATTTGTTGATATTCCATGTTATTATTTGATTAGTTAGAATACCCATGGTTAAGTTTCATACTCATGTGATAATTTATACGACATTATTTGATCATAATTTATCCATTCTATATTATGCTCTCAAGTTATTGCTTAAATTCCATGTCCTTATATTATTTACCATTCCATATTGATTATGCATTATTAATTCATAGATTCCATTGTATGCTTACCATTACTGAGCATCTGGTCTATCCCATTCATTATGTTTTATTTTCCCCAGGATACAAGGAAGTATTTTGTGATTTATATGTAGGGATATACTAAGGGGAATAATTTAATTCTCAAAGAGAATTATTTGTGTATTTTATTCATTAAAATGTAATGTGAATTTGAAGTATGTATCTAGTTTACTAAAACTACTAAAATATTTAGTCCTTTAGGATGTGACTCCTTGTATCTTATGCCAATATAATAAAGTGGACACCATCTCTAGGCTAACAGGGTCGGGGTCGTTGCAATTAGTATCAGAGAAAGTTTAATAGAATCTTTGAGAACTAAATTTATGAAAATATAGATTACGAAGCATAAACCTATGATATAATTTGAGGATGATTATATAAAAACAACCTAAATTTTTTGTAAAGAATATATAATGTAGTTTTTTCTAGAAAATGCACCCATATTTGGATACTACAAGTGGATATGGTTTTAAAATAGATGTACCTAGGGTAATAACTCCTAAAAGGACACATTGGTCTTAACGTGATTATCACCTGGTGCATGAGAATGGGACTTAATGTGAACCTAGTATGAATCTACTAGAGATATGCTTAGGGTCATTCACATTTTATTTACAAACCATTATGAAGGATTTGAAAATAAATATATCCCCAAATAAACCGTGTTTATGATTATGATATTAGCTATGCATAAATTTTTAAAATTATGATAAGATTTTCACTAGTTTAGGGATTATACATTGTGTTTTATAATGTTATGATCAAGTATATTGTATTCCATTATTAATAAATGGATCCTAATACAATGAATGTAAATGGTATCAATGCACATGCTCCATATAGAGATTTCTCTCCTAGATAAGATAATGAAGCTGGAGATAGATCTTCAGTTAGAACAGATCAAATTATAACTATATTGGGGCAGCTGACTTAGGTTATGAGTAATAAACTTTCCCATATAGAGCATCCTAATGATCCACCATACGGTGTAATGATGTTAGACTGAATAATGCATTAGTAAACTCCATCATTCAATGGGACTAAAAATCCATTTTTAGCTGAGAAATGGATAAGTTATTTAGAGAAAATATTTCTCTCTATGGGAATTAATTAATGGAATAATTTTTTTATAATAGATTATTGTCTCTCTAGAGATTCATATTAATAGTGGTCATTAATTAAAAACACTAAGTATGATGAGCTAATAACAATCCTAGAGTGGAAGGATTTTAAGGTACTCTTCTTGAAAAAAAAAATCCTTGTAAGCAATGAGAGGATATAGAAAGGAATTTTTTGATTATAAGGTAGAAAGAAGAGGAAAATGTTTCTAAGAATAAATCTAACTTTACAAGGTTAGAAAGGCACACTCCATACTACATACATAATCTAACGATAAATATTGATTGTTTAATTAATGGGATTATGCCAATCCTTCAAAGGGAACTATTATCCCAAAAATTATCATCAAACAAAGACATAGTATCATCTTTTGTCAAGATAAAGAAAGAATTATCTATGTCATATATATTTTAAGGAAAGAAAGAGAAGAAGAGGACAAAAAAGAAAAAAAGGATAAAAGGAAAAAAGGTAAAGAAGGATTTTCCAACATGTGATACTTGTGGAAGGAAAAACTTTTTTACATGATTAAAAGGAAAAGGAGTCTGGTTCAAGTGTAGAGAAAAAGGTCACAATGCCCGTGATTTTAAGGGTAAGAAAAAATCTTTCAATGTGCAAGGATTTCATTGTAAGGAGATGGGTCACTATGCAAATTAAGTCCCCGAACATCAAGGAAATATACCTCAAAATAAGCTAATGGATTAAGGTTAAGCTTTTATTATTACTACAAATGAAATGGAATGATTATTTTCTTATTTTTGGATTCAAGAATTATGTTATTGGGGTATTTTAATCAATGATATTCTAGTTGTAATAATTATGAAATGTATAATAATTTTAATAAGGTAGTGATTCATTAAGGATTTTAAAGCATACGTTGAATGATATCAATGAATAAGAAAAATTATTCAGTGGAAAGTTTAAATTCTTGGAAAACATGTGACTGAGGGAAAGATAACCCTTAATATGTTCCTGATTTTGAGATAATGATGTTGGGATAAATAGATAATTGATATGAATAAATTAAATTTGACAGTACTGACTACCTTTAAACTTATTTATGATTTATAGAAAAATTGATTTATGTTATCACTGATGGAGTTAACATCATTTTTTTATTTTAAGAGTTTATCAAATAATATGTGTTTTAATTAAGGAATAATGAATCATGCATATTTTCAAAAAGGTTTTATAGTAATTTAGAATATTAACATGTTTCAAGAGAATACGTGATGAAGGTATTCGCATGGTTGGTATGTGATGATTAAGAGATACTTAATGTTTTTTAGGGATTAATAATAAGTTCATTTTGTAAATTTAATGATCTTATTTGTAAATTTTTGGATATTAGTCTTTTGAAAGTTTTATATGGTTAGAAATTTATGAATTTGTTTAAGTTTAAATTTGGATGAGGTTCTATAGATTAATGTATTACTTCACTCTATGAATGTTTATTTATATTGGATAAACTATACTAACCATTTTTTTATAATAATAACTAGAGATCAAATGAATTAATGGTCATTCTATTATAAATCTTATGATCAGTTAATGTTGAATTTTAGTACTTTAGACATAAATAATTTATTTTTGGATATTCATTTCTTATAGTAAGTAATGAATTGGAAATTCATCAAAGCACAAAAAAAGTATGAAATTTTTATTATAAAATAGAAATGTATCAAGTAAGTATATTTCCTTATATTCATGGATAGTAAAAGAATTTTTCAACTTTAGGAAAAGTATCTTGAAGTAAAAATCTTATCATATTACCTTCATATATGATGAATTATGTGGTCTTTTAAATCATTATAGATTTATGGTTTTGAGGTCCTTAACTTTCCATTGATTATTTACAATATTATGATCAATCATGTATGTTATTCTCTATAATTGAAGGTTGGGGCCGAAGCCTCATTTTATTATTTAAAGAAAATACCTATTTTGATTGGGTAGAGGGAAACCCATTATATAGCCTGAAGTCCCAAGGCTAAGTGGCTTGAATCCAAGTCTTGAAAGCCCATTTTGTGGCCCAAAGGACCCTTCAGTGAACAGTACTACTATAATACCTCAGGATTCTACAGTGCCCGCTATAGTATCACTGCCACTAAAGTTCATGCTACAGTTCCTTCACTGCTACAGTGTCACTGCTACTACAATTCCACCACTACTACAGTGCTACTATAGTTTCCTTCTACAGTGCTACTACAGTACCCCAGAAATTAGTCCCTGTCCGAATTTGATCTTGGGTCTTTTGGATGCCAAATAGGAGCCTGTACCACTTCAGTACAGTCTCGTTATCATTTTAATCTCTATAATGTTTTACACTTTTCTTCCATGTACATATCTTCACTTTCCACCAATGTTCTCATACATAGAAACTGAGTTACCTATTATTCCATATAACATTTTTATTTCTCTTTCAATCTTAATAAGAGGATTTTTTATTAACCATTCTCATGATATGGGATTTTAATAAGGGTATTTTCAAATGAAAAACCCCTTTATTACTAAGATCAATATTAAATTGTGAGGACACAATTTATTTAAGGAGGGGTAGAATGTAACACCTTGACTTTTTAAAATATGAAAATCATATTTATAGTGTACTTGTAATGAAAAACCAAGAATATAAGGGAATATAACATCCTAATACTTTATGATATATTTATTATTAAAAAAATTCAATTTGTTTTATAGCTTGCAATGCATGTAACATAGGGTTTGAACGAAACACAATACTCTATTAATATATCATTATTTAAACATTGTCATTATAAACTAGAAATTAAATTGATGGGAATGAATAGTACTAATTAAATTATGAAAATTATATGTTTTACATCTATATAAAATAAATAAAATTTATATCTATTGATTTGAGATAGAATTATAACCATTTGAAAGAAAATGAAATGTTTTCTGAAAAAACTATATTTTCTAAAAGGAGGTTTAGTCATGCTTTGTATGCATGAATTATAATTAATTTTTACCAATTTCAGAATATTTATTTGAAAAAATACCCTTCATATTTGAAATAATCATATAAAATTATCTTAAGTTTATTTTTTCGGTTTCTGAAAAGTTTCATTTTTTGATGAATAGTGAAAAATACTGAATTTTAATTAAAAACTACCTTTTAGTTTAAAATACTTACAAAGATAAATTATATTTTTAATTGGTTTTAATTTATAATTAATTAAATTATATATATTTTAACTTAATTTATGTTATTGAAATAATTTTTATGTTTAATTTTTATATAAAAACTTTGTAAACTTTTGAACATTTTCTCTTTGAAAACTCACTTTCTCATCTCATCTGTGGTATTAATTTTAATTTAAAATTTTCCTCTTATGCTAATGAAATTTTTAAAAATGGATTAAATATTTATATTAATAAAAATTTATTTTACCAAATAATTTCAAATTAATTTTTTACCAAAATGAATAGTGAAACCATCAAAAATTAATTACCACGGTTAAGGTAAAAATGGGTTCACCGTGGGGTTAAACTAATAAGATAAGGGTTAAAATGACCTACCAACTTATCAAAATATTATTGTATGGACATATTTAAAACTTATGATATATAAATTTAGAACCTAATGTTAGTTGGAATCTTTTTTCATGTGAATGAATTAATCATTTTGGATTCTTTTGGGAAATTTCAATGTAATTTTTAAGAGGGTTCCCTTTCCCCACTTTAAAAGGGAACTCCCTCTACTTATTCACACCTAAAAAGTCATTTGGATCAACAAAACCCTAAAAAAATATCTCCCTGGAATCCTTATATATATTTTAAATCTGGTTTTCCTCCCAAAAGACCATACCTAGGGTCTTTAAAAGGATATCCAAAGGAGGTTTCTCTTAGAGTAGGTAATTATCTTAACATGGATCTTTCATTTTCTTTCTTCTTTTTCCAACTTCAATTATGTTTTAAAACCTACAATATAACAAAACCAGTATATCATTTAGAATTATATGTTATTATGTTGATGTAATAATATTGATCGATCTCCACTTACATCAAATGGAAAATGAACTCATCAGTCGTGTATATAGTGGACAACATCCTCACAAACTGAGGTAGTTTGTTTTCCATCACCAACTTTCAAGGATGGATATAATGATGTATTTACCACATGTATATGATATTTATAATATTATTATACATATTAAATTTTAATATCACATATACCCTAGTATATTCCATGTTTCAAATATGATAACGTCGCTCATGTGTACGGTGGACTACGACCTTACAAAGCGATATGATTCATTTTTCACTTACATTTTACATGGAATGGAATAATTCTAAAATTAATGAAAATATATGATAAATATAATATTATAATTATTCTTTAAAATATATCACCTACTTCTTTACTCTTTCACTCATTAACGGAATGATATCGGTGCTCGTGCGTACGTATGGTCTATCGTGTCCACGAAGAGATGTGATTCGTTTTCCTTGTCCAAATTTCATAAATGGTTCTAAATATGTATATAATGAGTAAATATGATATTTAAAACATTATTATAATTTTAAATATGATATATATATATATATATATCCTATTCACAAGAACCATAACTTTCATGACAAAATGTACCAGAGAAAACAAGGCAATTAACACCCAAAACAAAGAAAATAAGGAAATATTATTAATAAACGGGAATTCAAATGTTATTATTGGATCATATATGAGATTATAAATATGATTATGGTTTTTTAGTAATTTAATTACATGATTAAAACCATTATGCAATAGGCACATACACGTACAAAGGAAATTGAACCTGAGGTAAGGGTTTCTCATCTCACTTTTACTTTCAGGAGACATACTCCATATTCACCACTTATTTATTTTTTGTGATGTATATACTAAATTTTTTTAATGTTATATCAAGAATTAATTTATATTAATGATATTTAAAATCTTAATTTAATGTTATTTCTTTCATAGGGCTTATGATTCAAAAGTTACCAAAGTGGTAAGAGGTTATTCAACAATATCATTGTTATTCAGGATTGTTTTTTAATCCCCATTAGGATTATTATTTGATATTTCTCTCTTAAATCAATATATTTTATTTTTGTTTGTTTATTAATGAAATTTTTCATCTAATAGTACTATTTCTCCTCTATTTGTTACTTAAAATGATTACGAATTTTTTTATAGAAAATATGAATTTATTCTACTCTTTGATCGGAAATCTTTTTTCATCAAAACCCATACTGTATAAAATTGTTTTCAAAAATATTTTTAACATTTTAAAAATTATTTATTAAATATATTTTTACTCATTTTTTTAATTCTTACAATATTTTTTTAAATTAATCTTCATGTTATTTTCAAAACAATTCCTATTTAGATTTTACCAAAAAAATGTGAAAGGAATATTTTTTTAACATGTACAACATGGATGGAATTTTCAACAATCCTAGAAAATAAATGTTTTAAAGATTATTTTACAATATTTGAAATATTATTTACAACTAAAATGGTTTTTTAAATAATTTTAGAACTTTTGGTTTTAAAATTATTTTCAAAGTGAAAATTTCATTTTCCTCAAAAATGTTTTTAAAGTTATTTTGTGGTTGTTCTACTAATCGACAACATCAACACTTTATTGAACATATCATATAATAGGGATGTGTTATATTTATACCATACTTATTCATTATTTGGTTGTTTAATGATCACTTTTAATGAGGATGTGCAATTTTACTACCGTTCACCATATTACTATTAATAGTTTATGATTATATTTACTAATTGGGGAAAGTATTAAAATTTCATTTGATAGTTATTAAATATAAATGTTTATTTTGATTTTTTTTACCCCAAATATATGTGTAATGTATTATAATTTCAAAGTGATGGGTTGGACTGATATAGCCCCATGATTTATTAGTAAGTCTCATGAGACAAACTAGATTGGGTTTTGGCTGATGCCTTACCCATTTATTTAGATGTCTTGGATTAACACCCTGATGGTATTAGATGTATTGGTACATGGCCTTAATGGTATGTTTTAGATGGCTAGAATTATGTATTACATCATCATGAATTCAATTATTGATATTCCATGCTATTAATTGATTATTTATAATATCAATGGTTAAGTTTTAGGATCATGTGATTATTTAAATGGCATTATATGATCATTATTGATTACTTTCATATTATGATCTAGTTATTGATTAAATGGAATGTGTTTCAGTTATTTACCTTCTCATATTTATTATGCCTTATTTATTCATATCTTCCACTCTATTCTTACCCTTATTGAGCATCTGAGATCACCCTTTTCTTATGTTTTATTTTCCCCAGGATATAAGGAAGTATTTTTTGATTGATATACAAGGATACACTAAGGGGGAAAATGGAATTCTCAATGAAAATTATTTGAGTATTTTATTTTTTAAAATGTAATGTGAATTTCAATTGTGTATCTAGTTTACCAAGATTACTAAACTATTCGGTCCTTTGGGATGTGATTCCTTGTATCTTATAAAAATATAATAAAGTGACATCGGCTCCAAAAAACTAAGTTTGGGGTCGCTATAGTTGGTATTAGAGGAAATTTAGTAGAAACCTTAAGAACTAGATTTTGGAAAACATAGATTACAAAACATAACCCTATGATATATTTTTAGGATAAGTATAAAAGAGCATCCTAAAGTTTTGGTAAGGAATAGGCTATGTGGTTTTTCTTGGAAAATAAATACCTATATGGATACTACAAGTTGATGTGGTTCTGGAATAGATGTACCTAGGGGTAATAAATTTGAAAAGTGAACATTGAGATTGACCTGATTGTTACCTGGTATATGAAAATGGGCCTTAATGCACACCTGGTTTTGAACTCTTGGTATATATGCTTAGGCTAATTTACATTTTCTTTAAAAACCATTATAAAGTATTTGAAAATAAATATTTACCCAAAGAAACCATTTTTGTGATTATGAGATTATCTATGCATACATTTTTTTAATTTTTGATAAGTTTTTCACTAGTATAGAGATTATATATTATGTTTCATAATTTTATAAGCAAATCTAGTATATGAAATTGTTTATAAATGGAGACTAATGGAATTAATGGAAACAGTATCAATTCCCATGCACCATATAGGTATTTATCCCCTAAACAAGATAATAAAGCTGGAGAAAGAGCTGCAACTAGAATTGATCAAATTATAACCATATTGGGGAAGCTAACTCAGGTTATGAGTATTAATATTTCCTGTATACAGCAGCCTATTAATCCACCATGTGGTGTAATGATGTTAGACTACATCATCTGTCAATAACCACTATCATTCAAAGGGACAACAAATGAATTTTTAGTTAATAAATGTATAAGTTTATTATATAATACATCTATTGCTTTGGGAAGTAGAAAAAGGAAGAAAGGTGTCATTGAAGTTTATCATATCTTTGAAGATGTGGATCAATGGTGGTCATTAATTCAAAATACTAAGGATAAGAAGGTAATATAAATCATATAATTGAAGGATTTCAAGTTAATCTTCTTGGAAAAATATTTTCCTCATGAGAAATGAGTGAATATAAAAAGACATTTCTTGATTATAAGTAGAAAGAAGAGGAAAATGTTAGTAAGTATGAAGCCATATTTACAAGGTTAGAAAGGCATGTTTTGGACTACATACATAATCCAAAGAGAAATATTGATTATTTCTATCATGACTCGAACCATACTGGGGATCGAGTCACAACTACCCAAAGCCCGCCTCCATAGGCCAGGGGTGGATACATGCACAAAGGCATAAATAACTTATGGAGGAAATTTCATAAGTACTTGTACACATGCACATAGCCAACTCAATGAAAATTGTAAAGGGAAAGAAGAAAATATGAAACACTATAATAAAATAAACCAAGTATGCACGAACCTCTAGACAGTACAAAAGTACTATAGTGTAAGATGAAAATTAACGGGTAAAAATACACATCCAACTATAAATGTGTCCCAACATGACAAAAAACTGGAAAATTAAATAGGTGAGAGATATCACAGCTCTTAAATTTAATGCTATGACCACTTTACATGGTCTAACAACCCAGTATACCTAAGATCCTCTATAATTATGGTAAACCTATCTATCATCTGCATAAGACAAGATATGTGTTGGAAAAGCGCATATAGGGTTGAGTATAAACACATCTAGTAGGATGCCCTGAAAGTTGAGGGGGAATCAATAAGAGATACAAGAGGAAGATAAATATAATAGGTATCATAAGGTACAGTGAAAGAGTATAGATCAACCCAATAAAGAGTGTTAGTAATCTTGTCCAAACACAAGGGGAAAACATTTTTAGTAGATGAACTGCCTATAGAGACTTCACCACCTTTATTAGGAGAGTAAACTCATCCAACCACAAGAAGCTAGAAATAGAAATCACGTGGCATACCATGTGAATCTTAGCCTCTCCTAGAAATAGAATTTCTAAATCCAATAATTGGATACAAAAGAAAGTTATATATATTCTCAGTCAAAGAATATCAATTGAGAGAGTAAGGGTATATCCATCTAACAGCTCATCCTAAGAAGAAGTGTAGAAAATAATCCCAAAATTCCATCAATGATGCCTAGAATCTCATGTGTCTTCCCTAAACACCCAAGTATAAGAAACCCATTCACTACACCTTGATATTATCCTCTTTCGGTGGAACGGAATTTCCTACATAGTTTTAGGTCATGTCAAAAACACGCATATCGGTGGGAAAAGTATCCCTCTTCCTTGTGAGTCCAAAGCTACATAAAATCATGTCTCATCATTATGGTGCACAGTCGAGGGGCCAAAATTCATAGATAGAGGACTCATTCCCTGGTAGAATAGGAGTGTTCCACTCTGGTAGTTGATGGAGGAACCATGCCTTTCCAAGTAGGAGGGTTCCCTTCTGATGGTCGAGGACCCATGCACAGCCCAGCTATAGGGTTCAAGTCTAAGACATCAAGGACTCGTGCCCTAATATTGTATGAGGGTTCTACTCAGTAAGTCAAGAACCCATGCCCAGACCATATGGAGGGTTCCACTCTGATATTTTTTGAGGACCCATTCATAGCCCAATTGGAGCATTCCACTTGAGAGTATATAGAGGACCCATTCACATCCTAGTTAGAGGGTTCCACACTAGAATACATCGATGACCCATACCCATCCCAGCTGGAGGGTTCCACTCAGGAGTAAGAATCTGGTGATCCTAAATGATCATTGTTATCATTAAGGTCACCTTAGAAGGTTGCATTCCTATAACATTTCACATCATATCTTGAAATACACAACTGATGGAACTATCACATTATACCTGAAAAAACACTTTGGATATGCTACTTGCGGGCCAAAAACCGAGTTCAAATGATGGAGATATGGAAGGTCAAAGTTTCCCAAAAAGAAAACTAGGTTTACACAGTATTTCAATGGACCCACACAATGTGTGAATCCACTTCACAGCCTAGCCTTGTCCATAGATAGCAAACAGATTCAACCCAAGTAGTAGTACACACTGTGTATGTGGACTACACGGTGTGTCCTGGATAACCGGGACCAAGGTTGTGTATTGCATGTTGTGCCCATGTATTGGGGTACACGATCATGTACCTGACCCTGTGTACTTCCACACTAGTTCCCATCCATGTGATCCATCACACAGGTTTTCAAACAGGGATATGGTACACAACATGTAAGGGAGGTTTACAGGTTGTGTCACCCTAAGTTTTTCTGAAACCCTAGTGTCATTGCTAAGGGGTCTACACATCATGTGTTCTCCATTGAACATGGAATATAGTCAGGTTTTTGATAGAAATATCAGATTTTCCAGATCAAGTCTTCACACCTTGATTTAATCCTTTTCTCTCCAAATACAACACTAATCTCATCCAAATATTGTGGATCTATATGGAAATTGTGATTTTAGACTGCCGCTCACCGAAATTGCCTCTACTCGAGTTTAAGGATTCTTTCATTCATTCTACATGATCTCATAGATTTAACCCTTGAACATTTAGCCTCAAAAGATCGAATTAATCATCCTTGTCCCACAAGATTCCATGATCTATGCTTTTCTCACCAATGTGTTCTTATTTCATCAATCTGTCGTGAATCCTGGAGTCTGATCGAGCCTAGTACCTCCTAGAAAAGTCAAAATATGATCGTGGGGATCCAACCATGGAAGAACATGAATCAAAGGGGGATAGAAGAACCATAATCCAAGGTTTAAACATCATTATCCAAGAAATCTTGTCCAATAATCTAGAATGGGGATTATAAAATTAAAAAACAATGAATAAACCAAGTAATTTCTATACGTGGGAACATACAGATTTTGTAACTAGAATAGATCCATAAAAATGGGTGGATCTACTCAATTGTTTAATGTAAAGTAATAAAAACATAGAAATATGAGTCATACCTTGATTGTGGATTGATCGTTTGTAAAGAAACAATTTGTGAGGAGTCATCACATTTGTTGTATCTTTATTAAATATGATTTAATGTTCTGCCTTTGTTCATCGTGATCTTCTAGAAGAAGGAGGAAGAAGAGATTTCATTAGAAATTGTAGAAATTATGAGGCTAACCCAAGTGATGTTTCCAGGATGATATGTTTATAATAATTTTATTTTAGGTTAAATGGATTATTTAATTAATTAAATAATTAAATAAATCCCCTTAATATGCCTCCAATGAGTGAGGGGTTCGAACATCTCACTCTAACTCATTCTATTTCATGCCTAGCGTAAACACCATGTTTTGGACACAAATGTGGTCTTAGATTTTTTATTTGACCAATCATTTAAGATTTATCTCATTTTCTAGAATAATTTTCATGCGAAATATAAAATATATTTAATATTTTTGATAAAATTATTTTTGGGAACACCGGACCTTCGAATTGTACGTCATCTCAGCTCCTAGATCTGGAAATATTTTAAAGTCTTACAAGGAAAAAAATGGGTCTCTAAATCATTTAATCCTTCAATATTTTCATCCATGAAAATAAAAACTAGGAAAACAATTTGGGATACTGAACCTGTTCCTAGATCTCCCACTATAAGGAACTCTCCCACAAGTTTTTGTTCTTCCATAGTATGAGAACTAAAGGGATGGTCCATCTACGTAGGGTCTGCTCTTCCTGATCCTCGATCACCACTGGGTGATCCAAAAATGTGTCTCCATCCTTGATGCCCACCTCAGCCTTGTAGATGATGTTCATGGAGCTCATGCACGTATCACCTCAACTACGAAACATTGAAGATGTCTTGAACTTGCTCCATCTATGGGGGTAGGGTGAGGTAGTAAGAAATATCTCCAACCCTCTACATGATCTTTAATTACCTAATGAACCTCAGGGATAGCATTCCTCCATGGACAAATCTCCATATTCTTCATCATAGGGATACTCTCAAGAAAATTTGGTCTTTGTTCTCAAACTCCAAGGGCCTATGGAAGAGATATGCATAAGATTTGTTTCTTCTCCAGGTCATCCTCATCCATTCATTGATGACTTAGACTTTCTCTATTATCACCTTCACCAACTCTATTCCCACAAGATATGACATTCCAATATCTTATCAGAATAAGGGTAACCTACAGGTTCTCTTATACAGGGCCTAAAAATGTGTCATGTTGAAGGTAGAGTGATATTTGTTGTTTTATGAAAAATCTACCAAGGGAATGTGATCCTACCATCTCTATCGGAAGTCCAATACAAAATCCCTCATCATATCCTCCAGGACCTAGATAGTGCACTTGGTCTTCCCATCAGTCAGGGGGTGAAAGGATATACTCATACATAATTGAGTCTTGAATTTCTCCTGTAGGCCTCTCCACAATCATGATGTAAACCATTTTTCACGATCAGAGACAATCATCAAGGGCACCCCTTGAAGGTTGATGATCTCTCATACGTACAAATGCCCTAAACTCTCCACCAAACTCTGCTCCCTGAGGGTAAGGAAGTGCATCGACTTCGTGAGTTGGTCAATTATCTCTGATATGGTGTCATGGATATTCTCTATGTATTGAATCCCTATAAAAATTCAATGGATATGTTGTCCCACATCCACTCTGGGATCTCAAGAGGCTTCAACAAACCTTCCAAAACTTGGTGCTCAGCCTTCACCTGCAAACAAGTGAGGCACCGAGAGATGTACTTGGATACAATTATTCTCTTTTCAGACCACCAAAACTATAACTAAAGGTCTCTATACATACTCCCCACACTATGATGTACATATGGGGAGAAGTGTGAAACTCCTACATCACCTTCTCCTATAACATGAATGGAACTACTGTTCACCCCTAGAATAATATGACATGATTCCCTACTTAAAAATTTGTATCTTGTGAGTCATATATGGATAATTGATCATGTAAGCCCTCTTAGTAGATGTCTCCAATATGGGACTCTCCCACATGCTTGAGAAGAAAATAATTCAACACCATCGATTGTAGAAAATTCATACCCTCCTACTCCACTAGGGTCAGTTGTAGGGAAGCTAACTTCTCTAAAGCTTCTTATACTAGGCGAGCCAGGGACTTCCTGCTAAGGGAATCTACTACTGAGTTTAATTTCCCTAGAGTATATAATATCTCAAAGTTTTAATCCTGCAAGTACTCCAACCAAGGTCATTACCTTATGTTCATGTCTCCCTTTGTGAATACATACCTAAGACTCTGGTGGTCTGAGTAAACTATGATGCACTATCCCAGAAGTTAGTGCCTCTACATCCTTAGATTGAAGACTACTGCTGCTATCTATAGGTCATGAGTTGCATAGTTCTGCCCATGGGGTCCCAACTTCCTCAATCTATATGTGATAACTACAAACTACTTCATCAATACAAAATTGATCCCAACTCTTGAGGCATCACAATACACTAGTAACTCAATTTATTATTCTAGTAGTCTCAACAATGGAGAACTCATCATCATCTTCCTCAACTCCTCAAATTCCCTCTAACAATTATAATAACAGGTAAATGGATTCCCTTTTTATGTCAGGGAGGTCAAAGAGGTTTCAATTTTAGATAATTATACCACAAACCTCTTGTAGTACCCCACCTCACCAAGGAAGCTCCACACCTATGACACATTATTGGGTGGTTCCCAAGAAATAACTTCTTTGATCTTCGTTGGATCCACATATAAACCTTCTTCAATTAGAACATTCCTCAGAATGTAAACCTCATGAATCCAGAAGTAGCACTTCAATAGCTTTCCATAAAAATAGTACTCTCGAATCAAGTTATGAACCATCCTCAAGTTCTCTACATGATCCTCCTATGATGAAGAGTAAATGATCATTTCATCGATAAAGATAAAAATGAACTGGTCTAAATACATCTAGAAGACCAGGTTCATCAAATACATAAACACAGTGGTGGAATTCATCACACCGAAGGGCATCACTAGGAACTCATAATGTCTGTAGTGACATTGACATACTAACTTTGGAATATCAGCCTCACGAACACATAACAGATGGTAGACGAACCATAGATCGGTCTTGGAGACCCATCTCATGCCTCACAACTAATCAAAGAGGTCATCAATCATTGAAAAGGGGTACTTGTACTTTATTGTGGCTAGGTTTAGGTGATGATGATCCATGAAAAGTTGTATGCTTCTATTCTCCTTTTTCACAAATAGGAATGGAGCTGCTTGGGGGGATACACAAGGTATGATGAAACATTTATCATAAAGGTCCTACATCTAAAATTTCAGCTCTTAGAGCTCTTTAGGTGCCATTTTATATTCCATAGAAGATATCAGAGTGGTTTTAGGATTTAAATAGATGCAAAACTCTATCTCCCACTACAAAGGTAGTCCTGGAACATCCTTAGGTAATATGTTCAGATAATACCCCACGACTAAAGTAAACCAAATGCCAGAAGAGCCTATTTCACCTAGGGATATACTCTCTAGATGATGGGTAATGGGATATATTATCCTATTCGTAGAACCCACTTACCCTATAATGAGATATCTCTTTTCAGAAAAGCAGAACCGCATCCCATCAGCACATAATCACCTGACTTATCTGTGGTGATAATCAATCTAGGCTCGGACCATGGATAAAAAATCCATACCCAAGAATATTTCATATGGTTCCATCATGATGACCAAAAGGTCCCACATGAACATGTATCCATAGCTCACACTATTGGCAGATGAAAGATAAAGAATAAGTGTTCCCTGTAAGAACCTCAAGACGAAGCTGTTGTGCAAGAAGCTCAACTGGGAGCTCCATCTCTCACACCAGGAGTATATAGATAAAGGAAATAATACAGAAGAAAGAGTATAATAAACAAATATCATACCACTTATCATCTCATGTGCTTCCGGATCATAGACATCCAAAGCCTGTAGTTGTCTGCAGCCCCATCTGTCAGATCCCTCCGACAGACTCGGGATGCCTAGTGGTGGTGGTGGAAGGATCTCATGATGGTATCGACCACCCATAACTCCTCCTTCTCCTATTCCATCTCCACCTCTCAAGGTACTAACATGTCCACTCCTGGTAGATCACTGATCATAGGGATACATCTTCCATAGTGCCCAATCAGATATCTGCCTATGCTTCTCAACATGTCTAGTCAGGAAGTCTTGTGTCATGTGAGCTCACACGTCCCAAGTAAAGAACTGCCCCTATCTGGGATGACCTAATACTCTACTCTTCCTCAAACCATGAACCTGAGTCTAATCATGGAAGTATCACCTACGCC
This sequence comes from Viscum album, assembly GCA_963277665.1. NCBI lineage: Eukaryota > Viridiplantae > Streptophyta > Magnoliopsida > Santalales > Viscaceae > Viscum > Viscum album. Next base: position 55,012,393 of record OY728136.1, read on the forward strand.
AATATCCCAGTGCCTGTAGTTTGCTAGCTGTTGCAAATGAATCAGCTATGTGACACCCACTGCTAGCTCCAGTTGTCTGACATCCCTCTAACAAAAAAATTTCTATCACAAGTGCCTGCTCCAGCACCCCGACATAGGTGGGGATGCACAAGGGTACAAGGATTTCTTAGATCGCTCTATGTATTTCCTAATCAAACTTTCATGATTATAAGTAGTCATTACAAATCACGTTAATGGAGTAATATGAAAGGTCTATGAACTAGGTCGTGTACTCATTCACCATCATCCTTTCCTAGCTTCAGAAGCTCTTAGATCCAGACGAATCATATGTTTGAGTGGTAGTACTCCTTAGAAAATAGCTGATGGAAGTCATCCCATGAGGGTTTTGACTCATCGTTCATATGTATAAAAAGGATCCACTAATTCCCAACAGCTCCATGGAAAAGGTTGGATGTTAGTTCTAATACCTAATACATCAGGGTATGAACAATCCTAAGGATATGGACCATTGAATATTTCCAATCCTTTGTTTCCTGAAGATATACCACACCCTAGAACCTCAATGGTCTCTAATGCTAGAACTCATGAAGTGCACTAAGCCTACACACATCCTCATCCTGTTCTACTAGGATGATATGCTTCTTGATAGGTGGAGGTTCTACTAACTTCCCACTTGGAGGAAGGGGATAACAGGATAGACCCTGAACAAAGTCATCATCACTCGTAGGGTATCTATCATGAACCAGAGCTGGTATCCTAGATGCTTGTCATCACGGAGACATCCTGAAAGATATCAAAGAGTACCAAAATCATATGATCATATATATATATATAAACAATAATGGGTATCTAAATCAAGAAGAATAGTCAAAGACTCAATCCTATATGATGTGTGTTCCATTGATCCCAACAACAAATTTCTCGGCATTCTAAGTAGACAAGAAAGTAGTTAAGGTAATGGGGAATGGATATGTCAGCTTTTGCACCATCACTAGATTCCCTGGCCTGAGATCCACACTCAAGACACATTGACATAGTTGCCCTAAACCAAACCAATCCTCTTAAGTTGAAACATCTAAACAATGTACCAAGAAAATAAATTTCTCTTATACCAATATTTCATGACCCGACCCATGCTGGGGCTTGATATGTAACTACCCTAATCCCACTTCCATAGGCTAGGGTGGTGACAAGAATTGATGACATAAATAACTCGGGGAGGCCTTACTTAAGTACTAGAATGCAAAAACATATCCAAATCAATGAAAAGTGCACAAGTAAAGAAGAAAATATGCAACACTAGTCTAAAATAAACCAAGAATTCATAAACCTTTAGATAGTACAAAAGTAAGGTAGTGTAATCTGAAAAGTACAGGGGGGAAATACATGCCCAAATAGAAATGTGTCCCAACCTGATAGAAAAATGGAAAATTAAATATATGTTAGAGAGATCAGCTTCTGAATACAAAGCTACAACCACAGTATGCAGTCCAAGCACCCAGTATTCTTAATCTCCTCTACAGTCATGGTCAACCTACCCGTCTTCTATATAAGACATAATACATGGGGGGAAAAGAACATGCAGGGGTGAGTATAAACAAACCTAGTAGGATGCCCTGAATGATGAGGGTGTAGATGTAAGAGAAATAATAGTAAGAGAAATACAACGGGTATCACAAGGTATAGTGAAAGAGTACATATTAACCCAAGAAATATTGTAATAAAATGAAATCATAAGGGGATAAACATGGTGGGGAAATGAAATACCCATCGAGCCTTCACCACCTATAGTAGGAGAGTAAACTCATCCAATAATGAGAATCTAGAAATAGAAAGCATGTGGAATACCATACAAGTCTTTGCCTCTCCTTGAAGGAGAGTGTCCAAATACAAGGAGTGGATACAAAGATGGATATATATATATATATATTACCATTCAAATAATCCCAACTGAGAAAGTAAGGGGACCAACATCTCATAGATCATCCCATGAAGAGGAGTATGCAATGGTTTCAAAAATTTTGTCAATGATGCCCAGCATCTCATGAATCTTCTCTAAAAACAAAATTCTAAGGAACTCATTCACCACACCTTGATACTTTATTATTTGGGTGTAACTGACTCATTCGCATGGTTTTAGGTCGTATCACAAAAATGCATCTTAGTGGTGAAAGTGTCTCTCTTCCTCATGAGTCCAAAGCTAGGTCAAACTACATCTCGTCACTATACTACATAGTTGAGGAGTCACAATTTCTAGATAGGGGACCCATTCCCTGCTACAACAGGAGGTTTCCACTCTGGTAGTTGATAGAGGACTCATGCCCTACCCAGCTAGAGGGTTCCACTCTGATGATTGAGGACCCATGTCAAACCCATCTATATGGTTCCACTCTAATTCATCAATGATCCATACCCTAATACCGTGGGAGGGTTCTAATCGAGAAGTTGAGGACCCATTCCTATCCCAACTGGAGAGATCCACTCTGATATTCTTTGAGACCCCATGCCCATCTCATCTATAGGGTTCCACTCGATAATCTTTAGAGGACCCATTCCAATGCTGGCTGGAGGGTTTAACTATAGAATCCATCGAGGACCCATGCCCAACCCATATGGAGAGTTCCACTTAGGATTAAGCATCTTTTGGTCCTTCTGGATCACTAATGGCATCGGGGTCACCTTAGAAGGTTTCATTCTCATAACATTTCACATCGTAACTCAAAAAACACAACCAAGGTAACCATCATGTTCTATGAATAAAAATACTCAGGATGGGATACTCACAGGCCAAAATATAATTTTAAATGAAGTAGATATAGAATTAAAAAGTTTTCTAAAAAGGAAGATAAGGGTACACAACATGTGAGGGGACCCACATGGTATGTGGCCCCACTTCACAGCAAGGTTGTGTCCTTTTACAGAACATGGCTTCATCCCATGTAGTATTACATGTCGTATAGGTGGAATACATGGTGTGTCCTTGATAACTGGGATTAGGGTCGTGTCCTGGATATTGTGTCTGTGTATCAAAGTATATGGGTTTGTACCTAACCCCTTCTACTTTCACACGGGTTCCCATCTGGGTGAGCTATCACACAGTTTTTTCAACAGGGGTAGAGTAGATGGCATGTTAGGGAGGGTTACATGCCATGTCATCCGAAATTTTTCTGAAACCCTAGAGCCACCACTGAGGGTGATACGCACCGTGTGTTATTCATTGAACATGAAGTTTAGTCAAGTTTCTGATAGAAATCCCATGTTTCAAAATCTAGTATTCAGACCCCAATTCAAGCCTAGAGGCTCCAAATCTAATGATAATATCACCAGAATCTTGTGGATCTAGCTAGAAATCATGAATCTAGGACAACAATCACTAGAAATCACCTTTTCTCGAATTCAGGGATTCTGTCATTCATTCAGAACACTCCCACGGCTTCAACCCTTGAAGATCTGGCCTCAAACCATCAAATCTATCATTCGCATCCTACAATATTCACATATCTATGATTTTCTCACTGATCTGTTCCTATTTTGTCAATCTATTATGAATCCAGGAGTCTTATTGGGATCAGTACCTCCTGAAAAAAAGTCAAACTGAGACCATGAGGATCTAACTGGTGAAGAACACGAAGAAACGGGGGACAAAATCACTAAAAACCAAGGTTTAAACATCATTTTCCGATCATTCTTTCCCAACAATCAAGAATGGGGATTCCAAAATTAGAAAATGATGAATAAATTAATTTCTATATATGGGCACATATAATGTTTGAAACTGGAAAAAATCCAAGAAAAGGGGTGGATCTGCTGAATCATCTAATCTAAAGTCATAAAAACATCAAAAGATGTGGAATACCTCAATTAAGGATTGATAGTTGGTGAATAATGTGTTCACCAATGATTTGGGAGTTGTTGTTGTGTTTGTTACATCCTGATCCAATCTAATTTAGAGTTCTGACATTGTTTATCATGATCTTCTAGATGATGGAGGAAGTAGAGATCTCACTAGTGATTGCATAAATTATGAGTCTAATCCTAGATAGGTTTACATAATGATATATTTATAATAATTTTAGTTTATGTTAAATGGATTATTTAATTAATTAAATAAATCCACTTAACATACCTCAAAAGAGTGAGGGGTTCGAACATCCCACGCTGACTTATTTTATATCTTTCCTAAGGTAAACACCACATTACGGACATAACCATAGTATCAGATTTTATACCTGCCCAACCATTTAAGATTTATCCTATTTTATTTAAGAAGCTATGCGTTCAATATAAAATATATTTAATATTTTTTATAAAATTAATTTTGGGAACACCTGGTCTCATAATCACGTGTAATCTCAATGTCTAGCTCTATAAATATATATATATAAATATTTGAAATTCTTTCAAGGAAAAAATGGAGTCTATATAGTTTCTTTAACGTGATTAATCCAATCCTTTGAAGGTCACTAATCTCTAAAACATTCTTATCATAAAAGTACATAGTATCTTATGCTATTAAGATAGAGAAATATTTCTCCAATTCTTATGGATTGGAAGGGAAAAAGAGAGTAAGGGGTTGACAAAGAAAAAAATGTTAAAGGGAAGAAGGGAAATAAGGATTTTCTAGCATGTGATACTTGTGGAAGGAAACACCTTGGTACATGCTTAAAAGGAAAATGGGTTTTCTTCAAGTATGGAGAAAAAGTAAACCATGCCCATGATTTCAAGGGTAAGAAAGAATCTTATAATGTGAAATGATTTAACTGTAAGGATATGGGGAACTACACAAAGGAATTCCCCAAGTATCAAGAAACTATACCTCAAAATTAAATAAGAGATCAAGGTAGATCTTATACAATCAATACAAATGAAGTGGAATGATTAATTTTCTTGTGTTTGGATTCAAAAATTATGTTATAGGAGTATTTTAATCAATGATATTCTTATTGTAAGAATTATGAAATGTATAATAATTGTACTATAGTGGTATTTATTTAAGTATTTGGAAGCATATGTTGAAAGGTGCCGGTGGACAATAAAAATGATTCAATGGAATGTTTAAATTCTTATAAAACACATGAATGAGGGAAAGATAACCCTTAATATGTTTCTAATGTTGAGATAATGATGTTGGGATAAATATAATATTGTTATGGATAAGGTAAATTGGATAGTATTGACTACCTTGGAACCAATTAATGATTTTTTGAAAAATTGATTTATGTTGTCATTGATGGAGTTAACAACATTTTTTGGATTTAAGTAATATATCCAATAATATGTGTTTTATTTAAGTAATAAGGAATAATTCATGTTTTCAATAAGGTTTTAAAGTAATTTTGGTCGTTACTATGTTTCAAGAGCATAAATTATGAAGGAATTCACATGGTTGGTATGTGATGATCAAGATCTACTTAATATTGTTTTAGGGATTAATTATAAGTTCATTTAGGAAATTTAATTCCCTTATTTATAAATTTTCCAATTTTAATCTTTTTAAGGGTCATAAGATTAACCATTAATGAAATGGATTAAGTTTAACTTTGGATGTGGTTTTAGAGATTAATTTATAACTTCACCATATGAATATTTGTGTATATTAGATAACTTTTACTAACCATTTTTTATAATAATAACTAGAGATCTAAGGAATGACTGATGATTCTTTTATAGATCTTATGATTGGTTAAAATTTAATTTTAGTTCTTTAGTTATAAAAAATCATTTTTGGTTATTCATATATTGGAGTAAGTGATGAATTGGAAATTGATCGAAGTATAATCAAATGATGAAATTATTATTATAAAATAGAAATGTATCAAGTAAGTATATTTCCTTATATTCTTATATAGTTAAATAAATATTCAACTTTAGGAAAATGATCTTCAAACAAAAATCTTATCTTATTACATTCATGTATGATTAGTTAAGTGGCCTTTTAAATCAACACATATTTTTTTGTTTTGAGGTCCTTAACTTTCCATTGATAATTTAATTTATTATGATCAATTAACTATATTATTCTCTATAATTATTTACAGTTTTCTTCTATGTCCATATATTCACTTTCCACCAATGTTCTCCTACATAGAAACCTAGTTATGTGTTATTTCATATGACCTTTATATTTTCCTTTAACTCTTATAAAGAGGATGTTTTATTAAACCTTCTCATGGTGTGATATTTTGAGAAGTATATTTTCAAAATACAATACCATTATTACCAATACTAAGATTAAAAAATGAGGACACAATTTATTTAACGGAGTAGAAAGTAACACCTGAGATTTTAAAAAATGAACATAATATTTGATACCATAAATGAAATGAAAAACCAAGTGTATAATGGAATATAAAATCCTCATAACTTATGATATATTTATTTGTAAATAAATTCAATCTCTTTGATATCCTTTAATGCATGAAACACTGAATTTGAACAAAATGTGATACTATATTAAAATATCATTATTTAGACATTACCACTATAAAATATCCATTAAATTGGTATATATGATTATTACTAACTAAATTATGAAAATTATATGGTTTAAAAATTTATGAAATAAATAAAATGGATATCTATTTATTATAGATAAAATTAGAACCATTTGAAAGAAAAATAAATGTTTTCTGAAAAAACTTTATTTCTCTAAAAGGTGGTTTAGTAGCACTTTGCACACATAATTTTTTAATAATTTTTACGAACCTTAGAATATATATTTGAAAGAATAAATTTCAATTTTAAAATAATAATATAAAAATTATCTTAGGGTATTTTATATTTTTCTAAAAAGTTTCATTTTTTGATGAATAGTTAAAAATACTGAATTTTAATTGAAAACTACCTTTTTATTTAAATTATTTATAAAGGTAAATTTTTTTTTGAATTGTTATTAAAGTATAATTACTTAAAATATATATCAATTAAACTTTTTTAAGTAATTTTAATCATTTTCATATTGAATTGTTATGTAAAAACATTGTAAACTTTTGAACATTTTCTCTTTGAAAACCCACTTTCTCATCACGTATGCGGGATTAAATTTAAATTAAATTTCTTAAATAATGTGAATTAAATTTGGAAAAAATTTATTAAATATTTGGAATAATTATAATTTATATTTTCTAATAAGTTCAACTAAATTTTTTACTAAATTTAATAGTGAAAATTGTAAAAATCAATTATCATAGTTAAAGTTAAAATGGGTTTATCATGGGGTTAATCCAAGAAGATAAGGGTTAAAATAACCTAAAAAATTTTCAAAATATTATTTTATGGAAATATTTACATATTATTATATAAAACATTCAAAATTAAGGTTATTTGGAATATTTTTTCATATAAATGACTTTATCATTTTGGATTCTTTTGGGGAATTTCCCAGTAATTTCAAAGAGGGTTCTCTTTCCCTACTTATAAAATGGTACTCCCTCACTTCACTTATTCACACCTCCCAAGCCCTTTTTATCAACCAAACCCTAAAATAATATCTTTAAATCATCATTATATATATTATATAGCATATTTTTCTCCCAAAATACCATACTTATGGTCCTTAAGAGGAGATCCAAATGAGGTTTCTTGTAGATAATATAATTATCTTAACAACGCTATTTCTTTTTATTTCATCTTTTTACAACATAAACATTGTCTTAAAAATTAAAATATAATAAAAACATTATATACCATATAATTTTATTTTATTATGTTTAGGTAAAAGTATTTATCTATCTCCACTTCCATCAAATGGGAAATGAAATTATCGATTATCTCTATAGTGGACTACCACCTTGTGAACTGATATAGTTTGTTTCCCATCACACCATTTAAATGATGGATATAGTGATGGATTTAATTAAATTATATTATATTATCATATATAATTTTTTACTTACCATTTTCTTTCAACTATGATAATGTCGATCGTGGGTACGGCAGACTACTACCTCATAAAGTGATGTAATTCATTTTTCACTTATGCTTTTCATGGAATATAATAAGGTTAAAATTAATGAATACATGTGATATATATGAGATTATATGTATTATTTAATATTAATATTACACCCAATTTGTTACCCTTTCACTTGTTAAGATAATGATATCATCACTCGTGCGTATGTATAACCCACTCTCTCCATGAAGCGATTTGATTCATTTTCCATGTACAAATATCATAAATGGTTATAAAAAAGTATATACTGAGTAAATATTATATTCATAAAATTATTACAATTATTTATAAGATATATATATCATATTCATAAGAATCATATCTTTCATTAAAAAATGCACAGGAGAAAACAAGGCAATTAACACCAGAAACAATGAAAACAATGAAATCTTATTAACAAATTGGTGATAAAATGTTATTAAAGGATCATATATGATATTATAAATATGGTTATGGTTGTTTTATAAAGTAATAACAATATTTAAACTATTATATAGTAGTTATGAATTCATATAAAGGAAATATGACCAAAGTAAAGGGTTTATCCTCTTACTTTTACTTCTATGAGACATATGCCATATTCACCAATTATTTATTTTTTTATTGTATAAACTACCATTTTTGTATGTTATATAATCAATTAATTTATATTAATGGTATTTAAAGTGTCATTTAATGTTATTTCTTTCATGGTTATTATGATTCAAAAGTTACCAAAGTGGTAAGAGTTTATTCCACAATCTCATCATTATTCGGGATTATTTTTGTTTAAGTCCCACATGGGGGAATTATTTGATATTTATATCTTAAAATAAATATATTTTTTTATAATTTGGTTATTCATTAAAAATTTAAAGTAATAATTATATTTTTCCTCTCTTTGGTACTTCAAATGATTAAGAATTTTTTAAGAAAATCTGACATTATTTCTCTCTTCGGTCGGAAATCTTTTTTTATCAAAACCCATGTTCTCTAAAAATATATACAAAAATGTTTTTAACCTTTTAAAAATTATTTATTAAATAAAATTTTACCCATTTTTTACTTTTATAAATATTTTTTTAAAGTAATATTCATATCGTTTTCAAAATAATGCTCGTTTGGATTTTATTAAAAATGTGAAAGGATTATTTGTTTTAACTTGTACGGCATGAACAGAATTTGTATAGGTCATGACCAATCAATGTTTTAAATATTATTTTACATGTTTTAAAAGGTTATTTTAAAATAAAAATGTTTTCAAAATATTTTGTGAACTTTTAGTTTTAAAAATATTTTCAAATTGAAAATGTTATTTTCCTCAAAAACGTTTTTAAATATCTTTTTATAGTATTTATACTCATCAACAACATCGACCCTTTATTGAACTTATTATACACTGAGGATATTTTGTATTGATATCATCCTAATTCATTATTTTTTTTATTTCATGATTAGTTTTACTCGGGATATATAATTTTATTACCATTCATTATATTACTCTAGATAGTTTATGATTATGTTTATTAAATTAGGAAAGTATTAACATTTTGTATGATACTTTTTCAATAAAAATGTTTATATTGATTATGTTTCAACCAATTCATATGATGAATTTTTTTGACTCGGTAAGTTAAAGGGTGGTCCTCACTATATCCCCTTGATGCATCAGTAGGTCTCATGAGGCAAACTTGATTGGGTTTTAGCAAGGCCTTACTCATTTATATAGATGTATTGGAATAATTACTCGACAGTATTAGATGTATTCATACAAGGCCTTGATAGTATGTTTTAGATGTCTATTATTATGCATCCCATCATTATGAATTTAGTTATTTATATTCCATGTGATTATTTGATTAGTTAGAATATCCATGGTTAAGTTTTGTGCTCATGTGATTATTTATATGGGATTATTTGATCATAATTTATTCATGCCATATTATGATCAAGTTATTGATTAAATAGAATGTGTTCCAATTATTTACCATTCCGTACTGATTATTCCTTATTTATTCATAGCTTTTTTTGGATGCTTACCATTAATAAGCATATGATCTCACCACTTTCTTATGTTTTATTTTCCCTATGATATGAGGATGTGTTTTTTTATTGATATGCATGGATACACTAAGTGGAATAATATAATTCTCAAAGAAAATTTTCTATGTATTTTATTTTTTAAAATTTAATGTATAATTATAGTATGTATATAGTTTAACAATACTAATAAACTATTTGGTCCTTTCGGTTGAAATTCCTTATACTTATTCAAATGTGATAAATCAGACACCGACTCTAGGCTACTAGGGTCAGGGTCACTACAATATGAGTGAATGTTTTGATCAATAATGCATTAATCATATGAATACACTCAATAATCTCCCATATGTTTCATCATATGAAACACTTATTAATGATGGCTATTGTGATAGATATCTCACTGCTATAAAATATGGCTTTAGCCACATGAAAAAATATTCTTTTAAATATACAAAACTTATAGTCATGGGCATAGATACTTGTTGATATATGTGACCTTTTTACCACCAAAATGGTAGGAAATATTTTTTTTACCATCAAAAGTGGGTGGGAAATCACCTATATCCATAGGAAAAGCATTTTTATAGTTATATCCCCCTCCAAGAACACCAATAGACACGAGAATAAGGTTCTCATGGATATAGGTATATGATAAAAATATTTTATACATATATATATATTAATAAATTTTCACATATATCCATGGATGAGTTCTGTAGTTTAGTTGTATAGTTCTCCCCAAATTTTCTAGGAGTCTCGCATTCGAATATCTATAGCTTTTTATTTTTTTCATATGGATTCATATTTATTTATATAAATACAAGTATTAATTTATTAAAAATTAAAAAATAGTCAAAGTGGAAGGATGCATTGTGTACTATCTTCTAATACTAGGTTCAAACCACGATGCTTTTGATTTTTCTAACCCTTATATATATATATATATATAAACCCAACATTTTTTAAATAATTTAATGAATCAATTTTTAACAAAATGGAAATTATTGGAAGTGGATGTCTGTGAATCATGGGTTTGAGACCTGTGCAAACATATTTTTTTTAAAACCCCTAATATTTGTGGTAAAAATAATCGTGGAATTGATTGTTGTTAATGTGGCGATTGGTTATGTATAGATCAACCAACCTATATCTATGGGAACTACCCATGTATATGTTTAATGGAGCTTTTAGCTATATATTTAAAGATATATCCATTATAATAGGAGTTATGGGAACTATTCACATGGTTATAGGTTATAACCATGGACATTTAGGCTCTAGACATGGGTAGGACCCATGGCTATAACTTCATCTTCTACATGTGTCTAAACATTAAATCTTTAATATTTCAATGTCAATGATTAATAATAAGTTATTATGTGAATATTGAATTATGGTTCATATTTCTTATCATAGAATAAGTTATATAATCCAATAGAGATTTAGTGTTATGATATCATATACGCTATCTTATGAGACACCAATTTCATTAAATACAATATAGATAAATATACATCAAGTGTATACAGATTTAAGGAATATCTCCAACAATATCTCACTTTCACTGTAGCCTCATATACTTTGTGTCATTTAACCTTATATTTTATCATATATAATAAATTATGAAAGAATATAAAAAAATATTTTGGATATCTTCCAAAACACTTTTGAAACGCTATCATCAAATTCACTGTATATCAAATCATATTTAACACTTTGTGAATATATATCTAAAAATCCTTTTATATAAACTCTAAAACGCTTTTAAAGTAGATATCTAAGTTATAACTTAGTTACTATTCATTAAACCAAAAATTCTGACCCCAAAGGCCTTTGTAGCATTAAAAGAAAATACGAATTCTTGAATTTATAGATGTAAGCAAAGAGTGGCCTCTAGAAAAGTATTAGTTTCTCTTAAGATACAAATGGATTTGGTGTGATCTCTATCGAACACATGTATCTCTATACCAATATCCACTAATTGAATCATATAAAAGTGTAAATTTTCATATGATACCTTTGTATAATACATTGAGTAACTGTTGGGAAAACATCCCTCACGGTAACATTGAACAATTTTTGAGTTTTTTGTGTTTGTTGATAAAGATTATTTGTTTATTATCAAAGAGGGTTTCCATGGTGAGTTGTTGAGTTTTAGAGATATTGTTGAGATGAAATATTGAAAAAGAACCATTAAAATAGAACAAACAATCTAGAGGTGGTGCAAAAAGAACAGATCTAAGGTGGCGACATTTTCTTGTGTTTGACAAATATTTGGGCCTCAAAATTAAAAAATGGGGAAAGATGTTTTTGGGAAAGAAAGATACATGAAATATATAGGTTGGTATGGAAACTTTCATGAAATGCATGGTTTGGGGTCAGAATTTTGAAAAATGGAAAAGGAATGTTGCACGAAAAATATTTGAAAATGTGCGCAAAAGCTGAGGTTTCACAAAAGAAACTTGTGTGCCCAATACAACGTCAATTTGATGTTTGTGCACTCGAAGAAGATCTTGCACAAAAAAAAGTTAAATATTCCATGTAGGGGTTAGTGATTCCTATAAATAAAAGTTTACCCCCATCATTTCAGGAAGATCAACACTTAGAGAGAATCAGAGATTCAGATTGCTTAAGAATTTTATGTTTTGGGAGTTGCATTCAATATAAGATAGTTGCGTGTAAGATTGGAGTTGCGTGTAACATTGAAGTTGCGTGTAAGTGGGGTTTCATGAAAAAAGTGTAATCTTGTGCTCAGGGCATTAAAGTTGTATGAAAGACGTAGTAAGGGTTGCACAAAAGATTTGTAGTTACCCAGTAGTAATGTGGTAAAGTGGTATTCATCAGTGGATGAAAGTAGGACATCAATAGAGCATCTAGAAACAATGTAGGATGCATTAATTTGTGATAATTAAGGGACATACAAGTCTATAAACTATGAGGGGGTATTCTAAAGAAGTATTGAGCACACTTCAGTTGAGAAAGAGGTGATATTTCAAATTGTGATTAGTTGTAAACCAGGAGGGAAAGTGAGTCCACTCCAAACTTGTAAATAGTAGTGCGCTTATAGTAGATTTTCTACATCGGAATATTGTCAGTGTATTATTTTTTGGCATAGCCCATTGATGGTGAACCAAGTAAAATTTTTGTGTCCTGTGCATGCTTTAGTTTTTGTTCACACTTTACAGTGAGAAGGAGAGAGAATTGAGTTTTTTCCAACGATGAAACAAGATTAAAGGGGTAGTTTTTTTAATCTGGCATACCTTGATTCACCCCCTCTTAGATTATCTTGCCTAGTGGACCTAAAATTAACTATAGGACATGGATTATTTCAATCCCAAATATTTACTCATATGTTATTGATTCTCTGAGTATAAACTAACTTGGTTGGTGAATATATCACTTGTCATTCATCCTTTTAGATGGGCACATCACATGCCCATAATATGTTAAATAATCACATCACATGTCTAATTTAGGTACAATTGTACAATACATTATATCTCAATCTAGGGATTAGATGTAATACAATTCATACAAGATAAAAAAATCCCCTCTTGGTTGAGCTCTAATAAACGACATGATCAACAACATACCCAACCACCCCAGATTAGCTATACCTCAAGGATTGTATAAGAAATGTATCATAGTATAAGGGTTCTCATGCTAGGAATTTATCCAAACTTAGGTATAATAAAATCCAAATATGAAACATTCACCCCTAATATACCAAAGACATGGTGTATGACACTCCATGTGATATAGTTTTTAGGTTATCCAATGAAAATAATGTGTTTTGTGCCTCATGATCATATTTTTTATCTCTATACAAAATCCTACCCATACGAACCTTAAAATTCCATCACAACCAATAATACTCCATGATGAAAATCGGTTATGTATAACTCAAAGTTGTAAATTCAGAGGTAAATTATCATTTCACTTCATGAGTATATGCATCCACCATGAAAGAATGATAAAATAAGGACTACACTTTATATAATAAGATACATTTTATATTCTTTAACTTATTTAAGAATGTTAACAAAACCATAAAGAAGTGATTTCCTTATTATATCACGTATTATAGACTTTCAGATCAATCTTATATTTTCTTTACTTTTAGTGTTTTGTTAAAATCAGTACATCTCTATATAATCCTCACCACATCTCTATGTGATCATATGATATAAAAAATATCCCACTAAACACTATATTGTGTAATATCTATATAGTAATCTAGTTTAAATAATAGTGAGACTTGTGAATCATATACTTAATGTTTAACTATTTGAACATGGTATTAAAACTCCTTTACTTTACAACATCCTATGTTATTATGTTAATAACTTCTATTGTCTACTTAGAACTATTTATAACTTCATCATCATCATCATCATTTTTAGAACTCTTTCTATCAAAAATTTTCCTTGAGATATTTTATGTAACATTTTACTAACATACCCTAAACCTTTTAGGATATTATGTGACATTCATATTGTATTTTGACTATCATAATCTTTTATTTTGCTAACAATAAACTTTTCCAAGTACAAACATACTCCCACTAGCCTCTTAGAAACTATATTATTTTTAGAATATCATGATAAGATACAAAATCTATTTTTTGTCAGGAAATAACACTTAGTTCCTTTATTGATAACATTTAACAAATAATCTATTGTATCCATATTATATATGGTATTCTGTGTTTTTGGAGAAATATTTTGAAAAGAATATTTTATTATTTAAAATTTTACACTTATGGGTAATGGAATCACATCCAACATATTTTAACAAATATCCAGATAAATTACTATATCCTAGATAGAAAATTATTGTCCTTATATTATTCTTAATTATATCATACAATCTAATAAAATATAAACCATATGTATTAAAACATCACCTCTCATTTTTCATAACAATTATTTATTAAGAAATAATTTCTCATATCATATAAGAGATATAGACGAAAATAAACATCATTTATTTAGATATATCTAAATTCTATTTATTCATTTTCATCTATTACAAGATTTAGTAATCCTTTATTTTATCATTTGAATGAAAAATAAAAGATCAATCAATTCTTTCCTTGGTTCTAAAAATCTGTATATTTATAACACCTATAAAACATACAGTTTTTATCATATATCTTTCAAATCAAAGAATTGGTTTCTATAACACTGATATTAAACATAGAAGTTTTGTGGATTTTCTTAAAATCATTCAGACATATTAGGTAATTCCATCATTTGGAAACAATATCCTTCTTTTATGACATTACCTTTAGGTTTTAATGATTTTGACTGAATAATTAAAGAAAAAATTATTAGACTTTCCAAATAATATTTGCTTCTTCTAATTTTAACTTTTACAAACTTGTACGGTCTAAAAACACTAAAACATGGACACAATATTCCCCAGTTAATCTATCCTCGGAACTTTGAGAAAAATAGGTAAACATTTCCTAAACTAATTCAATTTGTCAAAAAATTTCCAATGATGATTAAAAATGAATTTTATAACCATAATAAGACTTAATTTAACTCTCTAATATCTCTAAGTTATTAATATGCTCAATCATATTAAATATATGAGAAATATATTAAATCCATTTAGTCATTTTACATTTAATACCTTAAAAATTAATTGGATAAATTATATGCTTTATATAATCATTTATTTGATTAACCTATTAAACTACTTCAATAATTGGTTAGTTATAAAGGAATTACTCCAATACATAGAATTTTACTTCTTTAAGATAATTTCTTAAGAATATTCTTACATTAAGCTTATTTTTTATATATTGATCTCAAAGTCAATTTTTTAATGAAGATCCTATTTATATCTATAATAGAATATTCTGTCAAATGATTATCTTTTTTTAAAACATTTAATAAGTAATTTTATTAAATTTTCTCCCACTAACATAATTTATCCATTTAAATTTATCGTATCTATTAGTTGGAAAATTTATATACTTCAATAATTAATCATTTTGCTTCGGAATTTCTCCCATTACTTAGTTATATATAAAAACAATTATATCATATACAAATATTGGATATTTTAATGGATAAATTTTTGCATAATCTAACATATAAATTATATCAACATTTTTCATTTGGTAATCTGATCCTATTAGGGTCACCCAACTAAGTTTAATCCAAATACAATTCCAAAAAAAGCACCATGTTAGGTTGTTGTGAGAAGTTATTTTTGTAAATTGAATTATATATTCTAGAAAACCTTTTTCTAAAAGGATATAGTCTAAAACTAGATAGAGACCTAGGTAGAAAAACCAGGGAGTCTAGAAGAAAAGTGGTTGTGGTAGCATGACTACCAGATCTGGATAAAGGGGTATGGTAGGAGAAACATACTTGTATAGGAATAACTATAATTGATACATAATAATAGCATGGTAGTTTGAAAATGTTACATAAGAATCATCATAGGGATATGAAATATTATCTCACAATGTTCATTGAGTTTTGTAAAGTTAAGGAAATGCATCATTTGGTAGATTTGAATGGATGGGGGTCACCGTATACATCAGATAGTGATGGAAACGTATCTACCGATTGGGATAGTCTATAAATATGACTAGTGGGGTCACTTGTTACATTGTAATTGAAATCTCGTAATAATTTTCTCTCTTTGGTTATAAAAAGTAATTGTGTTTATCTTATCGAGTGGGATTAAGTTTTGAACCACATAAATCATTTATATTCTTTGTTTCATTTGTGATTACCTTTATTCTTTCACTTGTGTGTATTCTAGAACATTAACTAGTGATTAAGATAATTGAAAATCAAATAATGGGGTTGGTTCCCTTATCAAGACATTTTAATTGGGTGTTGTTGAACTACATAACTAATGACCTCGTTCCACATGTGAGGTTCTAGAAGGACTTCTAGAATTCAATTTCTAGGTACATCAAGTGGCCTAGAATCTTGAATACATACTTATAGATTTTCTTTCCTTAGATTTATTAATTTTAATAAGATCTTACTAATTCTGAAAGAATGTATTTTAAATAATAAAATGTATAGATTGATTGGTTCAATGGTTCAGAATTATAATTCTAAATAATGTATATTGAATATTATATGTATTATAAGGATCTTGTTCTTTCATTGAAGGGGGTTAAACTGGAATCAATAGACAAAGCATAGTGAAAAAGTCTTGACTGAAAATCACTTTGGGGGTGGCTGAAATTGGTCTAGAACGTAGACTTCAGTATCTGATAGGTAAAGAAAACTATGGAACTTACAATGAATATTTTGAACATGTTTGAAAATCCTTTTGTAATGAACAAAGTGTTCACAATGTAGTGATTTTTCAGCATAAGAATTTCAAAATCAGGGTCAACAGATGATCATTTCAATGAATTCAACATAATTCATAGACAACTCTAATCAATAAAGGTGGATTTTTCTATAGGAATCTTATCCTTAATCCTTCTATCATCACTTATGGAATCTTGGGATGGGATGTTAACTGTCGTTAGTAAATCTGACAGAAAAACTGACTTTGTATTTGAAGAGATCCTAGATTTAGTATAGAATGAGGATATCTAAAAGAAGGAATTATAGGGTGTTATTTAAATATATTATAATATAGAAAGTAGTGTTTTTTTATCAAAAGGAAAACCGAATTAAAAAAAGAGGAATGAGAAGAAAGAAAATAGTTATGGGGGATTCAACTAGACACATACCAAAATGTTGGAATTATGGAAATATGGGAAACTTAAAGAAAGATTATAGAGACAAAAGGTAAAATTTTGGAATTTTTTTTTGAATTTCATCTATAAATATCATGGATAAGGAATTTATTTATTTATTTCTAACTTTTAAAAATCAATTAGATTCATGGATCATTAATTATAGGGCTATATTTTACTCAAATACTAAGAAAGGAATCATAAATAATTATATTTATGAGTGATTAAAAAATTTACATCTTACAGATGATGAAACTCTAGAGATCATAAGAAAATGGGATGTTGTTTTTTGAATAAGGAGAAGACACTTATTAGAGTTAAAAAGGGTATGACATATACTAGGGTTAAGGAAACATTTAATCTCTATTGGTTAGCTATATGATGTGGTTTTCTGTCCAAGTTTTATAAGAGTTTGGATGATATCACATAGTTTAATGGTGATGTAAAAAGTGGTAAAATACATAACATTTTATATTACATTGATTTTGAAATATCAAAAACTTATCAGGATAACAACTTATATAATTTCCAAGTTGTGGTATGGTTATCTAAGACACTTAGGTGAGAAAGGGATGAAGATCATAGTTGTAAAGTGAATGTTAAAACTCATCTATATAGATTATAAAACATGTGAATAGTGAATCCTATAAAATAAGAAGAAGTTTTCTTACAATACATATGGAAGAAATCCAAAGAACTGGATGTTAGAGCTAGTATATAGGGGTGTATAGGTTCCATCCCTAGTTTAATATCATGGAGGTTAATGGTATTAAATTACCTTCATTGATGATATTCCATAAAAGGTGTGAGTGTTCTTTCTCAAGAAAAAGTATCGGGTATTCATAATTTTTGATCAATTGAGATCCATAGTGGAAATATAGGTTGGTTTAAAGATTAAGTTCTTAAGGTTTTATAATGGTGGGGAATAAAGAAAAAGGGAGTTATGGTAGTTTTCTAGAAAGAGGACTTTTTTAGAAGATAATACCCATAACTCTAGAAAGAAATAGAGTGGCATAGCATATTAATTAGATATTAAAATAACTAACCATTAAAAAGATGTTTTAATCTGATTTTTCTATGGAATTTTGAGTGGAAGATATTAATTATCCAGTATATTTAATCAAAAGGAGTCTTTCTACACTTAGGAAAGAGATTCAATAATAGTTGTGGACTAAAATATAGGTCAATGTAACGCACTTGAAATTATTTCATTGTATTTTATATATTCCAGTTGATGCTATCAAAAGGGAAAAATTAGAATAAAAATATTGACTAAGTTTTCTTATTGGTTATATAAATGAAGAATTTTTCTAAATTTAAAGATCGTAACTAAGTGAAATATATATATGGGGAAAAAGAATCATCACATATGGGGGTTTTTCAGAATGAAATATATAAGTTCCTGTTAACTTAGGAAGCACTCAAGTTATAGAATAATCTAACAGTCAATAAGGAGAAGTTACGGATGGAGGTCAGATTCTTGAGGTTCATACATGGACAGATGAACTAGAAATCTCTAGAACTACTAAAACTATGGGAAGAGTTTTGAAAAAAATCAGTAATAGAAGGATAGATTCAGGAGTTCATGTGGATTTTTAGATTTATAAGACCAGTGTAAAGTATTGGTTATGATTTACAGTATATTTTTCTTATGTATAGTGGAGATCCAGAAATCCCAAAAAAAATTAGTAAGTCTCAGTGATGAAAATTAGTGAAATTCGGTTATAAATGATGAAATATACTCCTTACATGATTATAGAACATTTGAGATTTTGGAATTTATTATGGGAAAGAATTAACTATAGAACAATTGCATCTACCAATTTAAGGAAGAAGTTAATGGAATGAAGTGGTATGAGAAAATGTTAGTTGTGAAAGGTTTTAAATATAAGGAATGAGTGGGGTTTAGTGAAATATTCTCACTAGTTTTTAAATACACAATGATATATATGGTTCTTATAATGATTGTGGAAGAAATATTACATCTTGAATAGTTTGATGTGAAAACATCATTTTTATGAATACTTGGTAAATAAATCTACATTGTGGAATCTAAATGATTCAAAGATTCTGGAAGTAACCTGGTGTGAAAACTTAAATGGATTATTTAGGGGATGAATCAAGCACTCAGGTAGTAGAACTAAAAGTTTGAATCCACTATGGAATAATAAAATTTCATTCAATGTAATGTAGATCATTACCACTATCATAGTGTTTTTGGTGATGATATCTTCATTGTACTTCTATTATATGTGGATAATATACTCTTGGAAGGTTCAGACATTAGATAGATTTCATAAATGAATGATGATTTATCTAGAAGGTTTGAGATGGAGGATCTTGGGAAATCCAAAAAATATTTAGGATAAGGATATTAAGGTACTGCAAGCACTAAAATATGATGTTTTTAGGGTCAAAGTGCTTCTAAAAGATAGTGTAGAGATTCAAAATGTCCATATCCAAAACCACCTCTACTATATTAGCTATACAATTCAAACTATATAAAGAGAAGGCACCAAAAATGGAAGATGATTTTATGTACATGGAAAAAGTTATTTATGCATCAATGATTGGAAGTTTTATTTAAGTCATTATTTATAAAAGGACTGATATTTATCAAGTATTATGAATAATTAGTAGATTTATGATGAATATAGGAAAGGAGAAATGGAAATTTTTCAAGTGGATTGTCTGATATCTCATAGGTTTATAAGCATTGGCCTTATGTTTTGTAATGGGTGATCTATTTCAAGGGTATGTTGATGAAGACTTTGGAGTAGATATAGACACACTGATAAGTAACATAAGATTTTTTAGAAATATAGAAACTATTGTATGTTAGATGTCAAGAATTCAAT
The DNA here is from genome assembly GCA_963277665.1 of Viscum album. Lineage (NCBI taxonomy): Eukaryota > Viridiplantae > Streptophyta > Magnoliopsida > Santalales > Viscaceae > Viscum > Viscum album. The sequence continues at coordinate 55,032,956 of OY728136.1, forward strand.
CAGTAGTTTCCCTATCAACAACATAACTAGAGTACATCACTAAAATGGAAGTTGAGGAGGACATTGTATAGTTGAAGGGTTTTTAAAGGATTTTGAAATAAATAAATGGATTGAAGTGTTATTATGTGATATTAAGAGTGTAGTTCAACTTGAAAATAATATAGTGATTCACTCAAGAAAAAAAATACATTCAAAATGAATATCATGTCATTTAGAAGTTAGTATAGGAAGGATTATTAAAGTAATGAAAGATAGAATAAAATTTAAATCCAACTGATATGTTGACAAATAAAGTAGTACAAGAAATTCTAAGGAAATAATGTGCCTCAGAGGGACTTGGGTAACTAAGAAGAAAAGGGAGGATACTCACTAACTATTTCTCTAGGAATAAGGGAGGATTGAATTCCTGAGTAATCAAAGGACTTGTTGGTGAATCTGGGAAAATAATTCTCAAGTGGGAGATTGTTAGGTTGTTATGAGAATTTTTTTTCAGCAAATACATTAAATATCCTAGAAATTTTGTTTTCAGAGGATATATTCTAGAACTAGAAGAGACATAGGCAACATAACAAAGGAGTTTGAAAATGATGAAACTATAGAATAATGACTAGTAGATCTAGATAAATGAATATATAAAGAGAACTTTACTCATGTAGTATTAAATATGACGGCTACATAAGAAAAACATGGTGGTTTTCAAAGGTTATGTAAGAATAATTATAGAGATATGTAATATTACCCTACATTACTCACTAGGTTTTGGAAAGTTATGGCAGTGCATCATCTGGTAGCATTGATCAGATGGAGGGATGCTGGTATAGATTGGGTAAAGGTAGAATTTTATCTACCAGTTGGTCAAGTGTATAAATAATACTAGTGGAATGATATGTTTTGATTTAATTTTAATCTTGTAATATTTTTCTCTCCATGGTAATAAAAAATTAGTGGTGTTTCACCCATAGAGTAGGATTAAGTTCCCAAGCATGTAAATAATTGTTTTCATTCTATTATGTGTGAGTTCTTTCATTATTTTGTGTGTGTGTTTCTAGAACATATGTCAGTGATCAAGGTGATTCATCTTGAGACATTAGATCTTAGTTCCTTTATTTATATGTTGCAATTGATTACTACCAAACTTCTAAACTTCTAAAATTGTTTTGTAAGTTAGTTTCTATAAGGAATTTAAAAAAATGGTTTTATGCACGTCACACCTAACTCTTATAGTGTCATGTATTACTTTCTTTTATTCCAAAATATAATCTAGGGGAACCTAGATTTAGCATGTCCATTCTTATTGGATGATTGAGGTGTTGAAAACTATTCAATTTGGAATGAATCTGACACTTAATATTTTTAAAGGAGATTTAATCACTCCAACTTATATAATTTTATTCCCTTATCATGTATTCATGATTTTAATCATTTGATTTGTAATCCTATTCCTTCCACCATATCAATATGTTTAAATCATATTGATGTGTACCTCTTTATATAATTCATATCTTATTTCACTAACTCAAATTAAAATTCAAATATATTCATACATATCCAAATGTATCTTATGCATAATGTGTATTAAACCCTTTCATATAAAATCTTATAATCATATAAAATCAAAAATCCTCACAATAGTAAGCTTGGAATAGAAGATAAGAAACTCCCACTTTTCTAGGCAAGGCATAAGGCTCTGGTCAAATCAGCAGTCTGACCCAAAGTCCATCTACTCAATGATACTTTATTCACGAGAGACATCAATTCCATTATAATTATAACACCTAATATGTATAAAATATAATTTAATTCTTAATTCCACCTCATAATCTAGTGCAATTCAAATTCAAGGTGGATGAAATCTAAATTAATTATCATACCTAGCATGTAAGCCCTTAAATGTATGTTTGAGAGTTCAAAGAAGTACTTTATCAATTTAAACAAAATCACACACCCATTCATGATATAAACAATTTATATTCATGAATAAAATAGGAAAAACTAAATAAATGGTAAATTAATAAATTTACATTGAGATAAACTATTTATATAAAATTCATAAATAAATCAATTTTAATAATTTTATAATTTAGTCATTCATTATAGACGTTCCATAATTAAATAAATATAAAAATTTTATATTTATTTCTAATATGAATTGTACATATTATTTATTAAATGAAATTTATTTTAAATAAATGATATTAAATGAAATATAAAAAATTTATATTCTTACACTATTATGTAAACAATTTACATAATCTAGATAACACACATTTAATATTATTTAAACCTTGATCATATAAATTATCAAGACTCATTTTGATATGGTTTAAATAATTTCTCAAATAAGGGATTTTAATTTGAACATTTAAAATTAAAAATTATGAATAATTCATAATATGATACAAAATCATTTATAGTTTATCTTATTTTTTTAATTTATAATCACTTTATAAGTTGTTCTTATAATTTTCATATAAAAATTTTATATCTAAATTATAATTAATTCCATAAAACATGAAAAAAATTATTTTAATATTAATAATTAATATCATGGTATATTTATTAAATAAAAATTTTATAAATATTTATTTAATTAATTATAGAAATTTTATAATTAATTAATTTATAAAAACATTATAAATTAAATAAATATCTCAAAAATATATTTTCCCATAATTTATAAACAGTTTATAAATTATATAATTCCATTCATAATTAAAATTTATAAAACTAAAATTTTATACTATATCATATTTAATGATATAGTCTTATATCATAATCAACTATTGATAAGTTATGGTGCTAAAAACATGTTATGAAACTATCAATCATAATTTATGATTAATAATCCAATTAATGATAGTTTAGGATGGCCATGTGTAACATTAACCCAGTGCTAACCTTTAAAAAGGTAACCCAATGTTGGTAGTGGTTGATATAATATAAATTCAATGACAATAGAAAATCACATCTTACACCATGTTTCCTTTGTAATAGTAACCCTTTGGCATCGAGAAAACCACCATTTATTTTTCATAAAGTTTTAGGATCAATCCCCAATCATTGAACATAAAAAATATAGGGATAACCCCTTCGAAGACTAGGAAAAGGGGAACCCATTACACGATCAAGATGAAAAACACTGGAAATAAACATGACCTGAAGGCCCTTTCATGGTCCCAAAAACCCAATACGAAACATACATCATGACAAGTAACATAAAAAAGTATAAACCCCTCCTCCCCCCTTTTAGATAATGCGGTAGAGATTACTATCCAAGATTATACCCCCTACCAAGAATTGTGTCGTGATGGTCAACAAAACATAGAATAGAAACCCTCCATCCCACACTAACATGAGGGAGGAGAACCAGAAGATAGGATATAGTACACTTATCACTCTTTCGAGTTGCCCACCCAACGATGCTTGTAAGGCACTTGTTGCACTGTCAACCTGATGTGCTGCAAAATTAAACTGAAATTACAGTGCAAAAATCAATGACAATGTACTCATCCATCCATCAAAAAATTAGGACAAATGTCTAAATTATGGATGTCACCATACCCATCCCTCTTTCAATTATTCCCACCTAGTGATGCCTTAAATGAGTAGAACCACCAACCAAATGTAATAAGACAGAAGCCATTACTCGCAGTGGCTTCTACAGCCCATCAAAAATTTAGTCCCAAGATGTAATTTTGAAAAACATTAACTAGAAAACCATAAATAATTCTCCATCCATTGAAGAGAAAATTGACATCACCCTTCTTATAAGAAACCGCCATCAACCCTATCTCTATCCTCTACTAATGAAACTCCATCAACACCAACATGAAGGCTATCATCAACCCGCCCTCCATTGTTCATGATGCCATCTCTACAAACACCATACACTGTCTCCATGAAAAAAAGGACTATGTCGCCTACCTTCTTAACTCCATCAAACTCATATAACATATCTCCATCCCATATTGAAGCTACGGTCATGATCTCCCCACCCGACACCCAACCAAGATAGATTGATGAAGCCACCTAGATCGCCCTGACACTCATCAATTGACACCACGATGCCACCACCATTGATCTAGTCACCCAGTGATTTCTAAAATACCACCACTAAGCAGATAAACATAGAAAATCTCAAATATATCCAATAATTTCAAGAAAAAGAAGTTCTACTTGAGGATATAAAATTGGACATGTCACTACAAAGATATTAAAACAATATGCCATTAATTTCATATCACTAAAGAATTTGTAAGGATTGACTGATGCTCATTCAATGCAGTTGAAGGAATTAGAAACCACATTTCCCAAGATCAATTATACATGAAAATAAAACCATGTATATAAGAGAAATAAAAACTTGTGTTCCCTTCACCAAAGAGTTACCACTAAAATATTTAGTCATAGTGTTTTGATGGAGATCCCTTAGAGGCATCCAATGGACTCCCTCTTCTAGGGTGTATCCATGGATTAAACTAAATCACCTGATAATCATGTGGGATTATTCTTCTCTCAGTGATATGCCATTATATCATAAGGTAAAGGAGGAAAGGGAAGAGATATTTAATAGAGAGAGTATTGTACAGAAGGATTTCTCAATGACCACACACCATTCTCATGGTTTAATACATCTTTTATATAGGCATTAAAACACTCTTGATTCATTTTAGTATTTAATCATGTGTTATATAATGTATGAGTTAATGATTTCACTATTCATATATTCATCATATGAATGTACTCTAGAATCCCCCATACGTTCCATTATATGAAATTCTCATTAATGATATCCATTGTGAGAGAGATCTCAACATTAACTCTTTAATGATCAACTACCAATGGATAATCTTAAAGTATTATATGAATCTTACATTAAAATTCAAATATAGTTTCATGATATCAGATACCTTGTCTTATGATACATCCATATTATACCATGAAATATAGTCAAATATACATCAAATATTTAAGGATTTATAGCATATCCCCAAAACAATTATTATTGGTGTTGTGTGTAGTTGGATTTAATGTCAACCATTGGAAATCATTGGTGAATTTGGGTATTAAAATTTATTGTTAAAAGATTTCATAATCAAATTAATATATGGTCACACTAATATAACACTAGTGTTGACATTAGATCATTCTCTCTTTTATTTGCCTTAATTTTCTAAATGAGGATGGTTTTCAAGATGATTCATGGAAAAGAATTAAGAAACTAATGATAATAACATAATTTAAACTGGAATATAGAAATAAATTCTTATATAATCGACCAAATCTTTAAAACTCAACTCAAATTTTTTATTTAACTATAAATAATTCTTATCATTATTTAAACTAAATTTAAAAATATGATTATCAATCAATCTCTCAACTCGAGTATTGAGTAGTTAATTTCAAGAATCAAATTCAAATTATATAATTACCACTATAATTGAGAGTGATTAAAAAATTAAACCCATGCTAGACTTAAATTTTTAGATGATTAATCATATGAATTTCAAGGATTTATAATGGATAAACTTGAATTTATAATTCAAGAGTTGATTAAGAAATATTGATAATTAAAACTATGCTAATATATTTGAAAGAATTAAAAATATAAATGAAGAATAACTTATAATGAAATAGAAAAGCATACACAACTTATGGAATTGATAAGTACCATTATTTTTATTAGTTTACATCTAATGCAAAGTAAGAAAAACTACATGATAAATTTATGTTATTTCTACAGTACATATAAATAATTGGAACTCTACCATTAACATTCACCCACGCCCCCTATGTTTTGGTTGGTTTAGATTTTAATCATTTTCCTCAAAATAAATATTCAATTTCTTTCACATATGTGTCCTATTCAGTTGTAGAAAAACTATAACACCCCTAAAAACTTAGGTATAATGAATATAGACTCCTCAAACCTTCACAAATATTCATAACCTTCAATCATCAGTCACTAAAAGATAACTCATGTACCAACATCATATATTATGGGTCATCATATTTAATCATTGGTTACTCCTCATTAATTGATAACAACCTCCTATGATCTATCTATAACTCAGTACCAGCCACAAATCTTTCATGTTTGACTCATTAAGTAGTGGCTATAGTGGATCCCTATGTCATGATGCACTTCCCCTTCAATTATGATTAAATATGGAGATTAAATCCTATATTAGGAACTATATATATATTACAAGGAATTAATCCTGCATAGGTTTGAATTTAATATATCAAATCTTAGATTTCCATCTGATTTTTTTGAGCATTTCTCTACTTATCCTATGATTTAATCACATGTGAGTAAATTTTGATTTGGTTTAATTTGATGTAGATTTAGGAACAAGATATTTAATATCAAATTTCTCTACTATAATCTGAATTAGTTCAATTGATATGGGAGTTAATATCATATAAAATAATAATGTGCAAAGAGATGGGTTAGGGTGGGTCAAACCAAGCTCGCACAGGCTTAATCCCATATGGACTTGAACCCGTAAAATATTTCATGTCAAAAGAATTGATTTATCCAACCCGATCTACCCTAAGGAAGATTTGTCCAGGCCCATGGGTAACCCACTTTACTTATATTTTTTAATATCTTTTAAAAATTTTGGTAAGACCATGAATATTTTATGATTTCATACCATAAATCATTAAATAATGCAGATATATTATAAAAATAAAAATGGTAAAAATTTGATACTTTTATAAAAAAAAAAATGTTATAATGAATATTGAGATAAATATGAAAAAAAATCTAATAAAAATATAAAGAAAATAAAATAACGAGATACAACATAGGGTTGTGTCGGGGGAGTTAGGATGTTGGTGCGGGTGGCCAATGCCATCATATGTTAAGGGATTCCCAATGAAAATTTTTTCGAATGATATAGGGAGGTGACTATGGTGATGGAGAGTCATGTAGAAACTCTTGGTAATATAGGACTAGAAGAAGGTAGGTGATGAAAATTGATTGAAAATGCAGTTCTTCTTGAGGAAGGAGATGATGAGGAGTTGTGCTCATATTTTGTGTAGGGTGGGAGATATAAGTTAGATGGTGCCTAAGGTGTGCATGGTGCATCTGGTAAGAGATATGTGTATAATTGAGGATGAAGGGAAAGAGGTTGATGCATCATTATGGTAATGGGTAGTCTGGATACTATATCAGTGAGGCCTGGAAGTGTGGATGTCGATGGCACATTTGGGGTGGTCGTTAGTTGTGTATGTGGGGTGGTTGTTGGTCATGCATATGTGGTGTCTAGATGGAAGGATGTAGGATCGGTGGAAAGATGGATGATTTTATTAAGGGTGGTATGGGGAGGGAATGAGTGGTGGGGCCATGGGATGATATGGGAGATGTTGGTGAGGCTACGTACTAGGATATAATTAGGCAAGGTCGGTGGATGATGTGGATGACATGAGTGAGGCTTAGTAGTTTGGCCATTAGTGGCACATACGGGGTGGTTTTCATTCATTCATATGGGGTGTTTATCTATCATATGTGAGATTTGTGGTGATAGAAGGAGGAGGGGCTAGTGGGATGATGTGGGTGATGCTAGAAAGGGTCGTACATGGCAAAAATGAGATACGGGGCCAAGGGATGATGATATCAAGGCTAGGTATGGGAATAGAAAGAGGAAAGGTAAGTGTAATACATAGATAGAGTCGATGAGGTTAGGTACTTGGATAGAAGGATGTGAATCCAATTGACAATGTGGATGATGTCAGTGAGGCCTGGTATGGGATTTGGTTCATCTTATCATCTTTTGAGAATTGCAAGAGTGGGTGACCGATGAAATGAATATTAAATAAAATTAAAGGAAATAAGACCTTAGGAATCATAGGGGGACTCTTTCCAGATAGTGATTATAGGTCATTCATGTGGGGTAAAATCAAAGTGACTTCAGAGCATGAATTGGGGAGGACATAATTGCAAGGTTAAAATGAGTCCTTTTTTTAAAAAATAAAATTCAAATAAATGGCATGTGGGATAACCCATATCTATGTGGGAAATCCTACATGATTCAGCTACCCATGAAGGATATATAAATAAGCCTATTTTAAATGCAGTTTCTTAATAAAACCACCCCACCCCAAACCTTCTCCAAGATCACTTGGCCAAAAGTCTTGTAACCCAATTTGCAATGCTAACACGAAGCATGTTTCCTCAGTTTTAATCTTATAGTCTCCAATTTTAATCTCACATGACATTTTCCTATAATTTATTCTGATGTCAACTATAAAACACTATTATGTTTTATTTCTACATAATTTTCCTAAAATATAGAAAACGACTTAAATTAAAAACTCATGTAGTATTAAAATGAAAAATTATATAGATATATTGGATTAAACTTATAGTTATAAAGGTTATGTACTATTAAACAAAAACTAAAAATTCTTTAGTAAGATTAACCCTAAAAAATAAATTATATAAATTACAATAAAAATATGATCATAAAATAATTAAAACCACTTATATAAGAATGAAAAGTTGTTAATATAAGATTAAAAATATTTATAAACTTAATATTTAATAATATGGTACATATTAATACTTAGATAAAAAATTTATAAAAATAAAAATTAATAAAATTAAATATTAAAATTACCCAAAATTATAAAAATTTAATTATAAACAATAAGATATTTATAATACTAATAATTATATTTAACTTATAAAATAAACTTTAAATATTGATAAAAAATAATAAGAATTACATAAAAATGTTAATTATCATGAAGCATGATGAAAAGGTGGTAATAGTGAAGGAGGTTATACATGAATCAATGATTTTTATGAAGATAAATGAAATTACATAGAGAAGAAGAGTCTATGTACTTAGATAAAAAACATTAATCAAGTTTAGTGCATGATGGTTCGAGAAATCATATATAGAAGTCATTATAGTGTCTATAAAAGTTTTGGAGAAAGTAGATTGCATGAATTTTCTTGATAAAGGTCAAGGTGACTAGAAGAATTAATTATCATTATATAAATTTTATGGATAATATAGAAGTTTATAAAAAAAATTATATCCTATTTTGTCATTGGTTGAAGCTAGAAAAGTGTTAGATATGTTTTAATAATTCTAAAATTTAATTTTATAAAGTGTGTAAAAACTATGTCATATTAGAATATTAATACCTGGTGTTGAAGTGAATGTGGTTTAATAAGGTTGATATTATCCATTAATGGTAATGAAGCACACCCTGTAAGTATGATTTTTTGATAAAAATGACGTTTTTATCCAATATTTTAATAAAAAAGACTTTATTTACTTCTTACTTTTTGTATTTTGGGTATCAAAGGTATCAATCAAGGATTATAGGAAGGGAGGTGGAGTTTAAGAAGAGATATCATCTATGATGAGTGTGTCATAACATGGACTTATGTGTCATGATATCGATAATTAGATGGAGAAATAAGTGGTATTTCTTTATGGTGGGTTGCATTATAAAGAGGTAAATCACGGTGTGGGGGGTTTTTTGTGACATGAGAAAGTGTCAAAGCTTGGGGGTATAGGTCATGGGAGTTAAGCATCATATTTTTTTAGGGATAAATTTGGTTCATAGCATGAGTGGTGTTTTTTAGATCATGATAAGCTTAATAAGGATTCTAGTGAAGTGTAAAACATTATGTTTCTAAAAAATACTTGTATGTATGGTTTTTTTTACTCTCATGTATTACCTTTGTCATATTATAGTAACAGTGTAGTATGTTTGGTCATGATGTGAAGATGTTTTAGGGAATTTCTTTTAGTTTAATGAATTCAATATGTGTCATGATCATTGGAGTAACTCTATTGAGAACTGGATGTGAAATTTTGAGTTTTATTCATTTTGGATGTCACCACTATGTGGTAATACCATTGTACCAAAATTATTTCTAAAGGATCATATACACATCATGGATACATTTTTTATAGTGTTTCCCTTAATTGGTCATAAAAGATTAAAGTATTAGAAAATATAAAAATAAAGGGAGGTAGAGTTTATTATGGAATGGATCTCAATGATTCATTTGGGATATCCTTATCATAGCATCATAGTTACTTGTCACACTATGATGCTTTATGTTTTTAGTTTTATTATAAATTTAGAATCCCATATGAATTATTCTATGTTCTACCATTTCTCCCCAAACCCAAGGTGCTCAGAGGGGAATATTTAAAGTCCCTAGATCCCTCATTAGTTTCTTTTGATTCATAGCTTTATAAGACCAATAATATTTGGTCCAATCTTGTTAAGTATTCTCTCATGTGATCCTGGCCTTGTGACCATCTCTTTCTTTATTCTTGAACAGTGGTTGATTGAAGCTCTAGTTGAGGTAGGGGATTTGATAATTATTCCTTTTATTTATATGAAATTTTATAATTTCCATGCTTTATTTCCTTGGTTATATGGTAAGGAAAATACTAATGAAGATAATGAATTGGGATAAAAGGAATTTAAGGGGAAAACGTGGTCGTATGTGATTTATATGATTTCTTTCATGTGAATTATGGTTATTTATTATTTTTGTTAAAAACTATTTTCAATTATGATATATATGTCATTATTGTGAAATAATTGTTATAATATCCTCTTATAAAAGGATAATCATTTAAATATGGTAATTAAATGGTTTCTTAAGGGTCGATAATAATTACAATAATTTATATGTTTTCCACAATCAATTTATATGAATGAGGTTATCTAAAGGGGAAATTTCTTGTTGAAATTTATTCTGGGTTTTATGTGGATTATTGTTGTGTCTATTATTGTTTTTTATTACATTTATAGTTGATTAAGTTGTTTTACTGTGATAATATTTAAAACTATTATTGATATTATCTTCACCATCTTAATTGGTTAAATCATGATAATATAATAATAAATTGGTTATATGGAAATATATAATTTATAGAAAAGATTTATGAATGTATAATTTTGATTTGAAATAAAAGAATTGTGTGGTGGATGGTTTCATGTGATTACTGTGGAAAGAGGTGAAAGATTTTTGTGGTTATATGTCTGAAAATGTGTGGTGGTTGTTATATTTGGCTTGTGAGGTGGTTGATGAGATTTTTGTATGGTTCTTATGGGTTTGTATTGTAGTTTCCTAGTTTCTTGGATATGGTTGGAAATAATGAGTATTATAATTCTTGTGGGATGTAACTTAATAAGAAATGGATAATAATTAATTGTTAATGATTTAAATTAATGGTTTATGAATGAGATAAATGTGGGTGATTGTTAATGAATGACCTAAACTAAGTATGGATAAATGAATGGCATAATGAATTTAATGTTGTCGATAAAATAGTAAATTTGGGAATGGATAATGTTATGTTTAAATTTGAAATTTGAATGTTTGTATGGTTGTTTTATGTGAAGAGTTGGGGTTGGTTTTTATGGTATAGGTTACAATATTTGTTAGGTTTTGATAGTCGTGGTATGGAATTTATTATAGTTATTAGTAGTGCTACTTGTTATGAACCATTGGGTTTGTATTTGAGTGTGTATTCATGATATATATATAAATGATTTATTTCTCATATGATTTCTTACTTACCCCACTCGAGTTAGATTACCTTATTGATACCAAATGTTATGGGTTCTTGGTGTTTTCCCCAACAACTAGCTTGGTGAGTGAATTGATGGTTGATGACTCCCCCTTCCTCACTCTCCCTTCAGGCATAGTATGGGTTGTGATGGCTCAAAGTAGGTATATGCACAAGGTTTGTGGTGGTTAATGGTATAGTATATAATATACTATGGTATGGTTACATGATGGGGTTCATGCATGGTAGGATGATGGAATGAGTTCAATGTCCTTTATGTTAATGATACCCAACTATTATGTTGAAATGTGGTTATAATATGATACTACATGGTGGGGGTTAATCATGATAGCAGAAGGTTATGAGGTTGATTTCCTTCATGTTCATGATACTCTACGGTGGTGGAATATAATATTTGGTTGGTATATGTTATATGGTGGTGGAAATATATATATTTATATATATATATATTGTAAAGACCTCAACTCTATTATCCCAGAGTATATAGTTACTTTATTACATTGGTGCCAGATACAAGGGATTTTATCCCAAAGGATAGAATAAATTAGTAGTATTGTAAAATTAGATACATATTTTAATTTCACATTGCATTTGAAAACATAAATACAACACAATATTTTCTTTTATAACACCATTATTCTCTTTAGAATATTTCTACATGTCAACCCTAATACATTTCCTAGAATCCTAGGGAAAGGAAACATTATAAATGGGTGAGATCAAATACTTAGTCAGGGTGTGTGTAAAACTAAAGCTATCATGAATACATAAGGTATAATAAATATTTCAAGGTAAATAATTAAAAACATGTTTCATTTAATCAATAACTTTATCATGAATATTAATATGGTAGAAATAAATGATGATCAAATAATTCCATATAAATAATCACACGATCTTAAAAATTATCCATGGATATCATAACAAAAAAAATAGTCCCATGGAAATCAATAAATAATCTCATAATTAGGTAATTCATAATGGTTTACAAAATAAATATATCATCAAATCCATGTTCCAAGACATCTTACATAAATGGGTAAGGCCTCTCCCAAATACCCAAGCTAGTTTTCCTTAGAAGACCAACTAATGCATTGAGGGGATATAGCAGTCCCCTCTCATCACTTAATAAGTCCAATATATTCTTAATATGAAAGGGTTGAAATATAATCAACATAAATATTCATATTGAAAAACTATCATACAAAATGTTAATACTTTCCCTAATTAATAAACATAATCATAAACCATCCTAAGTAATATTGTGAATGGTATCAAAATAATAAATCCTTAGTCAAAATGGTCATAAAACATCCATATTAATAATAAGTATGGTATCATTACAACATATCCCAAGTTTAATATAAGTAAAATAATGTTTTTCATTATTGATGAATAGAAATACCATAAAAATTTCAATGAAAACATTATTGAGGAATATACCCATTTCAATTTGAAAATCACTTTTAAAAACTAAAAATTTCCAGAATATTAGGAAAAAAATATTTGAAAAGAATCATGTAAAATTTTAATATAATATTAAAATCACTGATCCATCATGATAGTGGTAAATTCTGTTCATGCTAAGTACGTTAAAATAAAGTTTCCTTCCACATTTTAGGAAAAAAAGTCTAAAAGTACCTCATTCGGAAAATAATAAGAAGATTAAATTTAAACCATTTTTTAAAAATTAAAAAAATGTTAAAAATTAATTCAATTGTAGTGAAATATTAAAAAAATTGAAAATATTTTTAGAAAATGTGTACATAGAGGAAAATGGATTTCAGCCAAAGAGATAAATGAAGACAATTTTCCTTAAAAACTTATTTTTGTCACTTGAGTTATTAAAGAGGTGAAATTAAAAGTAAAACTTTTAAGTTATATAAATAAAAGTATTAGAATAAAATAAATTATTTTTAAGCTATAAATATCAAATAATTACCCCAATGGAAACTTTAACATAAGTAATCTTGAATAATGATGAGATTGTGAAATAAACCCTTATATCATGTCTGAATTCTTTTGAATGTGTGTGAGACTTCTATAAAATAAATATTGATTTATTATAAATATATTAAATAAACTTAATCATATATATAATACCATATATTACTTATAATATTTTATCACCCATTTATTCATAAATCTTTGTTAGGATAACTGTTTCGGGTAATAACTGCTTTGTTTTTCATGTATGTTTTGGTTTCTTAGTTTTGGTACTTTTACTTTGATCATGGTTAAATAATATTAAAAAATTTAAACATTATATAAATATAATATATATTAATTATATAAATATTTATAACATTTCATAAAATTTAGAGATAGAAAATTAAGTTATACAGTTCATGGAGACGGTAAGTCATACGTATGCATGAATGCTTTTTCCATTTTATGAAAAATGTAAAAAAAGAATGTTAAATATCAATTCACATTTATAGAAGAATAATTATTTCATAAATATCATATGTAACATTAAATCTATAACTATATCCATCTGTGAGAGGGTTTGATGGAAAACAAATTGCATTGGTTCACAATGCGGTAGTTTGTCGTACATGCGATCGATGGTTTCATTTATCATTTAATGGAAAACAAGATGGATATAGTTTATTAAGTAAACATAATAACATTTAAGTATGTTTTATATACTAGTTTTATTAAATTTTAATTATTAATACATGAATTAAGTTGGTAAGAAAAGAAGTAAAAAAGAAAGAGTGTAGTGAAGATAATTGCCTTCGCTTAGAAAAAACCTCTATTTGATCTATTATTAAGGACCCTAGGGTTGGTATTTTTAGAATAAAATAATATATAGAACATTTATAAAGATGTTTTGTGGATATTTTTTTAGGTTTTGGTTGAGATAAATGTCTTATGATGTGTGAAGAAGCAAGGGGAGGAGGTTCCCTTTTATAATTGAGGAGGAGTGGCATTTTTGTAAATACCCAAGTCTATTCAATAATGGGAAGTCAATGTCCACCCAAGTGCCTAAAAATTTGATAAATAATGTATTAAAAGGAATATAATATTTATAAAAACATCCAATATAAATAAAAAAAATGTTTAAAAATTTTATTCCCTTATCCTCTAGTTTTAATTACTTTTACCATTTTAATTTTCACTACATCACTAATTTTTTCATTTAACTAGATAATTTATCATTTAAGCCTAAAAATTAATGACTATTATTATATATTTTTTAACTAATTATTATAAATATTAAATCCAATTTATCAAATAAAATTCATGTGTGTGTCTAAAATTAATTTTAACACAGGTGCGTGTGATGTACAAAACATTCTTTTAACCTTAATCACAATAATTAATTTTAACTATCTTTGCCATTCATTATGAAAAAAAATTATTTTCAACTTATTATATAATATTAATTATTATTATTATAAATATAGAATCCATTTTATTAAATTCTATTTATAGAAGTGACAGAATTATATTTAATATTAAACCTGCAAACGCGACTAAAATGTGGTTTTCCATATAAATATTTTCTTAAGATCAAGAAGTTTTTATATAAAATTTCAATACAAAACTGATTCTAATTATATAAATTAGATTAATATTAATATAATTTTAATAATTTTACTTTTAAAAAAATTTAAAATAAAATTGAACTTAATAATACTTTTAAAGAAAGAGTCATTTTTCAATTAAAATTAGTACAGTTCACTATTCATCAAAAAATTAATCTTTTCAAAAAAATATAAAAAATTAACTATAATATAATTTTGACATGATAGCTTAAAAAATAGATTCCATTTATTCAAATAAATTTTCTAAAATTGTTCAAAATTAATTTTAAAATATGTGTGCAAATGAAACGGAACATCTTTTTAGAAAAATACAGTTTTAAGCATAAAATAGGCTTTATTCTTATCCAATGCTTAGAAAAGATATATAATAAAACATTTTATTAAATATATAATATATGAATTTCATGAAAATATTTCACCAGTAGTTCCTAATATAATTTATTAACATATAAACACATTTCACCCATAAATAGTTTTGCAAAAAAATTATTTTACTTTCAAATGATTTTTATTTTCTACTCATAATCAATTAATAACCAATGAATTTATTTTAAACTTTTGTAAAACATATAATTTTTATAATTTAGTTATTCCAATCTATACTCTCTAATTTAAAATCTATGTTACAATGGTATATTATATTACGGCTCAGTTAGACTTGAGGTTTCATGTACCACAAACTATTGAAGAGATTACATTTATTTAAAAAATAAATACATCGTAAAGTCTAGGGGTGTTAAATTATTCCCTAATTTTAAAATTTAATCCTTTAAATTTATATAATTTAATCTCTTGAATATATTTGGTTTGTTCTCCATCATACTTCTTCAGGATCCCACTTCACCTCTTCTATATTATGATTTTACCATGGTTCCATTACCAGCCAAGTCATTTGATTTCCTCAACACTTGTAATCTAGTTTATAGAATATATATAGTCTCTTCATAGTAAGATAGGTTAGGTTATAATTCTATTTATTCATATTTGATCGCATGTTTTGGTTCTATCATTTACTTCCTTAGTAATGATATATGGAACGCATCATTTACTTTAGAGATACTTGGTGGAATTTCCAAACAGTAAGCCATGGATCCAATTATTTCCAAAGATTTCAAAATGTATAATGTAATCAGGGCATTGTTTCCTATTATTATCAAATCTTTAACTCCCTTTTATGAATATACTTTCTAGAAAACTTGATCTCCCATATAAAATTTAAAATCATTCCTCTGGTTATTAACATATCTCTTTCTACTTCTTTGAGATACTTTTATATAGGTTTAAATTGTAGTGTCCCACCCCATAATCCACTTATCGGTGCTCCGAGTCAGTTGACCACATGACCTAAAGAATCCTCCATGTATGCTAGAAGTTACCGAATAGTAGCTCGGGCCTAGGGTGTGTCTGTGGGGAGACTATTCTCTCATGAGTCAGACTATAACACAGAGGTAAATAACAAAAATGAAAACTAGAATCAGTAACAAATAGGAAACAGTGAAATAATAAATAAAATTACAATAAATAAATAGGAATAAAATGGATCATAAAAAGTTACAAAAGGATGATGTTGATTTCATGTAGATATAAAAAATAGGAACACTGAATATAAGGGAAACAGGCATATACCACATGCTAAAAAAATACAAAAAATACAAAAAATTTCTCTGATTAAAATCACAAGCATGTGCTTGGTCCTCTGCTCTAATACTCCATCCTATTACTGAAAATCAAGCATCATAATATAGATGCTTTGATTTATCTATACCTACAGTAATGAATTCTTCTTGGGTGTCAAGGGAGGCCTGAGCAGGGTGTGTGAAATACTCATAATACCACCACCAACGATGTCTAGATCAATCTAGTTTGTGCATATAAAATTATTTGTTTACCAATAAGAATAAATTCAATGTGATAAATAAATCAATACATCATATTAGGTTCCTTGTGGGATACTCAATCAACACTACCAGCTTCAGCCCAATCTAGATGTCTCTAAACCAAGTTGAACATGTAAAAGTTTCATATAGTGTATAATAGATTATCATAATAAGGTATGAAGATTTGGATAGAGCCCAAGAATATGATTTGTCTTGGTAGACACATAATTTTATTAAATAAATTAGCATTCCTGTAATTATATAGAATGAATCTTTTGAATTTAAATAAGTAGCAACATGGGATAATATATGTTGAACTATATTAAGGAACCTAAGTATTACACCAAGGGAATAATAAATACTCAATTCCATAATATTTAATCTAAGGAGATCTATGAATGGAATCCTAATAATCACTCACAGCATGATATAAAGATATTAACTGTTAATCCCATATCTAGTGTCTCACATAGGGGACTGATTGTCAGTCTTAGCATGGTATAACCATATTTCCATTGATCCCACCCATGAAGACTCCCCTAGGGAACCGATATCACTCCAAAGGTGTTATAGAATCTGCACAGTGAGTCTGTCCATGGAATACTAAGTATCTCTCCCAGTGTATTTGTCATTCATTAAAAATTCAAATTACAAAGCATAAGGAGATCGTCAAAGGTGATCCATAAAAGGAATACCAATTATCAGTCTTGGCATGACAGGAAAGGTTAGCTATCAATAGATCATATCATTTTATAAGCTTTTATTTCATAACACTTTAACCAAGTTATCCAAAAAAAATTAATTCAAGTAATTAAACTAAGGAAATAAGCATAAGGTCCTAACGCATGTACAATCATCTTTAATTAGATAATATCACATTCTAAAGTATTTATTACAAGGGAAACACACCTCAAAAGGTGATTTAATAATTCCAGGAAAAGGGGCGATTAGGGACTTTAAGGAAGGGCACACCCATGGGGTGGATCAAATCAAGTTGATCAGCCAAGGATTTGATTCACTACTAACTAGGACTAAACTAGGCAAGTAAAGACATTAAATTTAATTTTATAAGCATTATAGAGGATACACTAGCAGATTTTGGTGTATGGAACAATGGTTCATTATATAAATGTAATGAGACTTTAAGGAAAAGATCTAGACCACCTACCTTAGTCTTGTGGTACTCTCCTCATCTAGAATCAGCCCATGAATCAAGCTTGAATTGATGAAATTCAATGAATGGGTCAACACCCATAAAATAGGACATATGATCTTGCACTAAGATAGCATAAGAGATGAGAAGATAACTAAAGAATGAAATAAATCAGATTATAGAGCTTACCATTGTAGATCCAACACTCATGATGGAAAATAAAACTGGGATCGAATGAGGAAGATACAAAAATCTCATTCTAAGAGGATAGGAGGTTTCTCCTGTCATATGGTATGCTGAAAACAAGTGGGAGGAGAAAGGGGTTTAAGTTTTAAAAATATTTCAGGAAAAAAGGGTAATTTACCCCTTTAATTAGGGGTTGTATGGTTTAGCTGCATGGTCGGACAAACTATGTGTCAACCATGTTCCAAACACTTCCCATAGAACCCCCTCGGATGGGCTAGGCACACTGTTTGACTAACCGTGTGCAGCCTATGTGAAATGAATCTTTCAAAAAACATGTAGCACCCACATAGGTGTGTGTCTCATTCTTCACGGTTCAACCAAACTATATAGCCTCATACTATTCACTAAGTTCCCCACATGGTTGAGTCGCATAGGTAGAACTAATCATATTCTAGTTGTATGATTTAGTATACCTCATCAAATTCTAGAGATTCGGACTCCAAACGATCCTTGGACTCTCTTGAACCACACCTTATCCCTTATAAAATATTATTAGAATAAATAAAGAGGTTTTTAATAATAACATAAGTTTTCATACCTTCTTGAAAAACTGAGACATTACAACCTTCCCTCCCTAAAAGAACTCATCCTCAAGTTTCACTTCTAAGGGTGTTAAAGCATAATCTGGGAAAACTTTTGGACACTGAGCACATACATTGGCCTCTCTCTCCTGGGTCTCATCCTATACACGGTTTTTCTACCATAACACTCAGAATAGAGTAATAGACCTACCTCATAGAGCCTTCATGTTTCAATCAGTGATACATATCAGATGCTACTAAAAGGATTCATCTACCTCAATCTCAATATCCTTGGGATAAAACAAATAAGATGAGTTATAATGGTACTAGTGAATCTACATTACATGTAATACATAATTCATGTCACATTACCTCTGAGGTAACTAAAAACGATAGGCTACCATCTCAAATCTATCCACAATTTTGAAGGGACTATTGTAATGAGGTGATAGCTTTCCTTGTCTCTATATCCGTATATAAACTAGTCCTGGAAGAACTCGCATAAAGACTCAATGTCTCACCACAAAGTCCAAATGTAAATGGTGAAAATTGTTATAATACCCCTTCCTTTACTAATCTATAGCCCTGCATTTCTGAATCAGTTGTACTTGATCTAAAGTCTCCTGAATGAGACAAGAACCCAGTAATTCTACCTCACCTTCCTCTAACCATCATAGATAATAATGGTATGGACTACCATAAATGGCCTTATATAGATACATATGAATCATTTTTTAAAAGCTATTATTTTAAAAAAAACATGAAAATAGGTATATGATTCTCTCAAAAATCTTTAAAATCAAGGATGCATGGCCGAATCATGTCCTATAACACTCATATATTATGCTCATACTACCCTTTGATCATAGGTTTATATATTGTACTCAAGATCACTTATGAACCTAGTTCCTTCTGAAGAAAATTCTAGAATTGTGATGTAAATTGTGCATCTTAGTCCGATACGATGGAGCGAGGAACATCGTGAAGTCATACAATCTCTCAGATATAAATTATCTCAGGCTCATTAACTAAGAAGGTCACTAATATAGGTAAAAAGTGTGTGACCTTGGTAAACCACTTCATGATCACCCATACCACATCATTTCATCAAGGTGATCTTAAAAATCCCCTCATGAATTCCATGGTGATTTAATTCCATTCCCACTCTGGAATGGATAGTGGCTATAAAAGTCTAGCAGTTTTCTGGTGCTCCGCCTTCACCTGCTGATGGGTGGAACACCACATGATGAAACCTTAAATCTATCTCTTCATTCCTAGCCACCAATACTGGTGATATATGTCTTGATACATCTTGGTAACCCCAAGGTGAACCACCCAAATAGAGGAGTGTGATTTTTACATTAACACTTCTTGTATATTAGTATCCACAAACACACCTATGGTAGAGTAGGATCTCATTCTCATCAACAACCCAATTAGGTGGTGGGTTCTCACATGAGAGACTATCCCTCAAGATGAGGTCCTTCAAATTTGATAGTTGTATCATCTAAATTCATTCTGAAAGAGAGTATTTCACTACTAAATATACTAAAACAAGTTTCCTCTGACACTACTAAACCTCTAGGTGCATCTCAAAAAATATAGCCATCAACTGCAACTCACAACTGGCCCTGTGGATGAATTTTGTGCAAGTCTTATGGCTCATGGTTTCAACTACTACATTACCATTTTTTGGTGTATAAGAAAGATCGAAGTCGAATGACATCAGATAGTATAACCACCTACACTACCTCAAATTCAGTTCACACTATTTGGAGATGTATTTAAGACTTTGCTAATCCATTTAAACAACAAACTTCCACCAAAAGGATAATTCCTTCAACAGCATAAATCATGAATCACAACTACTAGCTCGAGGTCGTGCATAGATTAATTTCACGCGTAAGGCCTTAGCTAATGGGACCTATATGCTAAAACCCAATCTTCTTTCATAAAAACTGCTCCTAGACTTATTCTTGAAGCATCACAGTAAACACTATAGCTTTTACTTGGTTTTGAAAAAAAATAGGACTAGTGCTAAAGACAATCTTCCTTTCAACTCCTAAAAGGATGAATCATAAAATTCGGACTAGAAGAACTTCACACCCTTTTTAGTCAAGCCCATATAAGGCACTACTATACATTATAAGTCTTTAATGAAATTAATATAATTTCTGACCATCCCCAAGAAACTGTGTATGTCAAAGACATTCTTAGGATGCTCCTAGGAAACCACGGTCCTCACCTTATCTAGGTCAACATACACTTTGGCCTCTGAGATAATATGACCTGATAAGTGAACCTTATTGAGCCGAAAGTGGGAATTTATAATCTTATCATATATATGGTGCTCCCTTAGTGTATTTTGAATAATATCAATATAGTTGTCATGGTTGTTTCTAGTGAGAGAATACACCAAAATATCTTCAACAAAGACTACCAAAAATGAATTTAGATATGAGTGGAATAACTGATTCATCATATACATAAAGACTATTGGCATGTTAATAAGGTTGAATGGCATAAATAGATACTCGTATAATTCATTCCTTATCTGGAACATTGTACATGGTAGTATGATGGTATCACATGCACCTTATGGTAGCCTAACCTTAGATCGATTTTAGAGAAAATTGTTTATCCTCATAGTTGGTCAAAGAGTTCATCTATACAAGGTAGTGGATGATGGTTCTTCACTACAAGTTGGTTTAACCATTGGTAATCCACGCACAACCTAAGGGTACCATCTACATTTTTGGAAAAAAGGATATGTGAACCCCATGGTGAAGTGTTGGGTTATATAAAACTCTTTTCCTCTAATTCTTTCAACTATTTTTTGAGTTCTTAGATCTAAATAGGTGTCATTATATAGGGAGGAAAGGACATTGGTTCCACACCTATCACTAACTCAATGGTCAACTCCACCTCTCTCAAAGGAGGTAAGATAGAAAATGTTTTAGGGAATATGTCCCTAAAATTATATACCATAGGAGGGAATTCTATAAGTCGCATTCCCTAATCCCTCATATAGATATTATCCATATGGGAAATTACTCCACTCAACCCATGATGCTCTAGTCTAACTCAAATTTCCTAGATGTCCCTTTCTCCCTTATGAATATAAGTTCTGATCACAAGTGATGTAAAGGGAACCCATCAATAATATAAACCAACATGGGCGTGGTAAGGTACAAGAAATTCCATTCCAATAATGAGGTTGAAGTCAATCATCTCAATGATAAAGAAATTATACAATAATTAGTACCAACCTATCTTAAGGAGTGCTCCTTGCACTGGAATATACACTCTAATTGGGTCCCCAACGGTGTGTCAAGAGTCATCATTCCACATAAGTATTCCATATCTAGACCCAGAATTTCAATAATTTCCATAGATATAAAATTGTTTGATGATCTTGTATAAAATAAGATAGAAACTAAATTATAGGCTACTAGAATAGCACCTCATACTATTAAAAAATCTAGACTATGATATTCATTTTTAGCCTACACTGCATAGATATGGCTAGATATAAAGCCCTGAGATTCAACATGGCCCTCTTGGGCAGTTCCTCTCTACAGATACTAAACCTCTGAAGTCTGATGACCTCAGTCACAACTACCTTCTTAACCAGATCAGTTTGTAGAAGACCAGATCCCAGCCTAATATAGAGCTACTGGTCTTGTACTCTAGTGTGGCATCGGTATAGATCCCCTCTCAATGGGTATTGGAGGAAAACTTGGAAAAAATGATGAAGGTGACCCATATTTCCATAAGCTCAACACTCAATTGTGTTCCTCATACATTGGGGATTTTTATGCCCTACCCTACCACACTAGTGGCACACCACATAGTTGTCGATGTGTTTCATCTAGCTGGAACTACCCCCACAAGCACCCTTGAAATGAAACTTCCTACCACTATACAAACCATCTCTATATCTCAAATTTGTACTGCAATGCATCACATTACTAGCTTCCCTTAGGTTCTACTCTTTGATGAGGGCCTGGTTTAATATTTAAGAAATAGTGGTCAACCTGAAAAAATTATCTTGTGATCAGATGGCTATGCAATCCCATCCTCAAAAAATCTCACAGTTATTAGATCATCACCGGTCAATGTTTGGTGAAAAGTGCTAAAGCTTGGTGAAACGATAAAAATACCCCATCATTAACATAGCACCCTACTGAAGGTTCAAAACTCCCTATTGTAGTACACTATCAATATCTGTAAAAAGAAGTAATCATAGAATTCTATCTCGAATCCTATCCAGAGTATACCATGATGATGACTAGCCTAAGTGATAACATCCCACCAATGTTTACCAAAATCATGAAGTATATAGGTATCACACTGGACCATTCACTATGGAGGTGTATCTGAATGATAAAATATCAACAACATGGCCTCTAGACAAGATTTTGTAGCCTGAGGACTACCATCCTCCAGGAAGTTGGGAGGATTCTACTACAAGAATTCCCACGTCAAATATTTTATAGAAGGGTAAGGTCACAAATCTCCCTATACATACTGCATGAAGTGAAAGAATCTATCATTAAACTAAGCATCACACCTAGTAAAAGATCAACTGGAGGTGCCTCAGGTGGCACTATAGGAGGTAATACTGGTGGAATAGGGTCCACCACCTCTAGTGCATGGTCATTTCCACCCTCCTAGAATATGAATCGAGGACATCAGGGCATAATAATTATATAATTTCAAAACACGTTCATCATATAATATTTTAATAGTATATAGGAAAAGAGATAATATGATGGAACATGCACAAAGCATTCCTATGAATAAGTCACACCTCTCTTCCTTCTCTTGAATCCAAGTCTAGGTGATAAGAAATATCACAAAAGTCATAGGAGAAACTGCCTACTTCCCACTAATAAGTTTTGTACCAGGTTCAAGTTCTCATACAACATAGAATATGTTCAAATATATGGAGTTTCAATTACAAGGTATAGAGTAAAACACCCTTTAATTTTAAATTGGTATCTCCATTTAGTGGTAACCATTTCATTTTAAAACTGTAATTTATTAAATTTCATTCTTATTTATATGGATATAGATATCTCAATATAGTTAAATGTATCACCATTCCAAATATATAAAGGATCATACTCTTTATAAATTGCAATTGGTACATCAAGTAACTACTAACTGATCCTTATGTACGTTATTAGGATGTAACCGCTTATTTATATTTATTTTACTAAATGAAATACCATTCCCAATTTATAGAAGTAAATTCTTCATAAATTAAAATTGGCATTCATCAGTCAAATCAACTAACATTTCAATCCATAGAACTAGTGGTTCATGTCCCAAAAATGGAATAATTGGTTGATTAAGGTGAAATCATCAATCTATGTAGGAAAAACCATTTAGATTGTGTAGTCACTTTAATTAATCTAATTATGTTATTTCTACACATAAAGTTGGCACATTCCAATATATAAAAATTAAGGCACTCACAATAACCACATAAAATATAAGAAATGCGCACAATAATATAAATATGTCATGGCATAATGCATGACATGTGAATCCTTAAGTGCCTAATTTGATGCATGATAAGATACCTCCTTTACATACCAGACCAAGGAAAAGATACCCCTAATAATAATATCAAAAATTATAATGACATCACAAGACATGTGTGTCACCCAATGGTGAAATCAATACAACTGTAATCAGCACAAACCGGAATAGAAATAACCCATACTAGGTAATTAGGGTTTCCCCTGTTTGTGGGTTTGCTACTCTCAAACACAGGCTCATTACCAAATTATAATAAATACTAGTCTCTTGTATAATACCCAAACAATAATAAAAAGGAAAAATGATGCTCTAATACCAATTTGTAGTGTCCCTCCCTAGATTCCACTTAGCAGTGCCTTGAGTCGGTTGGCCACATGACCTCAAGAATGCCTCCCTATATTCTAGAGGTTGTGGAATAGTAGTGAGGTCCTAGGGTGTGTCCATGGGGATACTATTCCCTCATGAGTCAGAGTGTAACATAGTAGGTAATAATAAATGGGAATAGTGGAATTAGTAATAAATAAACAATGGTGAAATAATAAACAAACTTATAATAAATAAAATGGTGTAATATGAATCATAAATAGATACAAAGGGGGTCGCAGCTTCGGCTGCGGCTCTCCCTCTTCTTCATGCAGCGGTGTGTCTAGGGTTCAAAAGCGTGATTCGGATGGCTCGGGTTCATACGGCAGTAAGGATTTTGATCCAGATGCTTGTGGTGTTTCAGATCTAGGATGGCCTTCAGCTTCTTCTTGGTGGTAAGGGCGACAGGGTCTAGGGTTTTTAGCATTGGCGGTTGAGTCAACTTGGCTTGATTCAGGACGGCGAGGAGTTTGTTCTGGATTTTCTCAGCTATTCATGCCTTGTTTTTGTCTTCCATTTGGTCATGTTCCTCATGTCCGCTGAGGCAAAGGCACTCTAGTTCCCTTTCGAGTTTATGACATCAATGGCTTCATTCAAGGTAGTTTCAAATCCCGACAAAGGTCATTTTACATTCAAACCTTGGCCATTAAACCTAATCTGATCTCATGTTACTCTGTACCTCTCCAAGTTAGATATGGAGTAGAGGTAAAATAGGGGTTTTGGGATTTGTGGTTAGGCGATCGATGGGTTGAAAGAAGATAACTGAGTCGGCCTTCTATCATTTTTTTTCTACTGCTTTTTTTCTTTTGGCTCTTCTTCAATGTCTTTTTGTGAAACCCTATGATTCTGTATCCCCTACTCTGGGCTCATGTTCCTCTGATTATCTCCAAGTCAGACCTGGATCAGAGGTAACAATGAGGCTTTTGGGATGTGTGGTTAGGTGGCCTTTGTTCTTGGCACGAGTCCTTCGACGACGGTGACTTTCAGTGTTAGCATTGGCTTCACTCATGGTGATTATTCTGATCTGTTGGATTTGTTCAGTGTTTTGAAGGGAGATGTTCGTTTTTGGTTTTTTTGGTGGCTATTGCCGATCTGCGACAGTGACGAGCTATTTTTTGGTGGCGTTGTGGTGTTTCTGGCTTCTCAGTGCTGGTGGTTTGGATTACAGTGGTGATAGTGGCGATGGTGAACTCCGATGGATGGATAACTCCGGTGATCTGGGGCGGCGTGAGGTTTGCGATAATGATGGTGGTGTCATAATGGCGACGACATCAGTGGTGATCATGACAAAGTCTATGGACGTGACTGTGGCATTGTTTTGAATTTTGAAATTTGTATTTTCCTACTTTCATTTTGGTTCCCGTTGGTGTTGTGTATTTTTAAAAAATCAATAAAAATGGAATGTATGAAGATAAATAGATACAAAATTGTGATAATGATTTCATGTAGCTATAAAAAAATAGGTGCATGGAATATGGGGGAAACCATCATATACCACATGCTAAACAAAAATACCAAAAATACCAAATGCTTCCTCTACTAGAATCACAAGAATAGACTTGATCCTCTGCTCCCATAATCTATCCTAGTACAAAAAATCAAGCATCAGAAGTTGGATGCTTCCCTTTATCTACACCTGCATTCATGAATTTTCTCACATTCTAAGGGAGGCCCAAGTAGGATGTGGGAAATACTTATAAGGAAACTACCAATGGTGTCTAGATCAATAAAATATTTGTATATAAAATAGGAAGTGTGCCATTAAGAATAAATGCAAGGTTGTAGATAAATAAATACATTGTAATAGGTTCCATGTGGGTTACTCGATCGACACTACCTTATTTGGCACAAGTCATATGTATTTGAACCAAGGATAACATGTATAAGTATTATATAGTTTATAATGGATCATCATAATAAAGTATCAAGATTTGGACTGAGCCTTGTCATGTGATTTTTATTGATGGAAACATCCTTTTATTTAATAAATTAGAATTCCTAGAATTATATAGAAGGTGTCTCTTGAATTTAAATAAGTGGAATCATGGGCCCATTCAAGGAGAACCATATTAAGGAACCCAATTATCACACCAGGAGTGCAATAAATACTCAATTTCATAAGAGTCCATCCAAGGTGATCTATGAATAAAATCCCAAGTATCACTCCTGGCATGATATGAAGACTATAAAATCTGATCCCATCCCTAGTATCTCACTTAGGGAACCAAGAGTTGATCAAGGAATAGTATAACCATATTTCCATAGAGATCATCCATGGTGACTCCCCAAGGGAACTGATATCACTCATATAAAGGTAGATAATATTCACAATGATCCCTTCCATGGAATACCAAGTATATCTCCTAATTTATTTACCATTCATTAAAAAATTATAATTATAAATCATGAGGAGCCTATCTATGGTGATCCATAAATGGAATCCCAAGTATTTCTATCATCATAATAGGAACATTTAGCCATCAATAGCTCATATCATTTAATAAACATGCATTTCATAACACTTTAACCAAGTTGGCCAAAAATTATTTAATTCATGTAATTAAACTAAGGTGATAAGAATAAGGACATAACACATGACCAATCAACATTCATTATATCATTTAACATGTAAGTATTTATTAAAAGGGAAACACACCTCAAAAGGTGATTTAACAATTTAAGGAAAAGGGGTAATTAGGGATTTTAATAAAGGGTACACCCATGGGGTGGCTTGAATCAAGGAGGACAAACAAGGTGTTGATTCATTGGCAGCTAGGACCAAACTAAGCATGTAAATATTTTCAATTTAATTTATTTAGCATTGTAGAGGTGACACAAAAGGAGTCCATCATATGACACAATGATTCATGATATAAATACAAGGATGATTTAAGGGAAAGAGCAAGACCACCTACCTTAGTCTCATAGAATTCTCTTTGTCCATTGAAATCCCTTAAATAGAGCTAGAATGGAAGAAATTGGATGAATGGACTGATTCCCTAAAAATAAGTCATATGAGATCACACCAAAATATTTTAGGAGATGAGATGATAATGAAGAAAGAAAACAAGAGGGTTATAGAGTTTACTGTTGCAGATTCATACACAAAATGGTGAAGAAAATGGGGACCATATGAGGGAGATACAAAAAATATATAGCTTGAAGGAGAGGAGGTTTCACCTGGTGTGTGGTCCACTAGAAACAAGTGGTAGGAGAAAGAGGTTTAAGGTTTAAAAAACTTTTGAGGGAAAATTGTTAATTTACCCATTTAATTAGGGTTCCCATGGTTTGGCCACACGATTGGTCAAACCATGCACTAACCACTCACCCAACATTGCTAAAAGAACCCCCTCACATGGGCTAGGCATACGGTTTGACTAACCATGCATAGTCTATATGAAATGGATCTTTAAATATCTTGTATCACCCACACAGGCATGTGGCCTCTTGTTGTGCAATGAGTTCCCTTCACGGTTGAGTTTCACATTAGGACTAACTATGTGCTAGCCGTGCGGTTTAATCTTCCACCACAAATTTTGGATCTTCGGGCTTCAAACGAGCCTTGAAATATCTTGAACCACATCTCAACCCTTACAAAAAATTATTAACATAAAACGAGAGGTTTTAATTGTTACATAAGTGTTCATACCTTTATGGAAAACTAGGAGGTTACATGAATATTCTTTACATTTTAGATTTTCTCCTCCCACAAGTTATGGGCCTATAAGCTTCCTTTCACCAACTTCAACTCAATAAGTTGGAGTAAAAAATCTTTTCCCATATAATGCTTCATACAGTGCCATTTGAATACTTGAATGAATATTATTGTCATAGGAGAACTCTACCAAAGGTAAATACTGATCCCACATACCTTGAAAGTTAGGATAGCATGAACTCAAAATGTATTTTAATATTTGAATATTCCTTTTAGACTATCCATCAGTTTGAGGTTGATAAGCGGCGCTCAAATGAAGCTCATTATTAAGAGCCTTATATAGGATTTTCCATAATTTTGATGTAAAACATGGGTCATGATCAGAAACAATTGATAGATTTTCTCCATAAAGTCTTAAAACTTCATTAATATAGTTTTTTGTGTGGTTCTCCAGAGGAAAATATTATCTTATTGTGAGTAAATATGAAGATTTGGTGAGGCGATCAATAATAACCCATATTTCATCATTATTTCTAGGATTATTTGATAATATAATGAAAAAATCCATAGTAATTTCATCCCATTTACTCATAGGAATAGGTAGATGTTGCAAGAATATTATAGGATATTCTCTCTTAGGCTTCACCTATTGAGAAATTGAACATCTCAACACATAATCAATAATTTCCCATTATATATTATCCCGAAAAAATTGCTTCTTAAAATATCTATACATCTTAGTGATACCAAGTTTTATAGAGAAGTTCAAGATATGCGGATCATCAAACAATTCCCTTTTCGACTTGATTATAAATAGAACACATAGTCTCTTTCCAAATTTTAGAACTCCATCTTCATAATTTTAGTCTGTCAATTTTCCATCATTCATGGATTTAGTTTTCTTTTGAAAATTCTCATTTTCATGTTGAGAACTTTTAATCCTTTCCAATAAATATGGTTTATAAATCATTTGAAAAATTGGTGATGTATGACCTTTCTTAATAATTCTCATATCAATCTTTACTATTACCTTGAACATAGGATCCCTATTGATCCTCATTCTGGTAAGGACTCCATGATCTTTCCTGATCAATGCATCCACTACCTTATTTACCTTACCTAGTTAGTATTTTATTGAGCAATCATAATCCTTGAGTAGCTCAAGTCATAAACTTTTTCTCATATTGATCTATTTCTACAAAAAGTTATATTTTATACTCTTATGATCTGTGTATATCTCACATCTTTCACTATAGAGATAATTTTAATATATCTTCAAATAAAATATTATGGATGCCAACTCAAGATCATGTGGTGGATAGTTTTTTTCATGAATATTTAACTTCCTTGATACATAGGTAATAACTTTATCATTATTTATAAGTAATCAACTGATTCCATTCTTTAATACATCACTATAAATCACAAATCCCTCATTTATCATTGGTAAATTCAAAATTGTAAAATTCACTAATATCATATTAAATTCCTAAAAAAATATTTTCATTATTTTTTACATATAAACATAACCCCTTTATGAGTAATCTTGGTTGATGGGTTAGCTAATTGGGTAAAATTTTGGATAAATCACTGATAGTAACCTGCTACAATGAATGAAACCATGTACCTCAGTTATGTTCATTGTTGTGGGTCATTCTTGGACTACTTTTTTCATTTTATGATCAACTGAGATCCCATCCTTGGAGAAAATATAGCTAAGAAAAGAATATTTCAGTAGATAGAATTCACACTTGCTAAATTTATCATATAAAACTTTTATTTTAAGAGTCTCTATAATGATTATTAAGTGATTATAATGGTCCCCGTAGCTTTTTTAATACACTAAGAAATCATAAATAAATACAACAAAAAATCATCAACATATTCCTTGAATACCTATTCATAAGGTCCATAATAATATAGGATGTATTAGTCAATCCAAATGTAATTATTCTAAACTTGTAATGTACATACCTCATACAGAATATTATATTTGTAATATATTCCTTCTATTCTCACAATTGATGACACCTAGTATGAAGTTCAATCTTTGAAAAATATTGAGCTCCATGAAGTTGATTGAATATGTCATCAATGTGAGGTAGAGAATAATTTTTCTTTATATTAATAGAATTGATTCCATACATAGGCTCATAGATCCATATTTCTTATTAATGAAAAGAATAGGGGCTCCCCAAGGAAAATAATTGGGGCATATAAATTCATTATTACACAAATACTCTTATTATTTCTTCAACTCCACTAATTCTATGATGGTCATTATATAGGGAGTATATGATATTAGTCTTGCCTTAGGGATTAAATATATGAAAAACTAAAATTCATAATATGTTGAATGTCTAGGTAATTCCTCAAGAAAAATATCAATGTATTCCTATACAATAGATATATTCTCAATTTGAATATTACCTTTTTGTATGCAGCTTCAATCTTCTATTCTTCCATAACGATCTTATAAAAAAGAGATATAGGGGTGGATCTAGACATGAATCTGATGATTAAGTCTCTCATATAAAGATAAGGAATTCCACATCTTCATCATGAATCATAATTTACTTCTATTTTCAATAATATTTTTCATTATATTTTGAAATTTGGTCCATACCAAGTATTATATCAAAATAAACCATTGGTATAATAATGAATTCTAAAAATATGGAATGTTTATGTGTCATAATGGTAACTAATTGTCACATCCTTATTGTGGTGAGACTTTCACTAAGATTCTAGAATGATAACTCCCTTCTTAAGATTATAGGAAAATATATAATTTTCTTTTCATACTTAAACAATATAAAAACATAAAAAGATCTTGAATCAAATAATGTGTTAGAAAAATTTGAGGATACACTAGTGGAAATGAAATATTTAAGGTTAGTTTTCTTAAGTTGATTCTATGAAACTGATGCAAAATAGTGAAGAAAAAACTTTTCAGCATCGTCTTTCATAAAAACCGACACTGAAAACTAAAACTGTAAGGTTTTTGGCATTGGTTTTTCCAAATAAAACGACACTGAAAAATAGAAAATACATATATTCAGTGTCAATTTTTCAGTAAACTAACCCTAAAAATCCCCCAAAAAATTATTTTAGTAGTGGTTTTATAATAAATCGACGCCAAAAACACACACAAAAATATTTCAGTATTGGTTTATATAAAAACTAATGCCGAAGATAAAGAAATATGTTTTGGCATCAGTTTCTATATAACTGATTCCAAAAATTATTTTAAAAAATTAACACACGTGTTTAGCCACCCTAAAACCCTAAATCTATTTCATTTCTCTCATCTCCCTCGACTTTCAATGGTGTCGACGACTACCCGAACCACAACCACACCCTTTTTAGTTGATTTCAAGAATTTTAAGCTTTATTTCATGATTTGTGGTTCTCATTCTTTCATCCTTTGTCTTTGGTTTTTTATTTACATTTGAATTTCTTGATCTGAAGAATCTTTATGGCTGCACCTAATAGGTTTTATTTTTTTTGTTCATTCATGATTATCTTTCAAATATACTATATTTTTGTTAGAATTTGCAGTGTTTATTATTCTAAAGCATTTGAAGGATAAAATTGAGATTGCTCCTCAATTTATCATCATCAAATCTGACTATTGTGAGTTTTTAGAAAAATATATATATAAATTATTTATTATCTAATTCATTCATATCATTCGGTTTTACTGAATTGTTGAGGATTTTTTTATGTTATTATATAATTCATTCATATCATTTTAGTTTTATTAAATTGTTAATCGTTATTAATTTAGGAGTAAATTGATGACCACTCATGTCATAGATTTCTAATTATTTGAATGGTCGGTGATATCAATCATATACTTTGAAATTATTTGAATACTTTTATATAAATAATATGTATATTATATTTTATTCTGACACAGAGTTTTATAAATTAATTTATATTTAAATAAATTAAATTGTAAAATTAATATACGTGTTATGTGTTATTCTAAAACTGGGTTTTAATGGTGAATTATTATTTATTCAATGACTCTTTTTCATCTTTCTATTGAAAATAACATTACAGTAAAAAATAAACTTGATAAAACATAAAGGTAGTATTAGTTTATTGTATGTTTTTATGGTTAAAATTTATCTGTATATATATATATAAATATATATTTAAATTTTTATTTATTTTAATATATTCACTAATTATATTATGATATCAGGTATTGAATGGATTGTAATTGGATAAATTTTACGAAGAACCAATAATGAATATGAAAAGGGAGTTGATGATTTCTTGGAATTTTCTAAACAAAATACTGTAAACATAGATTTGATTTTCTTTACATGTGTGAAGTGTTTGAATATGAGAAAGTTAAATTCTAGAGAAATCAAGGATCATCTCATTTTCAATGGTTTTAGCCTTAATTATACACATTGGATATATAATGGTGAAATTACTTTAAATTCAATATCTAATGTTTATGACAATATTCATGACAACACAAACACATAGGATTGTATTGAATAATTAATTCATGATTTAGGTATCGAAACCATTGAAAAATATAAATTTCTGAACAATTGTATGGAGATTCTAAAAAATCATTATTGTCAGGTTGTAAATATAGTATTATCTGCACTTTTGAGATTGGTTAACTTGGAAGAAAAAAATGGTTGGAGTGATAAAAGTTTCTCTAACTTAATTGATCTTTTAAAATATCTACTTCTAGAAGGAAACAAGCTTCTAGATTCCAATTATGAGGTGAAGAAAATATTATTCCCAATAGTGTTAGGGTAAAAAAGATACATGCTTTATCTAATGATTGTGTATTGTATAGAAAATAATATGAGTTTTTATCAAATTGTTTTATATGTGTAACATCATGCTATAAGATGGATGAAAAGGTCAATTCAGATTCATTCTCAGGTACTAACATCTAACCTCGTGCTCAATGAAATAATTCCTTATAATAATCCCTTTATATAATTCTGATAAATTAACTATGATTCATTCTTAGGTACCGAAATCAAACTCTTAATAAAGCAATTTGATACCTTCTAATAATTTCCCTTATGGAGTGTTTATTTTCAAATTAAATTGATGAAAAAAGGTTAATATGGAATTTAGATGAATGCATATTTGATGGTAAATTACATCACCCTAATGACTCGTCACAATGGAAGACATTTGAAAAACAATTTCCTGATTTTGTAAGTGAAGTTAGAAATCTCGGAATAGGAGTGTGTACAAACGGAATTAATCCATATCGGAGCCTAATTAGCCAACATAGTTCATGGTCTGTTTTGTTGGTATTTTACAACTTATCCTCATAGATATGTATAAAGAAAAAATATGTTATCATGAGATTGATTATTTCTAGAAAAAAACAGCAAGGAAACTATATTTAATGTATATCTTTCACCATTGATTAATGATTTTAAACTTCCTTGGTAGGAAGGTGTTAATGTTTTTCATGCATACAAGATATAGTATTTTCTTTTGCATGCTATAATAATGTTCAGTATAAAAGACTTTTCTGTATATGGAAATTTATCTTGATACAGTGTTAAGGGACATAAATAATGTCTAAGTTTTTAATAAGAGAATTCATATTATGAATTGCAAAATGGAAGAAAGATAGTGTACATGGGACACTGATGATTTTTCCGAATGGATCATCCTTATCATATATTGTAAAAGGAATTTAATAGTTTACAATAATACAATATTCCCCCATAACCAATTTTAGTAGAAGAATATTATAAAAGGGTGAAAAATATTGATTCTGTATTTGGAAAGAAAAGTAGTTATAGTCTTCAAAAAAAATCTGAAAGAAATGGTCTATTTTTTGAACTACCTTATTAGATATTTTTAGAGATAAAACATAAAATCGATGTTATGCATGTTGAGAGAAATATATGTGATATCTTGATTGGAAATTTATTAGTTATAAAAGTAAAGACAAAATATGGATTGAATTCTATATTGGATTTGATAACAATGAGAATATGTTTGGAGTTAGCTCCCACTATGAAAGGAAACATAAAACATTTCCTTATGTCTTTTCACACATTAAACAAGAGTGAGAAGTTGAATTTTTTTCAGTGTTATGGTATAAAAGTACCTAGTATATATTCTTCAAATGTGAATAATTTTGTGTCAGTGAAGGATAAAAAATTGATAGGTATAAAATATCAAGATTTTCATGTATTGATGTAACAACTACTACTGGTCACACTGCATAGTATATTTTCATCAGCTGTCAGAAAGACTATCATCAGGTTAGGTAATTTTTTCAAATCCATTTGTATCTAAGTTATTGATCCAAATTTTTTAGATGAGTTGGATAATGTAGCTTCTCTTATAATTTTTCAACTAGAAATGTATTTTCCACCTATATGTTTTGATATAATGGTTCATATAGTGATTCATCTAGTGTATAAGATAAGAATATGTGGGCCTTTTTATTTATGTTGGATGTATCCTTTTCAAAGGTATATGAAAATTTTAAAGGGATATGTCAAAAATATTTATGGACTGGAGGCCTATAGTTAAAAAAATGTCTCGGAAGAGGTGATTGAGTTCTATACTAATTATTTTTATAAAGTGGATCATATTGGACTCCCTATATCTTGACATTGGATAGTTGATAGTGAAGGTAGAGGGATTCTAGGCTTAAAGATAAAGTTCATTCCACGTGATTAAGTGATGCTGGAAAATTTATATATTTTGAACAACACATATGATGTTCAATCATATATATCATCACGTATTTTTGAATTTAAGAGATGATATCCAAAAATAAATGAAAAGTGGTTGATGATTGAGCATAAAAAGACATTTGTTTCCTAGTTTAAATAGAAAGTGAGAATACATATATCTAAATCATAAATGTTTAAATGGTTGTTAGGGGGGTCATCTCTTAATGTGATAACATGGACTAGTTTTGATATTAAGGGGTACACATTTTCACAAAAAAATCTAGATGATAAGAGTACGATTCAAAGTAGTTTTGTGATGGTTATCGTTGAAGTAGTATATTTTTCAAGTGAAAAAGATAAAAACCCAATTTATGCTTCATTGACATATTTTGGAGTTCTTGAGGATATATGGGAAATTGATTATAGAAAATTTCAAGTCTTTTTGTATAAGTGTAATTGGGTTAATAGAAATAGTGGTATGAAACATAATGACTGTGTATTTACACTAGTTTATTTGAAAAGATTTAATTACAATGAGAAACCATTTATCATGGAGGCACATGTAAAGAAGATATTTTATGTCATTGATCCATCGAATGATCAGTGGTCCATTGTTTTTCAAGGAAAAAAAATACCATTTGGGTGAAGAGAATAATGAAAATGATGTTATTGATTTACATGAATATTATTCATCTATTATGCGATTCTAGGATGATTACAATGACTACAAGGCAGAAATAGTTCATGAAGTATGTAATTATCATGATGAAGGGAACTGGGAAAACACTAATTAGTCTCTTAATTTTTCTGGTAATTATTTATATTTTGATTCTTTTTTTAAAACATACAAACTTGGGCCTCTTTTTTTAATTATTTGTGTCATCCTTATTTTTAAATATTCAGTTTTATAATGACATATTGGTACACAAAATTTCATTACACTTGCTTGTATCAATGTCAGATATAGGGATATAGGATCAGTTATTGAATTATATCTACTTTTTCATATTATTAAATATCCAGTAATATACTTATTTAATGATAGAAAACTTTTAATTTATAATTTTTTTTTGCAGGACTGTATATGTATCCTCAACAGAGGATACTTCTCCTGTTACTAGAGAGAAATCAAGTTCTCAAGTTAGTAAACCTAGTATTACATGTTTACCAAAACTATCACTTTCTCATGGAGATGAGATATTACATATTCATTTTGATGATGATAAAAATGAAACTGACCCAAATGAAGATCATTTTATCAGTTATATATCAATGTAGAGCTGTTATAGGATTATTATTTTATATCATGACTGGAAGTTTGTAGATAGGATGGAAAAATAGCAACATTAGAAGGATGTGATGGTAAAATATCTCAATTGATTTATTTTATCTCATTTTTTGAATATTAAATATTTTAAATGGCATATTTAATTTATTCCATTGCAGATGACATTCAAATTCGAAGAAACAAAAGAAATTAAGAAAATACATCTATATTTAGTGGTGGTTTGATGGAGAGATTTTAAAACAAAACTGACAAAATATTATGATTTTGGAAATAAAAAGTTTTAAAACCCATTCCCTAAGTATCAGTTCATATATGTTGATACACGCAATAAATTTTTTGATAGTCGTCATGACGAAAAATTTCAGGTATGATAACTATTTTATATTGTGAAATTTATTATATATTTATCTAATTACTTGTTATTTTATTTTTATATAACAGACCTTTAGAAGATCTCATGAAGAGATCCAGTTGAAAAATGTATACCCTTAAACTTTATTACATGGAGGTTATCCATTATTGGAGTAAAAAATGATTAAATAAAAATTTGAAGCATTAAGAGCTTGATCTAGTAGTTGTTTAAAAGAGGTCCAGTTTGGTCCCCCATCTCCTTCGACTCGACATGAAAAATGGAAATGAGTGAGAAGAATGAAAAATGAAAAGTATCATATGGAGGAAGATAAGGAAGTAGGTGATAAAATTATATGTAAATATTATTTATTTGTCATGAATTTTTCTATTTTATAAATTATAAAAACAAATATAACTTTTTCATTTTTCATTTCAGGATGAACATTAGGAGAAAGAGACACAGGGCTCTTTTATCCCTAAAGGTAGTATAGAAATCCTAGCCACTACTTTAGGAAAGGAAAAACACCATGTTCAGGTTAGAGGATATCAGGAGGCTGTTAGTATTCAAAAACATTTTGGTCAGAGTAAGAAATAAAGAGACCCAAAAATAGAATCCTTAAATTCTGAGATGAAAGATATGAAACAGTCTACGGGTGATCAAATTCAAGCAGTCATGTAGAAGACTTTGTTAGAACATTTGACAAGATAGTCACTGTCTACACAGCCTTACCATCCTACTCAACTGGTTTTACAGCCTCTATAGTCATCCCAGCTGAACTACCCTACCTAACCGACCTACTTTGATCCTCCACCTCCTCACTCGAACCAAATTGTATAATGTGGGTTACTTTTTGGAGATCATCATATACATATTGTTGAATTAGGACTCATTCATTTTTTTAGGGGATTATGTACATCACCATAATATGAAGATGAGTTGGGTTAGAGTATCAGTGCATGATATTATTGATCCTAATGATCTACTACCATTTCATACTAAGGAGATTACTAGAGTTGGGTATTTTCTAGATGATTTTTTTACTTTTTTCAACTAGTCTTCTTCATTATATTTCATATGAGGTATATGTTTTTTTAAATATTAATTACAAATGATTGAAAATTAATTATTATTTTTTATGAAATTTTACTTATATAGGATTAGCTCAAATAAAAAGAAATTTCACAAATGAGACAAAATATTTAGGAATAATCGACTATAAATACTTTGGATATTTATAATGGGATACAAAGATTATCTCAGGATTATTCTTCCTTGAATAATAACTATAAGTTTCAGATGACATCAGATATATTTGGAAGAGATTATCCATTGAGATTACTCCAAGAACAAATCATGCATCTATTTGATTTTGAAGAGCTCATCCTGAATGTGTTGAAGTTGTTTTCCTTGTAAGTAAATTGATGTTTTAATTTTTATTTCTTTAATAAAATATGTTTTAAATTTACTAACTATATTTCCTTTTTAAAT
This sequence comes from Viscum album, assembly GCA_963277665.1. NCBI lineage: Eukaryota > Viridiplantae > Streptophyta > Magnoliopsida > Santalales > Viscaceae > Viscum > Viscum album. The sequence goes on from OY728136.1 coordinate 55,071,280, forward strand.
TAGGTATCTAAACACGCTTATTATACATAATGATATCACAAGCATTTACAGTTTTATAGACCCATGATACATTTCCATGGAAGTGAAACATGTGAATAATCCTAATAGAGTTTCATATATATGTGAGAGATTATCACATACAGAGATGGGATGTTGTTTTTTTTTTCATTTCTTGATATGTAAGAATAGAATCATAATTATGAACTAATGATCATTTTAATATTATTAATTGTGAAATTTTTTTATTGTAGAGGGCATTGAATTTTAAGTGTATTTTTCCCAAGTCAATGCAACTTATATTGTTTTTTCACTTTATTAGGGATTATTCATAAAAGATTTTCCACCTTATTAGACAGGTAAGTCGTTTTTTTTTCATAGGTTCATTATGTTTAACTATAATAGTTTATACATGTATTATTAGTTCATATATATGAAAATGTAGTTCATGGAAGAAATTTAACAAATAACAGACATCGATAAAGAAACCAAATGCAATCCAACATGCAGAAGTAAAGGTAATTATTTTTTATATTAGATATTTTTATAATTTTTTGATATATATATATAGGATTTTATTATCGATTTAATGTTTTATAACTTCAATTTCATCATCAATAAGGAAATGTTGAATGTGGTTATTATGTTCTATGATTTATGTATGAGATAATCACAACTAGGGTAACAACTGAAATTGATAAGGTGAGTAATATTAATTTTTTATATATTTTATATCATAGTATTATATTTTTTAATCTCATATCATTCAATGTTTTTATTTACATTCAATGATGATGAGTCTTATACCCAAACTCAACTTACCCATATTCAATCTTTATTTGCAAACTATTTGTTAAGTCTGATTATGATTTGAGGTATGTATATTCTAAAGTATATGAATAATATTACATTTTCTTAATAAAATGTGTTAAAAACAATTCTTTTTAAATAATAGGTGTTTGAACATAATGATATCAAATTAATCCTTCAACAATAACCAACAATAATCATGTTGTAAATTTCAGGTATGTATATTTTAATTATACTTTATAATATAAATGCATAGATAGTTTTTTTATTAACTAAACAAAAGCATGTAAGCATTTATATATTTTTATTCAATGGTAAATATTGTTTGATTTTTGTATATCGTGTTTTTATTATAGGTACTTTGATTATTTTAGAAGTTTAATATTCTAAATTTTCTAAAAACTTTCAATGTCGATTTTCATAAAAAATAATGGTGAAATATTTTCAAAAAAATAATCGATTTCCAGAATCTGTTTTTATCAAAATTGATATAGAAAACTGACTTGTATGTGGTTTTTGGCATCAGTTTATAAAAACTATTGCGGAAAAAAAACCTACGTTGGATTTTTAGCATCGGTTTTGATAAGAACTGACACTGAAAATCGGGTTTCAATGTTGTTTTATCTATAAAATTGATGCCAAAAACTAAGCACAACATCAATTTCGACATCAGTTTTTGAAAACTGACGCTAATAAGCCTATTTTTTACATTGCCTTTATAGATGTTGGTTAAAAACTGATGTTAAATCTAGATTTTTCACTAGTTATATGATTAAAGTACCTACCAACACATGTTTAGGAACTTCAACTTTAGTTATTGTGATCATATAAGATTATCCTTACTCCCTTTGACTTTTCTAGGGAAGGTTCTCCTAATTCATAGGTTCATAATTTGGATAGTCCCTCATCTCCTTATAGTTGAAGCATTGAACATTGGAAGCTTTTTTATTTTCTTTATAATCAGAAGCCTAATGTATTTTCTATCTATACTTATTGAAAACTCTTATTCCTAGAAAGAATGTTTCATTATGTTCCTTTCCACATTTATTACAAGTTGTAAATTCCACCCTTCCCTTCTTCCCTTTTTCTATATTCCCTTTTCCAATGTGTTTAACCACCTTTTTCTTATCTTTTTTTCCTTTGAATTCATAAAACTTAGAGAATTATTTATCTATATTAATAGATCATAATATTATCTCCTTGTATGATGAGAAGGTTTGGGATACTAGTTCCCTTTTAAGGATTGGATTTATTCCATAAAATAAATGGTTAATCTTACTCTTTATATTGCGTACATAGTCTGCAACATGCCTTATTATCCTTTTAAAGTTATCTTCATACATAGAAACATTTTCCTCTTCTTTTCATCACAGACTCAATAAGTATATCTCTATATCTATTCTATGATAATGAGGAAAAATATTTTTCCAAGAAAACACCCTTAAAATACTTCAATTCCATACTCATTATTTCCTTCTCATACTTAGTATTTTGAATAAATGACCACCATTAATCTGCATCTCTTGAGAGATAAAAAAATATCATAAAAATATTTTCCCTTTAATTACTTCCCAAAGGAAGAAATGCCTTCTCTAAGGAACTTATCCATTTCTCAGCTACAAATATATTTTTAGTCTCATTAAATAATAGAGTTTTTTGACACATTAAGTATTCTAACATTGTTACAAAACGTTTTGGATCAGTAGGTTGCTTCTTACAGGTGAGGTTATTAGTCATAACCTGATTCATCTGTCCCAATATAGTTATAATTTGTTCTTTACTAGCTCCAGCTCTTGCTCCATCTTTACTATATTTCCTAGGAGGGAAATCCCTGCATGGACTACATATATTAGCATTATTTCCATTCCTTACACTAGCTTACATTTCTAAATAATGTAATATACTATATTAGATCATAAAATTATGAATTATAATGTATAATTTTGAAACTAGTGAAACACTTAATATAAATTGAAAATTTTATGCAAAGATACACTCAAAATCATAAATTTGGTTTCTTTGGGAATATTCTTAAATCATAAAAGAAATATTTTCAAATACTTTATAATTATTTCTAAATAAAATGTGAATTAACCTAATAATATCCCTTAGGAGTTTCAAAAATGTGTTCAATAAGGCATGTTATCGTGTACCAGGTGATGATTGAGTCAAAGCCCAATGCACCCTTTTCAGAGTTATTACCCATAGGTATAGGTATGATAGAGCCACATCTACTTGTAGTAATCAAATAGATATGTATTTCTAGGAAAAAATAATCACTATATTATCAGAACTTTAGGATGTTATCATATACTTTGGCTTATACAAAAATTAATTCATAGGGATATCTTCTAGAATCTATAGTTTCCTAAATCTAGTTCTCAAGGTTTCTACTAAACTTTTATACCAACTATAAAGACCCAAACATTGGTATCCTAGAGTCAGTAGTTAATTTATTACATTGTTACTAGATATAAATGATCATATCCCTATGGACCAAATAGTTTAATAGTATTGAAAAAATATATACATACTTTAATTTCACATTACATTTGAAAACTTAAAATATAATATAGTATTTTCTTTGATAACACCATTATTCCCTTTAAAATATCCTTTTATATCAATCATAATATATTTGAAAGCATCCTAGGGAAAGGAAACATAAAAATGTAGTGAGATAAAATTCTTAGTAAGGTTATGTGTACAGTGGAAGCTATCATGAATACATAAGGCATCATCAATATGTAAAGGTAAATAACTAAAACCATATTTAATTTAATCAATAAATTGAGCACGAAGAAAAATATGACCGAAATAAATGATGATCAAATAATTTCATATAAATAATCACATGATCTTGAATCTTTTCCATGGATATCATAACTAATAAAATAATTTCATGTACATCAATATCTAATCCCATATTGAGGCAATGCATAATTTTGGACATTATAAATATGTCATCAAGTCCTTGTTTCAATACATTTTACAAAAATGAGTAAGTACTCAACCAAACACCCCAAGCTAGTTTATCTCATGAGACCTACCTGCACATCGAGGGGTTATAGTAAGCCCCACACATCACTTACTAATTCCAACACATTCCTCTTAATAAACGGATGAAATGCAATCAACATAAACATTCATATTAAAAATCAGTATATGAAATGCTAATACTTACCCCAATCAATAGACATAATCATAAACCATCTAGATTAATATGGTGAATTGTATCAAAATAGTATATCTTAGGTCAAACTAATCATAAAAAAATATGTATTAATAATAATGGTGGTGTCATTATAACATATACCTAGTGGATAATAAGTAAAATAATAGGTTTTATCATTGATGAATAGAAATATCCTAAAAAATCCATTAAAAACAACCTTGAGGAAAATAACCTTTTCACTTTGAAAATCACTTTTAAAATATAAAATTTTCGAAACTATTAGAAAAAAAATTTATTTAAAAATAATAATGGAAAATATTAAATTAATCTTCAAATAAATGAGTTTTCATGATTGTGTTAAATTATATTCTTGTTGAGTATGTTAAAATGAAGATTTTTTTACATTTTCATTAAAAAGGAAAACATTAACTCATTCAAAAAATGACAAGAATATTCCTTTTAAAACATTTTATAAAAAGTAAAAAATGGGTAAAAATGACTTAAAATTAATAGGATAATATTAAAAACATATTTATAGAACAAGGACATGGAATAGAAAGGATTTTGGACTAAAAAGAGAAATGAAGTCAATTTTCCTTAAAAACATTCTTTCTGTCTACTCAATTCTTAAAGAGAAAAAATTGAAAGGAAAACTTTAAATTTAAATAAATAACCATGGGATAATAAAATTTATTGGGTTTAAGTTGGGAGGATCACTCAATTTCTCCAATGGAGCCTTTAACATAAACAATCCCAAATAATAATGAGACTCTGAAATAAACCCTTACCTCAAGTACGACTTCTTTCATATGTGTCCAAACCTCCTTTATAATAAATATAGATTTATTATAAATCTATTATATAAAACAAATCATATATACCATACCATATATTATTTAATTATAATAATTTGTCACCTATTTATTAACATTTTTTGTTAAAATCACTCTTTTGGGTAATAACTACTTCATTTTTCATGTATATTTTGGTTTGGTAGTTTCAATCCTTGTAATTTTATCATGGTTAAATCATATCCAAAATGTTAAACATGATATAAATATAATATATATTCATTATATAAGTACTTATAATATTCAATAAAAGTTAGTGATATAAAAATGAGTTACACCGTTCAAGAAGATGGTAGGTCGTACCTATGCTTGAACATTATTTTCATTTTTTTATAGATGGAAAAAATGAAAGGAAAATGATAATTCACATTTAAATAAGTATAATTATTTAATATATATCATATATATATATTAAATCCATCATTATATCAATCTATGATAGGTGGTGATGGAAAATGAATTGCATCGGTTTGCGAGGAGGTAGTATACCGTACACATGATTGATGGTTTCATTTCCCATTTGACAGAAGAGAAGATGGATATAGGTTATTCCATAAACATAATAACATCTTATTGTATTTTATATACTGTTTTTATTATATTATAATTATTAATACATGAATTAAGGTGGTAACAGAAGTAGTAAATAAGAAAGAGCATTGTGAAGACAATTACCTTTCTTAGAAAAAGATCCTTTGGATCTCTTATTAAGGAACCTAGGGTTGTAATTTTTGGAATAAAATCAGATTTATATCATGTATAATTATGTTTGGGATATATTTTTGAAGGTTTTTATCAAGATAAATTTCTTAATATGTGTGAAGAAGTCGGGGGAGAATGTTCCCATTATAATTGAGAAGGAGTGGCATTTTGGTAAATATCCAAAAATATTCAATAATGGGAATTCTCTCTGTAACATCCCAAGTAAGTAATGAATAATATATAATTTTATCTATGTCTATTAATGATTAAGATAGTGTTATAGAGGCTTAAAATGAAAATAAATACAATCTTATGCATGGAATACACTAATATTCTTAAAAGATTGTTTTAGAGCCTTTTGATGGAAAACCATTTTTGAATCTATATTTTGACAATTTTATAGACTATGTTTGTCAAAATAAACTTATTATTTATGATTGGGACATCAAAATTTACCTTGTGTGAATTTTTGGTATTTTTCTGACAATATTCATTTTTTTAATGAATAGTGAAAAATACTGCATTTTACATCAAAACTACTTTTTAACCTAATTTATTTATATGATTAGATTATGTTTTGAATTGGTTTTGAAGTGAAATTAGAATATATTTTTACCATTTAATCCAATGGTGGTCATTGGAATCAATTTCACTTTGAAATTGGACTTAAACTAGTATCAATCTTTTGATGCTTATTGTTTTGTAAAAACACGCTATTTGCTCTGGCAGCGGGAATTAATTATTAAATTAATTAATGTGACTTATATGATTTGAATTTTGTAAAATAGACTTCATTTTTTAATTCATAATATCAAATATAGCTTAGGGTGAATTTTTGGTAATTTTCTGAAAAACTTCAATTTTTGATGAATAGTGAAACCACTAAGTGGTAATCAAGCAAACTGATTTTTTAGTTAAATGAAAGTTTACCACTAATGTGTATTGAATTTTTAAAATCCGAAATACATGGTTATCATTAAGAAGTAAAATGTGGTTCAATGAGATTATAATAATTTTTTGGTGAATAGTAACTTATTAAGTTCTTAATCGCGATTAGTGGTAATTAGGGTAGTTTAAGGTATAAATAATGCTTTAATAATAGGAAATGACCTAGAAACATGTCCCAATCTTATTGGTTGTGTCATGGCCGACCAAGACAAGCCATGGGTCAACTTGGGGACCCCATGGAGACACTTTGGTTTGGAAATGACATAAATAACTTTTTATTAAATGTTAAAGTAAAAATGACACAAACAAGAGATGTTTTACAAAAACAATTTTTTCATTGGGTTATAAAGATCAGATTTTTGATTATAAATAGTAATTGGAAAGATAAAAAGATTTCCTACATCATAGTATTTTGTTTATGATTTTTAGACATTAAATAAATTAAATTATTTATGACATAATAATGAGGCAGCGATGACATCATTATTTGACGATTTAAATAAAATGGAAAGATAATGTAAAATCTATGAACTACACATGGCCAAAACTTATTGGATGAGTGTATTTCGAACCCTTATCACCTTATCCACGAATTATATCAATGTGGGACCTTTTTAAACCGAAACACATTTTCAAATAAAGTAATATTTCTTTACTTTCCAAAAGTGCCCCTCCTCTCCTCTTATAAAAGGCCCCCACCTCTACCTCATTTCACACACACCTAAAGCCTTTGACTCGGCCAACCCCTGCCCATTTACTCTCTCCACATCCCTATCCTCATCCTAGAGGATTCCCTTTGGGCATAATCCTTTCAAAGGAAGCCTTTAGGCTCAAATCAAAAGGAGTTACACTTTTTAAGGTAATTCGTTCTCTCATGTTCATTTGTTTTATTTTGCTTCTCCAACCCCCTAAACTCTTTTTATTTAATTATTTTGTAACAACACCAGTATATTCAATATACTAGGATGTTTTTATAAGATTTATTTGAGCTACACTCTCACACAACTGCATCAAATGGTTAAAGAACATACGGTTTCCGTGGATGGCGAAATTCTGCCTCCCGAAACGATGATTGTTCAATACTCACTTAACACCTTCAAAGGTGGCCATTATGATGTCACTATTTTTATATATGATATATAATATGTTTATGTTTTCATTAATCTTCTGTTTTCTTAATTTTGGGCATACCTTTATGGTTTCCATTATGGGTAAACACGATATCTTCATTTTAGGAAGTGCGGACTACCGCCCCCTCAAAGTGATTTGATTCGTTAAATACAATATGTGGGACATATAAAGGATGGAACTATGATATTATATATGATACTATACTGGAATTATAATATACCTTTATATGATTATGATTCCATTCTATAAAATACGAAATATAAATGAAAGTAGCGTTCATGCGTACGTACGGCTTACCGTCTCCATGAACGGTGCATTTCATTTCTTACCTCTAAATGATTATGTAATATTATAAATGCATGTATGTACTGGATATATATGACATATATGATATCTACATCATGAATACCATTCTGGATATAATGAACCTTTGACCAAATTAACAACATGTAAGTGTAAGAAGTCTATTTTTGACTTAAGAACCAAATACCGACAAAATGAACATTATTAACTTAACTGATTACATGATGTTCATAACATGGTATAAAAGTAATAATGAACTTGAAAAAGATTCATAAGCAAGTAGAGATTAACTCAAGTTTATTATTCAGGAGATTAAAGAACGGTCGGGTCAAGTCGGATACGAGGTATGGGACTTTGTCTCAATCTCCTTTCATTGAGGCATATTTTATTTTATACACAACTTTCTTTTATACGGTGTATAAACCCCTTTGACTTTTACATTTATTCAAAAGGAATATTTTTTATGCGAAGCGTTTACTAAACGACAAAAGGGAATGTTTTTGTCGTACGTATGCGGCGACAACGACTTCTCCGCCGTCGTAACCGTTATTTGAGTTTCGGCTTCCTCTACAAGCCATACCTTTTTTTTAAAGAAAAATAAATACCATGTTTTACTTTGGTATTGAAAATGGTTTTCATAATGTTTTTATTATATCAATGTGTTGTATTGATATCTCGTGATTGAAATGTGGAAATGTTATGTTTCCTTTATGCATGTTTTATGTGATATGATTATGTTATGGTTCTTGGGAATTATTATGAAGATGGGTGGTTCTGTGATAAACTATGGGCGGGTGAGCCCGTTATAGCTCTCCAATGCATTGGGTAACGCGAAGGAGTGAAACGTTAAGGTTTCTCCGAAGAGATTTTAGGGAATATACTATGATGGGTATTCCAAACGTAACCAAGAGGGTTACTCCCTACGTAAGAATGTTATGAATGCCTCAAGTTACCTTTATGTCTTATGATTTCTATGATTTATTCATGATTTTATGAGGTATGTTAAAGTGCCTATGTTTTATGGGTAAAGTATGATTTCATTCTTATGTATATATGAACTCATTTTTCCTTTCCATGTTTTTTTTTTATAACCCATACTGAGTTTTTATGCTCATCCCAGGTTTTTGAAATGTTTTTCACAGGTCAAGGGAAAGGTACATGATAAGATGATAGAGTCAAGGATGTGTCAAGAAATAATCCATGTTTTATTTTAAATGTGTTTCCATTGATGGGAATGAATAATACTATCTTTCTGTAACCACTTTGTTTATATGTGGAATGTAATGCAAGTTTTATGATCTAATTATCTAAAACTCTAAACCCGAAAAGATCCTCAATGTGAAATCTTGTAATAACTCAAGATTAAGTAAGGTTTAAGGCTGGGGCCTTATAGTTGGTATCAAAGGTCGGTTTAGACAACTTTAGGAGTTAGAAAAGTGTTAAATTATAATATGATTGAAATGATATAGCATTTACGGATTACCATGTTGCTTCGCCTAAGATATTTCTGTGTTCAGAATGGTTTTCCGTAGAGGAAACAATGCAGCTATGTTGGGACGACATCAGGAGGAAGATAACCTTCCGAATCAGCATCCAGAAATGGTTGGAATTGGAACTGAACAGTTTGTTGCAGTAATGGCGCAGTTGACTCAAGCGATAAATGGCGGTGGTATCCATGCACGAGATCAGCCAGAACAACCGCAGAGGAACATGCCAGTGGTGGAACATTTCATGAGGTAACATCCACCATCATTCAGAGGATCATCTGACCCTGTGCTAGCTGAAGGGTGGATTAAAGCACTGGAGAAGATTTTTGATGTCATGGGGTGTTCAGACAATCAAAAGGTTAGTCTTGCTATTTACGATTTGGAGGGTGAAGCAGATCAGTGGTGGTCTATGGTTAAAAATATCAGGGATGCCGATGAGATTGATGCTCTTGACTGGGATGAATTCAAAGGTATGTTTCTTGAGAAGTATTTTCCTAAGGCTGTTCGACTTAGGATGGAAAAGCAATTCTTGGAATTGAGGCAAGAGGAAGACTCAGTGGCTGCCTATGAAGAAAGTTTCACTCGATTGGCAAGGTATGCTCCAAATTTTATCCGGGACCTTGATAGTAAAATCAATCGTTTTTACTCAGGATTAAAGCCAAAGTATCGAAGGGCATTAGATTCTCGTGAGTTTAAAAGTTATGAAAAGCTTGTTCGATGTGCTGAGAAGGTGGAAATGGAGTTTGCCGATGACCAAGTTTTCTATAACAACCAGCAGAAGAAGAGGCCGAGGTGGCAGGAGAAAGGTAAGAATTCTTCAAAAAAGTCTGATGGTAAGAGAACTAAGTTTCCAGTTTGTGATAAATGTGGCAAAAGGCATGCTGGGGAATGTCTTCTGAATTCTGGGAAGTGCTACCGATGTGGTAAGATGGGACATAAGGCTCGTGATTGCACTGAAAATAATCAAGGTGAAGGTAAGAACAAATTTGATTTACAGTTATTGAAATGTTATAAGTGCAATGAGATGGGTCACTATGCAAACGAGTGTCCGACAAAGAGCTTGAGTGATGGGAAGCAGTTAGACTACAAGCAGAAAGGGGTGGTGAAATCCTTTGCAACTACTTCAGCAGATGTCGGGCCATCAAATGAAGTTGTATCAGGTACTTTGTTTGTTTTTTCAGATTATGCCAGTGTGTTGTTTGATTCGGGGTCTACACATTCTTTCATCTCTGAAACCTTTTCTAGTAAAATGGGAATACCATCTCAAGAAACGACTCCTGAACTTTTGGTAAAAACACCTGGGGGAAATGTTGAGGCAAAAAGAATTTATAAGAATCTTCTTATCCTTGTCTGTGGAAAGAACCTACTTGCAAACCTTATTGTTCTACCTCTAGTAGAGTTTGATGTTATCCTGGGTATGGATTGGCTCTCTATTTACCATTCTAAGATTGACTGTAGAGCTAAAGAAGTTTCTTTTCAGAAAGACTATCAGTTTGTTTACAAGAATGAACCCTTACTTTTGATAACATATCAAGAGGCCGAGAAACTTGTAAAAGATGGAAATGAATGTTACCTTGCACACATCGTTGAAAATAAAGGAACTGTTCAGATTAATTATGTTCCAGTGGTAAATGAGTATCCTGATGTTTTTCCTGATGAGTTGCCTGGAATAATACCAGATCGGGAAGTTGAGTTTACTATTGACTTAGTTCCTGATGCTAAGCCAATTTCAAAACCCCCTTATCGAATGGCACAAATTGAACTTTTAGAGTTGAAGGAGCAATTGCAAGATTTATTAGAGAAAGGTTTCATTAGACCTAGCACATCACCATGGGGTGCTCCTGTTCTATTTGTTAAAAAGAAAGATGGTTCTATGAGACTTTGCATTGATTATAGAGCCTTGAATAATATCACTGTTAAGAACAAATATCCTTTGCCTCATATCGATGATTTGTTTGATCAGCTCCAGGGAGCTCAGTTTTTTTCAAAGATTGACTTGAGATTGGGATACCATCAGCTGAAGGTAAAGGAGGCAGATATTCCGAAGACCGCGTTCCGTATGAGATATGGCCATTATGAATTTGTAGTAATGCCTTTTGGGCTAACCAATGCACATGCTGTATTCATGGACTTAATGAATTGAATTTTCCATGAGTTCTTGGATAAGTTTGTGGTGGTTTTCATTGATAATATTTTGGTGTTTTCTAAAAGTAAAGAGGAGCATGAAAAACATTTAAGGGTTATCTTGCAAACCTTAAAAGAAAAGAAACTGTATGGGAAATTCAGAAAGTGTGAGTTTTGGTTGCAACAAATTTCTTTCTTTGGTCACATTGTTTCTAAAGATGGAATAACTGTTGATCCTGCAAAAAACAAAAGTTGTGGAAGAATGGCCAACACCCACAAATGTAACTGAGATTCGTAGATTCCTTGGTTTGGCGGTCTATTACCGAATGTTTGTTAGAAATTTTTCACGGTTATCTAGTCCAATGACTAAGCTAACTCGGAAGGGTGTTAAGTTTATCTGGACAAAAGAATGTGATGATTGTTTTCAGGAATTGAAAAGAAGATTGGTGAATGCTCCAGTTTTGGCACTACCTTCCAGGAATGGTGAGTTTGTTATATACAGTGATGCTTCATTGAAAGGACTTGGTTGAGTCCTAATGCAGAATGATCAGGTAATATCTTATGCTTCACGACAGTTGAAAACTCATGAGGTAAATTACCCTACACATGATTTGGAATTAGCTGCTGTTGTTTTTGCTTTAAAAATTTGGAGGCATCATTTGTATGGAGTAAAGTGTGAAATATATACCGATCACAAAAGTTTAAAGTATATATTCACTCAGAAAGAGTTAAACATGAGACAAAGGAGATGGCTGGAATTAATCAAAGATTATGATTGTACAATTCATTACCATCCGGGAAAAGAAAATAAAGTGGCTGATGCTTTGAGTCGAAAAAGTAATGCTTCATTAACAATGTTGCGTTTGGAACGTGATCCTTTGGTTAAGGATTTGATGAACTTTGGCATAGAAGTTGTTGGTGCAGGAAGTCCTTCTGTTTTGTTTCAGGTATCAGTGAGATCATCTCTATCAGATAGAATCAAGCAAGCACAGAAGCAAGATAGTGAGTTGCAGAAAAAGGTAGAGCTGGTTCAGAAAGGTAAGTTGCCTGAATTCAACATTGATAATGATTGCGTTTTGAGATTTGGGAAGAGATTGTGTGTGCCTTGTGATTCACAGTTGAAGAAAGAGTTGTTATGTGAAGCTCATAGTTCTCCGTTTTCAGTTCATCCGGGCAGTACTAAGATGTATAGAGATCTGCGGGAGTATTACTGGTGGGATGGAATGAAAAGAGATATTGCTGATTTTACTGTGAAGTGTTTGACATGTCAACAGGTTAAAGCAGAGCGGAAGTTACCTAAAGGGATGCTTCAGCCTTTACCAGTGCCAGAGTGGAAATGGGAAAACATATCCATGGACTTTGTTGTGGGATTACCGAGGACATCTCAAGGTAATAATGCAATCTGGGTTATTGTTGATCGCTTGACCAAATCTGCTCATTTCCTTGCTATATGAGATACTTTCTCTCTTGATCAACTTTCCCGTTTGTATCTTAAAGAGATAGTCAGGTTACATGGAGTTCCTCTCTCCATTGTATCGGATGGTGATCCCAGGTTTACTTCTAACTTTTTGAAAGGCCTTCAGAAGTCGTTGGGTACTGAATTAAATTTTAGTACAGCTTTTCATCCTCAATCAGATGGGCAGTCAGAACGAACAATTCAGACATTGTAGGATATGCTACGAGCTTGTTCTATGGATTATCAGGGAAGTTGGGACCAACATCTTTCTTTGGTTGAATTTTCATATAATAACAGTTTTCATTCCAGTATACAGATGGCACCATTTCAGGCATTATATGGGAAGCAGTGTCGAACTCCAGCTTTCTGGGATGAAGTGGGTGAAAGGAAGTTGATGGGACCATAATTGGTAGAAGAGATGGCAGAAAAAGTTCAGCTGATTCAGAAACACATGAGAACAGCTCAGAGCAGGCAGAAGAGTTATGCGGATAACCGGAGGAAGGATCTATCTTTCGAGGTAGGTGATCATGTTTTTCTCAAGGTTTCTCCTTGGAAAAGCGTGATGAGATTTGGTAAGAAAGGAAAGTTGAGTCCAAGGTTTGTTGGACCATACGAAATTCTGGAGAGAGTTGGATCAGTTGCATACCGAGTGGCTTTACCTCCGAGTTTATCTCAGGTACACAATGTTTTTCACGTTTCGATGTTGAGAAAGTATATGCCAGATCCATCTCATGTTTTGAGTCCAGAGGTAGTTCAGCTGGAAGAGAACCTATCTTATGAGGAACAACCGGTCCAGATTCTTGACCACAGGGAGCAAGTGTTACGGAATAAGGTGATTCACCAGGTAAAGGTTTTGTGGAAAAACCACATGATTGAAGAGGCAACATGGGAATCTGAAAATGCAATGAGGGATAAGTACCCCCATTTATTCGATAAGTAAATAAATTGCGGGGACGCAATTTTCTAAAGGGGGGAAGGATGTAACATCCCAAGTAATTAATGAATAATAGATATTTTTATCTATGTACATTAATGATTAAGATAGTGTTATAGAGGCTTAAAATGAAAATAAATACAATCTTATGCATGGAATACACTAATATTCTTAAAAGATTGTTTTAGAGCCTTTTGATGGCAAACCATTTTTGAATCTATATTTTGACAATTTTATAGACTATTTTTGTCAAAATAAACTTATTCTTTATGATTGGGACATCAAAATTTACCTTGTGTGAATTTTTGGTATTTTTCTGACAATATTCATTTTTTTAATGAATAGTGACAAATACTATATTTTACATCAAAAATGATTTTTAACCTAATTTATTTATATGATTAGATTATGTTTTTAATTGGTTTTGAAGTGAAATTAGAATATATTTTTACCATTTAATCCAATGGTGGTTATTGGAATCAATTTCACTTTGAAATTGGACTAAAACTAGTATCAATCTTTTGATACTTATTGTTTTGTAAAAACACGCTATTTGCTCTGGCAGCGGGAATTAATTATTAAATTAATTAATGTGACTTATATGATTTGAATTTTGTAAAATAGACTTCATTTTTGAATTCATACTATCAAATATAGCTTAGGGTGAATTTTTGATAATTTTCTGAAAAACTTCAATTTTTGATGAATAGTGAAACCACTAAGTGGTAATCAAGCAAACTGATTTTTCAGTTAAATGAAATTTTACCACTAATGTGTATTGAATTTTTAAAATCCGACATACATGGTTGTAATTAAGAAGTAAAATGTGGTTCAATGAGATTATAATAATTTTTTGGTGAATAGTAACTTATTAAGTTCTTAATCGCGATTAGTGGTAATTAGGGTAGTTTAAGGTATAAATAATGATTTAATAATAGGAAATGACCTAGACACATGTCCCAACCTTATTGGTTGTGTCATGGCCGACCAAGACAAGCCATGGGTCAACTTGGGGACCCCATGGAGACACTTTGGTTTGGAAATGACATAAATAACTTTTTATTAAATGTTAAAGTAAAAATGACACAAACAAGAGATGTTTTACGAAAACAATTTTTTTATGGGGTTATAAAGATCAGATTTTTTATTATAAATAGTAATTGGAAATATAAAAAGATTTCCTACATCATAGTATTTTTTTATGATTTTTAGACATTAAATAAATTAAATTATTTATGACATAATAATGATGCAGCGATGACATCATTATTTGACAATTTAAATAAAATGGAAAGATAATGTAAAATCTATGAACTACACATGGCCAAAACTTATTGGATGAGTGGATTTAGAACCCTTATCACCTTATCCACGAATTATATCAATGTGGGACCTTTTTAAACCGAAACACATTTTCAAATAAAGTAATATTTCTTTACTTTCCAAAAGTGCCCCTCCTCTCCTCTTATAAAAGGCCCCCACCTCTACCTCATTTCACACACACCTAAAGCCTTTGGCTCGGCCAACCCCTGCCCATTTACTCTCTCCACATCCCTCTCCTCATCCTAGAGGATTCACTTTGGGCATAATTCTTTCAAAGGAATCCTTTAGGCTCAAATCAAAAGGAGTTACACTTTTTAAGGTAATTCGTTCTCTCATGTTCATTTGTTTTATTTTGCTTCTCCAACCCCCTAAACTCTTTTTATTTAATTCTTTTGTAACAACACCAGTATATTAAATATACGAGGATGTTTTTATAAGATTTATTTGAGCTACACTCTCACACAACTGCATCAAATGGTTAAAGAACATACGGTTCCCGTGGATGGCGAAATTCTGCCTCCCGAAACGATGATTGTTCAATACTCATTTAACACCTTCAAAGGTGGCCATTATGATGTCACTATTTTTATATATGATATATAATATGTTTATGTTTTCATTAATCTTCTGTTTTCTTCATTTTGGGCATACCTTTATGGTTTCCATTATGGGTAAACACGATATCTTCATTTTAGGAAGTGCGGACTACCGCCCCCTCAAAGTGATTTGATTCGTTAAATACAATATTTGGGACATATAAAGGATGGAACTATGATATTATATATGATACTATACTGGAATTATAATATACCTTTATATGATTATGATTCCATTCTATAAAATACGAAATAGAAATGAAGGTAGCGTTCATGCGTACGTACGGCTTACCGTCTCCATGAACGGTGCATTTCATTTCTTACCTCTAAATGATTATGTAATATTATAAATGCATGTATGTACTGGATATATATGACATATTTGATATCTAAATCATGAATACCATTCTGGATATAATGAACCTTTGACCAAATTAACAACATGTAAGTGTAAGAAGTCTATTTTTGACTTAAGAACCAAATACCGACAAAATGAACATTATTAACTTAACTGATTACATGATGTTCATAACATGGTATAAAAGGAATAATGAACTTGAAAAAGATTCATAAGCAAGTAGAGATTAACTCAAGTTTATTATTCAGGAGATTAAAGAACGGTCGGGTCAAGTCGGATACGAGGTATGGGACTTTGTCTCAATCTCCTTTCATTGAGGCATATTTTATTTTATACACAACTTTCTTTTATACGGTGTATAAACCCCTTTGACTTTTACGTTTATTCAAAAGGAATATTTTTTATACGAAGCGTTTACTAAACGACAAAAGGGAATGTTTTTGTCGTACGTATGCGGCGACAACGACTTCTCCGCCGTCGTAACCGTTATTTGAGTTTCGGCTTCCTCTACAAGCCATACCTTTTTTTAAAGAAAAATAAATACCATGTTTTACTTTGGTATTGAAAATGGTTTTCATAATGTTTTTATTATATCAATGTGTTGTATTGATATCTCGTGATTGAAATGTGGAAATGTTATGTTTCCTTTATGCATGTTTTATGTGATATGATTATGTTATGGTTCTTGGGCATTATTATGAAGATGGGTGGTTCCGTGATAAGCTAAGGGCGGGTGAGCCCGTTATAGCTCTCCAATGCATTGGGTAACGCGAAGGAGTGAAACGTTAAGGTTTCTCCGAAGAGATTTTAGGGAATATACTGTGATGGATATTCCAAACGTAACCAAGAGGGTTACTCCCTACGTAAGAATGTTATGAATGCCTCAAATTACCTTTATGTCTTATGATTTCTATGATTTATTCATGATTTTATGAGGTATGTTAAAGTGCCTATGTTTTATGGGTAAAGTATGATTTCATTCTTATGTATATATGAACTCATTTTTCCTTTCCATGTTTTTTTTTATAACCCATACTGAGTTTTTATGCTCATCCCAAGTTTTTGAAATGTTTTTCACAGGTCAAGGGAAAGGTACATGATAAGATGATAGAGTCAAGGATGTGTCAAGAAATAATCCATGTTTTATTTTAAATGTGTTTCCATTGATGGGAATGAAGAATACTATCTTTCTGTAACCACTTTGTTTATATGTGGAATGTAATGCAAGTTTTATGATCTAATTATCTAAAACTCTAAACCCGAAAATATCCTCAATGTGAAATCTTGTAATAACTCAAGATTAAGTAAGGTTTAAGGCTGGGGCCTTATACTCTCTCATCCTAAGTGACTCAAAAATTTAAAAATAATTTATTTTAGGGTATTTAATTTTGATAAAAACCAAAAAAACCATTTTTTAAATATCTTATTTCTTTATCCTCAAAGTTTACTTAACTTTACCATTTTAGTTTTCATCACAGTAACTAGTTTTTTTATTTACCTAGGTAATTTATACTTTAAGTATAAAAATAAATGATAATTATTAAATAATTTATAACAAATTATTCTAAATATTAAATATAATTTTTCTTGTAAAATTATTTTGTGTGTGGAAAATTAATATTAACATAGGAGCATATAATGCACAAAACCCTGTTTAACCATAACTGCAATAATTAAGTTTTATTTTCTTTACTTTTCACTATAAAAAAAATATTCTAAAATTATTAAATAAAAATTAATTATTCATATTAAAAAAAATCTATTTTATCATATTCAATTCACAAAATTGGTAGAATTTAATTTAAAATTAAACCCACAAACTCAATAAAAATAGGGTTTTCCAATGAAAATGTTTCTTAAGTAGAAAATGTTTTTATCTAAAATTTCAATATAAAATTTATTCCAATGATATAAATTGGATTAAAAATAATATAATTATACTAATTATACTTTTAAACCAAAAGGTAAATTTTTAAATGTCTTAAACAAAAATATAGTTTTCAATAAAAATTAGTATTTTTCATTGTTAAACAAAAAATTAATATTTTCAAAAAATTATGAAAAATTTAATCTAATATAATTTTTACATTATAATTTTAAAAACTAATTTCCTTTTTTCAAATAAGTTTTTTAAATTTGGTAAAAATTAATTTTAAAATAAGTTATCAAAATTTGATGGAACCATTTTTTAGAAAAATAAAATTTTTAAACATAAAACTTGAATTATCCTTATCCCATGCTTAGATAAAAGTATATGATAAAACAATTTATTGAATATATAATATATAAATTTCATTAAAATCATTCACCTATAGTTATTAATTTAATTTATTAATATAAAAACACATTACATTCATAAATACAGTTTTTTTATGAAAAAACATTTCTTTACTTTCAAACATTTTTTATTTTTTATTCTTAATAAATTGATAAAAATTAATTTATTTTATACATTTTTAAACCATATAATTTTAATAATTTATTTATTCATATTCATATCTTACAATTTAATGTATTTTTTATAATGGTATACTATATTGTGATTTATTTAAACTTGGGGTTTCGTGTGTCACAAGATATCGAAGAGATTAAATTTATTTAAAAAGAAATATATCATAAATTCTTAGGGTGTTACATATATATATATATGTGGTTATATAAAGGATATAATAATAATACATATGTTTCTGGGGATAAAGAGATAAAAACTAGTGTTAAAGTGGTTATGGGGTTCCTTCATGATGTATATTATTTAAATATTATGTTACTACACTTGGATGATTCATTGGATGAGTGAGACTTAGTGAGGTTAGGTTATAGTTAACTTGTATGGACGTGTATTGGTTTTGTTATTTATTCACTGAATAAATAGTATGTTTATTCCAAATTTTCAGGAGAATTATTTAATATAATCCTATTGAGTATATATTTATGATCACCCCTATATATATAAATTTATTTTTCAAGTTTCTAAGAAGGATTGAGGGATTGATTTGTGCCTTACTAGCTCAAGGCTTTGAGATATAATTTTGTACATTTCCTAAGGATATATTTTATTATTTCATTTTGGAGACCTTTTTTCTATATGACATCATACATATCATGGGATGTTGATTTTTATTTTATATTATGGAGTTGATTGATTGTTTCGTTGTATGCTCTTGTGATTTATGAGGGTAATGCCTCTTATTTGTATGTTTTATACCCTTAGTGATAATATCCAACTCATAGCCTATTTCAGGTAGACTTAGGGGTCCTTTATTTCCTTTTGTGTAGGCCTAGGAGGGGTTTCCAGTGTGGTGGGTTATGAAAAAGTGGTATAAAATCGATTTATGAGAGTTAGGATAGAAAATAGAGTTATAAACTAGTGAGGATTAAATGGGTTTGGTAGGGTAAAACTTTAACTGAGCTTAGTGTGTGATGAAGTGAGGTATATTGGCTAGAAAACATGTTATTTAGTCCCAATATGATATAATACAAGTATTTTAAGCATACGGAACACCCTAGCTGAGACAATACTGATTATAGGGAAGAAACCTAGGATAGGTACATGCATCATGCTTGTTTTTTCTCATGTATGAATTGGGGTGATTTGGGGAAAATTAAAATAATTCTAATTAAATATCCTTGAATAAAAGTAAATTTTATAGTTTTGTGTATTTGTTTCAGATGGGTAACCTATATTGAGTTTTTACGGATATTAAGGGGTTTCTTGAAGTTCTCATTTTTTTTATCTTACCATATCGAGGTGTTACTAGTGTATTGTTTCTTTATATAGTGATTAAATTATTATTTTCATTGATTATATATATGAATTTTATATTATGATATGTTTTATATAATATATTATTTTATTTTTTTAATGTAATATAATGTTTGTATTATTAGTTAGAGGTGATATGAAAAAGGGGGTGAATTTCCTTTAAAAAACTTTTTAGAAATTAAAAATAAATATGATGAGAATAAAACAATTAAAGTGGTGAACTAAAATTATAAGAGTTATGAATAGTGAAATTAAATAAATAATATAAGAGAGTATGATAATGAATTTCGGTAATCACCCATAAAAGGTTCTTATATCTTCACCCCCAAGGACTTTGGAGGATTTATAATCCCTTAGATTTAATGGTAGCCAATCATCTTGGATACAATGTAAATACATTATTTTAAGGACCAAGAAATAAATTAATATCCATCACTTTAAAGGTATTGATCACCTATCCCCATCACTTAAGGATTTTATCATCAAATCCTCATAATTAAATGACCAAACAAGTAAACCCAATATCCCCTTACGTTAAGGACCAAGAAAGAACCAAAAGAAAAACAAAGAAGAGAATTTATTTTGTGCAATCACATTGAATTACACACACAACTATCTCTATAAAATTAATAATTAATGAAATAAAAGATATATATGAATATAAAAATTTATAACATATCTTTAATACAACAATAATTCATAATATATCTCTAAAGAAGGAGAAATATAAGAATAAGTTTTACACAAATAAATCCTTTACTTTTAATCATTCATAGGGTGTATTTATAGTATATGGGGGATTTATTATGGTTATTAAAGACTTGGGGTTGATTATAGCCATTGGGTGGTGAGAGAGGCTGAGGAAGACAACCTCTGGTGGGTGTTTTTTTGTTCTGTCCTAAGGCCATCAGATAGCTGATGAGTGTCATTAGCTAGCCAGTGGTTCCTGGATAGAACTAGTGTTCTGTCCAGGTGTTTTTGGGTAATCAATGGAACCTACTAGTGGAGGACATGAAAAAATTCCTCCACTCCTCTCTTTATCCCTCTGTTTATTCTCAAACCATCATGGTAAAATTTTTAAGATGTAAACATTGAAATCCAGGAAAAAAACTATTTGAAACAAAAATGTGTGTTTATGATCATTCAAAACAGCCTAATAGGATGATGTGTAAAATATTATATCCCTTTTTAATGATTACAAACACATAATCAATCAATATTATAAATATATTCATGATTAATTTTGTATGAATATAAACAATCATAATTTCAATATTTCATAATGAAATTCATCCAAACATTTTCAGTACTTCAAAAATAAATTTAGAAAAGGAATTTTAGAATGTTTTATTCAATAATTAAATCTCAAAACTTCTCCCCCTTAGTTATTATCAAAAAACAAAAAACAAAAAAATCACAATTCAAGATTGATTCAATTTCAAAATAATTAATTTTTTAAAAGAATTTAAACAAGTCAATATGCCTTTGAAACTATTAAATTTTACCCCATAAAAATATAAATGATTCTTTTAAGTCATAACATCTCCACATTTGATGATATAAAACCATAACTATGAACATTATTGAAATAAAAACAAATATAAAAATATTTGAAACCTTTTGAAAATATTCATTAATAGATAAGAAAATAACCATTCTTTATATTCTATAAACTTCTCTCCCCAAAATAAGTAAAAACATAGTATTAGTAAAAAATCATACATTTAATCTCATCATTATATCCCCCATTATAATCATCATAAATCTTAAAAATAGGGGTTGGAGAAATAAAGGTAATACATTTATGATAAGATGAGGTCCAAGTATAAAATAGACAAAATAAAAATGAAAATTTCATAACCCATAATGTTCCATCAAGATATTTCAAAATTAAAAATGACTTTGAATCCTTTAAAATGTTTGACATTCCAAAACATTCTAAAAATATTAAATACATGCATTAAACCTTTCAAAATCCTTTCTTAAAATTCTATATCAAATAAATATATGAGCATGTTTTAGAAAAAAATGAAAACATTGAAATATTAGCATACTTAAAAATATTTGGAACCACCTCAATTATAGGAATAAAATAATAATTCAAGATTCTTGTACTGGAATATTTAAAAAAAATAAAATACTAAAAATATTATAACTTTCAGAGTAGATTTTATTCACCAATAACTACCCACCCATGTGATTTTACTTAAGGATTAATCTTCAAACTTTAATAATATCAAATCTAATTTTAAAGAAATTTTTCTCTCCATTTTAAGATTTTTCTTTTCCTAAAATGATTCATATCATTAAAATAATAAGGGGATAACAAAAACACATGAATCAATAATTAATTGAATAAAATAAAAAACAAACAAAACTCCCCAAATATAGTGAAATAAATAGATCAATCACTTCAAGGGATAAATAAAAGAGAAAAATGAATCATTGATATCAAGATTTAAAATAATGACTTCAAGATTTAAAATGGATCATATAAACCAATAAATATCAAGGTGAAAATAAATCATACATTAACATAGTTTAATGTTGAAAATTTAAAAATAGAGTAAAATCCGCATGCTTTCTAAATTTAAATGAAAGAATTATATGCAATAAATTTTTAAATCCCCCCCAATAAAATTGTTTTCAAGAAAAGAGTTTTTAGAGAGAGAAGAAAAATATATAATAAACTTTATTTCAAAATAAGAATTACAATATAATTTAAAATCAATTCAAATTTTTAAATAAGAAATTAGATTGGATTTTAAGATTCTAAATGAACTTTTTGAATATTTTTTTTTAAATCACGATTAAATTATAGAAAACATAATGAAAATTTCAAACATACTCAATAATATTACTGTAAGTATAAAATAGTTTTAAAAAATCTCAAAATTGATATGTTTCCAATAAAAATATAGAATTCCCCTTAATAAAAACATTTTTTTGGTAAGGTATTTAACCAAATTGGAAAGAAAATATTTAAGTAATTAAATTTAAAAATGATTTAATTAATTAAAAATAATTAAAAAGTCGCTTCATGAGTGTCTCGAACACTCGCTATTTATGTATCATGTTACATCTTCGGAATTTATCTTGAGAAATTATTACTATAGAATATTCAATAAATTAGAGGTTTTGGTACCCAAAATTTAGGTTTACAAACGTTACCCAAAATAGATTTTGGAACCCTTAATTTCTTTGAAAAAAATTCTAGAATAAATGTATGAAGAAATATGAATAGATTTGTTCCTTTCATATCGGCCATTTTTACAATCAAATTCATAAATGAGATTTCTGGTTTTTCAAGAAATAATTGAAAATTTTATATTGAGTGTTCCCTTATACATAAGTGGTAAAAAAATTGGGGCTCTAGTATTTTTTGAAAAAACGAACCATAAATACATTTCTCATGTTACTGGGAACCCAAAATAAAATTTAATTTTTTTCTCACCTTGGTTGAATTTTTCAAGATCATTTTTTGATATATTTTATTGTATTTTATAATTTTTAAATGTTAGGTTGATCCTTTTTACAAACCCTTTTTCCTTTGGTTTTATCTAAATCACTTTTCAAATCTTTATTTTCTTCTAACAATAAATCAAATATCCTTTCTTGATCTTCGTTGTTTTTTGAAATAAAATATTTTTATTTCTTATTTTCTTATTTAAAATATCATTTTATTTAAAAATATCATCCTTATCATTAATAACAACAATTTATTTTATTTTAAGCTCCCGGAATTTTTTGGTGATTTCACAAAATCCTTCTATTAATTACTCTCAATCATATTTGAGATATTCATAATCAAGATAGATAGAGGAATAAGTAAAATCTGGAGAAGAAAAAGAGGAAGTGGTGGAATTTACCTCATCATGGGCCATAAGTCATATAGTGCTTGAATCACTTGAAGAGGATGAGGATGATATAGATTCATTACTTTCACTCTAAGTTGAAACTTTGAATGCCTTATTACTTTCCTTCTTCTCCTTAACCTACTTTTTGGATAAGGGGAACTCCATCTTGATGTGACCCTTTTTCTTACAACCATATCACTATACCTTAGTTTCACCTTTTTTCTTTTCATTTTTGGAAAGATAATATCATTTATTCATTTTAATGAACTTTGATAGCTTATTGGACAAGTGTTCAAGATTTAACTCACATCTGGATGAATCGTCATCAATTTCTTGGAAGGAAAAAAATATTATTTTACTCCTTGAACTTCTTATCTTCCTTGTCCATTGTCTTTTCATTGTAATCTCATAGGTCATGATTGAACCTATTATTTCTTCAGACATCATGTTTTTAATGTCCTTTTATTATTGTATTATCATTACTTTGGGTGTCCAATAACTAAGAAAGACCCAAAGTATTTTCTTCACAATGTATCCATTGAAATATCAACACATAGAGACATCCTTCCATTACAAATATCAATAAAAAAAGTTAAAATTTCAGTTATAGAATCGTTATGATGCATGCTAAATATTTCAAAATCTTGGAGGTCCATATCAATCCTAGTATCCTTCACTTTATCAGTTTCCTCACGGGTAACTTCTAATAACATCCAAATTTCATGAACCATTTTACACATGGATAGACTCTAAATTTAATTTCAATATAACCCATAATGTATAGAATTAATTTCTTTTCCATCAAGCTCAAATTTCATTATATCATCAGGGGTACATTTATCTTATGATTATTTGGTGTGGTGTATCCATGCATTATAATTTTCCAAACCAAATATCCTATATTTAAGAAAAGTAAACATTATTGTTTTTTCAATAACAATAGTCAGATCCATTAAAATAGGGGATCTTCCCATATAGTTTCCTACCAGAAAACCTTAGGCATTAGACATAGACTCCATCCTTTATTGATCATTCCTTGTGGTTAAGGTTTTTAAATCAGGGTTGGATTTGAAACCAATTATTGGTCATGGATGAGATGGAAAGAGGGGGGTTAAATTTCCTTTAAAAACATTTTTTAAATTAAAGATAAATATTTGGATATTAAAAAAATTAAAATGATGAAATAAAATTATCATTGTTAGTCACAAGGTAAATTAAATAAATAACATGATAAAGTTTGAGAATAAAGTTCAGAAATCACCCATTAAGGGTGAGTATATCTCTGCCCCAAGGCAATTGGATGTTTTATAATATATAGGCTTCAACGATATCTAATCATCCCAATTGTAATTTTAATCCATTACTTTAAGGACAAATAAAGAATCCAATATACCACACTTTAAAGGAAGTGATCACATATCCCCCTCACTTAAGTTGGTGAGCACCCAATCCCCTTTCTTTAAGTACCAAGTAAGTAAACCCAATATCCCCTTACTTTAAGAACCAAAATGAAAATAAAGAATATAATTTAGTTTGTTAAATACCTTTTAATTACACACTATAATCTATTTATACATTGAATATGAGAATAAATACAAGATAGAGAGAGAGATAAATTTATAAGAGATATTTAATACAACAAAGAATGGACAAGGGGGTCTAGTTAAGAAAAAAATGGAATCATAAGCTTTATACAAGTGAATCATTACTTTAAAGCACCAAAGGGGGTGTATTTATAGCCTATATGGGATTTAAGAAGGTTATTCTGGCCTTGGGTGATAATCGTATCCATTGGGAGGTGAGAGTGGTTAAGGGAGACAACCTCCAAAAGATAATTTTGTGTTCCATATCGAGGCCACCGAATAGCCAGTGCATGTCACTAGCCAGATGGTGGAACCTTGATAGAACCAAGTTTCTATCCAGATCTCATCGAATTTTTAGTGTGGTCTATAGTCTAGTTAATGGAAACTAGAAATAACTGGTGTTCTTTGTAGTTACCATTGGGTATCTTCTAGAACCTATAGGTGAAGTACATAAGAAATTTCTACAATCCTCTCTTGTTCACTCTATTTGTTTTGATGCCTTCATGAAAAAATGTATAAAATGTAAATGATTAAATCCATTAAAATAAAATATTAAATTTATAAATGTGAATTTTTGTCATTCAAAGAAACATAATAGAGTGAGGCATCTAAAAAGTATTAAATTTAAACCCTATGAAGTAATAAATTTCACCTGAAATAAATGGATAATGTAAACATTGGAAATATTGAAACCAGTTTCATGCTTCTGGAAGGTTTTTTCTTAAAATATATTTTTTGAGTGTTTATTATGGTGAATTATTAAAAATTTATGACGTGATGGTAGAATAAAGGACTTATATAAAATGAATTTTTTTTTACTTGTGTTTTACAAGACAATATATTTATTAACTAGATTTCTTAGTTTTGAAGTTAAACTTATTAATACTAGTTAGAAAAAGAGTATGTTAGGACTATATGAGTTGAAATAAAAATGTGTGATGAAAACATGTAATCTATCCATTTTGATATATGTGATTTATTAGGGAAATCATGTTTAATATGGTATGTTAGTTATTATTTTTAACATAAATTAAATTTTATATAGTTGTCATTTGGATTAATATAAATAATATTAAAGTTTTAACACAATAAAGGATGATAAATTAATATATTATTATACATGATAAGGTAAATTGGATAATTTATTGAGTTATTGATTCTATTTAATTGTTGATGAGATATTTCTAGATAATTTAATTTTTCATTTGAGCATACAGATTTTGAGAACTTTTCTCATGTTGTATAATAATATGTGTAGTGATTTTTAATCATCTTTGAATAACTTAATTAAATAATTATGTTATTTTTTCATAATATTTTGTCATAAATAAATGGAAAATTTTTAATTTTATAAAAATTTTATTGATTTTAAAATTGGCCATATAAAATTGTTTGTGGTGTTTTATAAAGGTTTTTTTAGTACCTTATTTTAAAGAAAGATTTAAGAGTTTTTTTGTTTATATTGTTTTTTATTTAAAGAGAAGTTTTGAGGGGGAATTTTTAGTTAGTTTATAAATTTTAAATTTGTGGATTCCAAATAAAATTAATCATGTTTTTAACTAATGTTTTGTTTTAAGGTCCTTTTGAGCATGCTTTAAGTGAAAAAAAAAATTCTAAGGGAATAATTTTTTCTTTAAAGGGTGTTATTGGTATCTTTTATTAAATTAGGATAATTGTTCTCACTATGTGATAAATATTATTGGTGGGGAGAAGAAAGTAGTTATTTGATTTCTCAATGGTTTGATGGGTGGTAATATAGGAGTGATAAGTTATTCATGTGCTTGGGGGGAATAATGGTGTTGATTTGTAAAGGTGATGAAAATTTTCTATAAGTTTTGGAGTGTATGTGATTCTTGTGAAGTGTTTTTATTTTCTTTATTGTTGGTGAATCATTTAATTTTTTGAATTAACCTTATTTATTTTTCTTTTTGGAATGAAAACATGTCTTCAATACATTAATAAGGTACTATACTCAATAATAAAAATAAGGATACATAGGATAAATTCTTTTCCATATTTCAACATCAAAAATTGTTGATGTTCCTTAGTGGAGTGTCGACCCTCGAGGCTAAGGAGTGGTTAAAATAGATTTAGATTGTATTTAAATTGGAAATTAATCTGTATCTGTTTTGAGTTTCCTTATCCATGGGATCACTCTGAGGGGTGGATCAAGGGTGGTGGAAGATTAATCATGGTCAACTAAGAGTAGGGTTGCAAACTAGCTCAAGTGCTCACAGACTACTCAGGCCCAACTTGATAGATACTCAAATTAGGCTTGGTTTTTTTCGAGTTGTGATCAATCTTGAGCTACTCAGGTATTTAATCAAGCTAAGCTCGTATATTATAACAATATAATCTATTATTTCATAATATTAATCAATCATATAATATTTTAATATATTATTTCTATTTAATATACATGTATATAATTTCAAACTTAAGATTTTGATCTCAAGTAAAAAAATTGAGATCAAACTTGAATTCGATCTAGATTTTGTTATTAAAATTATGGTAAAGTATCCAAATTGAACCAACTTGGTCCTAATTGAGTATATTAATTGATCTTGATCATGGGATAGAAAATTGATACTTCATCAAGCATTGAGCTGATATTGAGAAATGAGTTTAAGGACCGAGCTCGATATTGAGTACTTGATTTGGATCAACTAGATTACACCACTAGTTGGGAAAGGTTTCTTAGGATGTGTTTGTTACATTTACCAAGTAGTTTATTTCCCTAGTGAATAAGGATGAATTTATTAATTATATCATATTATTGTAGCAAGGGGAGTCCAGTGTGCATCATATTGAGATTTTATTTTATATATTGATTGCCCAATTTCTAGACTACTTATCTTGTAATGTCATGAGAGAGTAAAGTTTGGAATCTGATTTTAGGTCATAGATTCAATGGATGGTGGATAGTTCTCTGTTTAAGTCTTGGATGGAAGTGAGGGGTCATGTTAGTGTGATCATCTTATGTTTTCTATAGCATGTCGGGAAAGATAATAATGGAATCATGGGTTCTAGAGATTGAGATAAGAAAATGTAGGTGTTGAGGAATTCTCTCAAGGATATAGCATGGATTCAAGCCTCTAGTTTGAGTAACTCTAGGAATCTTGTATCAGTTAAGCCAATAAGTTTTTATTTTAGTGTGTTATTGCACTAAAATTTTGAGTTCCTTACAATTATTATTATTCCTGGCTTTAGGTAAGGTGGTTTATTTGTTTGGTGGGGGTTAAATTCTTAGTGGGTATTCAGTTAGGATACAATTATATTAGTTTTATAATTTGGGAGTGAGTATTTTCTTAGTCAATGAACTTATTTCTTTCACAATCAACCCTTTTATATGATCCCTAAAAAAATATTTTAAAGTATTCTATTTGGAATGATTTCGATCTACTTCTCTTAAAGAGTGTTTTAAAATTTAAACTTGATTGATTTCATAAGTAAGGATGGAAGTATTTTTTGGGTTTAATTAAATGTATAAAATATTTTGGAAACTAAAAGTCATATTTGTTTGAATTGATAAATTTAGAAACTTAATTTCATGAAATTTTATTATCATTATGAAAGGATTAATGGTTATTAAGAGGGTGGTTGAGATTTGAACAAGATTTGCTGAAGATTTTTTCCACATCCTCTATTATGATGACCCATTTTTATAGAGAAATTTCTATTTTAGAGGTATCTCATGTGGGTATTATATTTTAGGTTCAACCTACTTAAGTAGGGCTAGTTTTGAAGTATAATTTTTGATTCAGGAGTGGTGAGTGTGTAGTGGATGTCTTACCTTAACTGTAGTAATACCTAGGAATTATATGGTGGTTTTGTATGGTCTTAAATTATCACTACCTCACCCCTTATTTTGTTCTATGAGGCTTTAGGTAGGATCGAGTGGTCAGAGTATGGAAATATGGCTGTATAAGGAATTAATGGAGTGAACTCAACATTCAAAATATGAACTAAAATTCATAGCACGAATTTTGGTTCATAGTATGAATGGTTTCAAGGTAGAATTATATGGTTCTTCACATATATAATTCATGGAGTGAATAAAAAATTCACATCATGAATGGGTTTTCTCTAATTTTTAATAGGTGACTTCGATTTTAGAAAATATGGAATTCAAAAATTCATGGATTGAATTATTGTGTCACACAGTGAATATGGATTTTTTCACCATGGTTAAAATTTTGGGAGCCCCTCTAGATTATATTAATTTTCTAATACTCTCTCAAACTCTAGGTGACTAGAAAATTTTTCTTGATGTCCTTTGAATTCCATTCAAATGGATTAAACTCTTGTCTTCTAGAGATCAACTCATGGTGATACGAGGTGAGTTTTCCTCCTTTGATTGACCCTTGTTTCTCTTCTATTTTCTCACACCATGTTATAGAAGCTTTTATATCTTATTTCTATTAGGTTTATAATGTATTTATCCTAATTTAGATCAATGTGATTATTTTTTATGATCATCTTTGGAGTTTATTTCTTCCACATTGTTTTTCATAGCGATTATTGGAGTTCCATCTTGAGGTAGGTGATTTTTTAGCTCTATTTTATTTAAAGTGAAAGTGTTATATTATAATGATTTAATATTTTAGGTAGTAGTGAAATTAACCTAATAAATATAATAATAAAAAATTAAAGAAATTATTATTTGTGGGTTTTGGGTTTTATGACTGCATGTATATCTCACTATGTTTTCTTTACCTCTTGTTTTGATAGATAATGAGATATATTTATATTTTGGATATTGTTTTGTTTATAATTGTTATTTTACTATAAACTTGATGAAAATGTAAATTTGGAATAATTATGATGAATTTATTAAATTAATATGCATGTAAATTGATAGTTGTTCTTACTTTCTTTGATTAATTATATAATTAATGATAATCTCATGCTTATATTGATCCATAACCAATGATAGTTGAAATTTATAGGATTATCTTTACTGAAAACCTATAAATAGTGAACCAGTTAATTCAATATGAGAATTAAAATTTTATTTTTCTAAATTTTAATGATTTGAGGTTGAGTGAACCCATTACTATTATGGAAGGATTGTATGCCTTGGTTTTATGGACTTAGTTTCCTTGTGGGTGTGTCAGGTTTAAAATATTTTGTTTTCAAGTATAATTACTATAAAATGATAGAGTGTCATGGTTTTTTTTATGAATTTGATGTCTTTTAAAACCTTTGATGTTAAATGGGATGAGACCCTAGGTTGTGGTGATGGTAGTTGTTATAGATGGTGGGAAATTTTATGTTATGTGAAATGGTGTTGGACATTAGAGTGGTTAGGATAAGTTCATAGTGGGGCTTGCATATCTATGCTTACTTATTGGTTGATGTTTTCTAAATTTTTGGGTACCTAGATGTTCTTTTTTTTGGGTTCCCATTTCCCGACGTAGTTAGACTTTATGCACTATGAGTAAAAATTTGATTTATTGGCTTAATTTGACCTCTAGAGTGTCCAAATAATTTATGAATAAAAAATAACCCATGGGATGGGGTGTTATTTATGGAAGTTGTGTTAAATGATTTATATCATAATAATGGAAACCATTTTATGGTATAATGTGATACTCCAGGAATCATGGGTATAAATTTATAATTTTTAAGTATTCAATGATGATGACATATTTGAGAATATAATAAGAATAATGGTTTTTTAAGGCACAGGGATTAAGAATATTAAAGTGTTAATATTGGGAAATTTTAATAGAATAATACAAATTAATTGTATCTAATTTTTTAATATGAACTTGATTCTTGTGTGGTTGTTTGATATCTAGACCCTTTTAGTGGAAACCAAGGGGTTTTTATGATGATAGTGGTGGATGATTCTTGTTCTAGGTATTTTCCTTAATGTGGTTTTTCAAAATATTATTCTATATTTTCTGATTACATATGCTTAACCTCCTATATTGGTAGGGAAATTGACGCCCAAATGTTTTTGGGGTTTTTCACCAACATTTAGGATGGTTAGGGAATGAATGTATGACTTATCCCTCTCCACCACTCTACTTCTGGTTGTATATATGAGTAGTCATATCCCAATCTATAATGGATTATTGTATATGGTGAATTCCTACACAAGTTGTGATGGTTCTCAGTTCTACTATACATTTATGTACGGGTTATAATGGATTGAGGTATAGAGTATACTGGTATCGGGTTGTGGTGGATCTGGATTCCCATGGGTGTGTGTGCATAGAGTGTGGTGGCTTGAGTTTACATAGGTTGTAGTGGATTCTATACATATAATTTTCTATAGATGGGATGGTTATGGTCTTGAGATTGAATTATAGACTGATTCCAACAAGAGATATTGGTCCCTGTATGAGATTGAAGTAGGTAGGGCTAAGGCCTATCTCACATCAAGGATGACATACTTATAGAAGGTATGATCTCAATATGTTTGTCATTGGGATGTGAGAGAAATAAATCAGTGGGAAATTGGAAGTGATATACCTTGCTTATATAAATTATTTTGATAAATAATGGTTTACTTACATGCATTACTTGGTGAGTGAGCCATAGTGAGGGTAAGAAACATAGTTGTACCTTTTTAGGTGATGCTTTAGATTCATTTGTTTATTAACTGGGCTTTAGTAAACTCCTTTCACATTTTTTCACAAGAGGTTCCATGAAGGATCCTATGGAGTGTACCTATTATGCTCATCCTACATATATATAAAATATTTTTCATGTTAGTAAGAGTCGGTTGGTGATTGAGTTGGGTGGTTATAGCTTATAGGATTTGTTAAGCAGCTATCAATAGTTACTTGGTTCTGGGGTCTCTACCTATATTTATTTTAGTTCTTTCAGTTTTTACTTTTAGTTGTATCAGTTTAGGTATGAAATTACATGTATTCAGGTTTCTTTTGGTTTATATATGGTGTTGGTTGGTGGTTTATCATTCATATATCATAATCCTTAAACTATGTAAAGGATAATTCATATCCTATGTGTGATTGATATACCATTGGTTCTAGTTACCAACCCATGTACTATTGAAGGTGGGCCTTAGGGGTCACTATGTCCATTTTTTCATTGTCGACCCATGTGGGGTTACTTTAGATAGTGGGGGTTATGAAATAGTGGTATTAGAGGTTATGGTTGAGATATGAGATGGATTTTATCATTATTAATTGGTGAGGATGCATGGTTTGGTAGGGAACAATATCATATGGGCTTAGTTCATGCTGTAAATAGGGAGGTCGGCTAGGCCATGGGATTTTATGGCCACATGAGACCTGATGAAAGGACCTTTGAGTTTATGGAACATGCTAAGAAAAGTGATCCTAATTTTGAGGTAGATACTTCGGTAAGTATCATGCATCATTATTATTTTTTCTTATGTTTAAATTTTTGTAGAAAATGGTAATTATATTAAAGTTAACTAATGATTTGATTAATTAAACATAAAATGTTATTTGAACTAGTTTTAAGTGTTATTAACATTTTTTATTATGCAGATATGGAACCAGGTTAACATCCCCATCAAGATCATATAGAATACATTAAGTAGTATGTTCTAGAAAATATTCATAGTTTGGATGTCTCTGATGACAACACTTGTATGAGGACACATTAAGATATTTAGCACTAGGGAATTTAGAAATATGATGGCTTCATTTCATAACAGGAGACAGAGGACTGGATGGAGGAGGTGGATATGTCCTTCAGTTTGATTCATGCTTAGAATGATTAATGGAATTATTTAGTCATGATGATATTGTGTGGGTTATATTGATAGTGGTGGCTTTTATACCTCATGGATCATGAGAAGTAATCTATTTTTTGGGAAAAGTTCAGGGATCAGTTCCAGGTTTAGTTTCTATCTTCGACCACCAAGTTGGCCTATTGGTAGGAGATACTTGCCCTTTTATAGAGGATTTCTAGTGTTTTAGAGTTTAGTATTCACTATAAAAACCTTATACATTATTCTTTAGACCTTTTGATGAATTAGGACTCTAGGGAAAGGAATTTAAAGGAGGATTTGCATCTAGAGATCCAACTCTAGGTCACCCCTTTTATATTGAAGTCATGTCTCAAGGTGCTAGAGAATGTGGAGGTAATTGAGAGGACATAGACTAGGACCATATCCTTATAGGAAAGGAGTCATAAAGACTCTTCATGGATTAGATATGGGATCATGAGTTCTCAATTTCCTAGTTATAAGATGTTTTAGTTAGCAGATAGAAGGTTTCATCCCCCTTTAACCCACATCATTGGAGCTAGAAATTATCAGGCCCATCCTTGTGGGTTGGGTGTAGTTTTATTTTCTTATAGAGATTAGAACCATCATAATTAATAGTGAATAAACTTTTTCAGTAGTTATTGTATAGATGGTGGCCCATTTTAGGCCCATCCATTACAGAAGTTTCAGTCGAGGTAGAAGTATAAGTAGCAAGGAACTCCATCCTATGAGTAGTAGAGAGAGAATGTGGTATGTAGAGTGCATCCCTTGATATACCCCATCCTCAATGATATCAGTAAGATCGCAATCGTGGAGTTGGTCATAATCATATCCAAATTAGGCCTTAGAGTTGTACATGGATAGATGTATGCTTTATCTTTTCCAGTATAGGGAGATCCTAACATCATACAAGGTACTATATGCCTATTTTCTACTTGGTTTTATGTATTTTTTAAATATGTAACTACACACTCCTTTATTTATCCCACCCTATTCCATGATTTGTGAATTGAGGTGGAAAGGATTCCAATACCCTTGGTGTTGATTACACCAGTTAGAGGTTGAGATAACCTATTTGATGTGTGTAGAGACTATGAGTTGGTGTTGGGGTAGCATCACTCTTAGTGGTATTTCTTATGTTTATTGATAAAACCCTATGACATTATCCTCATCATTAATTTATTATATTATTTAAAATATATTGACAATTACTTCAAAAGACACATCATATTCTATGATGTTGATAGAGTTCAGGAAGTGTTTGTCAGTAAAAAAGACTCTTGAATGGATCAGAATCGTGTTGAGTCGCTATCTTATTTGATGGATGAGTTGATTCTGAGTTCTATGGAGGTTCATCTAATGGTGTTTCCTGAGGTTTTTAAAGAGTACCCAAATGTCTTCCCTAAATAGGTTGTGACACTACCCCTTGATGAGATATCGATATTGGGATGGAGTTACAAATATGTGTTTCTCCATTATTGATGTCTCTATATCTGATGGAACCTTATGAGTTTCAAGAGTTGTGAATTTGTATTGATGATCTCCTATAAATAGGATTCATCCAGACTAGTGTGTATCCTTTGGGAGCTTTAGTTTTTTTTACAAAGAAAGTGGATGGAAGTATGTGGTTATGTGTTAATTTTCATCATTTGAATTAGGTGAAGGTGAAGAAAAACTATCCCCTCACATATATTGAAAAGTTATTTAATTATTTAAAGGGATATATCTAGTTATCAAAGATTGACCTGTAGTCTAGGTATCACCATATGTGAGTGAATAATGAGTATATCCTGAAGACTTATTTTCTATGTTATTATAGGCATTAAAATTTCATTGTGATTCTATTTTATGTAATAAAATCTAAAACTATGTTCATGATATTGAGGAATGTATTGTTCTATGAGTTTCGGGATTGGTTTTTGGTGGTATTTATTGATGAAAACCTTATGTTTTCAATGTCATAAGAGGATCACACATATAATTTATTAGACATGTTAGGAGTTATTGAATTTCATCATCTATTATAAAAGTTGTTGAAGTGTGATTTTTGGTCTTGTGATATCTATTTCTTGGGGAATAGTTATAGATCCTTCAAAGGTTGAAATGGTTTTTTCTTGGGTAGTCCCTAAGAATTTTTCAAAGGAGTGGATTTTCTTTGGTCTTGTTGGTTACTACTGGAGTTTCATTCCCAAATTCTCTTGGATTGAAACTCTTATTATAACGTCAACTATGAAGGATTAGGCATTTGTGTGGTCTGACTAGTGAAAGGCTACTTTCTAGTAATTTAAGGAAATTTTGGTCAGTGCTATAGTTATTAATCTTTTGGAGGAAGGTGTTGAATTAAAGGTTTACTATGATGCTTTAAATCTTGATTCGGTTTGTGTATTAATGCAATAAAGGTTTGTTATCTCTTATGGGTATCTATAATTATGAGATCATGAATGTAACTATGTCATCCATGATCTTGATATTATTATGATGGTGTTACCTTTAAAGTTGGGGCAACACTACCTCATCAGTGTGCACTTTTTACTCTTCATAGATCATAATATTCTAAAGTATGTCTTCTCCCATCATGACTTGAATCTATAATAGTGACAATTGATGGAGTTATTATAGGGATATAAATTAAATATTTATTTTACACCAAAAAATGGAATTTTTTGGAAGATTCCTTGAGCAAAAAGTCATGAGGTGGTGTTTTTCATTAGTTAGGAGACTCTTGGAGAGTTATGGAAGATTTAATTATGATGTACCTACATATGGGAGCAGTTTACGATGAAGGTTATCTTTATCAAATGATAGTTCACACATCATTATTATAGTAATTTGAGGGGTTATAGTTGGGGGGATTCTGAGTTATAGGTTTGGTGTAATAATCTTGTTTATGTTTATTCTCCTAAGGTTTGGTCTTAGGATAGAAAGCATCTGATGTTATTTCAGGAGAAACTTTTTTGTTCGTTCAGTATTACATGAGGTGGTACTCTATGAGTTTTGAAGTTCACCATTAGAGTTATGTCCTTTTTAGAAAATATTTATCAGGTTTTGAGGATTCAGTTTTTGTGGTTGAAACATGACCAATTGTCGCCTATCGACCATTCAAGGTTTTGGTGCTCTGCTAATGTGTATAGTGGAACTCAGGTTAAATCTTTGTCGATGGTACTGTTTTTAATAGTCTATTGTTTTTGTTTTATCCTTTGAAGGGGGGATTATTTTTAGATATTATTTGAAATTAATGATTTATGAATTTGGTTTAACAATTTAATAATTATTTGGGTGAGTTCATCATTAGGGAGTTAATACTGTGATATCTCTGAGCTTTTCTATATATTTCATTAAATTAACACCCAATTCACAAGTTGATTTTTTATCAGAATTCCCAAATGTTTTGGATTTAATCCAAGTCTCAACTAGGGAACTAATCACAATCAATTTTTTTATTACAAGGGTTAGAGTTATTATTAAAAAAGTAAAGTGACTCGAATATGGATTAATTTAAACAATGCTCAAAAATTATATTTAGTATTAAAACATGGGTATTTAAAACCAATTATGCACTTTTTCTTTAAAATTACTAAATGTAGTAGACAAAAAGTTATTAATAAATGAATAACATCGACTACCCAATGCTTAGGCTTGTTCATGTCCTCATGTACATCAAATATAAAACACAACTAAATTATTTTCACCCACCAAAAAATATTAAAATTTTGTGTTCTCCAATAAGAGGGTCTATACTAGTTCACTCATCCATAATGACTTCCACCACAAATTTGTATAGCAACAATGTTCCAAAAAATCATTTTTCATGCTTAAAATTAGAAATGTAAAATGTGGGCACTCAGAACTCACTCCAATCAAGATGAAATAAAATTATTTCGGGAGGTTCACTCATTCACTAACCAAAAGTGAAAATAATAGAGTTTGTAAGAGATCCCAGCTTCCATTCCCTATCCTAAAGTGAATAAGAATCAATAGTTATTTTTGAGGTGTTTTTTAGTGGCTATGGTATAGTAGTAATACAATGTCCAAAAGCAAGAAAAATAGGGTTAAAACACAAATATAGAAAAAATAATTCACACTTTTTTAAATAATACAAGAAGAAAATTGAAACACATATTTACAATAGAATTAATGTGTGAATTAATTCACAAAAGAGGAATAAAATTGGAAGAGGAAGAAAAAAATTAAGTATTTACAAAACGCAAAACTTCTACTAATGACACAAGAAAATATCATGGAAGTGTTCTTTTTTTTACTTTTTTTACTTTTTTTAGAAGTTAAACTTGGAAAAAAATCTCACACTCATCTCCACAATTTTGTTTAATCTCCTTAGGACATTAATTTTAATATTTATAACAATATCAAAGGTTGAGGAAGGGTGATTTTTAACCCACATAAGACACAACCCGTTACTTTTTTTTCTTTTTTGTTTTTTTATCAATTTTTTTGAAACACTTTTCAATATCATTTGTACAAGATGTCATAAACATATATAAATTTCCAAAAATCACTGAATGAAAACCTGTCCCCTGCACTTAAATAAATTATTTCCCATAATCATATGATGATGCATTTAAAATCAAGGAAATGGTACCCAAAATTAAATCCATCCCCCCCACACATAAATTTAAATAAATCACGTAATGAAAATCCTTGTAAATATTGGGTGATAAAAGGTATTGGTCTTATAATGTTTCTATCAATTAAAAGTTTATTATAGGTGCAAAGGGGATTTCAAAAGGAGTATCAATGTAAGGGTAATGGGAGGCTATTTGGCTATTGTGACTCTCATGTGGTTTGGAAAATGCCTATATCTTATTAATGTATGCTAAAGTAGGAAATTTATATTGAAGTTCCATAGAATCAAGACTTGAAATTGGTGGTTAAGAACACACAATATGAAAATATGTACATAGGTGACCTTTACATGAAATTTAATGTTAGTCTTCACAGTTAGGGAAAATCATTTTAAAAATAAGAAGTTTAGAATTAAAAATTTATTATTCTTGACACAAAATTCTTTATATAATTTTATGATAAAAATAAAAAAAAATTGAGATGAAAACAAGTCTTTTGACTCCCAAAAATGGTTCTATAAAAATTAAAAATTTAATGGTGAGTAATTATGACTCATTTTTTTGTTTTTTTTCTTGTTTTTTTTTAGTTTTTGAAATACACACCCACACAAAAGGTAAATAGAATAAAAAGTTTTGATGAATAAAGTGGTAAAAAGGTGAATTAAAGAGGAGGAAGAATAAATATAAAGATAGAGGGAGGGAGGGATGGAGGGATAAAGAAGAGAGAAATAAGGATTTAAGGGGAAAGAGGTGCCCTTGGTTTGTATTTAGTAGGTTTTTGTCTCCATCCAGAGGTGGATTAATAGAATTAGATGTGGGGAAATGTTTAATATATGGTGATGCTGGGGAAAATTTCAATTACCTATAAAAGAAAAATCAACATTCATTTAATGGAAAACTAAAAAAATTAAAATTTTATAAAAGTAAAATAAAACTCATGTTGCCTCCCAAGAAGCGTTGTATTTATTTTCTATAACTGGATAGTTGTAGTAGACCACCCATAGTCCGATGGTGGCTACTGTATTTTCTCAACTCCAGTATGTTTCTAGAAAAACTTCTCCTTTGGGAGGCCAAATTTTTCATTGGATAATTTCTTCCCTTCCTTGTTGGTGTGCCTATAATTCAATGGGCTTGGAAAGAGAATATGGTTATACTCCCTTTGATATTCAACATGAGGAATGATTCCATCCATGAAGAGTTGGTTTTTTATGTTTCGAAGTTCATAAAGATTTTTTAATTATGATGGTACATTTATGTGTGGTTCATAAAATATGAAATCAGAGTATGAGATCACAGTTGTTTTTAAATCATTTATTTCATTACTTTTTAATGTGGATTAATGAGGATCAAAGGGAACATGAGACTCAATATATATTTCAAGATCCTCTATATTAATGTTGTTGGCTAAAGAATGGTCAATTTCAACCTCACCAGTGATCACTTTATTAATGAGGGAAAAAATCTCACAAACTTTATTACCATTTGGATAAGATAAGCACATTGGTTTAGGGTTCACTTGACTTATAATAGGATTTTTAAAATCATGGATAGAAAATTATGAATGTTTGATAATCTGATTTGAATCAAAAAAATGAGCATGCTAGTTCATTTTCCTTATTACCATCCAAGTGGAGATCAGAGGTGATATGGTATTCCAAATATTTTTCAAGGTCTATTATATTTATGGAGTTTACATGTGAAAGTTCAACATCAACTTCACCATTTATGACTTTGTTAATGGGAATGAAAAATTCACAAACTCCTCTTTAATTAGAATAATAAGAACATGATGGTTTAGGGTTCAAAACACTCTCAGAGAGACTTTCAAAAACATTTATAGAGAATACAAAATTATTCTATCATGGTTATCACATGACTTGAAAAATATTGAACTTAACCAGTTGGTCACCAAATTCCATGGATAAGATACTATCACAGACATCAATTTTTGTTATAGATTTCATGAGGAAATTTCTTTATAAAATCAGAAAATATTAGAAATAATTTGTATCACCTTCCATGTCTAGGATATAAAAATAATTTGGGAAGATAATATCGTTAACTTGACCAAGGATATCCTCAATTTTTCTCATAGGACTGGATTTTCTTTGATTGGATAACTGGATGAAAACCCTTGTTGTGTTCAAAGGACCTAGACCAAGGTTTTTGAAGATTCATTTGGGAATTAAATTTATTGTGGCTTCTAGTTATATGATTGCATCATCAAAATTGTAACTCCCTATTTAAAATGGAATAGTAAATGTATCTGGATATTTGCACTTCATGAGAATATGAGGTTTAGTTGAAAAATTTTAAATATTCCTAAGATGCCTCTTATGGGAGAAAAAATCCTTAAGAAACTTTTCATAATTATGGATTTGTTTGATGTTGTATAAGAGGGTAATGTTCACTTCAATGTGTCTAAACATGTCAAGAATTTAATAATCAGGCTCAAAGGGATTCTTTATCCTAGATACATATTGAGGAAAAGGAATTGGGATTTTTAGAGGAATGGAAGGAGGTGAGGGTGTGGTTTTAGGTTCCTTTTCTAGCCTTTTGTTTTTTTCTTTTTTCATATCACCATTTAAAGAGGGTTGATATAATTCATCATGAGGAATGGTGACTTACTTTTCTAATCTAATTTAAATTTCACTTGCATTACCCTTGGGGTTGGTAAATGGTTTATTTAGGATTTGGGAAGAAGTGGATTTTTTTTCTGGCCGAGGTGGGATGCAAGTTGGTCAGGTTGGTTTTCAATGTATTTGAGGATAGAATGGGTGAAAGGGGAAAGATATTCCATATTAAATTCCCATGGTTTCATGGAAGAAGAGGCATGTACTGTATTTGTATTTCCTTGATTTTGATTCTTTGTAAAGGGCTTGTATTGGGTTGGAAATTGAGAACGATTGCTAAGATGGTGGAAACCAAGAGGTGCAAGAGGAGGATTAATCCTTTGATTTTGAGGAACAAAAGGATAAGGATGTTGGAAGTTACCACAACCTTGACCATATTGGAATTGGTTTTGGATTTTTATGAGGTAATTAAGGGTGATGAGAGAATATATTACCATACCTCAAGCCAGGGTTATCTGTAGAAATTAAGGGATCAGTGTGGGGTTGGGTGGATTTTCTACTGAACTAACCAGATTTTTGAGCGATGTTGTTCTATTGAAAATATATTGCATTGAGATCCATTGAACCAAAATAATTTGAGGTATCATGTTATAGTTTTAGATATGTTTCAATTTGATGATATGGTGAGATATAGATTCCACAATTTTTGATAGGTCCAAGGAATAAGGTTGTGGAGAAGATGAGGTTAGGTCTTTGGCAGCCACAACTAGTTGTCGCACATGACCTGTAAGTTCACTCATCCAATCATTCATCTTATTGGTATCTATGGATTGAATCTCAAGGACTTATTTGACTTGATAATTTTCTTTATTATGAAATTTTTTCATGTTTTCATCCATGTTTCTTATGAGATATCATACAGCTTCAATAATTTTATCAATAAGAGCACCGCTACTTTCAGAATCAATGATATTTCACTCCATATCCAATAACCCCTCATAGAAGTATTTGATCAAGATTTGGTCAGAGATTTGGAGGTATAGGTAGGTTTCCACAAGATTTTTTAACCTCTATTAATACTCATGGAATGATTCATTTGGGAATTGATAGATACTACTTATTTCCTTTCAAATAGAATAATTTTGATAAATAAGGAATAACTAATCTAATAAGATTCACATCATGTGATTCCATGTGTTTATAGAACCAAGAAGGAAGTATTAGATCTTTGACTTGGAAAAGTATTCTAAGGAGAAATTGAATGCTCAAAGTTTTATTTGTTCTTCAAAAACCCCTAGAGGATTCATGGTAGATCAAACCACTTATAACTATTTGAGGTGAAGATGTGGATCCCCACTGGCTAGCCCATGGAAATTAGGTAAAAGATGAATTAAACCCAATTTAAGATCAATATAAGCCTAAATATTTTGATATTGAATACCAAGAGGTCGGTAATTCATATTAGGGGTACCGATTTCTTTTCAGGTCTATTCCCTAGGATTGGACATATCTAGAACAATTGGATGTGCAATGAATGGGTCTAGAGTGATTTGATTATCCCTAATTTTTCTCCTAAGTAGGGGAATATTTATCTTAATTTCCAAGTCAAAAAAATATGATGGATTTATTTGGAGGCTATGGAAAATTTATAGAAATTTTTAAGGATGAGGAAGTTGATTTTTTTCTTTGCGATTTTTTCCATTTATGTTTTTTCTAGGAAGGAAGGTTTTTCTTTGTGTTTTTTTTCATAATTTTTTTTGGAGGGTTTTAATTTTTTTTAATATCAAAAACTATCAACTACTAGTTGCACCATCTCCTACAACATCACCATTTGAATTGATGCCAATAGTTTTGTATCATCCTTTCAAAGGTTTGATGCTCTGCTAATGTGTATAAAGGTACTCAGATCAAATCCTTAGTGGTGATAATTTTTATTAATAGTTGATTGTTTTTATTTTGTATTTTAAAAGGGAGTTTGTTTATAGAGCTTATGTTAAATGAATTATTTATGTATTTGGTTTAAAATTTTAATAATTATTGGGGGGATTTGATCATTATGGAGTTAATCTTATTATATCTTTGATATTTTATATATATTTCATTAAATTAACACCCACTTCACAAGATTATTTTTTATCAAAATTCCCAAATGTTTTGGATTTAATCCAAACCAAAATAGGGATCTCATCACAATCAATTATTATTGATGAAAGGTTCAATATTTCATGAAACCAATTGTACTTTTTTTCCAATAATCCATGGAACATACATGTCAAACAAAATATGTCATTAATCCATGACATTTTAAGTTCAACATACACAATATCAATTTAAAGAATATTAATCAAAAAAATATTTAAATCAATTAACATTCCCAAATTATGACTCAACCCAATGGTAGATTTACTCAGAAATTGAGATTGTTATTAATCGAGTTTATGTTTTTTAGGGTGATGAGTTAAAAAGAGAAAAAAAGGGATAAGATAAGAGTAGTGTGCCAAACACACACACAAACAATGAAGATAATTAAACATGGACTCTCAATTGAATGGTAAAGTGAAATAAGGGGATGATTTTCAACTTGATTTAAAAAAATTTAAGAAATTTAATATTAAAAAATATAGGGTGGATGATAATTATAAATTATGATGAAGAAACATGCATTTATATTTAATTAAAAGGAAAACAAAATTACATGGTTACAATTTAAAAGACTTGAAATACATGAAATGAGAGTATGGAGGAATAGTATCTCAATTAGAATATTGATTTTATAAGGTCCTCCCTGTATATTGGAAAGGATATGGCCATTAAAACCTATCATTTTAAGCTCTAAAATTCCAACTCCTTTTAAGGTGAGAATGAGTATCTATTTATAGCCAAAGGGAGTGTAATGTTTTCATTCCAAAATCATCCCTCATATGGGATCACCAATTTTAAAATTCATATAGATAAATCTGGAGAAATACTATTCTTCAAAGTTGTATATATTTATGTTCATAGTAAACCCTCTACATTTGGAGTTCATTGGACTTTTGGAGCCTAAGTTGTGGCTATTTTCCCAAATCATGTGTTGTTTTCCAGTTTTGAGTTGAGTTTTCCATGGTCTAAGGGTGAATGAATTTATGTATATTAATATTCCTTAAAATATGAATAATTTCTTCTAAAAATTTGGGTGCCTGCATCTTTTATTTCACACTGTAAGATTTCAAATCAATTTTTTGATTGGATTGGGACAAAAGTCAAGAAATGTGGGATGTTTTTAATTCCAGAAAAAAATTGTGGGGTGAACTTAAAAGAAATAGTTGGGACCCTTTTTAGTGTATTTGGGCCTAAATGTTTTTATACAAGATGTTTTTGGATATTCATGAACATATTCTGAATTTTCATCAAATTTGGGATCCTATATTGAGTCTAGAAATTCAATCTTCCTGGCTGGTCCAGTTTTCAACACAGATTTGATGGGACCACTTGTGTGATCCATATGTCCCTTTATATGGCCAAAGTATCCAAATATTCATTTGAATTATTTGTATAACATTGAATTGCGAATTCTAAAAAACAATAATCACACAATTTTTATAATTAGGGTGAGATTTATGATTAAAATAGTAAACAGAATTGAATCTGAATTAATTCAAATAATGATGAAAATTTATATTTAGTATTAAAACATGGTAATTTCACACCAATTATGAACTTTTACCTGAAAAATACTAAAGGGGGTAGACAAAAAGTTATGAATAAATTAATATCATTAGTGTTCCGGCATGAAGTGTTCAGTCCCAGGATTTATCTCTTAGTGTTTGGTTTTCTAGAGGGTGAAGGTTGGGTGTCGTGTTCCGGGTGGTTTGCTTCATCCACTCAATATTCCCCAATGAAATTGGGAGGACATATTGATGGAATTAATCACCATTTTACCTCTAGGGTGTGGATAGGTCTTCAAAATAATTTGTT
The DNA here is from genome assembly GCA_963277665.1 of Viscum album. NCBI lineage: Eukaryota > Viridiplantae > Streptophyta > Magnoliopsida > Santalales > Viscaceae > Viscum > Viscum album. Next base: position 55,115,502 of record OY728136.1, read on the forward strand.
TATCTCAATTATACCTTAGAACAGCTTTATATCCATAGAAATACAGTCAGATAGATCGGATTATCTAGACTTTAGAAGACATTTTGTGCATGTACATTCTGGATTTTAGAGATCTATGGGTGTATAACTTACATTTTGTGGAGTTTTCTTACAAAAATAGTTATCACTACACTATTGTTATAGCTCTGTTCAAAGTTTTGTATGTCCAATCTTCTAGATATCTGATGTGCTAGACTGAGTTTGAAGAATTAGCTATTCCTAGACCATAATTGGTATGGAGTATGACATAGAAGGTATAAGTCATATGAAATTGAATGAAGGTGACACAGGATCATCATGAGTCCTATGTTGATTATAGGAGGAGGCCTCTAGATTTCAATGTTGTAGATCATGTGTTCTTGATTTTATCTTCTCATCATGGGCAGTAAAGGTCTGGTCATGGGAGTAATCTTTAAACTGGATTCATTAGGCCTTTCGAGGTGTTGGGTCAAGTTAGGGATATAAATTATTAGTTAGCACTACCCCTGTAGGTGAGATTAATTCATGAAATCTTCCATATATCACAAATTTACCAATATATTTATGAACATTCTCACATCATCGATTGGGTTGAGTTGGATGTTGAATATTGTGGGACCTTATAGGAATATCCTATCAAGATTTAGGATATTTAGAAGAATGTGTTTTGCAAGCATGTTATACCTTTGGTTCATATCCTATGGTGACATGGTGTTTTTTATAAGATAACTTATAGATGAGAATCATATATTCATTCTCAATATCCCAATTTGTTGTGATTATTTGTTTGATCCTTAATGGGATGCTTCATAAAATCTTGGTTGTTTTATGAGATCATTTCTATTCCCTGGTGTTATACATGTTTTGGACTTTCCCTTGAGAGTTACCTCCACAAGGAGTGTGTTTTGAGGTTGGTTGGTGATTTTTTATGTTTATGTTCTTTTTTCCTCTAGTGGATTTGTTGTGTTCTTGATGTAATGATATCCTTGAGAGGTGTCTCATGGGGTGGTTGTTCAAGCCCCTTTTTCCTTTCTTGTTTTGTTTTAATTTCTCTAGGAAGATAATTTTTTAGAGGTATTTAATGTAAAGTCATGAATTTTCAAAAACTCATCCCTTGTAATTTTCTAAGAGTCCTGAGGTATTATAGGTTTGTTGAAATCTAAAAATATGATTTCATAAGGAATTTATATCATGAACTCATCATTCACGACATAAATTGTAATTCGTATTTTGAATTCTAGTTTGTGTATTGAATGTATTCAAGGTGGAATTTAGTGGTTCTACCCTAAATTAATTTATAGGGTGAATCTAAAATTCATAGTTTGAATCGGTTTTCCCAAATTTTGTAGTTGGTGTCTTAAATTTCAAAAGATTTGGGATTAGATAATTCATGATGTGAATTAGTGTTTCATGCTATGAATGTGATTTTTTCTAGACTGGTTATAAGTTGGGTATCCCCTTGAGATTCTCTTAATTCACCTCTCCCCTCTTGAAACCTAGGTGATCAAAATAGTTTTATTAAAGTCTTTTGAATCCTATTTGATTGGATTCAACCCCCATATTCTAGAGATCAATTTTTGGTGATCTGAAGTGAGTTTCCCCACTTCTTTTGACACTTGTTTCTCTCCCATTATCTATCATTGTGTTATGATACCATTTTTTCCTTATTTATCATAGGTTATTAATGGGATTATCCTAATCTAGATTGATTTTATTATTTTCTATGATCATATTTGGAGTTGATTTCTTCTACACCATTTTTCATATAAATTACCATAGTTTCTTCTTAAGGTAGGGGATTCATTACATCTCTTTGATTTAATGTGAAAGTATAAGATTATCATGATTTAATCTTTTTGGTAGCGGAGAAACTAACCTAAAAAATATAAGAACATATAATTAAAGGAATGATGGTTTTTGGGTTTTGGATTTGGTGACCACATGTTTATTTCATTATTTTTTGTTACCTATTTTTTCTAGATAGTGTGTTATCATTATATTATGGTTGTTATTGTGTTTATCATGGTTATTTTTCTATAAATATGATAAAAACATAAATATGGAATAATAAAGAGGATGTGAATAAAGTAAGAGGCATGTAAATTGATAGTTATTATAACTTGTTTTTTATGAATTGTGGAATTAATTCTAAGAGCATGTTTATATTGATCTATAAATGATAAGTATAGGTTTCTTATTACTGAAAACCTATGCATAATGAACCAGTTAATTCAAAAAGGGATTTAAAATGGTTATTTTATAAAGTTAAATACTTTGGGGTTGAGTAGGACTATTCTTGTTATAGAAGGCTTATATTCCTTGTTTTTAATGCCTTAGTTACCCTATGATAATTTCATGTAGAAAATATATTTTTACCAAGTATTCATGATCTGGGATGATAGAGCATCGTGGTGTTTTTTTGTGAATTTTATATGGTTAGGAACATTTCATGAAAAATGGGATAGGATCTGAGGTTTTAGTGATGGTCAATGTCAGTTATAGAGGGACAAATTATGTTATGTACAATGTTCTGAGACACTAGGGTGGTCAGGAAAATTTTATTATAGGTATTTATCATCAATTATTACTTCTTATTTGATGTTTTCTAAATGGTTGGGTGGTCTAGTGTTCTTTGTTGTTAGGTTCACATTACTCGATGTAGTAAGAATCTATACACTATGAGTGCATATTTAATGTGGTAGATTAGGATGATTACTAGAATACTTGAAAAATTTATGAATGAAAATTGAATAAATAAATAACTTATGGGATGGGGTGTTGTTTATGGAAGTGATTTTAAATGGTTTATATCATAATAATGGAAACCATGAGATGGTTGAATGGAATGCTCCAAGGATAATGGGTTTAAATCTAGAATTTGTTAAGTAGTTAATGATAATGACATACTTCAGAATATAATCCATAGAATAATGGTGTCGAAGGATCCAGGCTTGATAAGATTAAAATATTAATCTTGAGAAATGTTAATTGAATAATATAAATGAATGGTTAACTAATTAATCAATATAAATATGATATTTATGAACTTGTTTGATATCTAAAACTTAGAAGTATCATTCAAGGGCCATGTGTGAAGATAGAATTAGATGATTCGGAGGCTAGGTATTTCCCTTAGTGTGTTTATTCATGATATTATTCTATATTTTCTAATTTCATACACTTCACCACATATGTCGGTAGGGAAACTGACACCCAAATGTTTTGTGGGTGTTTACTCTAATATCCAATATGGTGAGGGAATGGATGGTTGACTTATACCTCTCCCACACTTTCCCTTTGTACATAGATATGATTAGGATTATCCTTGGATATAATATCTTACAATGTAGGGTGTGTTCCTACCCATACTATGATGGATCTTTTTTATACTATATATTTATGTGTGGTTTATAATGGCTTGAGGTATTGTGTGTACTTATATCTAGTCGTGGTGGATCTGGATTCCCATGGGTGTGTGTGCATGGATTGTGATGGCTTGAGGTATAATGCATTTGCATGGGATGTAGTGGATTACAAAAATATACATTATTACATATGGGAAGGTGATTATGAGATGGATATGTGGATTAATACCAACATGATATATTGGACCTATATGAGTCTAAGGTAGGTAGGGATGAGGTCTAACTCGCATTAGGGATGACTTACATATGGAAGGGATGAGCATAATATGTGTGTCATTGGGGTGTGAGAGTGAAAACCCAATGGGGAAATGGAATAGGGGTACTTTGGTTATATATATTCTTTTGATATAGAATGGTTTACTTATATATGTTTCTTATGAGTGATCCATAGTGAAGATGGGAAACATATTTACACCTAATTATATTACAAGTTAGTTACATTTGTTTATTCATCGAGCTTTAGTATTCTCCTTTCACATTTTTCATGAGAGGTTCTAGAGAAGATCCTACTGTGTATACCTATTATGCTCACCTTATATATATATATAAACTATTTTTTAGGTTAGAAATAGTATGTTATTAATCTATTTGGGTGGTACTATATCAAAGGAGTTGTTAAGAAGCTATCAGCAGTTACTGGGGTTTATGGTAGAAGCCTGGAATTAATTTGGTACTTTTAGATTTGTCTTTCAATTGTATCAGTTTATGTATGACATTACTTATATTGGGATTTATTATATTTTATTCATGGTTTTATTTTGAGTTTTATCCTTCTCATATATTACTCTTTAAACTATATAGGTTAATGCCTACCATGAATGTCATTGATATACCCTCAATGTTAGTTTTCAAACATTATCCAATTTGAGGTGGGATTTAGGGGTCATTATCTCCCTTTCTTCATTACCAACCTGAGTGGGGTACCATTAAAGGTAGGGGTTTGTTTTAGGTTATTTATGTGGTCTAGTATTTCTTAGGTTTAGGGGTAGTTTACTCGGGTAACATCGACATTTTTGGGGAGTTATATCTCTTAGAAGATTTGTTTTAAGAGGTTCCTTTCCCTAGATCATGTTGATGTTGTAAGGATCGATCCTATGAAAATATGATTTTGATTGTCATTCCTTCATTCGTATTCATGTTTCAATAGTTCCATTAACTCTTCTTGAGAGGAATCTCATAGGGAATATTTTAGTTGGTAGTTAATTATTTTCTTATAAGTAGGGTTTTTGATTCTCAAGTGAAATAATCATTTGAGTGGTGTATTTTTATATGGTAATATATATTATTTTAGGTTCTAATAATGAGTAAATTTTTTGTCATTATGTGGTGAACCTCACCTTTAAGGATTCCTATAAAATTGATCACTCATTACTCCAGTATATAGAGTTTTCTATATGACCTACTTTAATCGAGATGCAACCGCTTATGAACTACCTGTATTCCATTATTTTGGATTTTTTCTAACATTTATTTCATGGGGTTTTTGGAGTTGATACTCACCTATTTTTTATTCCCATCTTATTGGAGTGAGTTTTCTTAAAAAAAAAGAAAAATAAGAAACATGTATTATCCTATTTGTGGGGACAAGCAATTTTTTAGGTGTGGTGGGGAGAGTTTTTAAGGGATACATTTGAATTGACACTTATCATGTATTTATTTCAATATTAAACCCTCATTTTTTCCAAAAAACTATCACAATTTTTTTATGACCCACAACCTCATAGATATTTGAACCTATTGTGAATTCCTCAAGGTTGGTGTTTTATTTTAATTTCTACTAGTGGAGATGTGAAATTCATGTCAATCATATGGTAATCATGTATGTGTATGATAATTCAGAAAATATTTTTTAATAAATTATTTGAGTGGTGAGAGTGATTGTGAGGTAGGTCAAATGATGCATAAGTGTAAATTTTTGTTTTAGAAAGAATGAGAAAATAAGGGAAACTGATTTTGAAAATTGAAATTCTAAATTAAGTGTGATACCTTGTGGGTAAAAGAGATTGAAATTTTTTGAACTTTTAATTTTTATGTTTTGAATATTCTTCAACTCCACTGAGGTATTCTTTCTGATTTTTTTCCATGAGTGAAAAATCTTAAGTGTGGGGGATTTTATGTTCATTAATTTTGTTATCTTTTCTATGATTTTCTAATTTAATTTTCATTATTTTTCTAACTGTTTTTAGCATTTTTAGTTTTTTTTTGTAGTTTTGTAGTATTTTAGATATTTTGATAATTTTTAGTTTTTTTTTTTACTAATATTTTTAATTTAGTATTTTAATAGTTTATTTTAATTTTATATTTTATTATTATTTTTATTATTTTTATAATTATTAATTTAATGTAACATATAACCCTGGTTTATTTAATTATATATATGTGATTCGATCTCTTTAATTTTATTAACGTTTTATTATTTTTTCTTAGTTTATATTGATTTTATACATTATTAAAATTTAATGTATAGGACTTTTTATTTTTTTAGTAGTTTTATTTTTATTAGTTGTATTATTAGTTTATTAATATTTTTTAGTAATTTTATTAATTTTTTATTTTTGTATATTTTTGTTTTTGTTTTTATTTCTTAATATTTTTAGTATTAATAAAAGTAGTATTAATTTTATTAGTTTATTACTTTTATTAAATTAGATTAATATTTAATATTATTATTATTATTATTTGTTTAGATTAAAATTTTATCTAACTACTAATTTTATTTTATTTTATGTATTAGTATTTATAATTTTATATATTTATATATTTATCTAGTTTAATTTATTTCAGTTGAGTAATTATTTACATAATTTTTTTATTAATATTATTTTAATCTAAAATTTATTAATTTTATACCATTTTTAACTCTCTTAAATTATTTTTTCATTTTTATTTATTTATCTTGCTATTTAAATGTTGGCTATTTTTATCTCTCTTTAGTTGCTTTCCTAATTTTATTTCTTTAATTTTCTATTTAAATGTATTCCTACTCCTCCTTTGTGGGATATCTATGATTCATTAGAAAACCTATAACCCCCACCTTCCTCTCTCCACCCCACATTACCCCCCCCCCATCCTCCACATCTCCCTTCTGCAACACACCAACCACATGGTTACCCCCCATCCATTCACACGACACTACTACCCCCACCTACCTCCTATGCTCTCATCTTCTCACGGTCGAGAAACACTAGGCAACACCATGGACCGTCTCCCACCATTTCAGCACAACAACAACATTTTGGCCTAGCTCGAGTAGAACACCAGGACGCATCCCACATTCTGGGTGGGTGCGAATTAGTTATGGAGAGTGTTGGTAGATGCATGAAGGTTCAATTTTCATTCAGATATCAACGGGCGACAAGTACTTTTCACGCCAAGAGTGAACACTTATCCGGTCATTTTTTATGGCAATGCGATGGTTTGGCTCAACATGACGGTGATCGGTGGATCCATGGTTATTATTAGGCCATCATATACACCAGTGTGTAGTGAAAACTGTGTCAACACATACACAGTGACTTCTATTTCTCATTTTATGTGTCATGTATGTGTAATGTTTGAATAATTATTTGGTGTCAGAGTTGTGATGAATGTAATGACAATTCCATGCCTTTAATTTATTTTTATGTTTTATTGCCAGATAATTATTTTTGATCAAAAGTTTATTTAATTAATTATATATTTGTTTTGATTAATTTTAATTTTGAGTCTGCACATATGATTTGGTGCTCGTTCGTGTGATGACTAATAAGTGATCACAACCAGGAGATCATTAAAGAATTTAATTTTTTGGAATTCATTCACACGTGTAATAGAATCGTAAGTTGCACATGAGGTAATTCTAAATAAATAAATATATTAATTTGAAAATTATGATTTTGTGTGTGTTACCCTTAAAACTGGAATAAGTGATACTTAATCCGTAATCTCATTTAAGTGAACCCTATGCGGGGAGATACTTTGACCTTTTGAGAAACGGATCATTATATTACACCAAGTGATTTAGTGCTACAATTATGTGAAAATTATTCATTAGGGGAGAGAATGAAATGATGGGTGATTTTTATAAAAATTAGAATGTTTCATAACATCATATAACAATACCTAATAGTATTTTAATTAAATTTGGAATCGATGATAATTGAATAAATAAATATTCATATGTGGAAATTAAATAATTGGAATTTCATGAACTTAAACGGATGTCGCAACTCTGAATAAGTGTGACGTGTATTTATTGTGAAATTTCGGTTCATGTGAGCTTATGACTTATATATATCATCTATAAACTACACCTTTTTTATCATCGATTCACATATTTTTCTATCTGTGTTATCTTATATTTCTCATTTTTTTATTTGTATCCTAAATTCCAATAGCCTAAGTTTTAAATAATTATTTGTTTCGGTTTTTCTTTTCTATATGATGTTCTTTTTATGATTGGTGACATTTATTTAGTAAAACATCATGTATATCTTATGTTTCTAAATATATGTAGTAAATAATTGGTGTTTCCAAGTAAGTTGATATTTCCACAAAATATATTTTACTTAGTAAAACATTATGTAAATAATTATGTATTTTTGTTCCATATATCCCCCCATTTGAGTACTTAAATTTGTTTAACTTAGGTTGATTAAAAAATTTCATTAATTTATTTTTTATGTTGATGATAAAAACACCCAAATTTATATTGCGAATGAAATTTATTTATCTGAATTTTAGGATATTAATTACAGAAATAATTATTTTTATTCTAGAAGTATATTTAGTCTTTAATTTGTGGGAAGATATTTGTTTCCTCAAAGTAAAATTATTATGGACATGTTTCATAAATAATCTGAAAACATAATTCATACTATACATTTTAAGAAGAACGTATGGTTTATATACTCTATGTTTGGAAAAAAAAGAATGGATCATAAACCCTTATTTTGAAATAAATACTATGTTTGAGGAATAAACATTTGATTCATCATCCCTAATTTTTTAATCAACCGAACATTGTCAACTGTGCTTTTGGAGTTTATTGTTATACTGAGAAACCCTACAATTGAATTGGTCAAAGACAGTTTTTAAATTCAAGATATTTCCCATATTTTTTGCAATAGTCTCACAAAAATAAAATATATTTTTAAATATACTTAAAGACCAATTCAAATATTCATTTTCAACAGATTAAATTTGTCATATTTCTAAGGAAAGTTATTATTTTCTTCTAATATTTTGAATTCAAATATTCATGATTTATCCTATGATATTAATGGAGTGGTTCGACCTGAAGAAGTTTAACCATTGTGATAATACATAGATTCATATTCTATAAAGATACATATTTTTTTCTTATAAAGATATAGAGATATACATTTGAAAAATAATAATGTGTTGTTTCCTTAAGAGATAAACTTTAGAGACAAACATGTTTCGATCTTTCTTTATTTGATCGACTGTTTCCACTACTGTATATCACGGTTAAATCTTTTGTTGCAGTTCTACAAATAACTCATCAGTCATAAATTTTAGGGACATACATGTTTAACCATATACCTAGTTTTTTCTCCACTATAATCTAATCAAATCTTATTTCACATTAAAGAGTATTCTGTTGTTGTTGTGTTTATTGAAGATCATAAACAATTGTCAGTTTCTGTTGCAATTTTGTGCCAAAGATGTTTCAACATCTAAATTATAATATATTATTTGTTTTATAGTATTGGATGCTTGTACTCAGTCATTGATGGAGTGTAAAATATTTTTACTAAGTTTTTCTTCTTTTGATTCCTTATAATATAACAAGAAGGCCTTGTGAAAGTCTTGACTGTAAGGTGTCAACCACCTTCACTCAATTATAGAAGTCCCGGGTAAAAGGATTTGCTAGTGTAAATCACTAATCTCATGGAGAGAGTATTGGTGGAGTGGACTAGGAGATCTTTGTGCCCTAAACCACTATACATAGATATGTTATTTTCTATTTTTATTTTTATACTGCTTACTATTTCTTAAAATAAAAAAGGAAGAATCGCTTAAATCTTAAGGGGGAAGTTTAGTTTCCATCAAGTTTTTAAATAAACACAATTTACCCCCCTCTTGTGTCTTAATATTTTTTATGGTGACCCAAAAAAAATTTGGAGCATGATTAGTAGAGTTATGTAATATTTTCATCAAATAGTGTTTGTTTTCTTTAATTATTAGAAACCACATAAAACTGATATAAACTAATTAATTCAAATTAATATGATTTTATCTACTTTTTGGTTTTTGTATTTTTATTTTTTGAAAATATTAGGATTAGTGATATGTTTCATCTATTCTGATGTGTTTTTTTACTTTAGTTTCAATGGAATAAATCATTTTGGTTTGTTTTATAAATAATCAACCCACTATTTATTTTGTACTTTATTTGTGGGTTGTCATCGTGTATGGTAATAATTTTATATACCTTCATCATATTTGATATTTTTTAATAAAATATTGTGTTATTATTAACAATATGTTTTAAAAAATTAATTTATAAAAAAATTATTTAAAAAATCATGAATAATTTTAAATGATAGCATTTAAGCCAAGTTTTATTTAACTTATACAGTGTTTTGAAATGTGGTTAATGTAAAATTAAAATGTGGTGAGATTTGATATGTTGACATGTATGTTTCTTGGACGCAACTTATTAAGAGTGAACCAAATAAAATTTTTATATCTCGTGTATGCTTTAATTTTCTCCCCCTCCCCTTCAGATCTCTCATTAGACCATTGTGTTTTTTATAGAATAAAGGTTGGGTGTTTGTTTTGATAATTATAGAAATTGAAGTCCAAAACGATGTTATCGCCTAACTATGTTTGTACATTAAAAATTATCTTGTATATTATTTGATTCTAGTTATACTCATTATTAGTTGCAATAAAAATATGTTAGACAATTTAAATTACAATGTTTGGTTCATCCTTGGTTTCAGATATAATTATTATACCCATGAAAAACTTTGATATGATATTGGAGATATTGACTCCTATTATCAAGATTAAATTTATTAAAAATAAAAGGAAGTTAATATTTTTCAAATAAGTTTCAAATCACTTTTTTAGAGAGGATATTTCTTCATTTTAATCATGTGAAGAACCACCTCTTGTGGATCATAATTGAGAGATCCATGGTGAGGAATTTTATTATTCCCAAATTATAGAAGAGGAGGATATGAAGATATATTACTAGATGAATTTCTTGGATATTCTCTAGATAGATAATTAGAATTATTTATTGATCACCAACTGAATGAAAATCCCATATTCAATCCACAATATCAGTTAACTCTAATAAAATTAATAAAATTAAAGAAACAACTATGAGAGTTTCTAAATAAGGGATTTATTTGTTTGATTATTTCACCATGGGAATCACCTATATTATTTGTTAAAAATTACAGGTCAATTAAGTTTTTTATTAACTATAGAGAGATAAATAATATTATCATAAATAACAAGTACTCCTTACTTTATACTAATGATTTATTTTACAAAGTTCACAAGGTTAAATATTTATCAAAAAATGATATGAATTTATAGTACCATATTCTAAATGTGAAGAAATAGTATATACCAAAGATTAATTTCCATATAATGTATTCTCTCTATCAATTGATGATTATGCCTCTTGATTTAATGAATTTTCTCTATATTTATGGATCAAATGAATGGATCTTTCAAGGAATATCCAAATAAATTTGTGGTGGTATTTATCAATGGTATATTAATATACTTTAAGATTTATATGGATCATGAAACTCATTTAAAATATTATTAGAAACCCTGATAAAAGATAAGTAATATTATATTTAGTAAATGTGTGAATCTTGGCTTCAACATGTTTTTTTTTTGTAGACATATTTTCACGAAGTATAGTATAATTGTTAAACTTTTCAAAGACCAAGGTGATTAAATAGTGGCTAAATTCTGATAATGTAATAGAAACACACCTTCCTTAGCTTAAAAGGATATCATCAATGGTTTGTTAAAAACTTGTATGGGTTAGTCCATTAACCAAGATTACCCAAAATGGGTTAAATTCACATTGTCAAAGGAATGTGAAGAAATTTTTAAAAGTAATTCATCAGTATTTACTTTGAAAATGAGGATAAAATTATTTTTTATATTGAGTAATGAAAAGTAAATTACTAGGATGAATCCTTATATAGAATAAAAGTGTTGTGGATCATGTATCAAGAAAACTAAATACCTATTAAAATAATTATATAACACATTATTTGGAGTTGAGAATAATGTTTTTTTCAATTATAACATGGTGAAACTATCATTATGGGGAGATTTATAACATATATATGAAACAAAAGTGTACTAAGTGTGTTCACATATAAGGAACTCAAGATGAGGAGAATATAATGGTTGAAATGACTCAAATATTATGATTATACTACATGATACCATACATGAAAAACAAATAAGGTATTTGATGCATTAAGGAGGGATAATAGAGTCTTATAAATAATGATAATGAATAATGATATGATACTCAAGGATCTATTGAGGATGGACTTGTGAGTTATTAAGAATGAAGAAAATCATATCTTTCCTAAGTAATTTATCAATCATATTTGTTGTAAAAGATCAAAAAGTTACAACAAGATGATAAGGTTTTTAAAGAAATAAATTTAAAAAAGATGAGAAGTTGATAGACTTTAATATTGAAGATGGAGTCTTGAGGTTTGGTAAGAGATAGTGTTCCATTCATAAAAAATTTAATGATGAAGTTTTTATATGAATCTCATAGCTCAAAATCCCATACACACCCTAGTATCACCAAGATGTATAAGGATCTCCAAGAACATTTCTGATGGGATAACATGATGAGAGAGATTACTAAATGTATCACAAGATTCTTGGTATTCCAACAAGTTATAAGTGAAAGATAACTTCTTAAATTATTTATCAAACTTATCCATATAATAATGTAGAATAATATAACATCACAATGGTCTTTTTTATTTGACTTCCTAGAATTCGAGAGAAATAATACAATAGGGGTTATCGCAGACCACCTTACCAAGTTTGATCATTTCACAAAAATTTTGACAGATCTTTATTTTGATTATCTTTCATGATTATATATTAATTAAGTGGTTAGACTTATTTCATTATTTTCAAAATTTTCTAATCAAGATCCATGATTCAGGTCAAAATTTTAGTGAAGTCTTTAGAAGGATTTTAATAATTGTGGTAAACCTCATCTCTATAAATCATCATCAAATTAATAGGAAATTTTAAAGGACTATATAAACATAAGAGGACATATTGAGGTCAAGATCACTTAACTTCTAAGAAATTTTGGTCTAATGTCTATCTTTGATGAAATTTTTGTACAACAGTTTTCACTCAAGTATACAAATAACACCATATAAAGCCTTGTAAGAAAAAATGGGTCAAACTTCAACATGTTGGTATGAATCTATTGAAAGGAAGATTCTGGGTCCAGAATTTATGGAAGATAAAATGTATAAATCCATCCAAAAACGCATGAAAGAAACCTAAATTTAACAAAAAATTTATATTGATAACCAAAAAATGGTTTTAAATTTCAATTTTGAGACAATATCTTCTTAAAGGTATCATTCTGAAAGGTTGTGATACAGTTTGGAAAGAAAGAGAAACTAATATTGGGATACATTTGTCCTTTTAAAATATTGGAATGAATTGAAGATGTTGTATGTCGGTTAGATTTTCCATGTAACCTATTTAAAATTCATGATTTTTTTTATGTTTTTCTCATTATAAAGTACTTATCAGATCTAGTTCATATACTTAGCACTAATGAAGTCCAATTTCTTCCATTTAGATCCTAGACATGTGAGGGAAAGTGATATGAAATAGGAAGAGTCAATTATTTAATCTATTTAAGAGTAATAAAAAATAGAGGAAGTGAGTGTTTTTAGGAATCAATGATGAATATTTATCAACATTTGTTCATGGGTTGATATATAAATGAAATTTTAAGTGAAAAATATCTAATGGGTTATAAGGTGATACCTAAGACTTTTTGTATGAAAATAATTAATATTTTCCATCCATTATATTATTTATAATAAAAATTAGATGTTTCTATTGATTCATAGTAATAAAATACAAATTATAGAGTTATTTTCATTGCAATTACTAAAAATAAAAATAAAAGCAATATTTACTATACGACACTGATAGAATATGAAACTTTCATGTCTCATATTCTTCAATGAACATCAAGACCAAAAGGAACACAACTATTAGGAAAAACACTATAATCCATGTGATTGGAGTTTTTTAGAAACTAAAATAATGATAAATATGATTTTATAGTATGAAATGAAGTAATTTTATAAAAAAAATAAAAAAAAATTGGTTGGATTCTAAACCTTGGAATCAAACAATTATGTGACTATTACCTGCTCATTATTTAACCATTACAAATAACCATCATATAATCATTAAAAATACCTATTAAAAATTATAAATAATGTATTATTTATAAATAAATGAAAAATATAAATCTATAAATAATAATATAATTGTATGATTAATCATAAAAAAGAAACTACCACATTCACTCAAAACTTGCAATTTTAAGAAACATTTAGGTTTAATTTTATTATTATATTTCATATACTTAGGGATTTATTTTAACCAAATGGCCTTTAAATTTGGATTTAGGATATCTAAATTAGGTAGGGGTTAATTTTTTTGTATTTTTTATAAATATTACAATATGTTGATAAATAGGGACACTATTGTAAATTCCTTATATAGCTATAGATCTAGAGCCACGGGCTAAAATGTTCATGGGTATGGAGGGTTATATAGCCATGCCCTATAATGGATTATGGCTATAAACCTTTTGGTGGTTGACTATAGCCACATGCCCTTGTACTCAGGGCTATAGGTTTGACTAGTGATGACATATATTCATAAGCCATAATGGCCCCGGAATATATTTCTCTCATATAGCCATGGATACAGAGCCCTGTGACTATATATCCATCTATAAAGGGTTTTATTCATGTGGTAATAGGACCACTTGGTTTTTATCATGCAACCCCCCCCCCCAGCACATTTGACTGAAGCCCTAGTGTATCCCTTCTACTATGATTTATCAAATCTGATTAAGCCTTCCTGTATTGTCTGTAAGGTTTCATATGTTGATCTAATCATAATTTTGAAATTATCCACTACCTTAGATTAACCCAAGGAAAATTTTTAGGTGTGCATGTGTGTGTGAACCACTGTCATTGATTTTCCTTACCTTGATAAATTATCTAAGGTTTTAGAATGATCCAGGTAACCTCAAACCATTTTTATACATCAATCAATGTTATTTATGTGATTTTTTTAATATAATGTGTGAGTTAACATATGTTGTGGGAACATCGAGAGTTTCAATGAAAGAAAATTTTTGCAGATAAATAAAACACACACAAAAACAAAATAATGAGAAGAAGATCGCATGACACAACGATTTACATGGTTTGGGAAAAATCTCTACGTCCACGGAGGGGTAGAATCACTTCACTAATTTAGGAGTATAATTATAGATATATAATTAAAGTTTCACATAGAAAAACACTAGCTCAAATGAGATAATAAATAAGACAATTAGTTGTTCCATCAAATTCACAATAATTCCACAATGCTATAGTGTCGCAACCATCAAAGTCCAAACTGCTACATTATCGGTGATAAGAAGTTTGTGGAGCTACATTAAAAAGTGGTTGTAAGTCCTCAAAGTTGCAGTAAACTATCAAATGATGCTATAGATTCATTTTAGTGTCACTGGTTAGAGATTCTACATTTCCCCCACAATTTGGGTTGGGGCCTTAAGCCTTGGGACCCCAGAGTAGGGGTGCATTACCCCCCGAAACCCCTAACAACCCCACTATGTAGGTCAAACTGCAGAGTTGCGATCTGGTGTACAATTCAGACCACTGGCATTATGTCCAGCTTCATCCAAATAGATAGGGATACACCATTCAAACAACATATGGTACAAGAAACATATACCTTTTCGGAACATCTACGATTATAAACAGTAACTTGAAACTAGCTCATCAAGAAAAAAACCAAAAAATCCAACAATCATGTTAAAAAAATCTTTACCTTTTATATAGAGGATTTGTTTCAATAATTTTAGTTGAAGAGATTAAATCATGTTCATTAAATAGACTTTCTTTGAGTGGGAACACATTCCTTGTGAAATGTAATCCCAATGAAAAATAATCTTTTAAAACTGCACTTATGTGAGTTAAATTATTAATATTTGTATAGGTAAGAAAATTTTTTTATTTTACTTAGTAAATTTTATATATCATCCCATTATGTGAGGTAGAATCCAAATTTTTTTCATTTATATGAGATAAAGGATGATTGTTTTAATGAACAACTCAACTAAGCTGCATTGAAGAAAAATGACTTGCATGAGATAACTAGAAACATCCCTTGAGAATATTTTATACTGTATGGAATAACTATAGACATGTGTGATGCATCAAATGAATCATAACCTATATAGTTATATTTATTAGGAAATTAAAAAAAATTAACTCACTGTATTATTAACAGTAAATTTAGAAAATTGTTAATATTTATTTGATATGCAAGTGATAAAATCGTTTAATTCATCTCAACATAATTAAAATTTCGTATTCTATAAATTTTTAATATATTTTCATTAAAACAAAAAAAATCATTCCATGCTTGAAATTAAACTATTACTATAAGATATAAGATATTTTTTGAACATCAAAATAAAGAATTGGTGGGATGTTAAAAGAGAACAAACTATTTCAAAAACCCTCAAACATAAAATTTGTTTGATATGATGTTCATGTATATAGAAAACAATTATAATTACCAATATTTTTTGGAATTATTGATTTAACAAATATTTTGTATAGTTAGAAAAAAAATTATTAATATTTAACATATACTTTATTATAAAGAAAAAATAATATTTTTCCAATTATATTTATTGTTCTTATATAAAAGAATTATCAACTTGTGATGTGTAGTGTTGAAAAATTGAATTCCAAAACTCCCTTCTATAACCTCACTTTCGGAACAAGGTTTGGATGTTCTTAAATAGAAAATACCCAATGTCAATGTTCAGAAAAAAAAGGAACAAAGTTCCAATGTCTAATGATTAATCACCTTGATCTCCTATATAACTTTCTAAACACACACATAAAAGGAAGAATAAACAATACACTCACACAAAACATTAAAATATACATGGATTTACGTAGTTTAGAACTTAATATTATTTATATGGGAGAAAAAATTTTGTTTTCTATTACTAATAGATGAAAAGGATTACATGATTTTGATAAAAAAAAGTGATCTCACTCATCCTATTTATAGTAGAGTATAACTGATAGATATATAGCCACTTTCATTTGATTTATGCGAATGATCCTTGTTGTCTTTCGATCTTTGTAAGTAATCCTCCATCTGGTTAAGGATAATCAAAAACCCATCTCTTTAAATCTTGATCCCTGGTAAATAGTGCAAGATATTATTACACAAACCTCTAATGAATCCTTGGTTATTCTTACGCAAGTCTAACATAGTTACTCTTATGCAAGTTGTTAGCTTCTTTTTCTCTTCTATTATCTAAAATTGATATTCATTAGTCATTGTCACATGCTTCACCTTTCTCTTATGATTTATATTTCATTTTCAAATTTCTTTGGTTCCATTATCCATGCCTCCATATGGTTCTTCCAACATAATTTGGGAAAGATTCCTTCTAGAATCTATGTTTTACTCAGTCATAAAATTTTTTTTACAGCCTAATAATATCTTACTTGAGGTTGTTTTCTTAGTTTCACCGCCAAGTCTTCAAATCACTTAGGAATTTAATTCTTACTTACTTATTTATTTTGAAAAAATAGTTTGTGAGTCTCCATTCTTTTATTTCCAATCACCCAAGTCCCATTGGTTCATAACACTACCTCAGACTTTCCCAGACTGTTACCTTCATTAACATATCAGTTATATTCTAACTTTCTTTTATCTTCCACAACTCCAATACTCCTTTCTCCATAAGGTTTCAAATTAAGTGATGTTTTAGAAGAATTTTTTTGTTCTTGAGTGAAACATTAGATTATTTACAAGTTGGATTTCACTTTTATTTTCACAAAATAACACCACATTTCATTGCTTCATTCCTAGATCCTTCAACAAACCCTTAAACCACATAATATTCTTCTCTACTTATGTTACTACAATGTACTCTACTTATGTGGTTGATAATGTAACTAATGATTATATTTTCCTCATCCAACTTATGATATTTCCTCTATAGTTAAACAAAAATATCATGATACTTATCTGAGTGCCACATCTCCTCTAAATTTCGCATCAACATACCCTTGTAGTAGATTACCCATTTCAAAACATAAGGCTAGTGCTTTGGAACATTTTAGATACCATAGAATCCACTCCATCACTTCTTAGTTCTCATTTCTTGGTTTTTTCACGAATATAAAAACAACTCCCATTATTTAAGTAATGTTCAACCTTGTAAAAATCATAAAATACATCAAAATTATGACCATGGGTTCATAAGGAACATTCTCCATGTACTTAGCCTTATCTTTCATTTAGGATGCCTTCTCTTTGAAAATTTTGAAATGTCTGACTAATGAGGTAGAGATAGGTTTGGATCGGGAAATTCCAAACGTTTACACTATCTTCTAGATATACTATGACTATGAAAACATTAACATTACATGCTTCAAGTCCCTTCAGATTCTCATCCCCAAAATATGTGTGGCTTCATCGATATCCTTTATATTGAACCTTTCATATAACTCAACATTCAACTCTTTAATATAATTATTATTTAGAAATTCCAATAAAGTTTCATCCACATATTAGAGAATTATGATGAAGGTCTCATCATCAAACACCTTCTGATAATGTCAATGGGCTTCATTAAATTATATGAACTTCTATTTTTTCATAAAATCATCAAGTTTCGGGTTCCATTGTTAGGGTGTTTGCTTCTTCCCATACAAACTTTGTTTGAGTTTGCACACCAGGTTGCTTCAATATTATTTTAATCCTTTAAATTGATCTATATTAATCTTCTCTTCTAAATCTCTATTAAAGAAATTTTTCTTCGCATCTAACTATTCAAGATGCAATCCTTCTTTCACAATCATTCCAAAGCCATCACATTGTTGTGTATTTAAAAATTGAAAGCAAATTTCACTAAATTACACTCCTTTTGTTGCAATACTTTTACAAATAACCTTTCATTTTACCAATTACTATTATCTAATTCTACCTTCAACTAATAAACTCATTTTTTCCACCATACCATCTTTCCCGTTAGAATTTTTAAAATTTCCCATGTTTTGGAAGCAAACAAGGAGTCTGACTCATCTTTCATTTCCAACTCCCACTATTTTTCATCGATGAGACTTGATACCTCATTTGAGATTTCAGGTTCTCCTCCATTAATTATAAGTATATATTTAAAGTTATTCTCATACCATTACATTGGTCTTCTAACTCTGGTAGACCATCTCAACTCTTGAGGTTGTGCTCCTTCTGAAATTGCATCTTCTAAAACTCTTACTCAAGATTCAAAAGTCCCTAAGTATTCTAGTACATATAGCCTTAGATAAACCTCCAAAATCCAACCTCCACCCAAAACTTCACCTTCCAGACTTCAAGTTATTCTGTAAATTAAGTTCTTCCTGAATAAACTAGACTTTCCAAACATCCATTTAGATCAACATTAACATTTTCCACTGATATTTTGTTCTCAATTTCATATTTCTCCAGATCATGATCCTTCCAAAGGTTCCCTTTATTGAAGTTAACATTTTGGATCATGATGACCTTATAGAGATCATTGTCCCATATCTAAAATCCAAATTTTTCAATATCATAACCTACAAATAATCATGTTTAGGACTTTATTTTTAGTTTGTTTCTCTTGTTGGCATCAACATGCACATAGAAAATACACCCAAAGACTTTGATGTGGGATACATTGATTTTTCTTCTAGTCCACCTTTCTTCCAAATTCTCTTATCCAAGTGGTGTGGAAGAACTTCTATTTATGATGAATAGTGAACAATTCACAACTTCTGTTCAAAATTCTAGAAACATGGAATGAATTATCATGCTTCTAGCTCTCTCACACAGTGTCTGATTCATCCGCTCTGTTATTCCATTTTGTTTTGGAGTTTCAGGCATCATTTTCTCAAAGAGATTTCCTTTGTTCCAACAAAACCATTGGATTTACCTACTATTTTACTACCCACCATCATCAAACCTCAATAACATAATCCTTAAAACAATATCTCTTTCTACCATATGTTGCAAAACCATCAGGAGACACAATAATAGAAATTTTTATAGATTAAGAAAAGATAGAACCAAATAATAAGAAGAATATAAACATAGACATAATGATTTACGTGGTTTATGAAGAATCCCTGTGTACATAGAGACTTATAAAATTCACTATGAACAGGAGCAGAATCAGAGGGTACAGTCAGAGTTTTAGAACTCAGAAAGATTATCTTGAATGTTTTTATAAAGGAGATGATGTTATTGTGCCATCAATTTCATAGTAATTCCACTGTGTTATAGTACCTCACCCACCCAAGTATAAGTTGCTAAAATTTCTGTGGCAAGAAGTCTGTATAGCTATAGTATCATTGTCTCCAAAGTCTATATCATTATAGTGTCATTTCACATACTACTATAGTAAGTTCACAATTTTACAGTGACCTATTGGTGTCATAGGTCAACTCTGATATAGTTAGTCAACATTGCTATAGTTTCCCAAAATTTGAGCCAAGGGATTTCAGCCCCTAGGGAAAAGGCATGCTACCACTTGCAACCACCACCAACCTCATTGCGGAGGTCAAACTATGAGAGTTATGGTATGGTGTACAGTCTAGGCTACTAGCATTCATCCCAAATTTATCTAAATATATTGGGATACACCATTCCAAAACCATGGATCTTGATCAAATTAAGGTTCTGCATACTTTAGACTTGTTCTTGATAATGAAAACCCACACCTTATGTGTCGTATCATAGATAAAGGTAAGATAATAAAATGAACCTCTATGAGACTAAACTAGAGAAGACCCCCTTGTATCTATATTAACCAATTCTAACTTCTGGTTCTTTGGTTTTTGTCCTTCTATATTGAAATACACATTTTGATACTTCCCAAGGATTCACTTCTTGCATGTTTTTTACTCCACACGATTGAGTTTTAACATTTCTTTTTCATCTAGAACCTTCATCCCTTTCTCACATAAGTTTCCTAAACTATCATGACCCAACTTTAAAATTTTGGAAGTTATTATTCTGAAAAGTGTTGTATCTTCCAAAATCCCAGTAAAATACATTGTTTAGTCTTTCATTCACTTAGCCACCATCATGTAACCATGTGTTAGCTTCCAAGATCCTTCCATGAAACTCATATAGAAACCTCCAACACACAACTATCTAAATGATATTAAATTTTTCCTTAACCATAGTATGGGTCGCACCCCTTGAAACTCCAATAAGTAAATGCTTCAAGTTAGGACGTTCACATCACCCTTTCTAAATATCTCAAGAGTCTCATCATCCACAATATGTACCTTTTTGAATCTTTTAGAAACATTATTCCAGATGCTTACCCTATCATATGTTGAGTCAAAGGAGGACCCAAAATTAATGATCCATAATTATAATAGACTAACAACACTTAGCAATAAATCACTTTATTCTTTAAATATTGTATTTGCATAAGAACTTCCAAAAAATCTTTCAGAATTTGACATTTTACCCCTAAAATCTTTATTTAAGTTCCCTTTTTTCCTACAATGGGCCTGATGATTTCCCTCAACTCTTCTCCCTCATATCTTCTCTCTCTCTTATCCTTCCCCTTATCTTGACATTGGTTTTCCCTCTGATCTAAACGGCCTCTAACTTCCATACAGAATGGCATTTTAGTAGTTCCCTCGGCTTTCTTCTTCCAAATATCCTCATTTAGGACCAGATCTCAGATTTCCTCAAACACCAAGTCAGTTTTTCCCACTAGAATTACTTACAACAATAACCATTTCATCCCAAGTTTTTAAAAGTGATTATGGAAGAATTAAGGCCCACATTTCAACAATGAACTGCTCACCAATAGAATCTAGCTAACTTTGGATCATGTTGAACTTGTTTAGATGATCAATCGATGAGATTCCTTCCAACATCCTTATGCTGAAAATTCACTGCAACATGAACATCATGTTCATTTAGGAAGGCTTTTCATACAGGTTTTTAAGATTCGACCACATATTTTTCCTTTTTATAGATTATGTAATGCACCATGATTATTATTTTGATATCTCTTATTGGTATTCCCTATAATATAATTTAGATTGTTATATAATATTGATAAGTATTTTAAAAAATAAGTATTATTATAATATGTATGTGAATTTTATATATTTATTTGTCTAATTTTAATGCATAGGTATTGGATACCAGGTGTGCATCCATTTGTTTTAATAAATACAAACTCAGAAATATGAGAGAATTGACGAAATGTGAAGCTGATATATGTGTTATAAATGGAGTAATAGTTTCTACATTATAGGTTGTAAATTATTATTAAGTCTACTTAGTGGATTAATTCTATAATCAAAAAAAATGTTATAATGTTTCTTTTATAAACAAAAATTTTATTTATGTAAATTTTTTGGATAAGAAGAGTTTTTCATTCATTATTAAGAACATGAATTATTATATATATATGAATGAAATGTTTTTTGATGTTGGGAATATAATGAATGATTTATACATTCAGAATATAGACAATCTAGTTTATAACATTCAAGATAAGAAGGTCAAAGTTGATTCTAATACCACTTATCTTTGGTATTTTCGTCATGGGAATATAAATGATAAACACATCCAAAGACTCCATATAGATAAATTTTTGGAATTATTTGATTATGAATCATTTGCTAACTGCAAATATTGTTTATTAGAAAAAATTACCAAAACACCTTTTTTTGGAAAAGGTGAGAAGGCTAGTGGACTATTGGATCTTATACATAGTGATGTATGTTTAATAATGAGTACTCAAGCTCATGGTGGATATAGGTTCTTTATAACCTTTACTGATGGATTTAATCGATATGGTTATGCATTTTTGATGAAGAACAAGTTTGGAACCTTTGAAAAGTAAGTGTTCAAAAGTGAAGTATAGAATCAACCAGGAAAGAGAATTATGGTTCTCTGATCTAATCAGGGTGCTGAATACTTGAGTCGAGAATTTATTGATAATCTAAGATATTATGGAATTATTTCACAAATCACTCCCCCTAGAACACCATAGTGGATTGGTGTGTCAGATAGGAATAATCATACCTTTTTGTATATGGTTAAACCAATGATGGATCAGTCTAAACTTCCTATATCATAATGGGGATATAATATAGACATGATCTCATTTCTACTTATTAGATCCACTAGGTTAAATGCTCTAAGAGGTGGATGGTGAATTGGGGTGTGACATATTAAAATAATCTCTTGGTGATCTTTTTTTATCTTAAAACAAAGCATTCTTATCTTTTTATCTCACATCAATATATTATAAACTAAAATCATGTAAGAAAACAATAGTTTTACTTGGTTCACTCAAACTAGGCACAACTAAGGGGCATACAATGAAAAAATTCTAATGTACAAGAATCACTAATGTGTATTATTGTTTACACTATTCCAAGAAGACTTTATCATGACTCAACCCACTGGGGATTTTCCTAGACTGGTAGTAGCCAAGTGTGACACCCTTAGTCCGTCTTAAATAGGCCAGGGGTTAGTGACTATCATCGAGAAGGCATATTGAACAAATGATAGGATTTATCCTAAATATCCTACTACAAAATTCACATATACCACCAACCAATAAAATGACACGCAACCATGTAGAACACACATAAGAAATTAAAAGTAAAATTCATGCGTACCAAATAATTAACTAGAAGAAGAGAGCCACCATATCACATCATCTCCAATTTAAACCTTGCAAACCCCTAAATATCACTAGATCCACCAAACTCCATCTCTATAGTACCAAGTCCGAAAGGCCACCACTCTCTACATTATATTCATATACCCAACATGTGTGAGCCTGAGGCCCGTGCATTGGTGAGTATAAAAATACCCAATTGTACACCCCCCAAAAAAGGTAACATGGTTATAGTTCATAAAGAAAAAATGGAAAAACCTTACGGCCACCCAACGTAACCCACATGAAACTCAACCTAGGAAGAAGGAATCACACAACTCTTAAACACAAAGGTATCCCTATCTAGAAGGGTGGTCAGGGTCAACTCTAATAGCATACTCAAGCCGTATCATGGGGAAACCCCAAATAGGTCATATGCATCAGGGGAAAACGTATCCCTGCTCAAAATCCACCATAGAAGATCAATTAAATCAGTCCAGGGATGGGAAACACCACACAAAACACCTTAGGGAATCTAAAAAGATACATATTCAATGAAGGTACACCAAACCATGAACCATGAAGTCCTCACTAGAACCATAATCAACACGCATGGAGAGTAACTAAGATTATATTCACACCATTTTTCCCTGAATGAGGCCCCTCACAACACCAAGATTACCAAAACACACGACCAATAGCTCCCATTTCTCTCAGTGAATCCAAGGGAAGACCATATTCTAGACAATCTCGAGGGAAAAACATGCCTCATCTAAATATCACACAAGGTGGGAACCCAACATCTTAGACACCCTCTAGGGTTAAAGGGAAACAATCATCAGAAGAGTAACCACTACCAAAAATCACTCCTCTATAGAAAGTGAGTTAAGATAGAAATAATTGTATCACCCCACACTTTATAAGCCTTTACATGAAAAAAACTATACATAAAGATCAACAATCATCATCACCAAACCAGGACCCACATCCCACCCTGTAGGGTGATATAAACTCCATTGAACAAAAGGAACTTATCACTCCTTGACCTAGCATACAAGCTCATAGAAAGTTTCTAAAATCAAATTTCATGTCATTACTAATATAATAGGAATAAATTCCAATGGTTCTATGAAAAGGGACTATCGAGGATGCTCTATAACATTGTTCCATCTCCCTCTATCATAACATGAGAAGCAATGTGTAATGATGAAGATATCTACCAATCAAATGAAGACGGGTCATAGAGGTCATCTTTACTAAGGAGAGAAGATCCAACTCCTCCATCTTATAATCCCAATCCACATGCACCAAAAAAACTATAGGGTGCATGGGGAGAAGGATATATTCCTATATGATCCTCAAACCTGACTAAGACCCAAAAAACTACTCTTTTTTGAAGATTTTATGACTCGTGCATGGCTGAACACTGGTGTCTAAGACCCTCTATCCTATGAGAATCCCATTACCATAAAAGACTCTCTGAGGGTATCAATATTTGAAAAGATATAAGGGTCCCCCATCTGATATCTGAGCATAACTTATGATGATCTACATCCCTCACACCGGCTCTGCTCCAATACCTAGATATCATCATTATAGAGACCCACATTTTTCATACATATATATCACATCTTAATAGATGAATATTCATTACATAACATAATGATCCGCACCAAAATCATATAGGTATAGTTCCTTTGGAAACTTGGACACAAAAATAATTAGTTCATAAAAAATATACATCATCTCCCACTAAGTTATTCATAATTATCACCCTTCATAGACATATCATAATTAGTACCTTTCTTCATAACCTGGTGAAAGGAAACTCAAGAAAAGGTGAGATCATATGCCTAATAAAGGTAAAAAAGGGATATATTAATAATCATTTAAGTATAATATAAACATAAGGTTATTATAACATGATAATAACATTTAAAAATCCTACCCTACATATCATAGATCATAATCCTAAATCATTACAAAAAAAACATGATAGTTCATAAGACATAAATCATAAGATAATCAAATAACATAAGCCATAAAATCATATCATTGTTGTAATTCATGGAATTATGGCATAAAAATAAGCATATAAAATCTTTTACTTACTAGTAAAGAATCATTTTTAATACTATAATAGTGGATTGGGTTCACTCCTCAAACCATATTAGTTTCCAAGGTTCACTCCAAGGACTATCATAATGGATGTAGTTCACTCCCAAAACTATCATAGTAGTCAAGGATCACTCCTAAGACCATCATAGTGGATTGAGTTCACTTCCCAACCCATCATAGTAGTCATGGTTCAATCTCATGACTATAATAGTGCATAAAGTACCTTACTTAAATAGATTCAATCCCCATTATTTCCTTTATTATCTCATGAGATGTCAATATTTTTCAAATGTGTTGGATATAGATATAGGTCCCACCCATCCTTGGTTATAACATGGCCACCATCCTTGGTCATAAAATAACCATCGTCCTTAGTTATAACATAACCACCATCCTTGGTTATAACATAAACACAATTACATAATTAAAATCATACATATGTGTTCCAAAATATCATAAAACATTCATCATATCATCACATTACAACTCATACAAACAAAACATGTCTCATAAATATTTTATCAATTCATTATAGAATAACCCATGGAAACTAAATGGGTTTCATAAAAATATCATCAAAATAAACATTAACCATCTCAAGAAAGATTAAAAATGGTATAAATGGATCATATCCATATTGAATCATAATTAACATCAAATTTTGTTTACATATATGAAAATTACTTCAAAAGATCACTGAACTATTTCTTAAGATAAATAACCCTTCCATTTTGAAAATAACTTTTAAAACATAAATACTTACAAAATTTTATGGAAAACATTTTATTTTAAAATAACCTTGGAAATGTTTAAAAGAACATTCAAAACATTAAGTGGTCATTATGATGAGAAATTCTATTCACGCCATATAATTTAAAATAAAACATTCATTTCACATTTTTGGTAAAAAGTAAAAAAGTATCTTGTTCGAAAAATAAAAAGAAGATTCCTTTTAAACCATTTTATAAAAAGTAAAATATGGGTAAAAATGAATTTAAAAAATAAAATTATAATAGTAAAAATATTATTTAAAATATTTTTATAAATCATGTATATGAAAGTAAAGAGTTTTTTGACCAAAGAGAGAAATGAAGTCGATTTTCCTTAAAGAACGTATTTTCAGTCTCTTTAGTACTTAAGATGAGTAAAATGAAAGGAAAATATCTATTTTCATGAAATAACTAAATGAGAAGAAATATAATGAGTTTATTTATATATAGATAATAATATTTTATCATCATAACTTAACCATAAACAATCCCAATTAATAATGAGATTGCAACATAAAACCTTTACCGCTTTGGTAACATTTGAATCATAATTTTAATGAAAGAAAGGACCATATATGAATATGTATATACCATGATTTTCATGAGAATAATCATAAAATACATTAATGGGTGTTATATGCATCACATAAAAGAAAAAAGTAGTGTATAAGGCACGTGGCCCCCGTAAATAAAAAAGAGACGAAAATCCATTACCTTATGTCCGACTTCCTTTGTATGTGTTAGAACCTCCTGTGTAATAAATATAGATTTATTATATATCTATTACAGAACCATAATAATATATATCATTCCATATATTATTTACTTATACCATTTTATCACATGTTTGTTAACACTTCTTTATTAAAATCATTGTTTGGGGTGATATCTGCTTCATTTCTTTAATGTATGTTTAGATTCTCTAGTTTTGGACCTTGTATTTTTATCATGATTTAATAATATAAATAATTTTAATAATGATTGAAATATCATATATATTCATTATATACATGCTTATAGACATTTATAAAATATAGAGATAGAAAAATTGATTAGATCGTTTATGGAGACGGTACATCGTGCGTATGCATAAACGTTGTTTCCATTTTTCGATGCATGGAATGAAATAAAGGTAAATAATAAATTTCCATTAAATAATTATTATTATATCATATATATAATATATTTTCATTAAATACATCCTTATTAACATACAGGTAAAATATAAATAAAAAACGAATCACATCGGTTCGTGGAGGCAGTAGTCCATATGTACGTACAATTGATGTTATTGTTTTCCAATGGTTTGGAAGGTAAGAAGGTAGATATGATATTATTATTCTAGAATTATAAATAATTCATAATTACCATATATAAACTTTAAACAAATCCCAATAAAAATCAATAAAATATGCTGATGATAAATGAATTGTATCGCTACGTGGAGACGGTAATTAGTACGTAAGCATGAGTGATATTTCCACTTCCCATTTGATGAAAAGAGGGAAGATAAATGTGTTTTATTAATCATAATAAAATTTTAGTATATTTAAGATACTGAAGTTATTATTTGAGGAATAATATAACAGATTTATAGGAGTTAAAAGACTAATTAAAAATAAAGTGACTGGTTAAGGTAACTACCTCTTCTTTGAAACAACTCCTATAGATATCCTTTAAATGACTCTAGGGTTAGTCCTTTAAGAATACCAACACATATATAATATTACTAAGAGATTATATAAGAGAAGTTGGAATATTTTGGTTGATCTAGAAGGCTCAATGTGGTGAAATGAAGTGAAATAATGGTTTTCCTTTTATAATCGAGGGGAAGGTCACCCTTGGAATTTCTTTAAAGACTAAAAAAATATTAAAGTCATTCTCAACAAGAATGGTTACAAATGGACTATAAATGGGTAAGGGGTAAAATTTTAGACCAAATTTTATTCCCATTATCCCCTTAATATTTTTATGTTTTTTAGTAATTTAATAAAATATTATTTTGATAAAATATCATTATTATCAATCTAGACACAGTTCATTTGATTTGACTTAAAATACATAATGAAAAGGTTGTAATTATAATTTAATACTTTAATATAACACTAATATTTCATATTAATCTTCATAATTTGTGTCACATATTTAACCCTGTCACACCCGTCGTTTCTAATTTATTTATTTTATTAATTTGATTTGCGTCGGGAGTTCGGGTCGAAACCTGACTTAAGATTTTGATTTCTTTGTGTTTTAGGCTTGTTTGCATCCAGCGCAACACGATCGAAGCTGCGCGGCCTCGCTTGGGTCGCCGCGTGGCCCCGCCGGGTTCACTGCATGCCTTACTGATG
Organism: Viscum album; assembly: GCA_963277665.1. Lineage (NCBI taxonomy): Eukaryota > Viridiplantae > Streptophyta > Magnoliopsida > Santalales > Viscaceae > Viscum > Viscum album. The sequence goes on from OY728136.1 coordinate 55,144,183, forward strand.
TTTAATTAATTAAATAAAATGAATTAAAATTTTTTTTAATAATAATAATCATAATAATGTCATTTGAAATTACAATTATTATTATTATTATTATTTCTATTTTAGTTTATTACAATTATTATTATTTTTTTAATTTTATTATTATTTTTTATATTATCTTAATTGATATAAATTTTTATTTTATTTTAGTATTATTATTACCATTTATTTTGGATTTCTTGTTATTTATTTATTTTTCCTTTATTTCTTTATTTGTTTTCTTTTCTTTCCCTTGGTTAGGGTTTGGTCGTGCCCCCTCTTCTCTCTTTTTCTCTCCCGCTATCCCCCCCCCCCTTGGCCTTCTCCCTATGTGGCGCGCCATTCCACGGCTCCCTTCCCCTTCGCGCCGCCTCCCCTTCCAGCAACCCTCCCAGTTGTGCCTCTTGTCCGGAAACCACCCTCCCAGCCGACCTCCCCCTTAGGCCATCGCACCCCACTCTCTCCATGGAACCCCGCCGGACTCCCCCTCCTATTTTCTGGCTTCCGACCAGGCAGCCCGCACAGGCCACCCTGCACCCCATGGCCGACAACCCCTTCTTCTACCTCAGCCAGCACCACCCTCCGGCGAACCCGACACCCCTTGCTCCTACCCTGTTCGGCTAGCTCATGTCGCACCCCCCCCCCCCATTGCAACCGGCCCCACTGCTTTGTCCGAAAAAATTTCGGCCGACACCCCTTCGCGCCGCCGGACAGCCGCCCCGAACTCCTTTCGCGCCACCGGACAGCCCCCCATTGCACCACCAATGGTGCGTGCTCCCTCTTTTTGTTGTTTCTTCAATTTTTTTGGGGTGGGTTACTTTGTTGTTTGAGTTCTAATTTTATGTTATGGGTTTGAATTCATGATTTTGGGTTCGTGCTAGGTTCCTTGAGGCGCGAATGACACACGTTTGTGGTTGCACACAAATTTTGGGGGGTTCGCCAATCGAGGTAGGTGGTTCTGTGGATGAATATTAATTGATGAATTCATTCGTTGATTGAATTAACTTAGCATGTTTATTAATCATTTATTTTGATGAGAATTTTATTTTTCATAAGGTTTAGTGTGTTTTGATGTGTTTAGTAGTGTGTGCATAAAATAAGTATGTTGGTGTGAAACCAATGTTGAACTTGTTATTAGTTTTTTTCCTTAAGTTGTGTAGTTAATTTGTTAGGGCATGAAAAAGGGTGGAATTGTCGTTTTATTGTTTCGTATATCTGCATTTAGTCAGAAATGACATTTGAAATAGTTTTTGGCATTTAGGGTCGTGTGACATATATTGAAAATGTTTGGCACATTTTTATGGTAGTTCGTTTAATTATAGAAATGGTATTTTAAACTCTGCGTGTGTTTTCTTTAATTGTGTGCGTGATGTATATTGTGTTCCTAAGGTGTTGTTGTGTGCGTGTGGTCATGTAAGGGCGGGTTTGGGTCGGACTAGTGTGTAAAACATTGTTTTTCTCTCAAAAATTTATTTATGAAAGAAATTGGGTTGTTTTATTAAATGAGTATTAAGGGTGAAAATTTGTTTTTAATTAAATTGTGTGAATATTTTGGTGCTTAAAGTCATGTGACATGTGCAGAGTTTGTTTAATAAATTTTTTTAGTGGCGTGTTTGATAATGAAAGTGTTTTCTTTGACTGTTCGGTTATTTTAATTGGTCGTGTAAGAAATGAAGATTGAGTTTTGGAACATTTTAGTGTGCATATTATTTTAAATGGCTTCTGTGTGTGCGAATGGTGGTTTTTGGTGTGTGTGATGTCTTTCTTGGTTTGAGTGTATGATTATGACACGTGGCGTGAACTTTGAATTACTTGAGCACAACGGGAAGCCTGGGTACTAGGTGGGCGGACTAGACTAGCGTGCTAGTGATACGGGTGTGGCCTCGTCCCAGTTTCACTTAGCGGGATTGATGCTTACAACACTAACTAAACATTAGATGATGACTGGAGACCACTATGGTAGGAGGTGTTTCCCTACCAGTGGATCATGCATGCGAATGTGTGATATGGTTCACCGAGACGTGAGGTTCTAGGGTCCCACTTCTCGCTAGTATCTTTAGGGTCTCCCATGTATTGTGCTTTTCCTCTGCTTGCTGCTCACCGTCAGCACACGGTGTGACGTTGGGGTTACCAAGAAAAGTGTGTGTGTGTGTGTGTACGTGTGTGCGTGCTTCTGTGTGTGTGTGTGCGTGTGTGTGGGTGTGCGTGCATGTGTGTAAGTTAATTTAAGTTGTTTTCCTTTTAGAGAAGTCCCCTTAAAAACCGTTTTGATTAAAAATTCTTTAAACACTTATTTATTTTTATTCTGTTAAATTGAAAATGTATTTGTATTTTAATAATTATACATGGAACCTTTTTCTCGGTGGCATCCTATTGGGTTTTTAGCTCACACCCTACATACACCCTTGGGTGTTTGTAGATTTTGTTTCTTCTGCATTCCAGGTTGTGACTTCATGCTCAGCGATGGTGGTTTAGGTTGTAGTTGGTCTTTTCATGCAGATTGGTGCTGATGGGGCCTCTCTTTTGCTGGGAGGTTTGAGTATGAGTTTTAGTTTCCGCTGTCGTCTTGGCTTTTTAGTTCTTGGTTCGAGTTACAGACTTAAAAAAATGTTCATAGTTTAAAGATGTGTTTGGTTGTATTTTTCTAGTTTCAGTTTATTTACCTGGCTAGTTGTTTTTCTGTCTTTTATTTCGGGTAAAATCATTCCCACTTGTTACTTATGATACCCGGGCACTTATGCCAGCCCGTGGGGATCGGGAACGCCCTTCGGGTCTTGCCGCGGACCGGGTCGGGCGCCGGGTTGGATGGCGACCCGGCTTGGTTCGTGAAAAAATGGTATCATAGGGCAAGGTTTTCTCTCTTGGGTCATGTTTTTTTTGAGATAGAGTCAGTGTAGAGCAAAGTTAAGGTTGTCGGGACTCGATGTCCTGGCTACGAGTAAGGTGCCTGGCCAGCACACCTCGTGGTGGGACTCAAGTTACCAAAGTATGTTGAGGTTTGTCCGAGTTTTTGGTTATTGCGGTTAATCTTGTCTAGGGGAAACGAAAAGGTAGTAGGTTCAGTGGTCTTAGTGAGCTCGCAGGGTCTGGAAAGCCTTGTTGAGCTGGGGACACTGTCCTAAAATACTCTCTGTGGCCAGTGGCATGATCGGCGTATTTCCGCCAACCATATGTTCCAATCATCCGCAGACCCTAGTTTCCTCCTGCTTTCTTTCTCGTCTCTTTGTTTTGGAATCGTGTGAATTTGGTTTTTAAGTAAAAAATGATTTGGTCTTCGAAAATGTTTTGAAATAAAGCACTTTAAAAATAAAATGATGTGAAAGGTTTGGAAAGTGTGGGTTGGATGTTTTGGTTTTGAAAAAAAATGGAAAGCTTTGGTTTTTATCCTTGGTGTTCTTGTTGGCCACCACATGCATGAGTGTATATGGAAAGAGAAATGGTTAATGGCACGAGAAGATGAGTGCCTGGATGGACATGAGGTGGGTGCTGGTGTGGCATGCGAACATGCATGTGCGAGGCCCATGGGACATTATTGGTATTTTTGAAACCCACTGGCTTTGCTTATTTTCAAAATGTTTTGTTAAAGGAAAATTTGGTGTTTTTAAATAACCGGTGATTGTGTGGTGTGTCCTTGTATTTTTGAAAGGTTGGATGTGAGGTGTTTTGAGTCGAGGATTCCTTCTAGATGGTTTGTGTCCTGAGTTTGAATTCTTATTTGTAAGTTGTTATTCAAGCGTGTAGCTAGTTAATTCTTTTGAAAAGTACATCGGGGAGCCCTAGCAATGGTTTCCCCTGCACGTTTTCTGTTCTCTTGTGGTATGTCCTGACCATTGGACCAGTTCGGTTGGGTCCATGGTTTTCATTCTTGGCTAGTGTACGCCCCCAATAAAGAGTTAATGTGCAAATAATGTGCGACGACAGATGGTTCGCCGTTGGCCGACCCTCCAGTTGACTAAAGTAAGGACTCTTCCTTTTTAGTGACAATGCTAAGTCTATTCCTTTTTTTCCTTCTGTTAAGTGGATCCTCTCGCAGCAGAATGACAGATGCGAGGGGAGTTGAATGGAGTTTTTGTCTTTTTGAGTTGTCTGACTCGTCGGGTATTAAGTTTGACATCATCATGTTTGAAGATTCCCCCTAGAAATGGCGAAAGGAAATCTAGCAGGGAAGGGTGAAGGCAGTTCATAATTTTCAGTGTTGACCAGTGTCTTGAAGGGCTTTGTAGTATTTATATCAGCTGCAAGGGTCATGTTTGGTGACGTCTTGCAGTGGGAGGTCCCTTTGATATTCAACGATGGTTTTGAAGCGGTAAAGGAGACTCCAGTGGGAAAAAGGTGGAAGCAACCCTAAGTTTTTGGTGCGGTCTATCGTTCTGAATGACCTCTGGTCTTTGGTTTTTTTCATTTATGGAAAGGTTCGTGTTAGGCTACTAGTTTTGTAGACCCAGTCATATGAGGCTGCTATGGTCGTTCATAGGAATCACGTGTTGTTCAAGACATGGTTTAAGGTCTTTCTCAGCGTAAAGTTCCTCTCAACAACAATGGTCATGTTCAGGTGATGATTGGTGGTGTCTTTTTCTCATTCAGTGTGACAAAGGGTGATGTGCATGCACCATTTCAACTCTTGTGTTAGTGAATGTCCCGCGTATGATCAGTCAGATGTTTTAATGTGTTGTGTTTGATGGTATTGCCTCAGGTGCAATATGATTGCGGGTGGCACCAAAATGAGAAGCTCTGCTCAGGATTCTTCAATGCCTGACTTCGAGGAAGAAGATGCTTCAAACATCAGGGATCCATTTATAGGCCTTGGAGTGAAGCTGGCGCATGGTCAGGAACCCCGAGAGTGTATGGGACCCCAACTTTATTTCTGTCACCAATGTTAAAAGTAGAGGCATTCTAAATTGTTTCCAAGGTTTTTTCGCTCCGAATGGGCCATTCGGTTGCATAAGGTTTTCGTGACCATGTGGAGGTGTGTTCGTCTCATTGCCTTAAAGTCTTGGGGATTGTATCCCATTGGATACAATCGTTTTAGTGGTCCTTATAAGATTTTGTTGAGTAAATATCTCTCAAATCTGAATAATGCTCATCCAGGAATGTGGAAATGATGGTTTGTCTTGGGTCATGCTTTTGAAGCCTGGTAGTCATGCCCCTCCCTCCCCGCCCCTTGTGGTGGGGTGTTTGGTCACCATCGGGAATTTTTCAAAGTTCTATATCCTCTGTTAGTTCTAGTGGCGGCGAGACCCAAGATGGGAATCATACAAAGGTCTCTGGAATAAATCGGTGTTGGCCTTTCCTGAATGGTGGGGAGTCCATGCAGACCTCCCCATGTTGGTTTTCTAGTCTCGCCTTGGGCGTTGGTAGGTTTTTAATGGTGGGGAGACCCACATTGGGTCTCACACGAATGTCTATAGAATGAATCAGTGTTGGACGTTTCTTTAATGGCGGGGAGTTTGCTCGAACTTCTCTGTGTCGGTTTTCCAGTCTCATTTCGAGTGTCAGTGACTTCCTAATGGTGGGGAGCCCCTCGGGCCTCCCCATGTTGATCTTTTGCTTCTGTTTTTAAATATGGTTTGGTGATAAGTGATAAGAGTGTTCTGTGGATGTGGTTTGACCTTATTTGTTCATTTTAGCCAAGTGGTGTGGTTTCAGTTTCATAGTGCTTGAGGTGTTTCGGCTTGTGAAGTAGGTTCCTGTGGGTTCAAGATTTAGTTTTCTAAAACAATCAGATGGAGGCGTTCTAGCTCTTTGGGCGGGCGACACATATTGGAAAGTCTTTTTACAAGTTTCTTGATGTTGTCTTTGAGTCACTTTCTCTGAGCACGATGTTTTTTTCTCTCTCTTTTCTTGATGTTTGTGGGGATCCTATTTGATGCTTAGTGGGGTGTCATTTCCTAGTTTGGGTTTCTGCCTTAGTTGTGGATTTCTGGGGACAGAAAGCTTTATGGTGGGGAGAATTGTCACACCCGTCATTTCTAATTTATTTATTTTATTAATTTACTTTGCATCGGGTAGTTCGGGTCGAAACTTGACTTAAGATTTTGAGTTCTTTGTGTTTTGGGCTTGTTTGCATCCAGCGCAACGTGGTCGAAGCTGCGCAGCCTCGCTTGGGTCACCACGCGGCCCCGCCGGGTTCACCGCACGCCTTGCTGATGTTTAATTAATGAAATAAAATGAATTAAAAATTGTTTTAATAATAATAATCATAATAATGTCATTTGAAATTACTATTATTATTATTATTATTTATATTTTAGTTTATTACAATTATTATTGTTTTGATAATTTTATTGTTATTTTTAATATTATCTTAATTAATATAAATTTTTATTTTATTTTAGTATTATTATTACCATTTATTTTGGATTTCTTGTTATTTATTTATTTTTCCTTACTTTCTTTATTTGTTTTTTTTTCTTTCCTTTGGTTAGGGTTTGGTCGTGCCCCCTCTTCTCTCTTTTTCTCTCCCGCTCGCCCCCCCCCCCCCTTGGCCTTCTCCCTGTGCGGCGCGCCATTCCACGGCTCCCTTCCCCTTCGCGCCGCCTCCCCTTCCAGCATCCCTCCCGGCCACGCCTCCTGTCCGGCGACCACCTTTCCGGCCGTGCCTCCTGTCCGGCAACCACCCTTCCAGCCAACCTCCCCCTCGGCCCGTTGCACCCCCCTCTCTCCATGGAACCCCTCCGGACTCCCCCTTCTATTTTCCGGCTTCTGAACGGCCAGCCTGCACTGGCCACCCCGCACCCCATGGCCGACAACCCCTTCTTCTCCCCCGGCCAGCACCACCCTCTGGCAAACCCGACACCCCTTGCTCCTGCCCCGTTCGGTTAGCTCATGCCGCACCCCCCCCCCCATTTCAACCGGCCCCCTTCTTTGTTCAGAAAAATTCCGGCCGACACCCCTTCGCGCTGCCGGACAGCCGCCCTGCACCCCCTTCGCGCCACCGGACAGCCCCCCGCTGCACCACCAATGTTGCGTGCTCCCTCTTTTTGTTGTTTCTTCAATTTTTTTGGGGTGGGTTACTATGTTTTTTGAGTTCTAATTTTATGTTATGGGTTTGAATTCATGATTTTGGGATCGCTCTTGGTTCCTTGAGGCGTGAATGACAGGCGTTTGAGGTTGCACACAAATTTTGGGGGTTTCGCCAATCGAGGTAGGTGGTTCCACGCATGAATATTATTTGATGAATTCTTTCGTTGATTTAATTAACTTAGCGTGTTTATTAATCATTTAGTTTGATGTGAATTTTATTTTTCATAAGGTTTAGTGTGTTTTGATGTGTTTAGTAGTGTGTTCATAAAATAAGTATGTTGTTTTGAAACCAATGTTGAACTTGTTATTAGTTTTTTTCCTTAAGTTGTGTAGTTAATTTGTTAGGGCGTGAAAAAGGGTGCAATTGTCATTTTATTTTTTTGTCTATCTGAATTTAGTCAGAAATGACATTTGAAAGAGTTTTTGGAATTTAGTTTTGTGTGACATATATTGAAAATGTTTGGCACACTTTTCTGGTAGTTCGTTTAATTATAGAAATGGTATTTTAAACTGTGTGTGTGTTTTCTTTAATTGTGTGCGTGATGCAGATTGTGTTCCTGAGGTGTTTTTGTGTACGTGTGGTCATGTAAGGGTGGGTTTGGGTCGGTCTAGTGTGTAAAACATTTCTTTTTCTCTCAAAAATTTATTTATGAAAGAAATTGGGTTGTTTTATTAAATGAGTATTAAGGGTGAAAAATTGTTTTTGATTAAATTGTGTGAATATTTTGGTGCTTAAAGTCATGCAACACGTGCGGAGTTTGTTTAATAAATTTTTTTAGTGGAATGTTTGATAATGAAAGTGTTTTATTTGACTATTCAGTTGTTTTAATTGGTCGTGTTAGAAATGCAGATTGAGTTTTGGAACATTTTAGTGTGCGTATTATTTCAAATGGCTTCTGTGTGTGCGAATGGTGGTTTTTGGTGTGTGTGATGTATTTCTTGGTTTGAGTGTATGATTATGACACGTGGCATGAACTTTTAATTACTTGATCACAACGGGAAGCCTGGGTACTAGGTGGGTGGACTAGACTAGCGTGCTAGTGATAAGGGAGTGGCCTCAGCCCAGTTTCACTTAGCGGGATTGATGCTTACAACACTAACTAAACATTGGATGATGACTGGAGACCACTATGGTAGGAGGTGTTTCCCTACCAGTGGATTTTGCACGGGAATGTGTGATATGGTTCACCGATACGTGAGGTTCTGGGGTCCCACTTCTCGCTAGTATCTTTAGGGTCTCCCATGTATTGTGCTCTTCCTCTGCTTGCTGCTCACCATCGCACACAGTGTGACGTTGGGGTTACCAAGAAAAGTTTGTGTGAATTTTTACGTGTGTGAATGCATCTCTGTGTGTGCGTGCATGTGTGTGGCTATGCGTGCGTGTGTGTAAGTTAATTTAAGTTGTTTTCCTTTTAGAGAAGTCGCCTTAAAAATCGTTTTCATTAAAAATTCTTTAAACACTTATTTATTTTTATTCTGTTAAATTGCAAATGTATTTGTCTTTTAATAATTATGTGTGGAACCATTTTCTCAGTGGTATCCTATTGGGATTTTAGCTCACACCCTACATACACCCTTTGGTGTATGTAGATTTTGTTTCTTCTGCATTCCAGGTTGTGACTTCGTGCTCAGCAATGGTGGTTCAGGTTGCAGTTGGTCTTTTCATGCAGAGTGGTGCTGATGTGGCCTCTCTTTTACCGGGAGGTTTGAGTATGAGTTTTAGTTTCCACTATCGTATTTTATTTTTAGTTCTTGGTTTGAGTTGCAGACTTAAAAAATGTTCATAGTTTAAAGACGTGTTTGGTTGTCTTTTTCCAATTTCATTTTATTTACCTGGCTAGTTGTTTTTCTATCTTTTAGTTCGGGTAAAATCATTCCCACTTGTTACTTACGATACCCGGGCACTTGTGCCATCCCGTGGGGATTGGGAACGCCCTTCGAGTCTTGCCACGGACTAGGTCGGGTGCTGGGTTGGATGGAGACCCAGCCTGGTTCGTGACAAACCCACTCAAATTATATTACTTATAATATTTTTAAAATCATTTATTATATTTTTTTATTAATTGGAGAAATATTGCATCAGTGTTGAATAAGAATTTAAGGTCATTATATAATTAATAAAAATTATAAATAAATTTATATGATGAAAATAATTTCATTAATTTCAATATATAAACTTATATTTAATCATTTCTTACTTTTTTCTATGTGGAAACGTAAGAGATATTTAAAACTGAGGGAGAGACATTTTTTAACTTTCTTTTCTTCAAATATTATATATGTCATTTTCATAGACAAGTGTACATTAAAAAGATAAATTTCAAGAATAAAGTGATAAGGTTATAATTATACTAATCCAATAATAATCATGAGGAAAAATTATGTCCTTATCACTTAGTCTTAACCTATATTAAACAAATTTACCCTTTACCGAGGAAATAAATTTTACTACAATTACAATTCATATTGACCAAAAATAAAAGTGGAATATTTACCATTTTTTAAAATAATAATTATAAATATGGAATCAATTTTATAAATTTAAATATCTATAAGTGGTAGAAATTAATTTCAAAATAAGTATGCAAGACGTGATGAAAACCGCTTTCAAAAAAATACAGTTTTTAAGCATAAAACTGGATTTATCCTAGTCCCATGCATAGTAAAAATATTAGATGAATGTTTAAAAAAATTATTGATTATATAATACATATATTTTGTTAAAATAATTTGAAAATAGTTATTAATTTAATTTATTAATATTATAACACATTGCACGCATAAGAATATTCTTTTTGGAAAATGACTTTTTATGTATAAAAAATGTTTTTTAATACTAAATTCAAACATGAAATTGATGCAAATGAACCTAATTGAATAATTTAAAATAAAAGAGAAAAAAAATTTATTTTAAACCATTTTAAAATAAAAATGGAACTTTTTACATGCCTGAAACAAAAATATAATTTTTAATAAAAATCGATATTTTTCACTATTCACCAAAAATTCAATATTTTTAGAAAATTCTCAAAAATTCATCTTGAGATAATTTTTAAATGATGATTTAAAAAATGTATTTATTTTTATGACATGAATTTTTTAAAAGTTTCAAAATTTAAATATAATATTTACTCACAAAAAGTAATAAAAATCATTTTGAAGTAAATCTATTTTTTAATCATAATATAGATTTGCTAAAAAATTGAATTTTTATTTCCTAATAATTAATCAATAAATTTATATCGATTAATATATTTTTATATATTTCATAAATTATTTAACCACATTTATACCCACCAATTTAATGGATGGGTTATAACAGTCACATAATAATATTTTAATAACATATCATGGTTTGTTTAAACTCAGTGTTGCATGTAACACAATATATCAAAGAAGTTAAATCTATTTGAAAAAAAATTCATAAAGTATCAAGGTGTTTCATTATACCCACCTTGAAATTAAGTTTTACCTCAAAATTCAATTCTTTGATACAAAAAAATGAGATTATCCTTGTTTTATTACTTCCACGTGTTCCCATGTAGCTTCTTCAAATTTTTGATTTCTCAAAATAATTTTCAGAAGGTGGGTAGTATATTTTTCGTAAAACATTATATCTATGATCCAAGAATTATACTAGTTATTACTCATAATAAAGATCATTTCCAATGGTATGAACTCCTATTTTAGTATATGTAGTAGATCAGGTGTGTACTTCCTCAAGAGAGATACATAGAACACATCGTGAACTTGGTAGAGGTTCAGTGGAAGTGAAAAGTGATATGCTACCATCCCTAATCGATTAAGAATCTCGAAATGGAAAATATACCTAGGGGTTATCTTTAAATTATTTCATAATCTCATAATATTATTCCATGAATAAATTCACAAAAAAAATTCTCACTAAATTCAAATTCAATGTTACACTGATAATTATTAGTACACCATTTTGGTCTACTCTAAGCTATCTTGATGTGGTGCTGATTGAATCTGACTTTATCTATAATTTCCTTCGCTATCTCAGATCCCAATAAATATCTTTATATAATATCATACTTTGGTTTTTTATCAATTTACATTTCATCTCTTACTCCAAGAAATGAATATTTAGGATTATTTTTTTATATCTATAACACTAAAATTAACTTTTAACGAATCATAAGATCTATAAGTCATTCCTTATGCTTCTGAATATTTACCAAAATCAAAATGGATAGAACATGTATTTTAATAACTTCCAAGGTTCAACTTAATCCATTCCATAAATAATTAACCATAAGGATCCTTCAAAATATGACTGGACAAAATTGAATCCCAAAGATTGGAATGATTTGATCTCATATCCTTCCATAATAAACTTAAAGATTATATTGAAATAATTTTAATCACTCATAAAGTCTCATACCAAAATTTATATACCCTAATAATTTCCCAAAATTAAGTCAAAATAAAATCATATATCCTTCCAAAAGACAATTAACCTTTTAAAACATTTCCATTTGAAGTTCAGGTTCATCCTTGCACTAATAGACAATCATAAGTTGATTTATAATATCAAATTTTATTTATTTATTCTATTTAGAGATAGATAATCAATACTTAAAATCACATTGAATTTCACTAAAGTATGAACAATAAGATTTATATAGGGCACATTCACACAAACTTTAACATGAAATATCCAACCCTGGAGTAGAGGATAAATGTTCCCTAATTATCATGATTCACTTCAACTATTATTATTTCATAAGCTTACCATTTTTCATTTGACTTCAAGAGTTTTTGTGACTTATTATCCTCATTATCCCTTAGATTAGGGAATTTATTCACATAATTCCCAGAATCCTTGCATTTTAGCACTATAGTGTGATTGGTACATTCTGTGGAGCTTTCTCCCTATTCACATAATTAGCCAACTTCTTCCCATCACTTAGGAATTTGATCGCCATATGACATTCCTTTACACACTTCAAACATTTACCAGTTCCTTTAATACAATTTCCTCTATGTTTCTTTCTACACTTTGATCATAAAGGAAGGATCATCTTATTCTATCTATGGTTTTTATAATTTCCTTTAATTAAAACTTTTATTTCTTATAAAAACCATGATATTGATGGGTAACTCCAATATTTATATCTACCTTGATGGAAAATAAGTTATTTATTCATATCTGTTGAAGTCTCTTATGGCTAACACCCTTTAGAGACATAGTTTTAATCCACTGAAGAATCGATCAACCTTACTTTTAGGTTGGATGATAATACCATAAGTATACCTCACAAGTATTCTAAAATTTTCCTCATAGGTACCAATTAATTCATTATCCTTCTACTTTACCTCAAGGAATTTCTTTTCCATTTCCATACGAGGAATATAAGGAAAGTACTTATTGAAAAATAATCTCTTAAACTCATCATACTATGTGAATCCAGTTTATTTATATTTCCTTTTGTTCTTAATAAGAGTCTTTCATTGATATTATTCATCTTACAAGTAATAAATAACTAGAATAACTTTCTCATATTCCAAGCACTGAAGAATGAAAAATATCTTTTCAGTGCTACTGATTCATTTCTTAGAAACTAGTGGATCAATGGATCCACTAAAAGAAGGTGGATGTTTCCTCATCAAGGACTCAACAGAACATTGTTCCTTCCATTTCTCATTTGTAAGTTCAGTATGATTAATATATTGATAATTTTTTTTGATCATAACACCAAGATTTTATATCCCAGCTCCCACAACATTTGGTTGCTCATGAAGAAAATCATTACATTGTCTATCACATTCAACATTAACATGATTTTTTTTGTTTCTAGTTATTTACTAAAACAAAAAAGGCATAGTGTGAGAAATAATAATCATAGTGAAAACCCACATATTCCTGAAAAATCACTTATAGGATTTTGAAATCATGACACCTTACTCTATAGAACCTTAGATTTTACCTAGGTCAATCATGATCATTACCAAAACTTTAGGATGTTAAATTATAATTATACTTATGCCCAAGGTTCTCATTAAAGTTATCTTATCCTAGTTTTCAAATATTAAATAAACCTTTCTATGATACCAAATACAGTGACAAAAACTTTTCATACATAGATATCACATCATAATAGTTGAATATTTATTACATAACATAACGATTCACGCCAAAATCCTATAGGTATAGCGCCTTTGGAAACTTGGACACGAAAAAACTAGTTCATAAAAGATCTATATTGGCTCTCACTAAGTTCTTTATAACTGGAACCATTATTAAACATATCATACATAATACCTTTCTTCATGACCTAGGTAAAGGAAACATAAGAAAAGGTTATATCAGATGCCCAGTAAAGTTAAATAAGGTAGATATTAATAATCACTTGAGCATAACATGAACATAAGGGTATGAGAACATGATAATCACATTTGAAAATTATACTCTACATATCATAGATCATAATCTCAATTAATGGTATAAAACATGGAAGTTCATAAGACATTAATCATAATGTAATCAAATAACATAATCCCTGGAAGCATAACATATGCATAATACATGGAATTATGGTGTAAACACAAGCATAGAAAATCATTTCCTTAGTAGTTAAGGATCATTTTCAAGACTATCATAATGGATTTAGTTCACTCCCCAAAACATTTTAGTATTAAATTTTCACTCCCAATACTATCATAGTGTATTTATTTCACTCTAAAAACTATAGTAGTAGTAAAGATTAACTCCAAAGACTATGTATTGTGTTCACTTCCCAAACCATCATAGTAGTTATAGTTCACTCTCATGACTATCATAGTGGAAAGATTTACCTACTGAACTAGATTCACTCCCTATTCTAGTCCTATTTATATCATGATATATAAATTTTTACCCAATACAATTGAGGGATATATAGTTCCCACCCATTCTTGGTTATAATGTGACCACCATATTTGGTTATAATGTAACCATAGTCCTTGGTTATAACATAATTTTTTTCCTTGGTTGTAATGTAACCATCGTCCTTGGTTATAACGTAAACACCATTACATAATGAAAACCAACATATGTGTTCTATAAGATTATAAAATATCTATAATATCATCACATCATAACCCATTCAAATTAAATGGGTTTCATAAATATTTCATCAATTCACTATATCATAAACCGTGGAAAATAAATGGGTTTCATAAAAATCTAATGAACACAAACATTAAACATCCTGAGTGAGGGTAATAATGGTATGAATGGATCATATCCCAAGTAAATAAAAATTAACATTAAATTTTGTTATCATATATGAAAATTCATTTAAAATATCATTGAAATATTTCTTAAGGAAAATAACATTTCCATTTTGAAAATTACTTTTAAAATAAAAATATTTCAAAAATATTATATAAAACATTTTATTTTAAAATAACCTTGGAAAATTATAATGAAGGTTTCAAAACATTAATAATTCATGAATTTTGGAAATTCATTTCATGTCATATAAGTTAAAATAAAATATTCCTTTCACATTTTTGGTAAAAAGTCAAAAAGTACCTTGATTGGAAAATAATAAGAAGATTCTTTTTAAACCATTTTTAAAAAATTCAAACATAGGAAAAAAGGGATTTAAATGATCATAGAATAATATTAAAAACCTTATTTAAAAAAATATAAATCATGGATATGGAAGAAAAGGGTTTTTTCGACCGAAGAGAGAAATGAATTTGGTTTTCCTTAAAAACATATTTTCAGTCTCTTGTGTACGTAAGGTGATGAAAATGAAAGGAAAACATGTATTTTAATGAAATAACCAAAGGATGAGAAAATTCATGATTTTATTGAGAGATATATAATAATATTTAATCATTATAACTTAACAATAAACAATATCAATAAATAATTACATTGTAACATAAAACATGAGTTTAAGGCATATGTCCCACGGAAATAAAAATGAGACAAAAATCACTTACCTTAGGCATGAATTTTTTTGTACATGTTGGAACCTCATATATAATAAATATTGATATATTATACATATATTATAGAAAAATATTCATATATATCATACCATATATTATTTAATTATAACCTTTTATCACCTATTTATTAATACTTCTTTATTAAAATCATTATTCGGGTGATATCTGCTTCTTTTTTATGTATGTTCCAATTTAGTAGTTTTGGTTCTTATATTTTGATCATGGTTCCAATATCTATATAATTTTAATCATGATATAAATATCATATATATTAATTATATACATGTTTAGAGTCATTCATAAAATATATAGATAGAAAAATGAATTACACTATTCATGGAGATGGTAAGTTGTATGTGTGTATGAACCTTGATTCCATTTTTCAACGCATGGAATGAAAGAAAGGGAAGTAATAAATCACCTTTAAATAATAATTATTATATAATATATATATATATATAATATTTTCATAAAATTCATCCTTATTACCATCCAAGTAAAACTAAAATGTAAAAAAATTATATCGTTTTATGGAGATGGAAGTCCACATATACGTATGATCGACGTTATCATTTGCCAATGGTTTCAAAGGTAAGAAGGTAGATATGATATTATAATTCCAGAAGTATAATTATGTCATAATTATTATATATAAACATTAAACCCATTATAATACACATTCATAAAATATGGTGATAACAAATGAACTGTATTGTATGTGGAGATAGTAAGTTATACATATGCATGAGTGATATTTTAACTTGCCAATTGATGGAAAGAGGGTAAATAAAGGTGGTTTAATAAAAATAATAATAAAATTTTAGTATATTTAGGATACTAAATTTATTATTTTATGAATAATATAATATATTTATAGGAGGTAAATGAGTAATTAAAAAGAAAGTCATCGGTTAAGGTAATTACATCTTCTTTGAAATAACTCATTTAGATCTCCTCTTAAAGGCTCTTGGGTTCATATTTTGGGTATAAAATCACCTCTATAATGTGTATATGGGATTTTATATTATAACTTGGTAGATTTTTATTGAACTAAAAGGCTCAAAGTGGTGTGAAAAAAGAGAAAGGAGGGTTGACATTTTATAATTGAGGGGAGGGGCCCCCTTGGAATTTCTTAAAAGATTAAAATATATTAAATTCATTCTCAATAAAAATGGTTCCAAATGACCTATAAATGGGTAAGGTATGAAATTTAAAAAAAATAGTATCCCCACTGTCCTATTTTAATATTTTATGATTTTTTTAGTAATTGAATAAAATATTATTTTCAAAAAATATCATTATTATCAATTTAGACACTATTTATTTAATTTGACTTAAAATACATAAATTAAAAATTGGAATTAGAATTTAATCCTTTAAAATTATACTAATGTGTCATATTTATCTAAAAAAATATTATAACACATTAAATCACTCAAATTATTTTTTTTTAATATTTTTAAAATAATTTATTATATTTTTTTATTAATTGGATAAATATTGCATCAGTGTTGCATAAGCATTTAAGGTCATTATATAATTACTGAAAATTAGAAATAAATTTATATCATGAAAATAATTTCATTAAGATCAAAATAGAAACTTATATTTTTCAATAAATTACTTTTTCCTCTATGTGGACACATAAAAGATATTTAAAAATAAGAGAGTGACATTTTGTAACTTTCTTTGATTTAAATATTATATAGGTCATTTTCATGGAAAAGTTTCCATTTAAAAAGTCAATTTAAATCCAAAATTGATAATATTTAATTATATTCATTATAAAATAATTATGATTAAAAATTATGGCCATATCACTTAATTTTAACCTAGATTTAGTTAATTTACCCTTTACCGAGGTGATAAATTTAACCACGGTTACTATTCATATTGACCAAAAATAAAAGAGAAATATTTACCAAATTTGAACCTCAAAAATCAAAAATATGTAATATATTTTATCAATTTTAATTCCTATAATTATCATAAATTAATATTAAAATAAGTGTGCAAAATGAAATGAAAACCACTTTCAGAAAAATACAATTTTTAAGAATAAAAATGGATTTATTCTTATCACATGCATAGTAAAAATATTTGGTGAATGTTTAAAATATTTTATTATATAAATAATATATATATTTTATTAAAATCATTCACCAATAGTTATTAATTTAATTTATTAATATAAAAACATGTTGCGTGTATAAAAAAACTTTTTTAAAATGCATTTTTACGTATAAAAATGTTATTTAATACTAAATTCAAACATGAAGTTGATACCAATAAAATTAATTGTATTATCTAAAATAAAACAGAAATAATTTTACTCTAAACTCGTTTTAAAATAAAAATGGAACTTTTTACATTTCTGAAATAAAAATAAAATTTTAAATAAAAATCATTATTTTTCACTATTCACTATAAAATTAATCTTTTCAAAAATCTCTAAAAATTCACCCTAATATAATTTTGATATCATGATTTCAAAAATTTAGTTTTTTTTATGAAATAAAATGATTAAAATTTTCCAAAATTAAATATAATATTTACTCACAAAAAGAAATAAAAATCATTCTGAAGGAAATTTATTTTTTATGTATAATATAACTTTGCTAAAATAATGAATGTTTATTTCCTAAGAATTAATTAACACATTTATATTGATTAGGATATTTTTATATATCTTATAACGTTTTTAATCATATTCATACCTTCCAATTTAACAACTATGTTATAACAGTCACATAATAATATTTTAATAATATATAATATTTTATTTAAACTCAGTATTTCATGTAACACAAGCTATCAAATAAATTAAATCTATTTAAAAAATATTTCATAAAATATTTGGGTGTTACAATAATCATTGCTAAGGGATTAAGATCCTCATTCAACCTCAAATTATCTCTTCAAAGACCATTGATAGCCAAGAGGACCTTACCATCATGTTCTATGTAGAAAGATACTCATAATAGTCTCCTATTATGTCAAAAATTAGCTATCAAGCAAGAAAAAGTACAAACCTAGAAGTAATAGTGAAGTACATGGCGTGCAATCCCAAACACCTTTCCTTGGCCGTATACCTGGTTCATCCCACTGTGCACTTCCCTAGTACACAAGGTATCCCTAAAACAAGTGGGGTGTGGGTTACTTAGGTACTTAACTGTGTACCCCCAACCCAAGCCATATCGTATAACTTAGAATGGTGTGTAAAAGTACCCTCCATGTCCCTCACATGGGGTGTCTAGACATGTACAAGGCCATACCCTATGTAATGTATCAAAGGGGTCCTACTTAAAATGTACATGAGTCTAGAACGTTGTGTGGACATCATCTCTAACCTAGTATGCACCAACCAACTATACGATGTGTGTTCTTGGGAACACATGGCATATAGTTGGGATTTCAAGACGCATAATGCCTGTGATCTACCTAATTCACCTAAAACACCAAGGAATAAATAAGAAACAAAATGAAGGATGAACATTAGGAAATATAGATTCCAAAACAAAAATTAAAGAAAAAAATCAATTCAAATGAGGTAAAATTGAAATTATGAGCCCTACCTCTTGGCAGATCATCATAGATTCGTGATCATTCGCATCCAATGTGCAATACATGATCATTATAACATGATTAATGCCTCTAATCTTCCCAATATGTCTACTCCCAACCACCTCCTCCTTGTCTCTCCATTTCTCCATAAGGGAGAGTGGAAATTTCTCCATACATGCATAATATCCTAGAGAAATTGAGGGTTAGGGTATTAAAACCCTAATTAACTAAAACAAAAACCCATTAAATGAGATTGACTTGGGCCCAGAACCCGAACAGAGATTATACCTAACCTATGTAAAACCCCCTATTTTGGAACCAACCACGAAGTTGGATTTCCAATATAGAGTTTAGTTTATGTGGTATCAATATTTAAACCTATTGAATATAATTAATAATTATTTAATAAACATTATAAATCTCAATTTAATCACCCAACTCAGAATCTCACCAAATTCATTTACTAGGTTAAATGCCACCTTCTAGAATAAATAAAACCATAGAATTTTTTTAAGGTAATTATCTGAGGTAAATTGATCATATTACCCTTTATAAAGACCTAATGATCTAAAACTAAAAAACTCACAAATGATTTCACATGAGAAAACCAAGATACACCACTTTAAGGATTTTCATCCTCAAAAAGGAACAACCATGCCAACTCTTTAAGAATCCACCAATAAAACCTCATGTGTGAAAATCACATTGTAGCATGATCTCCTCTAGCTTTGGAAGTTCATTGAATGTAGGGATACCGAATAGATCCCACTAGGGAATGCATCCCTTCTAAAAACTCTAACTAGGGATTCTACCACTATGATTTTGTATCCTCTATCGAAAACTAACCATGACCCGTAGTAAGGGAAGGTTTCAAACCACACACTACTTGCCTTATGAAAACTCACCAAGGATTCACACTCAATATCCCTTATCATCCTATGAGAGGACACCCATTTATCACCACATGAAAAAAAAATCCATGAACCAAAGGTATCTATCAGATATGGTACATTCACAATGGAACTTCTCAAGAGCGTCACACTCCCATGCTTAAAAAGGGCCAACCCCAAGACTGTATTTTAGATACAATCTAGTCACACTGACATCCACTCTCGGGTGTCTCAATAATAGCACACACTACACAATAAGAGCCAACTGCCACTCCTACTAAACAAACTGCAAGTGAAAACATCAACACCAAATAGTTGAAGGTATTAGGGTATCATTAACCTTATCATCCTTAACTCAAGTACAACATGCTTCCAATAAATAAATTAGTAATCGAGCACATCCTCAACACAGCATTCTACTCACAAATTGACTAGGCATCAGACATCCCGATATATAGTATCTAGGAATCAACTACATCTCCAACATGACATTCCATGGTATTTTAATATCTTCACCCAGTTCTCAGGTCCATTGTTTATATCCTCGCATGTCAAGTGCACCCACCCCCTCTAAGAGATCATACTTCCATGGTGTTCCACCTATTTTGATCTCCAAGAACGATACCTCCTAGAAAGCTAACATGCATACAAGTTAGAGCATACAACGAAATCATGGAATCATGTGAATAAAGTATCAATATATATATATGTGTGTGTGATCAACATCAAACAAGAAAAACATACCTCAATAATGACTCATGGAATCCAGAATCATAATGGGTTTCACAGGCTACACACAGCCACATGTGATCACAATCATGCTTGGTGAATCAAGTATGCCAACAAAAAACATGTAAACAAGAGCCCCAAAAAGGTAAGTAACTTCATATCTCAAAGTTGTCGACATCAATGTTAAGGTTAAACCACCCTGTGTGGTTCAAAATATGAAGTGGAAACCTCTATATAAAAGAACACCTCCTCATGGACCTTATTATCTAATTTTTCAACACATCAATGTTCTAGGTTCTTTAAGGATCCTATAATCAAAACCAATAATTTTATTTCAAAAATTAATAAAATATAACATGTGATAATAGTTTCTCTCTCTTAGATAATTTCTAAATTATTAAAACA
The DNA here is from genome assembly GCA_963277665.1 of Viscum album. NCBI lineage: Eukaryota > Viridiplantae > Streptophyta > Magnoliopsida > Santalales > Viscaceae > Viscum > Viscum album. The sequence continues at coordinate 55,164,780 of OY728136.1, forward strand.
TTCCAACACATGTGTCATCAATTCTTATTCAAGAATAATAATAAAATCACATGAAATAATATTCTATCTCCTTATAATAATAGGCATGAGATAATCCTTCATTATTATTATTTAATATTTCATGATAATAATTTTTTTATTAACTTTGATAAATTCTAGAATAATATTCCTTTATCATTATCTGAATAATTTCCATATTATTATTATTTAATAATTATTTATTTAATTTATATAGTTTCTTTCATGATACACATGAAATATAAAGAAAATACTAGAATATAATCATACCTGAAACTACCTATCATAGGCACTGAACCAAAGAAGAGGAGAGGGAAATGAGGGTTCTGCCATGCCTAGAATTTGGAAGAAGGGGTAGTACTATTCATAGAAGGCTTCACCAAACTATAACTTGGGGAACACCAGGCTACTTAGATTTAAAATATTGAACAAAAATGAAGGGTAAGAAGGTTCTAAAATTTTAGAAATAAACAAACTGCATACAAGTTCACGATTATTATAACCAAAAAATATTTTAATAATTTAATTTGTTTTTTAATAATTTATTAAATGTAGAGGGTCTTAATTTCATCCATAAATATGAGTTATGGGTTAAAATTACTAGAAGTATTTAATTCTCATGATTTTGGAATTTAAAATAGTCAAAACTATGTTTCAGAAGCATTCTAGGGAATAAGAAGTAGAAAAACTGAAAAAATAGGTTAAAACAGTTACACTTATATACAGAGTATATGTTGTGTAAGGGTATCATGGTTTTACCCTTACGCATGAAAATTTCCCTTACATAGTGGTTTCTATCCCCTTAAGTATCCCTTATAAAGTGTTTTTTTCCTTTTCGTAACCCCTATCTACCCTTACACGGTTCCCTTACATGATCCAGTATCCTTACAAAAGCCATTAATTACCCTTATGCAGTCTAGTACTACCCTTACACAAGTAATCTTATACAATCTAATACACTTACACAGCGCTGGATGACCCTTAAGCAGGTACCCTTATGTGGTCATCTACCCTTATGCAATTCTGGATGACCCTTATGCAATGCTTATATTCAAGGGATAGCCTTATGCAATGCATCCTTACACTTACATAAAGTTGAATTACCCTTACACAACACATGTTACAAGGATTTTACCCTTACAAAAGCCATGTAAAGGCCCCTCTACCCTTATATAAGGCCTTTAAAACCCGTTTTACCCTTATGTGATGCCTTAAAATCATGTATACAGTTATTTTTATCGAGAAATTAAATTTTCACATAAATCACTTATAAATTACAAAAAAGAGGGATTTATTATAATATAAAAATTGAGAATATTATAATTATCCATCTCTAACATATTTTCATCCCTAAGAAGTAACTCTAGTCATCATGGTTGAAAAAATAATACCATTGATCTCAAACATCAAACTCACACTCCCATGTCTCCTCCTATATCTATCCATGCTCCCAACAAATTTGGACAAGTGGTGTCATCTTCCCTTGTAGGATCTTCTCACTTCACTCTATAATATTCATCAAATTCTCCTCATAATATGCTTCAGAAATCAACTCAAAATATTCACTATCAATGACATGTGTAGGATCAAGAGTGTACCTATGAAGCTGAGACACATGAAAAATAGCATGCATACCTCAATAATGTGTTGGAAGGTTCAGAAGCTATTTTATTGTCCCAACCCATATAGTGTTCTTTAAGGGTCTAAAAACAATGGTTCCAATTTCCCCTACTTCCAAAAATAATGATACCCCCACCGAGGTGACACTCAAAATAAAATCTAACTACCAATAGTGAATTTAAAAGGTCATCTCCTCCAGTCTATAGATGATTGTTTTCTATTATGAGTGGTCACTAACCACTTCTTGATCAATCGTGCCCTCTTTAAGGTCTCTTACACTAGGTTAATCCCAATAACTACCACCTCAAGCATCTCATTCCCACACAATAATGATCAGAATGACCATCCATTGAAATCCTTAAAAAATGGAATCTATATAGAGGACTAGAAACTATTGTTGTACATGAACTCCACCAAGGCTTGATGTGAATCTAAAGTTCCATCAAATTCCATAAAATAATCTTTAATCATATCCTCTAGGATAAAAATTTTCCAATCAAACTATCTATCTATTTGAGGATGGTATGTTGTACTCAATATAAACTAATTCCCTAAGGATTTCAATAAGATTTAATAAAAGAACAATGTGAAATGTACATATCTATTAGATATGATTCTCAAGGGAATTCCATGTATGTATATGATCTCACAAATATAAATATTTCTCATATCATATACTAAGTGAGTCTCTCAGATCGGTAAGAAGTGAGCCACCATCATCATCTGATCAACAATCACCCAAACAACATCACCTATCATAAATTACAATGTGAAATCCTACCATTTATACATGGTAACAGGAAGTTACTGGAGTAAACCATAAGGACTCTGGTTCTTTTCCTTTAACCTCTGGTGGGTAAGGCATCAAGAGGTGAAACCAATAATATACCTCTTCATTCTAGGACACCAGAACTGTCTTCTGAGGTCATGTTACATCTTGGTTTCACTAGGATATACTTTCAATATAGAGGTATGTAAATCCCTTACTATTTCATCTTTAATGGGTGCAAGGAATACTATTCTTCCATTTACAAGGATCACATCATCATCTCCCAATGACCACTTGGGTATCAGATCACCTCCATCTAGTTATTCCTGTATCACAACACACTTTGGGTCAGCCTCTTATCCAAACTTTACCCAATATACCATATAATATGTGACCACTAGTGGAGCACAAGTCATTAGTCCCTAATCCTTAAAAGCATCCACCCTCTAATCATCCAACAAGATCATCATGTGTCATTACTCTTCTAAATACCACTCACCAAGCTCCAATTCCACCTACATTTTATGGCTAAGAGCATATACTATGATGTTACCTTTCTCTGGTGCATACATAATCTCAAAATAAATATTCTTTAGATACTCCACTCAGTGCCTCTACTTCATATTTAGGTCCCTCTATATGAATATATAATAGAGGATATTGTGGTCAGTGTAGGTGAAAAAACTCTCACCAAAGAGATTTTGTCACCAAAACCTCAAAGTGTGGACCAGGGCTGCTAGATCCAGATCATGAGTGGGGTATTTCCTCTCATGTGGTCATAGCTATCATGACCCATAAGTTACTACCTTCTCTCTCTAAATCAACATCTCTCCTAGACCAAAGCCTGATGCATCACGATATATTGTATATCTAATCTTGGGTTTGGGAATTATTAATACTAGATTTGTATTCAACCTCTTATTCAGCTTAAGAAATGATTCCTCACACTATTTTTAACACTAGAACTTCACTCCTTTCTTTGTTAGCATAGTCATGGGTGCTGATAATCGGGAGAATTCCTTGATAAAGCATTGGTAATATCCTACTGGACTGAAAAATCTTCTGATCTCAAAAACATTTTGGGGATGTTTTAAGGAAATCACTACTTCTACTTTCTCTAGGTCCATGGATATACCTGTCACATACACCATATATCCTAAAAACTTCACCTCCTAAATCCAGAAGTCACAATTTGATAGATTGGCATAAATACTATGTTCTTGAAGTGTAATTAGGACAAACTCAAGATGTATGCCATGATGATTCAGTGTCAGAGAGTAGATGAGGATTTCATTGATGAACACTACAACAAACGAGTCCATATAAGGATAAAATATCTTGTTCATGATGGATATGAACACTTCTGTCACATTGGTAAAACCAAATGGAATCACCAGATACTCATATAGTCCGTACCTACTTTGAAACATCATTTTTGGAATTCCCACCCCCTCTAAATCATAGTTGGAGACGGCCCAATTGAAGATCAATCTTGGATTACCATCAAGCTCACCATAACTGATTGAAAAGGTCACTGATACTGGGAAAAGGATGTTAGTTCTTCACTATCACTTGGTTCATCTTTTGTTAATCAATAAAAAGTTGAATATTGTCATCCACCTTCTTGGAGAACAACACATGTTCACCCCTTAGAGAAGTACTCAGCCTAATGATTCCCTTATGCTTCAAGTCATCAAGATGCACCTTGAACCCCTTTATCTCGGTTGGCGTCATATGATATGGGGGTATCAAAATGGGTTGTCCATCCAGTATGAACTCTATCTCAAATTCAATGCCTCTATTAGGAGGAAGTTTTATGAATTAATTCAAAAATATGTATTGATATAGATCCACTACTAGAGGAAGAGTCTAGGGGGATATCATTGATCCTATTAAAATAACTAATCCCTTTATTTGTGTTGTGATCATCCTGAGTTGGATCAAGTTTGGACCAACCATGTCCACTCCCAATTCCCATTCTCCGATCATTAAAAGCCTCTCTTCCTTCAGTTAAGTGAACAAAACACATCTCCAATAACAATCAATGTGATCTTGGAATATGTTTAACCAATCCATGCTGAGAATCACATCGAAGGTCATCATCTATAGATTCATGATTTCCCACAAATGTCTATAGTCATCTATGACTATAGGATACTTTGGGAATCACTGTAAATGGTACACTTTCATGACCAAAAGTGTATCAAGGGTGACTAACTCAAAGGATAACTCAACTAGTAGGTCAATTCTAGTAACTCCTTGGGCATAAAGGACATGAAAGCACTTGTATCAAATATGGTAGTAGATAAAATAAACATGATCAATATTGTACCTTGAATGGTAGATGACCCCTCACCACTATCTATTGGAGTTTATTATACTATGTAGACATGACCATCCATAGCTCTATGACCATATCCCTAACTTTCTTGAGTCCTCATTATATGAGTCTACTATAGAGGGGAACATCTAGAACCCTTTTTCAAAGATCAATTATGTCCTTGGGTTGAAGATTGAGTCCGTCATGCACCCCTACAGAACCTAATCCTTGATAATATATAATAGAACTACTAGAGATGTCTTGTCTTAACACATTGTTGACACTGAATCTATGGTGTTGTGAAAACCCTAATATAGTGGTTGAACTTCCCAAAGTTGAAGCATTGTGGGTCACCTCTTAAGGGTACTAAAGAAATAGAACTCTATTGAACATGCATGTCACTACCATGATGTACGTACCTGACCTTCCTCTTCCTAACATCAGAAGAGGTTATCATGGTAGTGGTAGATGGTCCACTAGTCTGATTAGTGAAGGGTAGAAAAATTCTAATTACTCAACCCTCCCCAAGATCCTATCAATTATCAAGGACTTCCACAAGGCCTCTAGGTATGGTGCTAGGTTGAATATCCAAACCTGATGTCTGATATCATGATGAAGTCCAATATAAAAATTCTTATTCTTCTGATCCTCATTCTTGTATAAAAGTGATTTAAAGTAGATAAGATCTGTAAAATGAGTAGTTTAAGAAGATATTATCATAAAGCCTTGATACATATCCATGAACTCCTACACTCGATCAAGATTTTGTGTATCAGTAAAGAATTACCTGAAGAAAAGTTCCTTGAAGTCCTATTAGGTGGGACCCTCACATCATCCAACCTTTCCCATAAATCCCCAATAACACATGGTGGGTCCCTATAGCATGAAAGCTACTAGATTCACATTCCTATTAGTCGGTGTCTCAATGAGGTCAAAGATACCCTCAATGATATCCACTCAGTCCTTATCATCCTGTGGTCAATGTTGTAGGATACTGGAGTTAAAAATCACTGGTGTATTAGACCATGGATCTTAGTGGAAAGGCTCCCGACTAGGGTGGGCTAACTGCCTACACCATTGGAGTAGGTGTGAGAACATGCTTAGGAGCACCCTACTGGTCAATTTCTGGTCCCACCAAATTTCTATGAGGTAGAATCTCCTGTAACCAAAGGAAAATTATGAACATGAATAGATCTTAACCAGACAAATGGATTATACAAGGCTCTCCTAGAAGTTTACCTATAACCCAAGGTATATCATTCCTAGAACTAACCCCTATCTCCATCCCTATAAATTAATCACAATAATCATATATATAATAACTTAATAACATGCTCAGTTTATCTAATTAATGCGAAATAGAGATATATCATAACATCATGGAAAAATAGATATATCACACAATCAAAGAAACTATCCCAAATAGATAGCAAAAATAAAGACATTAAATTAAATAAATACCATGATACACAACAATAATTATATATATAGAATGTTGACCTATGTGCCTAATCATAATTCATGAATGAATCCAAAATCTCATAAAAATAGTGACAATAATCTCATTGATACTAACTCAGAGGTTTGTTACACATGTACTAGCCAGGACATAAAAAATCACCTACCAAAGTCCCAAATTGTTATCTCCTTTTTACCATGCCCCAGGTTAGTCCAAAAGGAAAAGAATAAATTATTATATAATACCATTTTGTTACACCCCAACCGAAACCACTGAGTCCGAGCTAGAGGGTCACATGACCACATGCGTGACTACCTATACACAAGAGACTTCCGACTAGCGGTGAGGGTCTAATTCCATCAGTGGGGATAATATACCCTTAGTATCATGTCAAAACACAAATAAAAAAATAGAATAATAAATAATTAGAGTAACCAAGTGAAAACTAAATAATAAAGAGGTCATACATGTCATACAGGTAAAAAAATCTCCCAAAGTAGCAGGATAAACCAAAGTATAAGTGTTGATAAACAATAAATAAATAGTGGGGTCATATAGAGTATGTCCCAGTCTACTACCATCTCTATGCTCCTCTACTCAACCATCCACCATAGGGCCCTTTCCCTTCACCAGATCCCTAGTCAATAAATCTTTAAAGCATACTAAAATGCCCGAATATGGTGTGAGTACAAGACTCAATAGGACACCACAAATTAATCCTTAACTGATTTTTCTCAATTATAATAGTTGTATGACATGATAATAATAAATTCATAGCAATTATAATAATATACAATACAAAATTGATCAGTTTTGTGCTAACCAAGCTGCCGCAAACCCCTAGTTGTACTTGCTTCGGCTCTCTCACAAAAGAAAAACATGAAAAGTCAGAAGTAACCAGAACTAACCACAATGTTAGTGAACCAACCACTTGGAATCCTCGTGTAATTTTTAATACATGCAAATCATTTCATACCAAGCCTAAAATATGATAAGCTTCTTGCAAATCAACTAGGCATCGAGTGCATCCTCAACACGGAATGCTACTCTCAAATCAACTAGGTATCATGCATCTAGATACTTGGCATATAGTAATTGAGTGCATCACCAACACAACATTAAATGGTATCATCATATATTAACCTTGTTCATAGGTCCATCATCACTATCATCAAAATTCAAGAATACTCCCCCTCTAAGGGATAATCTTGTCACGACATTCCACCTGTTCTGAGCACCATGGACAATACCTCCATGAAAGGAAACATACATACAAGGTAGTTAATACAATTTGAGCATGTCATTATGATAATAAAGTATCAATATACATACATGTGATCAATATAAAACATGAAAAACATGCTATAAGAAAAACTCACGGAACCAAGCATCATAATGGCTATCACGGGCTACACACACCCAAATGAGATCACAATCTAGAATAGTGAATTAAGTATGCCAACACATGAACTATATCAAATAAAAACATGTAAACTAGAGCCTTGAAATGTTAATAAACTTCCTAACTCAAATTCTTTGACTTCAACATCAAGGATAAACCACCCTTCATGGTTTGAAAGCTAGAGTGAAAACCTCTATAGCCATGAAAACCTCTTATGGGACTTATTATAATATTTTTAGACATTTTAACATTATAGGTTCATAAATTATACCTTGAATAAAAACCAATAATTTTATTTTTCAAAGAAATAAAATATCACATGAGATGATAGTTTATATCTCTTGGATAATTTCCAAATTATCAAAACATTCCAATGCATGTGTTAGTAATTCTTCATCAAGAATAATTATAAAATAACATGTGATATATTCTATCTCTCTATAATAATATGAATTTAATAATCATTTATTATTATTCTTTTATATTTCAAGATAATAATTCTTTTATTATCTTTGATAATTTCTAAGATAATATTCCTTTATCTTTCTCTGAATAATTTCTAGATTATTATTATTATTAAATAATTATTTATTTAATTTCTCCATTTTTTCCTGATACACATGAAATATGGAGAAAATAAGAGAATATAATACTTCCTATAACTACCTCTCATAGGAAATGTACTCAATAAAAGGAGATAGAGATGAGGGTTATTCTACACCTAGAATTTGGATGAAGGGGTTATACTTTCATATAAGGCTTCACTAAACTAGAACATGGGAAAAAATAGGCTATTCAAGTTTATAATATTGACCAAAAACAAATGTAAGTGGGGTTAAACCATTTTAGAAATAAAAAAACCACGTACAATCTCATGATTATTAAAATTGAAAATTAATTTAACAATTTAATTTTTTTTAATCATTTCTTAAATGCGGAGGGTTTTAATTTCATATATAAATATGAGTTATGGATTAAAATGAGTCCATGGATTTAATTCTTAGTATTTTATCATTTAAAATAGTTCTAACTATGTTGTAGAAGTGTTTTGGGGAATAAGAAGTGGAAAAACTAAAAAAAGTGGTAAAATAGTTACCCTTATGTACGGAGTATGTACTGTATAAGGGTAACCAAGTTTTTTCCTTACACATAGTATATATCATTATATATAAGTTACTAAACCCTTATAAATCCCTTGAAAAGTGTTGGTTACCCTTAAAAATTCCATGTTTTCCCTTACACAGTACCCTTACACTGGCCAGTACCCTTACCCAAACCACAGGTTACCCTTACATAGTATAGTACTACCCTTATGCAGGTACCCTTATGTGGTCGACTAACCTTATGAAGTGTTGGATGAAGATTACATAGTTACCCTTACATGATTGACTACCCTTACGCAGTGCTAGGTGACCCTTATGCAGTGCTTATATTCAAGGCCTTCCCTTACACAGTGCATCCTTACCCCTATGTAGGGATGAATTACCCTTACATAGAGCATGGTATGGGGATTTTACCCTTAAAAAAGACATGGTAAGGGACCTATGCCCTTATTTAAGGCCTCAAAACCCATTTTACCCTTACATGATTCCTTAAAATCATGTATAAGGTGATTTTTATTGAAAAAAATAAATTTTCAAACAAAAATACATAAAATTTGAAAATAAAAGAGGGTTTTATTACCATTTAAAAATTGGGAATATTACAATATATAACATTAGAAACACTTCCTTTATCACTTTTAACAAATAAATTCTTATAAAATTTAGGTAGTTGTTTATCATAACCAAAACTAGTCTTATATTTATTTGGATTTAAAATTATCATAATTTTTTCATACTTTTATTTTCATTGAACAAAAGTAGACAATTTTTTATTTAATCCTTCAATTTCATCTTTTATATTTTCATTTGAATTCTATACAATTTTTAAATCTTCATAAACCTTATAATTTTAAGTATAAGTGGTATTTCTAAGTTTTTCATTCTATTTTAAAATATCCTTGTTTTCTTCATCAAGTTTATTGTTTTTTTCCTTTGAGTCCATTGTATTATTCAGTATCTCTAAAAAATTATTTTATTAATCTATCAACTTTTTAATTAAATTCAATACAATTAAAATTATTAAAATTAAAATAATTATCATAACATCCATAATAAAAAATTAAATCACTAACCCCATTTATAGATTCTATAAAGAATAAGTTCGATTATTCTTTTTCGTTTTTAAATTCCCCACTTGAATCGTATTCTTTAGTACAACTCCATCTTATAATTAAATCTTTTTTCTCTTTTCTTTTTTACTTATTATAATTTTTTACTTATTATCCTTTTTTATTTTTTAATATTATATAGACTTTCTTGATAATCTCTTTATTCTTTTGTTAAAAATAATAACATTTGAAATATTACAATTTAAGTTAGTATTACCTTTCTTTTCTCCTTAATTATTGACCTTTAAGGTGTTCTTTATAAATAGGTTTTTGAAACCTCATTTTTTATTATTTAGTAAACAACAATCACAATATATGATATATATTCCTTTTCACTTCCCTAAATTTCATAATCAAAAGATTTATAAGTAACTACTTTAATAGATTTAAAAGCTACACTTTTCCTTCTTGAAGTTTCTTCTTCAGTTATGTTCTTCGGTTGCAGTTTAAATTAAAGTAGTGAACCAACAAGATCATCAAGTGTATACTCCTTGAAGTTATTTATTTCATTAGTGGAGGCCTTTTTTACATGTCATTTTTTCGTAATGATCTTAAAACTCTTTCAATAAGAATGGTGTTTTCCGATGATTCTATAAGAGAATTCATTCCATTTACAATGATGATATACCAATGGAACATATATTTAAAATTTTCATCATCTCCCATATTGAAATATTAATATTCAACCTGAATCATTCCAAGAATTTTCATTATCAACTTATCTAATCCAAGGTGAGTAACTTGAAAATTTTTCTAAATTTCATGAGCAATTTTACAAGAAAAAACATGAATAAAAACATTTATATTTATACCATAATAAAAATATTCATAAATTTGTAATTTTAAACATATTTAGATGAATAAATTTATGTAAGAGAATCAAGGTCATGATCTAGTTATTTAAAAGGTTTTACCATAGTATCTAAATGATTAATGTTGAGTTTCTTAAGATGGGATTTCATTTGATTATTATAATACCCATAATTTATACCATAAAAGTTATATAGTTTCTATGGAATACACCCATTATTTTAACTATTTCCTATCATCTCAAATATATTTTCCTAATATAGTTAATACTATTAAAAAAGTTTAGCACATTAATTATAAAACAAAAGGCTTATTATTCATAAGGACTGGTATTTGATACAAATTGTTAGGTTCTAATTAATATGGTTGTTAGACTATAGGGGTTGAATAGAATCATTTAAAATTTTAAATAAATTAAATCAAATATAACATATACATTCATGGGTAGTGGAAAATAAAATATGAACACCATGATTTTTATAGTAGTTTAAATCAAAGTGTTCCTACCTCGACTATTCTCTTCTCTCTACTCAGTGAGAGAAATTTTTTATAGTAAATGAACTAAATTTTGAAGGGGAGTAACCACCCAATTCCAAGATACATTTTATTAACTTATTTTTCAATTATATATCTTCATTTTATTCCTCTTTAATTATCACTTAGATAGATGGTTGAACACTCATTTGAGTAAGATAATATTTCTCTCTATCCTTCTAGATTTCCATATCTATTATTTGAAAATATAGAAATATTGGATCTTTTTTATCCTCATCATAGAAAATATACCATGATCCTTTTGACTTAGATTATCTACCACCTTGTTTTCTTTCCTAGGGTGGTAATATATTAAGAAGTTATAATCTTTAATCAATTCTAACCATTTTCTCTGACATGTATTCAACTATTTCTGAGTAAATATATACTTTAAACTTTTATAATAATTATATTTATCACACATTTCTTTATAAAGATAATACCTTCATATATTTAATCCAAAAATTACCACAACTAACTCTAAATCAAGATTTGATTAATTTTTCTCATGAAATTTCAATTGGAGATAGGCATATGTTATCACCATATCATTATATATGAGGATGTATCCTAGTCCCTTATTTGATGCATCCTTTTAAATAATAAATCTTTCTCTATTATATGTTAGTTTAATCTCAGATGCTATGAGTAACCTTATCTTTAGTTACTTGATATTTTTTTCATATTCATCTCCCTTCGGAGTTAACTTGGTGAGTGGATTAGACAACTATGATAAGTTATCCACAAATCATCAATAATATCTATTCAAACCAAGAAAACTAAATATCTCAGTAACACTGGTTGGTTTGAGCCTACAATCAACAACTTTTTTCTTTTATGGATCCACCTAGATACCCACACATGAGATCATATGACCAAGAAATGGAACTTTCTATAGCCAAAATTTACACATGGTAAATTTTTCATACAAATTCTCCTTTGTTAGGGACATAAGTACAATACTTAACTAATATTAATAATCTTCCTTACTTTTGTAATATATAATAATATCATCTATAGATACTACCACAAAATGATCAAGGTAATCTATAAAGACTCTATTCATTAAATCCATATAGATAGTGAGGGAATTAGTAAGAACAAATGAAAATACTATAAATTCATAGTTTCCATACCTTATATGGAAGGATGTATTGGGTATATATTCTCTTTTAACCATAAACTAATAGTATCCAAAACAAATATCAATATTGTAAGAGTATTAATATCCTCGTAATTGATTGAAAAAACCATCAATACAGGGTAGAGGATACCTGTTCTTGATTTTTATCTTGTTAAGTTCTTGATAATCAATTCCAAGTTACATTTATCCATATTTCTTATTAATAAAAAGAATATTTTCACCCCAATGTGATACAATTGGTCTTATAAATCCCTTATCAATATTTTATTGGAGTTGTTTCTTCAATCCCTACAACTCAATTAGGTCCATTGTATATGGAGTCTTTGAAATAGGTTTAACATTAGGTATGATTTATATTGAAAAATAAACTTCACAATTTAGAGTAATACTAGACAACTCTTCTAGAAAAACATAAACAAACTATAAAATCCTGACCTAGGATCCACTTAACTGGTACCTCAAGTTGGTGGGTCACATGGCCTCAAGTGAACCTCCCCATATGCCAGAGGCTACAGACTAGCAATGAGGGTCTAGGGTGGTATAGTGGGGAGATTATACCCTCATGTCAGAGTGGAATATTTGATAAGATAAATAAACAGATAATAGAGAAAACATGATATAACAAATGGAATACCAGAAACGAATATAATAAACAACTACAAAATCATATATAACCAAGTAACTGTAATCAATACTAAAAATACAAAGGCCTATTCATGTGTAAAATGATTTCATGGAATTATAATATAAAAAATAGGGAAACTAGGGAAAATAATATATATAATTCTATACAAAAATACAAAAAAAGTACAAAATGAATATCCACTAGCATCACAAGAATAATCTTGGTCCTTTTATCCCATTCTCTAAGCTATAAGTAAAACAGATCAAGCATTTATAGTAGGTCACTTTCCCTTATCCACACTTGCAGACATGAATTATTCTTGAGTACCAAAGGCAGCATGAGTAGTGTGTGAGATAAACTTGGTATTTCACCACCAATGGTGTCTATAAATAATCCAACTAGTGGCATAGTATAATAGTGTATAGGTATAATGAATAATAAACAATATTGAATAATAAATATCAGCTGACTTAGGTTCCTACAGGGCACCTGGATAACTCTACCTACATTGTCATAGGTCGGTGTATGTCTAATCAGTAACCATATAGATAGTAATAATGTGTGTGTGAATATATATATATATATATATATATATATAATGTATACATGTATATTCACACTATACGTGAGGACGTTTAGAGACATATACATGGATAATAGGTGCTAGTTGAACCCAGGGCATAACTCAAGCATCTATAACTAGTCTAATAAGCCAATGGATCTAGAAAGGGTAAAATCCAATGATCTCATATGAATATGAACATCATGCCTTTTACTTTAGATGGTGAGGTGAGTCATCATGCCCAACACCCAAAACAAGGGAACATGGATCATCATTCACATCACCCAGATAAAAGTATAATAGTGTGAGATTCCATTCCCAACACCCAATGTAAGGGAACATGAAATTCCATTCTCAATAGAACCTTTAATTGTTATTCAATATCCAATAGTAATGGAATACTTATAATAATAATAATAACATGAGGGATCACCTCTAATGGGTTCATAATCACTTAGCACAAATAACCACAGGTGCACAAATTATACAATTCAAATTTATAAATATATAACATGTGACATAGATATTACACCCCCTGCCATTCATTTAAGTTAATCCATTTAATTCATTAAAAAGGATAAATCATCTTGAAGTTAACCCACACACTTAGACAGTGTTTTGATCAACTACAAAATTATATAAAAGAGGGAAATTCCATTTTCCATGTCAAGATGAACACTTACAAGGTGTTTGGTCATATAAATAATTATATAAAATAGGTAAAATCAATTTAGCACACCCAAAGTGGTGTAAATCAATGGGTTTGAAATCATATAGCCAATCAATATAATCCACAAGATTAATTAGACATTGTATAATTAATTTAAAAGGTTTAACACATTTATGGAAATGTGATAAAATGTACAACATGCGGAACAATGGAAAAAATAATAGGAAACTACCAAAACCTTGTGGCCTCATGTTGTACACAAGTGACTCATATGGTTAAGTCACACAGTTAGCACTAAATATGTGCTTACCATGCAGACCACTCTATTTTTCCAAATCTTAGAGATTCGAGTTCCAAACAAGCCCTAGATGCTCCTAAAACCTTCCTTATTACATAGATTAAATTTACCAAGATAAAAAAAATATTAAAAAAAAACAAACCATCCATACCTTATTGATAATTCAGTTTGTTACACAAACTCTTATATTGTAACACCCCAAGATTTCATAGTGTGTTATTTCTTCAAAATAATTCAATAACTTGCACTACACGCAACACCGAGTTAAAGCGCACCATGACTTACCAAACTAGCCGTTATGAATAGTAATACCTACTTTTTGAAATTTTATAAATTATATCTCTCAAAATGGACTTCATTTTTGGATTCAGAATATCAAAATTAGCCTAGGGTGAAATTTTGGTACTTTTCGGATAACTTTAATATTTTGATGAATAGTGAAAATTACTAAATTTTAATTAAAAACAACTTTTTTAATCAAAATAATTAATAGTGATAAATTATGAATTTGAGTGGTTTTAAAGTATATTTTGAATATATTTTTACCATTTAATACAATGTTGGTCATTGGACATAATTTCACAATTAAACCGAACATAAATAAGTATCAATCTTTTGATGGTTATTATATCTTAAAAACACGCTTTTTGTTTTGACAGGGGGAATTAATTTTAAATTAATTTCTTCCACTTCTGTGTTTTGAATTTAGAAAAATGGATTCCATATTTTTAATCAGGATTTTCAAATTGTATAAATAGGTAACTTTTATTTTTAGACATTTTGAATAATTACTGCGGTAAATATTTTATTTACCATGGTTAAGGGTAAATCCGATAAACAAGGGTTAAAAAATAATATTATAATAATAATAAATTACCCTAAAACGTGTCCTAACATTATTGGTTGATACATGTTCGACCCTGGGCATCTTTGGGTCGATTTTGGGACCCCATGGTGCCACTTGTAAGTGATAGGGACACTTTATTTTAATTAAGTTAAAATGAATACAAAAATGACACAAGCATATATCTTTTAGAAAAACAATTTTTACATAGGGTTATATATGTTGGATTTTAGACTATAAATATTAATTAGAAAGATAAAAAGATTTAATACATAATTATATTTTATTTATAATTTTTAGACATTAAATAATTTAATTTATTTATGACACAATGATGATGCAGTAATTACCATAATAGTGAAAAATTAAAATAATTGATATTATAAATACCCAAATAAATATAATTTGAGACTTTTAATGAATTAAAATAATTTTCTAGGATAATATGACATATTATTATTTATTTAATTAACTTTTTTAGAAGTAATCATTCTGTTATAAGTTTCAAAAAAATCAACTATTGAATAGTGTCAAAATTGACATAAAAGAGTTTTTAAAAAATATATTATATTATTAATTGATATTAAATTCATAAAAATCTAAGGTTAGGAAAAGAGACTTATATCATGATATTTGTATCATTAATGGACCACTTGGGGGTCTCTTGGATGTATATAGTAAGTTTATTAACTATATAATATAAAAATACAAAGTGACATGGTAAATGTCAAACTAATTAACTAAGAGTTAATACTTAAAGATAAGGTTAATATAGTAACCCAAACCTGTTTAAATTCTATTTTTTAAATGGTTTTAGACCTATACCTATCTTAACCTTTGAATAATAAACTTTGTATCCATTAGAAACCTAATATGAATTTATTATAAATTAATATTTCTAGATTTTCCAAAGGTGCCCCTCACCCCTCTTATAAAAGGGCACTCCTCCTTCTCATTTATTCACACCTTCAAAGCATTTTGATTCGAAAAAACTCTACCCAAATACTCTCCCAACTTCCCTCAATACAACCTAGAGTCCTTAGTTGGATCAGAAATCCAACCTAAGGAGCCATTTTGATCAAATCAAAAGGAAGAACCCGAAGAAGAGGTAATGATTTCACCACCCTTTTCCAAGTTCCTTTCTTCTTCCACTTCTTCTTTCTTTGTTATTACCATTATAAAATAATAACTCCAGTATAATATATATACTGTGATGTTATTGTAAATATGGTACAACCATATTCAGTATTCTATCTACCCTTTGAATAACATTTCACCATATGTGCGTACGTGCGGCTTACCGTATCCACGTCGTGGTGTAATTGTTATTCAATATATTATTATAAGGATGGGTATAATAATGATGTGTAACTCATGTAAATAATAAATATAATATGATATTGATTCTGTATATATTATATTATATCCAATTATATTTTATTTTAATATCAAAAGAATGATATTATCGCTCGTGCGTACGTACGGACTACCGTCTCCACGAACGCGATGAGATTCATTCTCCATCGTATCCATTCAAGTATAATTATCATTTGATGATTTAAAAATGATTTTTAAGGAATTGATCTCATTCTGGATATGAATAATATACATCCTATCCATTACAAACATGGCTTATATAACAAAACATATAAAATAAAATGAGTAAGTTAACACCCGAAACGACGATAATACTAAGATATTATTAACAAAGAAATGTTAAAAGATCATATATGATATCATATTAATATATATGATTATTCTATAATTTAATAACAATTATTTCACCATTATACAGGAGGTTAACCTACCCTCAACCAAGGAAAAATACATGGTAATGGTTTATTTCGCAATCTCTTCATTATCCGAGGTTGTTTATACGTAATAATCTATTGGGATATCTTTATCATCCACATCCATGTTTCTTAAAAATGAATTTAAAAACATTTTTAATATTTACTAGAATATGGGTTAAAGTCATTTATACCCTTTTTTGAATTTTTATAAGAGGTTTATAAAGGAATCTTTCCGTCATTTTCCAAACAAGGTGCTTTTTAACCTTTTCGACAAAATTAAGGTAAGAATGTTTTTTTAACTTATACAGCGGGTGCGGCTATTTACTGCCATTATAAAATTTTCAAAGCTTAACTTACAATCTTACAAGGATATTTTCAAATTAAATATGTTATTTTATAATTATGTGACTTTTAAATGATTTCAAAATGAATATTTTAAGAATTTGTGAAAGGTACTATTTATCAAGATCATAATTCTAAATGTTTTAAAGATTTATCTTTATAAATATTTTTAATTAATGTCCATGTTTTCAAAATGATTTTAAGGATTTATTTATATGGACATTAAAGTTATAAAATTAAAACTCCTCTTAAAAATTTTCAAAGTGGTATGGGACACTTTGATTCAAAAACCTATTTTTAAATGGCTTCTTGACAAATAGTGTGACTTTTAAATGATTTCAAAAAAAAGGGGGATATTTCTCTCAAATAGTTTTGATAATTATTTTCATCTATGTCAACATCCTTAATTATTATTGATTGAGGATAATGTGATACAATACAATCTTTCATATTGTATCGAATGAGTTATGTTTAACTATGGATGTGCTATTTTTATACCATTCATGGTTTGTGGTTAAAGTATTGACATTTCGTATGCTAGTTTTAATACGAATGTTTATGTTATGTTTAAACCTGTTCATATGAGGAATTCATTGGACTTAATAAGTGACGGGTGGAGCCCGCTATAGCTCCTCGATGCATCGGTAGGTCTCATGAGACAAACTAGTGTCTTGGCACGATGCCTTGGCTATGTGGTTATGATAGTCTGGCATTATGCATTCCATCATTATGAAAGTGGTTATTGATATTTCATGTGATTATTCGATTAGTAGAATATCCATGTGAATAAGTAAATGTAATTATTTCATTTTGCTTTTGCCATACTATGTTGAAGTTCAAGTTTAAAAGGCTTTTTTTTAGTTATACACTGCCTTAAATGTTTATTCTTATTTATAAAAGTTTCCGCTATATTGTTATCCTTACTGGGAATTTGAGCTCACCCCGTTTCTATGTTTTATTTTTCCCAGGATGTGAAGAATTAAATTATGAATGACCTGCAGGGATATTATGAGGGGATAATAATGTGGACTATGGAGACAATATTTTTTTGTAGTAGTTTTTCACTTAATGATGTAATGTAAAACATTATGAATATATCTTGTGTTTCCAAGGCTACTAAACCAATCGGTCTTTAAAGATTTGATCTTTCTTGTGATCATGCCAATGTTATGTAATAATGCACCAACTCTGGGTAACTAGGGTTAGGGCGTTACATATATAATTGGAATATCTTTGATGTTGAGTTTTTCCCCAACCACTTGAGATAAACACCCCTTTTGATTAAGAATCAAGACCCATATAATGTATATAATTTTCATTGGAATTTCATATTTAACATCATTCTAATTTAAAATCATATTTTGGTTAAGAATATAAAAATTTACCTCCCTTCCTCGACAATTGATGTGGGTTTATGTAAATAAAGTGAATCCATGCCCAAAATAACATCAAATTCAACTAGGGGGAAAATAATTAGATTTTCAGGAAGTGCATTCCTACAAAATTCAATTAGATAAGTATCATAAATTTAAGACGAAATCATCATACCATTATGATTTTTCACTGAAAATTCAATATCTAATCATTGGTGTAGTATTGTTATACCCTTATCAAAATATTCTGATATAAAAGAGTGGGTAAATATAGAATAAAATAAGACATTAATAGTTATAGAGTGGATGGTAAGTGAATATTTCACCACTCTATTATCATACCCCACATCAGTAATAGTGATTACATGAGAATTTACTTTTTCTCTAGGCTTAAGCGGTTTCAGATGTCGATCATCATCATTAAACTTCAAATTTGAGCACTATTTAACATAATTCCCATACTTATTTCATTTGAGACACTAGAGTGTGGGTGGTGTATTTTGTGGTGATTTTTCTCCATCATTAGATAACTTATTCTTCTTATAAATTCAAAATTTGATTTCCTGATAACCTTTATTTAAACACTTAAAACATTTATTAGTTCCCTTATGACAATTTCCACCATGATTTCTTCCACACTTAAGGCATAAAGGAAATATCATCTTCTTCTCTCCATGGTTTTTATTATTATAATATCCTTTGAATTTAAACTTTCTTTTCTTATAAAATCTATGAGGTTAATGGGTAACTCCAATCTTCATTTCCACCTTAATATCACATAAAAATATTTCTACACAGCTAATGAATTCTCTTATGGCCAATTCCCATTCGAGGCTTGATTTTAAACCACTGAAGAATCGATCGATATTAATTTCTAGTTGGATGATATTACCAGAAGTGTACCTTGAAAGTCTTGTAAAAGTTTTCTAATAGGTACTAATAGATTCATCATCCTTATACTTTATATCAAGGAATTACTTCTCTATTTTCATACAAAGAATAAATAATTACTTATTGAAAAATAATTTCTTAAACTCATCCCACTCCATGAAGTCAATTTCTTCCCATTACCTCATGTTTTCTATAAGATTATACCATGGATCTGATTTTCCTTTTAAATAATAATCATCAAAAATAAAATTTTAATATTTTGAACACTAGATATTTTAAATTGTTTTTTCAGTGGTACTAATCCATTGCTCAATAATTAGTGGATCAACAGACCCACTAAAATAAGGTGGATGTTTCCTCATTAAGGATTCAATAGAACATTGTTTCCTCATTTTCTTGTTTAGAATCTTAGCATGATTCATGGATTGAGAAAGTTATATAAGCATAATAAAAAAAATTGTATTCAATATCCAATAACATTTGGTTTCTCAGGAGGTCAATCATTTCATTGTATATCACATTTAATATTAACATGGTTTCTTCTAGTTTCATCCATTGACTAAAACCAAAAATCATTGTTTGTGTGACAATAATCATAGTAGAAAACCACATGATCATAAAAAATCATTTATAGGTTGTCAAAATCATGAAACATTATTTTCAATATATGAAACCTTAGGTTTAACCTAGGTCATTCCTGGTCATCATCTATTTAAATCCTTCATAATGGTTCATAAATAAAATATGAATTAACTCTATAATATCCCCTGGGAGTGTCAAAATAGATGCATAATAAGGGAAAAATCACTGTGGACCATAATGATAGTCATGATATACTTGAGAAACTCTTTTCTGGGTTTTTACCACTAGATTCATCTTTTACAAAACCACATATACTTATAGGATTTAGAAAGGGTTTTTTTTTCATAGAATTCCATGATCCTTTCTTTAAGATAACTTAGAACATTCTCCTATACATAGTATTATCTTAAGGGTTCACGCTAAAGTTTTTTCATCCTAGTTTCTAAAGGTAACTAAACCTTACTCTAACTACAACTATAGTGTCCCATAATTCACATATATAAATATTACATATAATTAGATGAATATTCAATACATAACATTATGATCCATGCCAGAATTATATAGGTTTAGTGTCTTTGGAAACTTGGATACATAAGAAATTTATTCATCAAAGATGCACAATATATCCCACTAAGATTTTCATAACTAGAAACCTTATTAGAAATATCATACTTAAAACCTTTCTTTATAACTTGGGGAAAGGAAACATAAGAAAGGGTGATCTCAAATGCTCAATAAGGGTAAAAAAGGGAGATATAAATGATCACTTATACAAAACATGAGAATAAGGGTATAAGAACATCAAGTTAACCTTTTAAAACCATACCCATCATATCATTATCATTATCTTGATTCATGGCATAAAACATGACAGTTTATAATATATGAATCATAAAGTAATAAAATAACATGAGCCATGAGAGAATAACATTGGCATAATACATAAGTTTATGACATACACATAAGCATAGAAAATCATTTCTTTAGTAAAGGATCACTTACAATACTATCATAGTGGATTGGGTTCACTCCTCATTCCATTGTATCCTTATTCAAGGTTTGCTCCCAATACTATCATAGTGGAAAACATCCCTTACTGAACTAGGTTGAATCCTCATTCCAGTCCTTATTATCTCATGAGAAATTAATATTTACCCAATGCATTGGAGGGATATATGATTCTGGGTCCCAACATCACATAATCCTAATACATTCATATGTGTTCCACAAAATCATAAATTATTCATCATATATCATAACCCATGGAAAGGAAACAAGTTTCATAAAAATTTGAACATTTCATCATAGCATAACCTATAAAAAATAAATAGGTTTCATGAAAATTTCATCATAATCGTAATAAAACATCTAAAGAAAGAATAAGGTTGATATCTTTGGATTATATCCCTGATAAATCATAAGTAACATAAAAGGATGTCATTATAAATGAAAATTATTTTAAAATATCACTTGAAATATTTCATGAGAAAAATACCCATTTAATTTTGGACTCAATTCTTTAAAATATAAAAAATTTCAAAATATTATAGAAATTTTTTTTTAGAATAACAATGAAAACGTGTAAAGTAAGATTAAAATATTTTAGTCGTTATGAAAATGGAAAAAAAATTCATGTCGTGTATGTTAGAACAAAAAATCCTTTCACATTTTTAGTAAAAAGTCAAAAGTACCTCATTTGGAAAAATAAATAGGATTACTATTAAGCCATTTTTTAAAAAATTAATCATGGGTAAAAATGGATTTAAAAAATAATAGGATAATATTAAAACATTTTTGAAAACAGTTTTAGAAAACATGGATATGGAAGGTAAACAATCTTCAAATGAATAGAAAAATAGAGTCAGTTTTCCTTAAAAAATATTCTTCCAGTCTCTTGAGTATTTAAAGAGAATAAAATAAAATACAAACATGTAATCTATATAAATAACTCGATCTGAATAAAAATCATTAGTTTATTGAGAGGTAGATTATAATATATCGTCATTGAAAACATAATCATAAATAATCTTAGTAAACAATAAGATTATAACATAAAACCTTACTTTATTGGTAATATTTGTATCAAAACCTCATGAAATATATAACCTTAGATAGATTTTTAAATCCATAAAATTTTAATGAAATTATTATAAAATACATTCATGTTAAATATATACACCACATAAAGGAAATAATTGGTGAATTTGGTATAAATCTCATAGAAATAAAAGTATGGTAAGAAACCCTTACCTCAAGTTTGACTTGCTTTGAAATTTCTCTAGCCTCCTATATAATAAATTTAAATTTAATATTATTATACCATAGAATCATTTACATTCTTATAATATACTAAATTATACACTTATAACATTTCAACTCCAGTTTATTAATAATTTCTTATTAAAATCATTATTTCTAGGTGCTAATTATTTCATTTTTCATGGAAGTTTTGGCTTAGTAGTTCCAGTACTTGTACTTAATCATGGTTACATCATCTAAATAATATTATTAATTATATAAATATAATATTTATTCATTATATATATATTTATATTTATATTCATACATAAAAGGTTAAGATAGAAAAATGAATTACCTTGTTTATGGAGACAGTATGTCGTACGTATGCATGAACTTTATTTTCACTTTTTGACGAATAGAATGAAAAAAAAGGTAAATAATAATTCACATTAAAATAATAATTACTATATCAAATATATATAATTATTCTATACTTATTACCATCCATGTAAAGAGAATATGAAAAATGAATCACATCACTTTGTGGAGGTTGTAGTCAACATGTACGCAAGAGCGACGTTATCATTTTCCAACTAATGGGATGGTAAGAAGGTAGATATGATATTATAATCCTAGAAACATAATTATATCATAAATATAATATATAAATATTAAACCCATTATAATAACCATCCAATAAATATGGTGATTGAAAATGAATTGTATCGCTATGTAGAGGTGGTAGTCCACACATACGCACTAGCGATACTTTCACTTCCTATTTAATGGAAAAGAGAGTGAATAATGGTGGTTTAATAATCATAATAACTTTTTAGTATATTAAGTATAATTAATTTATTATTTTATGATTAATACCATGAAATTATATAATTTATAAGAATAAATAAATTCAAAGAGGTCAGGTAGGATGATTACCTCTTCTTCAGCAGGCCTCCTTTAGATCCATTCTTAAGGAACATGGGAGTGGTGTTTTAAGAAGACCTAAATATAAAATTTATGGATATAAAAGTTAATAATAGAATTTGTTAAGTTTTGGTTGAGATATATGGCTCAAATTGGTGTAAATAATAGAAAGTAGGGTTTCCTTTTATAAGTGAAGGAGAGGTCACACTTGGAATTTCTTAATAGATTAAAATATAATAATATCATACTCAAGAAAAATACTTCAAAATGGCCATATATATGAATTTAGGATATTATTAGGTCTAAATATGGATATAAAATAGTTTTTAGACAACTTTTATTGATAAAATTTCCTTTATTTCTTGGTTTAACCCCCAGGTAAACTCGTTTTCACCTTAACCATGGTAACAAATTTTTACTATTTTTAATATTCATTATGAGAAAAAATATATGTGGTATCATTAAAAAAAATTTACATGATAATTATAAATATTTAATTCATTTTATAAAATTAAATTTTTATAATTGGTAGAGTTTAATTTAAAATTAAACCCGTAAAATGCGATGAAAAATGATTTTCCAGAAAAAAAATGTTTTATTACGTATAAAAGTGTTTATATCATAATCTAACATAAAATTAATTACAATGACATAAATTGGATTATTAATAATATAAATTAAATAATTTTACTTTTAAAACCATTTTAAACCAAAATTTAAATTTTTAAATTCTTTAAATGAAAAGATATTTTTTAATAAAAATCAATATGTTTCACTATTCATTGAAAAATAAATATTTTTCGAAAATTTTCAAAAATTTAACTCTCACCAAATTTTTACATACTGATTTTAGAAATGAAATTTATTTTTTCAAATAAATTTTTTAAAAGTGGAAGAAATTAATTATATTATCTTCTCTTAACAAGCAATAAAAACCATTTTTGGGGAAAATGTATTTTTAAAGCATATAATGACTTTACTAAAAAAATTGAATACTTATTTATCAATATATTTTATTTATCTAAAACCTTTATAAATAATTTTAAAAATTTGTCAGATATAATTTACTTTTCTTATTTAATGGCTTTGTTATAACGGTATATGATATTATGGTTCATTCAGACTCAGCGTTGTGTATACCATAAGCTATTGAAAAAATTAAATTTTTTTGAATAGAAATATGTAATAAAATATAAGGGTGTTATAGTTCTTTCCCTGTATTTTACATGGACCTACTGATAACTCCCATTGCATTAGAAATATTTTTTTGAGTGCACACCATGACATACATAAGACTTACTACTGGTAAAGCATATGTTATCTTAGAAATGTACTTTGCATATTCGTTTGTTCATGGCGCTTATTCCTTTGAGAGTTTGAAGTATATATCAAGAGGATTTGAAATATATTTGAATCATTTCATCATGAACTTTTCAATAATCTTTTAGAAACTCTTTGAGAGATAATACCAAACTTTAGGTCTTTTTATCTCGTTCTATCCTCATGCACAAGATTTTCCTCACTTCTCTGAAATATTTCATTTCAAACTTCCTAAACAAGTATTTTTTTCAGCTCTTAAATATATTGGATTAATGGACCCATAAAAATTATTTCATCCATGTGTAGTAGTGAAATGATGAAATTTAAATCATTGTACTCCTTCTAGTAATAGTAGTGATCTAAATCAATTTGTGTGAAACTATTATCTTATATGAATGAGTTGAAATTCTAGTTCCACTAACTTAGTGATTGTTTCAACCCATGGAGACTTTTTTGGAGTTTACACAGCAAGAAAAAGTTCCTATGATCCTCAAAACTAGTATTTTGTTTCATATAGATTTATTCTTCTAAATCCCCATAAAGAAAAGTCATTTTCACCTTAATATGTTCTATATTTAAATCTTATGAAGCAACTAAACTTAGAACAACTCAAATGATAGTATGTTTAACTACCAAATAGAAAATTTCAGAATATTCAATTCCATAATTTTGCTAAAATATCTTGAAAACTAGACTTATCTTGTACTTCTTACTTCCATCATATTCATTTTTTAATCAGAAGACCCACTTATTCTCAAGTTCATTATTTTTATGTGGTGGTTACACTTACTTCCAAGTGTTATTCACATGTGGTGAATCTATATTATCCTTAATAAACAACTCCCACTCATTTAAATCTCTGATTTTAGACCCTTATTTTGGGATTTATGGTTCTTCTACATTCATTAATGGAATGAAGTTCAAGTTGGCTCTATACTTGTATACTGATCATCTGACTCCTTTTTACCATCTCAATTATATATACGGATATATTCATTCTAGAACATAAGTCTTCGAAATTTTATCCTCTAAAAATCTACACTGATCTAGACCAATTATATATCTCTCTGAAACATCCTATTCTGGTCTCACTCTTTAGATTTTTGTCCTTCCCCCTAAACATTCCTCTGAAAATTGTGAACATATAGTAATTTCAGAGACATCTGAATTATATAGAATTTACATGCTTCTAGTGCCTTCATTCAAATCAACTTTAATTGAATTTGATTCTATAATCTCAACTTCCTTTAACTTCAAGTCTAGATCCTTCCACAAGACCTTCCTATTAAATAGTTAATTTATACTTCTAATGACTTTCTTTTTATCATCCTCCCAAAGTCAAAACCTAAAATATTAATCGTCATATCCTATGATGAAACATGCATGATATTTAGAGTCAATATTATGTATATCATTATAAATAACATAAATATATGCTAGACTTATAAATACCTTGAGGTGAGATAAATTTGATACTTTTATTATCCACGTGGTTTTTGATAATTCTTGTACCATTGGTGTTGAGGGGCTCTGATTGATCAAATAAGCAGTGGTACCAACTACTTCCACCTAAAAAACCTTATCCATCCCTGAATGTTGTTTTATACTATGCACCCTTTCCATAAATGTTTTATTCTTCCATTTAGTTAAGACACTTTACATAGGAATTCTTGGAATAATCTTCGCATTACTAATGATCATGTGTCTATAGAAGTTCTAGAAACATCTTCTGATGTACTCACCTCTATTGTTTGATCTAAAGCATTTCAACTTAAACATTATTTCCCTGTCAACCATATATTTCCATTGTATGAACACTCAAAAAACTTTAGATTTATATTACAATACGTATATATATACTTTATTCATAAAGTTTTCAATGAAATCAATAACATATTATGATCCTCTGTGAGATTTAACTAAGGTAGGTCCCTAGAAATCTATATGCACACGTTCTAATATTCAGTTTTTTGGAATTATTATAGTAATATTAAAACTCACCTTTTACTACTTCCTAAGTATACAACTCTCACAACTCCCAAATTACAAATGTTCTATCTTCAGCATACCTGTCTCTACAAAAAAAATCAAACCTTTCTCCCTGAAGTTCCCAATTAGAAAATTCTATAGATCCAAACTTCCAATTGATGAAGTTTTAGAAAGTGTAGTTTTTACTACCCTTCTAGTAAACTACAATGTGTCTTCCTTTACACCTCTATCTATAACCAAGGATCCTCAAGTGATTTACCACACTCCATCAGAAAAAAAATCCATGACCAATTTCATCCAATCATTCTACTAAAACCATATTCTTTTGGAGGCTTGGAATATATTTGACCCCTTTTAGATCAAGGACACTATCATTATTCAAGAATATTTTCACACCCCCCAGCCCCACCCCAAAATGTCAAGAGCTTCATAATACACTAGATGAACTCTTCCAAAGTTTCTAGATACTTTATTGGTTATGCATCCCTTCTCACCAATATAATATAAAGATACTCCAGAATCTATGATCTAAAGATTATAATGTTTTATTAAAATTCATGAGTAGAATACCATTACTTTATCTGGTTAAATTCATTGGATTTAATCCTTAAAAAGATTTTCTATCTAAATTTCCTTTACATTTGCAAAAATATTTTTGAGATGACCCCTTTTACCATAGTTCCAGTACACTGTGATGCATCTAGTAGATTTACCTCTACTCATCTCTCTTGAATTTACTTCTAATCACCTTTTACTTCTTCAATTAGGATATGTTCCCTTATCCATTCTCATTTAAAGAATCATTATAATATGTATAAGTTTCCCCCCTCCAGAGCTCTTTATCTAGAATCAAGCACTATATATCATCAAATATAAAGTCTTCATTTCTAATGGAGTTACTTACTACTACTACCATTCCCTCCTATGATTATTTTAATGATGTAAATAGTAATATCATCCATACATCATCTATAATTGTTACCTTCATAGATTAAGGATGGGTCCTAATTAATTTGAAGTCATTCACATGATCGATAGTAGATATTTCATCTAATAGCCTCATATTGAATAGTTATTGCATTAAGCACACCTTATTAAGTATTCCAGGATTCGCATACTTGTTTTTCAGGTCTGATATTAACTCCATTGTAGTCTTATTTTCCTATATGTTCAAATCCAAAAAAAATTTAATGACATCCTCACAACTCCTAACGCCTTTCTATCTTTCTTTTCCCATTAATCATTCTCTATTGAATGGGACTTTTCACCCTCCAATAAAGTTATAGATATTTATGGATGAGATAATGCTCTATTTCCATCCTTAGATAACTAAAATAACTTCCATAAAATTTTTCAATATGGACATTTCTCTCTTCCAACACCATCACCTTCCATTGTAATAAATCCTATTGAATTAAGAATAGCGTCTGAGAAAGTGAGAATGTTAATTGATTTTTTATTGAGTAAAATATTAAACCTATGATAATATCTCTCTACTACTATTATTATAACTATTTTTAATTTATATAAATTTTAAAACACTCAAAATTTAGCACCAAAATACCACACTAATGAAAAAATGTCACTGGTAAGAACCCTCTGAAAGTTCAGTGCACCAAAACTTGGAAGAATATACTTCACCCAAATCATCACACTGAATCCAATGGACACTCAATCCATATTTAATATTACTTTATAAAAATTAAATAAAATAATAAATGAAATAAAGTAAAATACACATTGGTTTTACATGGTTCGACTTTACATCCTACAACCATAAGAGAAGACATTGCATCTTTCATTTCATTAAAAGTACAACGTACAATAACTATGACTTGTAAGCCACATATATCACTACATCGAATTATTTTGAGACACCTCATCAAATAGGTATCACACCCTTTATATAGAGATTCATTCCCTATCATTTGGTTGTATCAAACACTTACATTCTCAGTTTTCTATCTATTGCATTGTGCAACTGCTGATTCCATATTAATCACTTTGGATTGACCACCGATCACTGGTAAATTGATCACCATGATGACATCCATTAGAAGTTTATGAAATCCTAGAAACCTCACTTCCACACAAATAAATCCTACAACCACTATTCTAAAATAGGCTAAGGGTCCTCTAAATATTCTCTTTCTGGTGAACTTACTCTAGTTTGAGAAGAGTCTTCATAAATCCTAACAGATCATTCCAGTTCCCTTTATAGCTTGAGTATCACTAATAATTTTCTAGAGGAATCAATTTTCTTATAACTATGAATTTTGGAATTTATATTTATTTACAACACTATAAAGGCTCATGGGGTTATGCTTTGTGATTGGTTAAATGTGTATTAAATTTATGAAACTCATAAAGTTTCTCTAAAAGTGTTTTAGAGTTCAAATAAAAGGAGTTTTGGATGGATGTTCACAAGGTATTGTATATTATGTGATACAATATTTAGATGATAGATTTTCCAAAAGGAAAATTAGAATATATCCAAAATACTTTTTTGATATAATTTCTCAGGTTGTTTTATATGATATGATATAAGGTTAAATGACACAAAGTCTGTGAAACTTTAGTGTAAGCGAGAGATTGATGGGGTTATTCCTTAAAACCATATATATATATATGATCTTTGTATGTAAATATTATAATAAATGATATTAATATTTTATATGATATTCCTTATATAAATAGAGGAAAGTTGTACTGATTCATTTGGGAATATCATTCAATATGATGTGGTGATACCGTAGCCACTGCCCATGTCTGATGTAGAGTAAAACATGAGAAATCATAGGGTAGTTAATCATATTTTATGATTCCCATTATGATTATGATTGATCTGGGTATTTAAATTCCAATTTTTAACATTAAAATAATCTTCCATGTAAGGTTATCATTATGAAATTTCATATAGATAAAATATATAAGGGTATTTTCTTGGTCGATGGTTACAAAGAGTTGTAACCAATGTGATTTACTCATACATTTCATAATTTATGATTTAATTATATAAAAACTAATGGTTAATCCTCAAATTATATATATTTAGGATGATACCATTGATATTGAGGTACCCTAGACTTACACTTCCAAGTCTGGTGCTAAAACACATACTTTACACATTGTTTTTTATACCAAGTGAGGCAATTCAAGCTAAACATAAATTTATTTTACATAATTTCTATACACTAAACATTACATATCACAATAACCTCACAATCCCAAGAATGAATGGTTCAGTGTCTTTAAGTACTAATTATATAAAAAACTTGTTCTACAATACTTGTAAAATTTTCTCTATAATTGAATCCCTTTAGACTTCTCATATGTTGTACTCATATTCATAACACTAGGAATATAATCATAAGAAATAGGTGATAATAAATTCTCAATAAGGGAAAAAATAATCAACATGTCATCAAGGGTAAAATCATAAGCATATGAGAAAACATGGCTAGGTGATAAATATCTTATTAAAAATAACATATAACAATAAGATTTTTCCATAAGCCATGACAGAAAAACATGTAATCTCAGTTGAACAAAAATTTACCATAGAATAAGAGTGTGATATAATAAACATGATCCATAGATCATAATCATAGAGATATGAAAAGAAATATGGCATAAACATAGACCTAGGAAATAGAAATATTGTGAAAAAATTTAAGATAAATCATGTCCAAGAAAAATATTGTTAAAAAACCAAAACACATTCATGTCCACACAATCATGTGAACAAATAATAATGTTATCATTTCTATGCACTATGATGTGAACAAAGTATAACGTGATCATGTCCACGAAAAAACTTTTGAACAAATAATATTGTGATCATATCCATGTATAACATTGTGAATAAGTCATATTGTAATCATTTCCACACATAACCTTGTGAATAAAGAATATTGTGATCATGTCCCGACACAACCTTGTGAACAAATCTTAAAATTATAATTTCCATACACAACCTTGTGAATAAATCATAACTTGATCATGTTCTCACAAAATATTCTTATTTAATGAGATATAAAAACCTAAATAATAAATTTAAGGGATATATAGGACCCACCCATCAATCATCCATACATATGTGTTCCATTTGAAATCAAACATTAATATTTCAAACATCACTTAATAACCCCATTGAAAAGAGATAGTTTTCATAAATAAATTCATATAAAATTTCACAAGTCATCTAGATAAAGAATATATATGGTATTATAGAATATATATTAAGTGTAACATAAGGAATTTAAAATTATTTTTACATAGATGTAAAACACCCTTTTAAAATTATTAGATAAATCACTTTGAAAAACAATAAAAGTATCCCTTTTAAATGCTTTAAAACTCCTTAAAAATATTTTCATTAAAATGAAATAATTTTGATCTTGATAAATCATTTTAAAAATTACCCTTTAAAATCAAAAATTGGTTTTAGAAAACAAATTTTATAAAGGAAAGATGCTTTTCAAATATTTCTTTAAGAATACATAAAAATATAATTATTTCTTAAAAACTAAATCCTTTAAAATACATTTTAAGATCAATATTTCTTTTCTATAATCAAACTTTTAATTTTGAAAAATATAAAAACATTTCCTTTTATTTTAAAAATAATTAAAAATTAAAATCATTTGAGAAACCTTTTTAAAACATGGAAAGGAATAAATCTAAATAATAATTCTCACAACATAAAAGTAAACCATAAAAGAGTTTATAAAAAACATTTTTACCATAGTCATAAAAGAAGAAGTTAAGGGCCACATTAAAAAGACATTTTCAAAAAGGTGAAGTGAAAACATTTGAAAACTTTTACTTTCAAAATGAATATCTAATAATATATATTTGTAAAAGGTATAAATGTTTTTCTAAAGGAAGTGTGGATTGGAAGATAAAATGTACAATTAGGAATGGAAAACCCTTTTCAATATTTTTAAAAATACCTTTATTAAAACCCACATCATAAAGAGAGTGATAAATATTTCATTTGAAAATATGTAAAGGGAAATTTAAATATCATAAAAAATAAATCATATTTGGATTGCATAATAAGAAAGTAGAATATTGTATATAAGAGTGAACATGGGAATGGAAGAGAAAGTGCTCATTTATAAAGAATGGGAATTATTCTTAACATCATCAAATTTTATGAAGAAAAAAATTAATCAATGTTTTTACCAAGAAAATAAGGATGAAATTAATTATAATATCATCATATAATATAATAAAACCATATTTTAAAACCATATTCAAAATGGAAATAATAATTCTATAATAAAAGAAATTGAGTCAAGAAAAAACACTTTATGGATTAAGAAACATTTTAATAGAAACACATTGAAATAGATAGCATGAAATTGATATTAAAATACCATTAATATAATATAATTCATTATATTATATATTTAAAATAAATTATACACACCGTTTAAATAAAATTGAGTTTATAAAACCAAAAATTTCTCAAATAATGTAAATTGACCCTTACATTGTCATTATCTTTCAAATTAATAACCCATGAAAGTTGAAACATGAGATGGATTTGTAAAAAATTTAGATTTCATGAAAAATTATGGTAAAATAAATTCATGTCCAATATATACACCACAAAATGGATACAGGTGGTGGATATGCATTATATATCAATGAAGAATAACCGATATACAACAACCCTTACAGTTTATCCTGCTTAAACAAATGTGCTCTAACCTACTTTATAATAAAAATAACAATCATAATCAATTATTCATAAATTTATTCATACTAATAACCCTTTAAAATTTTATTTATAATATTTTATTACAAATATATTAGTTAGTTATATTTTATTTTTATAATCTAATGTTATTTGTTTTGATTTTTTGTTTAGAACTAATTTCATAATGGCGGTGTGGGTTCTTATTTATTGATTCAAATATAATGATTTTTAGATCATTATAGTTACTATAATATATGTTTTATAATAATTTATAATTGTATAATTTCATTTCATAATTATTTTAGTTATGATTCATGATGGTGAAGTCGATGATGAGCTTATTTTGTTAATTTATAATGAACAAAAAGGTGGTACAATAATAATAGGTTAAATATTAATATAACCTTTGTAGATATATAAATTGAACATTATTTTCTCATTAATGTATAATAAAACTATTATTTAAGTTTACATATTCATCCATTATAGTAATTTATATCATTGTTCAAGTAGGTGGTAAAACTGACCCAAACAAGAACAAACCATAATCTATGGGTGAGTATGGTTAAGAAAATAATTTTTTTGAATATTATCATTATTAAAAAAATAATGATATTATTTTGAGTTATTAATTTATTTAATAATATTTTAATATATTTAGATAAATAATAAAATACTATAGTGAAAAACAAATTGCATCACTTTCATGGAGGTGGTAGTCCACACATACATACGGGCGACACATTCATTTTTCATAGATCCAAAGAAATATAGGAAATGTTTTGTTATTATAGGATATTAATTATGTTATAAATATAATATTAATACTTTAAATATTCTTTCATAACCAACCATGTAAGGTAGTGATAAAAAATCAAGTAAATCGTTTATATAGGTGGCACCTCGCACATACGCATGATGATGACTTCATTTTTCAAATTGTTTTAAAGGAAGGTAGAAAATGAATATTTCATTAGTATAATAATATTTAAATATATAAAAAATATTTATGTTATAAAATTTTCATGGATATAATAAGTTTGAGTTTGTATAAGAAGATAAGAATTAAGAGTGCTCAGTTGAGAACATTACCTCTCCCTTTGGATGTTCTTCCTTGGGTAACACATCAATGCTTCTTAGAATGGTCTTTTGGAAAGAACAAGGATTTTAATACATAGTAAGATATTTTATTATATCCTATTGTAATGGCATGTGGCTCCTCGGTTGGTTAAATTTCTAGTTTTTGGTTTTTGAGGTGTTCTGGAGGAGTCTTGGGGAGGTTTTGGTAGTCTTCAGTGGAGGATGGAGGTTCATCAGAGCTATTATAGGGAATACATTCCATGTGTATTTTACATGATGTGAACTAATGTTTCATGGATTGTACATATGGTGAGTTCACAACTTATAAATCATGTGAGGGTGAAGTCGTGAAATGGGTTACACATCACATAAGTGTAATTCCCAATGTGTATTAAATAAAGGCTGAGGTGACATGTTTTTCATCAAAATCTATAATTTTAGGAAAAACTGAGGTTTACACATCATATAATGGTTACAAGACGTTAAACCTTCAGGATTCCATGTTTTAAGTTCTTTTTCCTAGATGAACTTTTATTCATTCGGCCGCACCTCCTTCTCTCTCATTTTAAATAATTATTATGTGCCCTGAGAGGATATTTTATCCCCCTTCCTTCTACTTTTATTTTTTAGTTCCAATAGATCACCATTGGAAATATGTTGTGATTTATTTTTATTTCCATGTGGTTTTCTTCCATTCTTATCTTGGGGATTTGTTTTGGTGATTTTTTTGGTTTAGGGTGTGAATTGGGATGTGTTTTGATGATCATTAGGTGTGGTTTAGGTTGATTCATGTCTTCCCATGTGTGATTTTGGTTTGCGTGTGTTTATTCATTGCCCTGTAGTGTGCATAGAGTCATCAAATATTCTTTGAGGTATGGAATCCCTCATTTCTATTTATTATGTATATTGCAGGGGTTTTTTTGTTCATTTATGGGTTATGGTTTTGATGGATTAATCAAATATAAATAATTTGATAATTAAAATTTAAGGGGAAATAGGGAATGATTCACATGTTTTTACAAATTTTATATGATTGTGATATTGTGATTGTATGGGCTTGATGCCCCTCTAAAAATTGTGGTTGACGGGGGATTTTTTTGCGCTGGATGAAATATGTGTTGTGACTATTGTATTTATTATTATTATTCTTATGTCACCCTAAAATGTAAATTGGATAACCACTTATGTTTTTCTAATGATATGGTTTCCTCAAGATTATGTCTTATGTGATAACTCCTCTAAAATAAAGAAAAATGTGATAAAAGAATCTTTATCAAATTTGTAAAATGATCTTGATGGGTTGTGAGGTGTTTCTATGCTTGTTTGATAGCAATATGTGTTTGTGATGTGATGTGATGTTGATGTGCAATTGAGGCACATGGTTTTGATGGTTTGATGTCCATACTTTTGGGGTTGTGAGGTGGTGGTTGTTTGGTCATTCTTTTGGGGTGGCGGAGTGATGGTTGTTTGGATATACTTTTGGGGAGGTGATGTGGTGGTTGTTTGGCCATGATTTTTGGGTAGTGATGTGGTGGTTGTTTGGTTGTTCTCTTGGGGTAGTGAAGCGATGGTGTGATGGGGATGATGATCTATTGGTGATGTGCGGTTGATTTCTGCTATATTTCCGGTTAGTGATAGAAAATTAATTAGTTATTAATGATTGAATGGTTGGGGTTTGGTTTGGTTAATGGTATTGAAATAGTAAATTAACAAATAAATGATGGGCTATATTGTTAAATATGGATTATACTAAATAATTAAATGAATGATTTGTATAATGGGAATTTATTGGTAGTGTGATGTGTCTTGTGGTTTGTTTGGTGTTATGAATTTAGTGGCGGCAGTGAAAGTGTGGATATTGTGAGTTGGTTAGTATTTGGTTGTGAACCCATAGGTTAGGATTGTGTGTGGCTATATATATAATTGTATATTCCTTTTTATTTCTACACTCACCCCACCCATGTCAATCACTATGTGCTGACACCCACATAGTCACACATGGGGTGTTTTTAATGACATTCAGTGAGGATGACAGATGGTTGAGTACCTTGTCTTTCCTGCTCTCTCTTCTAGGAGGGGTAGGTATTGCAAATGTTGTGATGTCCATAGATTTTTTAGTTCATTATATGGTGGTTGTGATAACCCATGTGTCTATGGTTTAGATGTGATGGCCCAGGTATTTTTGGGTGAGATGTGATATGACCATGGTTTTGGGGTGGCTTATGGTGGGGGTCGTGCACAGTAGGAGGAGGGAACAAGGTTGATTTCTTTCATGTTCATGAAACCCTACTTCTATGGTTATGGTTTTCAATGTGTGATGGCCCGGATGTTTTTGTTAAAGATGTGATGTGGTTGTGCTTATGGAACGGAAAGATCAGGTGTCTACGAGTGTGATGTGATGTGATCCTACTTGTGTGTAAGTGGGGTATGAAGAAGTGATAGGAGCATCATAACATACAAAATTGGGGTGTGAGAGAAATATACCAATAGGAAAGAGGTGTGGGGTACCCTTTATTTATGTGACTCATGTTATATTATATTACTTGGTTTGTGTTATTTAGTGAGCATGCCCTGGTGAGGTTGGGATGGATAGTTTACCTGGTTAGGTGATGTGGGTTTTCTTGTTTTCTCACAAGTGAATTAGTATTCTTCTTTCACATGTTCATGAGAGACATTAGTTTTCCTACTGATTATACCTATATTCCCAGCCTAAGTATATATAAATTGTTTTCAGGTTTCTATGAAGATTATATAGACCATTCTTGACATTACTAACTCAGATATTTGGATAGTTGTTGTGTCACTACTTTAGCATTGCTTTTGGGTATTTACTTTTGGTTAATTTTATCTGTATCTATTTTATTTATACATGCATTGTGGGATGTTTTTTGCTTCTTTTATTTTATGACATGGAGTTTTTTGTGAATAATTCATCTTATCTACCAGTCCTAAATTATTATAGAGGGTAATCTCTCCCATTTCATGAGATTTTTATACCCTTAGTGTTAGTCACCAACCCATGGCCTACTAGTTGTGGAACTCAGGTGTCATTATCTCTCTCCTTTCATTATAGTATCTTTGGTGAGAGGGGTTTATGAAAAGGTGGTATTAGAGATGGTAGTTGAGAGATATGATGGAGTTTAGAGTTAGGCACAGTGAGGATTTCATGGGTTGATATGGAAACAGTGATAGTTAACCTTGGTTCATGACATAGGACAGGGAGACTGGCTAGGACATGGGATTTTAGGCCCCCCTATGATCCAGTACAAGGAATTTGATCTTATTGAATAACCAAGTGGTGTGGAATTGTTTATAGGTTAAACACCTAGTATAGGTACATGCATCATGATGACTTGTGTTCTTGTTTGAATTGGGTTGTTTTATAAAGTTTAACATGAATAAATCAAATTAAAATGAATCTAAATGAAATTACATACTACCAGGATTTGGAAATTATTTCTCTATTTTTAGTTATGGCTCTTTTTCATTATCAGTGTGTGGCTCAAGAAGTTAAGTTTCAACAATAAAAACTATTTTATTTTCATAGGGTTGATTGAGGAGAGGAGGTTGAGGCATGGTAGATGGTTTTTTATGATTTCCAGTAGCAGGATTTGGAGAAGTATGAGGGTAGAGTTTCATATGTGGAGATAGAGGGCTAGCTATAGGATCTCAATATCATTTTTAGTTTGATTTGGTCCCTCATGGGATATTGGGTCCCTTTGAAAGTCAATCAGATTCTAGGAGATGTGTATCATTAGTGGACACTATATCTTGGAGAGTAGAGGGTGGTAGATGTTTCAAGGGTTAACTTTTAAAAAGAGTTCCAAACAAAGTTCCTTTCATTGACCATGAAGGTAGTAAAGAGGTAAGATATTATTTATCTTCAATAGAGGAGTATGATAGTGTGGGAGTTGGGAATCAAGTTTAAATACCTTTTATGTTTTTTTCTAGATCTTCGCTCAGATGACAAGTCTCGCGTGAGATTTATTGAGGAGGCACTTCATCCTTCTATCCAGTATGTAGTTACTCTTTTTATGTTACTAATGTATCTGGAGGTTCAAAAGAAGGAAAAGGTGATCAAATAGATGCAATTGTGAGTAGATTTTCCATGATAGGGGAACAAGTAGGGTTTCTCAAGGAGAAGAGTTGTTGGTGGTAGGTCTCAAGAACTAGGACCTTCAAGGTTTTGACCAGTGGGTATTTGACCTCAGTAGCTTCCTTTTCATATTTTTTTAGTTTCATTAGTTTCTATGATTCTCTTGGGGAATTTTTTATAGTGTATTTTGATTGTAGGGTTCATTTACATCACCAAAATTATTACCCAATGGTTCCCCAAGATCTGTTTGGTGGAGGTGTAAAGGTTCAGCACTAGGCTCAGTAGAAGTTTCCAGTGAGACCATTCCA
Organism: Viscum album; assembly: GCA_963277665.1. Taxonomy (NCBI): domain Eukaryota; kingdom Viridiplantae; phylum Streptophyta; class Magnoliopsida; order Santalales; family Viscaceae; genus Viscum; species Viscum album. The sequence goes on from OY728136.1 coordinate 55,202,719, forward strand.
GCAGCAGGGGCAGCATGCTTATGCTCTACCAAGGGGATATTGAGTAGGTAGAGGCATAACTTAGGGTGTTCCTCATGTTTAAGAACCATGACTCGAGTTTGTTCATCAACAGAGAGGTAGAGTATTTGGGAATGGTCAGTTTCACACAGTGGAGGGGGAAATTCCAAAGGGGATATAGATCATCATAGGTATGATTAGCTTATTTAGTACCATTGTTTGTGTTTTTTTTATTCAAAATATTTTCACTCTTTTTTTTTCACCCGCTCTACCTTGTGCTTTGGGACTAGATATAGAGATCATTTCCATTATATAGCATCCCGTCTTTTTATAACATAACTTTCATTTCATTACACGGAACTGAGGATCTTTAAGGTTTAGTGTCTTGGAAACAAGGAACATAATACATGAAAAGAACATAAAACATTCTTCTTAAACACTTGAAAGGCTTCTCCTTAAGTTCATCCTAGGTTCATTACTGCATCTCATAACCTGGGGACACACATCAAAAGAAAGGGTGAGCAGAAGGCCCAGTAAGGGAAACAAGATAAATATTTGACATGTGAACTTGAGATACTTCAATAAGGACATGAAAAGAACTTTAAGGCATGAGAAAGAAATCATGAGATACATCATAATAAAAATAAAAATTTTCATAACTTGAAGATGTGGCTAAAACATTTAGTATTGAAAATCATTTCGTTTCACCAAGGTCCATCCCCAAGGTGTCGTTAAAAATTACCAAGGTTATTCACCAAGGCGTCGTTAAAAATGGTCATCTCTAGATATTAAGTCTTTACCCAATGCATTGGAGCGCTATCTGGGCACACCCTTGACATGTCTTTATTATCATGTGATCCACATATATCATCATCAATCATTTCATAAACAACCCATATAGCATAAAAGAAATGTGTTTCACTTCATAATCATAACGTTTTAAAAACTCCTTTAAAGACATGATCTTTATGTCACTTTAAACCCACGGAAAGGGGAAGCGGGTTTCATGTATGTAAATCCTAGAATTTAAAATAGGAAATTTTGATATATATTTGAATACCCTTGTAGAAATAAGAGCTTTGAGTATTCACTTTATAACATAAAATAATTTTGAGAAAAGAGAGAGGCATTTTGAGACGAAAATTCTGCAGCATAACGGCTATGTTACAAGGTTTTAGAAGACATTTAAAAGAGAGGGAACATGGGTCACTCACTCATAAATGATCCATAAAACAGTAGGGAAACATAATATAAGGGATTTAAGAACATGGTAATGAAATTTTAAAGATATACCATGTGAAATGAAAAACATGGAAGTGAGACAAAAATAAGATTTCTCTTATGAAAATTCGGCAGCCTAACGGCGTCACTTAAACTTCAATAAAAAATGATTTGACAAGATCAAATAGGGTCTCTCATCATATGATCATAATAGATCAGTATGATAGATATATAGATCATACCCCAACATAATAAAAATGAACTTGAAAGACTTGACATCAAAATAGAACTTGAAAAATGAGAAGGGTGAAAGAATCCCTTAAAAATTTGGCAGCCTAACGTCGTCACTTAAACTTCAATAAAAAATGATTTGAAAAGATCAAATAGGGTCTCTCATCATATGATCATAATATATCAGTATGATAGATATATAGATCATACCCCAACATAATAAAAAGGAACTTGAAAGACTTGACATGAAAATAGAACTTGAAAAATGAGAAGGGTGAAAGAATCCCTTAAAAATTCGGCAGCCTAACGGTGTCACTTAAACTTCAATAAAAAATGATTTGACAAGATAAAATAGGGTCTCTCATCATATGATCATAATAGATCAGTATGATAGATATAGATATCATACCCCAACATAATAAAAAGGAACTTAAAAGACTTGACATGAAAATAGAACTTGAAAAATGAGAAGGGTGAAAGAATCCCTTAAAAATTCGGCAGCCTAACGGCGTCACTTAAAATTTCATAAAACAAAATGATGAGAGTAAGAGGGGATCTCTAATCATATAAACATGAAAAGGGAAGTAAGAGGAATATTAAAGAACATTCTCTCACATAAGAACATGGAGCATAAAAGGAATGACATAAAAGAGATTACATGAAAAGAAAGAGAGAGGTCGGATCCCTTACCTTAAAACGTAACTCTTAAAACTCAAAGGTTTGGACCTTGAGGGCTTGGGGGAACCTTGGGAGGACTCCTTGGGAGGTAAGGAGACCAGAACTTCGTTGGGGTAGAGTTGGGAGTGAAAACTAAAGGAGGAAAGGGTGGGTATTTATAGGGAAAGTGAGGGGACAAGGCATTAATGGCCAAGGGACACCTCACAAGTGCTTTTCTCAAAACCATGTGCTCTCCCTTGGCATTTACCATGGAGTTAGGCCACATGGGGCCCCCAAAACAATAATTCATCACCCTTGGCCGGAAAACCCTTAAAATATCTCATGACATCATCATGACACAGTTATGATGTCATTAAACATACTGAAACCCTAAAACTGCATTTTTACTATTCACTGAAAAATTCATCTTACTTAGAAAAATCCCAAAATTTCACCTCAACCAAATATCGATGCTCTAATTAGATTTATGAACTCCATTTTATAAAAATAATTTTCTAAATATTTTTAATTTAATTTTTAAATAAAATAAATATTCATCGAGAATTCATTTTTTTCAGAAAATCCCCAAAAATTACCATAACATAATATCGATGCTCTGGGTTCAAAAATAAAGTCCTTTTTTATAAAAATAATTTTCTAATTATTTTTAATTAAATTTTTAATTAAAAAAACACTATTCACCTGAAAAAACTAATACTTGGCTAATAATTTATGAAACCGTTATTTACCCATTTTATTGAATCTCATTACTTAATCAAGGTGTCTAAATTATATTAAAACTTTATTTGAGTTAAATTACTAATCCATTTGGTCACATTACTAATCTTAAGCGTAAAATCACTATTCATAATTTACTATTCATCAAAAATTAATTTGATCTTATTAGACTCCAAATTCCTTACTGAACACTTTTGTAGAAGACCATTTTTTGAAAATCATTACACATCATTAATTATTTAGGGTTTACATAAATATTTTAAAATATCCCTTTATCAAAATTCATCAATAAAATACATCCTAAAATTATCCGGACATTTGAAATTTCACAAACATCACTAAAGGAAGAAATCTCAATTTATTCATCCCAAAGGATTACACAAAGAAGCTAGGGTCTCGTCACATAGCCCCTTATAACACCAGCATATGACCTAAGTGTAAGGTGTGCTATGGTGAGAGAATCTGAGGGAGGATCAGATAACATTGCCCTAGTAGTAATCTCTACTAACTTGAACTTCTCCCACAGGCGTTTCCGTTCAAGCTTGACACACTGGAGTTCGTCTTGGTCTTGGTCCAAAGCGAAGCCCACAGATGTTACCTCCTTCCCAAGCTCTGATAAGTGGGCTTCATAAGGTTCGGGTCTACTGGATGAAGCCATCAACTCCTCTTTCTGCATTAAACATTAACATTTTATTAAATCATTAAGAGTAAGTTAATATACTACTCAAAAAGATTGGGTCGTTACATTCTTCCCCCCTTAAGAAATTTCGTCCCCGAAATTTATACTTGAGGCCTAGTCGAAAAGGTGAGGGTACTTTTGCTTCATTGTTTCCTCAGGATCCCAAGTCGCTTCTTCATATTTATGATTCCTCCACAACACTTTCACAAGGTGGGTAGTCTTGTTTCGTAGGACCTTGTCTCTACGGTCCAAGATCTCCACTGGCTGCTCCTCATAAGAGAGGTCATGTTCCAGTTGTACCACCTCTGGGTTCAGTACATGCGAAGGGTTGGGTATGTACTTCCTCAAGAGAGATACATGGAAGACATCATGAACTTGAGCTAGGTTCGGTGGAAGTGCTAGATGATAGTCCATTGCTCCTATGCGATCAAGGATTTCATAGGGTCCAATGTACCTAGGGCTGAGCTTCCCTTTCTTCCCAAACCGCATGACTCTCTTCCATGGAGAAATTCGAAGGAAGACTTTGTCACCAACACCAAACTCCAAGTCCCTTCGACGATTGTCAGCATAGCTCTTCTGCCTACTCTGAGCAGCCTTTATGTGTTGTTGGATGGCATGAACCTGTTCTGCCATCTCTTGCACAAGATCAGGCCCAAGAAGCTTTCTCTCACCAGTTTCATCCCAACAAATGGGATTTCTACATCGCTTTCCATACAGAGCTTCATAGGGTTCCATATGAATACTCGAATGGAAGCTGTTGTTATAGGAGAACTCAAATAATGGGAGGTGTTGATCTCATCCACCTTTAAATTCCATTGAGCATAATCTCAGCATGTCTTCGAGTGTCTGAATAGTCCTTTTAGATTGGCCATCAGTTTGAGGATGATAGGCCGTACTAAAATTCAATTCAGTATTCAGATCATGTTGAAGACTTCTCCAGAATTTTGATGTGAATCTTGGGTCACGATCAAACACGATGGATAGTGGTACCCCATGCAGCCTTACCACTTCCTTCACGTATATCTTGGCAAGCTGATCCAGAGAGAAATCTTCCCGAATAGAGATAAAATGGGCTGTCTTGGTGAGACGGTCCACAATAACCCATATCGCATTGTTTCCTTTGGATGTTTTTGGGAGACCAGTTACAAAGTCCATAGTGATATTATCCCACTTCCATACTGGTATGGGTAGCGGTTTTAATACCCCCTTAGGAAGTTGTCGTTCTACCTTTACTTGCTGACACACCAGGCACCTTGTAGTGTAATCAGCAATCTTCGTCTTCATGTTATCCCACCAATAATGATCATGAAGGTCTCTATACATCTTAGTGCTTCCCGGATGTATATAGAAAGTAGATCTATGAGCTTCATCCATCAGTTCTTTCTTTATCTCCGGAATAGATGGAACACATAGTCTTGTACAAAATTTCAATACACCTTCTTGATCAATATTGAAATCAGGGAACTTCCCATCTTTTACAGCCTCCAACTTCTCCTACAGAAAAGGATATTCTTTTTTAGCCTTCTTGATCTTCTCTAGTAATGAAGGTTGAGAAATCATTTGGGATAGGGTTGATGATGTCCCTTTACTTATAATTCCCATGTCCAGTTTTACTAGATCTTTAATCAAGGGGTCTCCTAAGATCCTCATTATTGCCAGAACAACAGGATCTTTCCTGCTTAACGCATCCATGACTTTGTTTTCTCTTCTAGGGTGATAATGAATTGAACAATCATAGTCTTCAATAAGCTCCAACCATCTCCTTTGTATCATGTTCAATTATTTCTATGTGAAAATATACTTTAGACTTTTGTGGTCAGTGTATATATCACATTTCTCCCCATAAAGATAGTGCCTCCATATCTTTAGAGCAAAAACAACTGCCGCCAGCTCTAGATCATGCGTAGGATAATTTTGCTCATGAATCTTCAACTGTCGAGATGCATAAGCAATTACCTTGTCATTTTCCATGAGGACGCACCCAAGCCCTTTCAGAGATGCATCGCTAAAAATAATGAATCCTTCTCTGATAGAGGGTAGTGTTAACACAGGTGCAGTAACCAATCTCTTCTTCATCTCTTGGAAACTTTCCTCGCATTCCTTTGTCCAGATGAACTTAACCCCTTTTCGAGTCAACTTGGTTAGTGGATTAGAAATCCATGAAAAGTTTTTCACAAACCTCCTATAATATCCCGCTAAACTAAGGAAACTACGAATCTCAGTTACTATTGTGGGTTGAGGCCACTCCTCCACAACCATTGTCTTTGTAGGGTCAACCGAGATTCCTTCATTGGTTACGATGTGCCCCAAGAAAGCCACTTGTTGTAACCAAAACTCACACTTGCTGAACTTTCCAAAGAGCCTCTCCTTCCGCAGAGTTTTCAAAATAACCCTCATATGATCTTCATGCTCCTTATGACTTTTTGAATATATCAAAATATCATCAATAAAAACTACCACAAAGTTATCAAGGTAGTTCTTAAAGACTCTATTCATCAAATCCATGAAAATAGCAGGAGCATTAGTCAAGCCGAAGGGCATAACAGTAAACTCATAATGCCCATATCTTGATCGGAAGGCAGTCTTTGGAATATCTTCCTTCTTCACCCTCAGTTGATGATAACCAAATATAAGGTCAATCTTGGAGAATAATTGAGCCCACGAAGTTGGTCAAATAAATCATCAATTCTTGGAAGAGGGTATTTGTTCTTCACTGTGATCCCATTCAATTCTATATAATCAATGCATAGCCGCATTGATCCATCCTTCTTCTTCACAAAGAGAACTGGTGCTCCCCAAGGAGACACACTCGGATGGATAAACCCCTTCTCCAACAAGTATTGGAGTTGTTTCTTTAACTCTTCTAGCTCCACATTTGCTACTCTATATGGAGTCTTTGATATCGGTTGAGACCCAGGTACGAGTTTAATGGAGAACTCTACCTCTCTTTTAGGGGGAGGTCTAGGTAACTCCTCAGTAAATACATCCATGTATTCCTGAACAATTGGAACATCTTCTATTGGTATGCTCCCTTTTCCTTCTTCACCATCACCGATTAACTCCATAAAGAAAGCTATATGAGGTGCTTCTAGATAGGGATCAGTTCGGTATATCTCTCCTTCAAAGATAACTGTAGGTTGTTTATTCAAGACTATTGATATTTCCTTACTTCTGCATTTGATCTTAGCATTATACTTTGAGAGCCAGTCCATCCCTAGTATAACATCGAATTCCAACATGGGAATGACTACTAGATTTGCGATAAGATTGTGCTCACTAAAGTAAACACTAGAGTCTCTAAACACTGTTGATGCATGGATAATCCCACTTAGAGTCTTGACTGACAACTCTACCTCAAGCAATTCCAGGATTGATTCGATATTCTTTGCAAACTTGGAGGAAATAAAGGAATGCGTAGAACCAGAATCAAACAAAGTAGTTGCTAGTTTTGAGAGGACAACAAGAGTACCTGCTACCACGTCATTCGGAGCTTCAACTTCAGTTGTTGTGATAGCAAAAGCATGACCTTTCTCCCCCGGCCTTTGCTGAGGTTGATGGTGATTCCCCTCCACTGCCCTTGGATTTGGATAGAGATTAGCATAGTTCCCAAGCTGTACACACTTGAAGCAATGGACTTTGGGTAAGGTCAGAACCATCTTTCCTCTGTCATTAGTGTTGGGGAGTTGAGTCTTCTCCTCACTACGACAATTCCGAGCAATATGGCCTCCTCTTCCACACTTGTAGCACTTGCCACTTCCGTTCAAGCAGTTCCCCAAATGGTTCTTCCCACATTTATTGCATGTGGTAAGTTGCATTTGCTTCCCACCTCTTCCCTGGTCAAAAGTCTTCCCTAAAATGGGCTCCAAAGATCTCTTCTTTTCATTTGATTTATGAGACCACTGTATCTCACCAAACTCTAGCTTGACTTTCATTGCACTCCACACGATCTCCTCATAACTATCGTAGTCCCGGTTGGATAAATTCTTCCGCAGGTGAGGTCTCAGCCCACTGAAAAATCTATCAACCTTCCCACTTGGATCCATGACAAACTAGAGGTATATCGTGAAAGTCGGGTGAAGTTCATCTCATAGCTTCCGACAGATTCGTTCTCCTTCTACTTTAGCTCGAGAAACTCTTTCTCCATTCTCGTTCTCATGGAATGAGGTAAATACTTGTTAAAGAATATTCCCCGAAATTCTTCCCACTCCATAGCTTCCATCTCTCCTCTATGATTATTGTTTTTGACCAGTGACCACCACTGGTTAGCTTCTCCCTCAAGGCGATAAATAGCAAGGGTGAATTTTTCTTGTTTCGAACAAAGGAGTACAGAAAAGATCTTTTCAATGGAGCTTATCCATTGTTCCGCAACCAAAGGGTCAGTAGATCCACTGAATGATGGTGGTCGTTGACGCATGAAGGACACAACAGAGTGTTGTTCCCTTCGTGGTGAGGTCGGCCTCTCATCTTGATTCAAGTTATTACTCATAACTTGAGTCAGTTGGTTCATCATTCGCATGAATGTTTCCATTTCGGCTTCCATCAGAGGGTCGTCAGCACATGGTGCATTGCAGTCACCATCGGCACAGTTCCTCCTATTGCCCGCCATTTTCTAAAATAATAAAACCTTAGTAAGAAACTTATATCATTTATGAATCTTTTAACTAAGACTTCATGCTTAGACAATTACACTTCTCTATAATTCCTTCATAATGATTCATAAAAAGCTTGTGATTAACCAAACATATCCCCTGGGAGTGTCGTAACCAAGAGTGCAGCAAGGCCCGTTATCGTGCACCAGTTCCCATTCGAGTCTAGCTCAAAGCGGTGTTTTCAGGTTTTACCCCTATGTACATCTGTGCCAGAGCCGCCTCTACCTGCTCGTATCCAGACAGAGATGTATTTGTTTGATAAACCACTTACTCAATACTTACCAAAATACCAGCAAGTTTTCCTATATTTAAACTTTTCTATAGGGTTCCTCCTAAAGTTTTTATATCCTAATTTCCACAAATAACTAAACCATCCTTTGATACCAACTATAGAATCCCTTCTTTTTATAACATAACTTTCATTTCATTACACGGAACTGAGGATCTTTAAGGTTTAGTGTCTTGGAAACAAGGAACATAATACATGAAAAGAACATAAAACATTCTTCTTAAACACTTGAAAGGATTCTCCTTAATTTCATCCTAGGTTCATTACTGCATCTCATAACCTGGGGAAATACATCAAAAGAAAGGGTGAGCAGAAGGCCCAGTAAGGGAAACAAGAGAAACATTTTACATGTGAACTTGAGATACTTCAATAAGGATATGAAAAGAACTTTAAGGCATGAGAAAGAAATCATGAGATACATCATAATAAAAATAACATTTTTCATAACTTGAAGATGTGGCTACAACATTTAATATTGACAATCATTTCGTTTCACCAAGGTCCATCCCCAAGGTGTCGTTAAAAATTACCAAGGTTATTCACCAAGGCGTCGTTAAAAATGGTCATCTCTAGAGATTAAGTCTTTACCCAATGCATTGGAGCGCTATCTGGGCGCACCCTTGACATGTCTTTATTATCATGTGAGCCACATATATCATCATCAATCATTTCATAAACAACCCATATAGCATAAAAGAAATGGGTTTCATTTCATAATCATAACGTTTTAAAAACTGCTTTAAAGACATGATCTTTATGTCACTTTAAACCCATGGAAAGGGGAAGTGGGTTTCATGTATGTAAATCCCAGAATTTAAAATAGGACATTTTGATATATATGTGAATAACCTTATAGAAATAAGATCTTTGAGTATTCACTTTATAACATAAAATAATTTTGAGAAAATAGAGAGGCATTTTGAGACGAAAATTCTGCAGCATAACGGCTATGTTACAAGGTTTTAGAAGACATTTAAAAGAGAGGGAACACGGGTCACTCACTCATAAATGATCCATAAAACAGTAGGGGAACAGAATATAAGGGATTTAAGAACATGGTAATGAAATTTTAAAGATATACCATATGAAATGAAAAACATGGAAGTGAGACAAAAATAAGATTTCTCTTATGAAAATTTGGCAGCCTAACGGCGTCACTTAAACTTCAATAAAAAATGATTTAACAAGATCAAATAGGGTCTCTCATAATATGATAATAAGAGATCAGTATGATAGATATAGATATCATACCCCAACATAATAAAAAGGAACTTGAAAGACTTGACATGAAAATAGAACTTGAAAAATGAGAAGGGTGAAAGAATCCCTTAAAAATTCGGCAGCCTAACGGCGTCACTTAAACTTTCATAAAACGAAATGATGAGAGTAAGAGGGGATCTCTCATCATATAAACATTAAAATTTAAGTAAGAGGAATATGAAAGAACATCATTTCACATAAGAACATGGAGCATAAAAGGAATGACATAAAAGAGATTACATGAAAAGAAAGAGAGAGGTCGGATCCCTTACCTTAAAACGTAACTCTTAAAACTCAAAGGTTTAGACCTTGAGGGATTGGGGGAACATTGGGAGGACTCCTTGGGAGGTAAGGATACTAGAACTTCGTTGGGGGAGAGTTTGGAGTGAAAACTAAAGGAGGAAAGGGTGGGTATTTATAGGGAAAGTGAGGGGACAAGGCATTAATGGCCAGGGGACACCTCACAAGTGCTTTTCTCAAAACCATGTGCTCTCCCTTGGCATTTACCATGGAGTTAGGCCACATGGGGCCCCCAAAACAATAATTCATCACCCTTGGCCGGCCAACCCTTAAAATATCTCATGAAATCATCATGACACAGTTATGATGTCATTAAACATACCGAAACCCTAAAACTGCATTTTTACTATTCACTGAAAAATTCGTCTTACTCAGAAAAATCCCAAAATTTCACCTTAACCAAATATCGATGCTCTAATTAAATTTATGAACTCCATTTTATAAAAATATTTTTCTAAATATTTTTAATTTAATTTTTAAATAAAAGCACTATTCATCGAGAATTCATTTTTTTCAGAAAATCCCCAAAAATTACCATAACATAATATCGATGCTCTGGGTTCAAAAATAAGGTCCTTTTTTATAAAAATAATTTTCTAATTATTTTTAATTAAATTTTTAATTAAGAAAACACTATTCACTCGAAAAAACTAATACTTGGCTAATAATTTATGAAACCGTTATTTACCCATTTTATTGAATCTCATTACTTAATCAAGGTGTCTAAATTATATTAAAACTTTCTTTGAGTTAAATTACTAATCCATTTGGTCACATTACTAATCTTAAGCGTAAAATCACTATTCATCAAAAATTAAGTTGATCTTATTAGACTCCAAATTCCTTACTGGACACTTTTGCATAAGACCATTTTTTGAAAATCATTACACATCATTAATTATTTTGGTTTTACATAAATATTTTAAAATATCCCTTTATCAAACTTCATCAATAAAATACATCCTAAAATTATCCGGACATTTTAAATTTCACAAACATCACTAAAGGAATAAATCTTAATTTATTCATCCCAAAGGATTACACAAAGAAGCTAGGATCTTGTCACATAGCCCCTTATAACACCAGCATATGACCTAAGTGTAAGGTGTGCTATGGTGAGAGAATCTGAGGGAGGCTCAGATAACATTGCCCTAGTAGTAATCTCTACTAACTTGAACTTCTCCCGCAGGCGTTTCCGTTCAATCTTGACACGCTGGAGTTCGGCTTGGGCTTGGTCCAAAGCAAAGCCCACAGATGCTACCTCCTTCCCAAGCTCTGATAAGTGGGCTTCATAAGGTTCAGGTCTACTGGATGAAGCCATCGACTCCTCTTTCTGCATTAACCATTAACATTTTATTAAATCATTAAGAGTAAGTTAATATACTACTCAAAAATATTGGGTCGTTACACATTCCCCTAGTGTTTAATACATCATTCAGAGGCCAGGCTATCTTGTTTGATATGTGTTGGGGGTGTAGTCTAATGATGGGGTCACATCAGTCTCATGGGGACATTTTCTTTCTATAGATTCATCCATACGATGTTATTCTCTATATAGACTAGTTGTATTCCTTGTGTTCTATTATCGACTACTTCTAAAGAAGAGTCATGTTCATGAATGTGGATGGCCAATGTTTGGTTTTCATTAGTGAGCAGATTTATCTAGTGGGCGGTCGACTTGTGGATCCCATTATTTTTTTATAGCTAAGTTTTCGATGGAATTAGTGGATACTAGGATAGTGGATGTCCCTAGGGTCATTAGGTTGTTTCTTGATGTTTTCTAGGAGGAGGTTTTGATGTTACCCACTCGACATAATGTCAAGTTCATGATATACTTGCAGCCTGGTGCTTCTCTGAATTCAATGGACCCTTATCAGATAGAACCTTATGAGTTATGGTAGTTGAGGATTTAGATAGATGATCTAATGAAGAATGGTTTTATCTAGCCCAGTGTGTCATCATGGAGTGATCTAGTGTTGTTCTCCAAGAAGGAGGATGGTAGTCAGAGGTTGTGCATAGACTACCAGTGGTTAAATCAGGTAGCGGTCAAGAACCATTACCCTCTTTCGAGGATAGACCATCTAAGATGGGTGATTATGTTTTCTAATATCGATATGTAGTGTGGATATCACTAGTTGATGGTGAAGGAGGAAAATATCTCAATGACTACCTTCAGATGCAGGTATGGGCACTTCGAGTTTATAGTCATGTCGTTCAGTGTTATGAACACACCATCCATGTTTATAGGGCTTATGAACTCTATGTTTCATGACTTATTGGACTAGTTTTTCATTGTACTCATTGATGAATTTATCTAATTGAAGTCATAATAATAGAATGTTGATCATCTCAGAGTTGTCTTGTAGGTTATTAAACACCACCAACTATATGGAAATTTTTCCAAGTGTATATTTTGGACATGAGAGGTGCATTTCCTTGTGAATTTCTTGTCTCAGTAGGGTGTGGTATTAGACCCATCAAAGGTTTAGGTAGTTGTTTCTTAGTTGGAACCCAAGAATGTGGCAGACTTTCATATTTTTCTTGGTCTCATGGGCTATTATCATATATTTGTGCCTAATTTCTTTCAATTTTTAGCCTCATTGATAGCATTGACCAAGAAATACCAATATTTTGTGTGGAATGACCAATTCTAGGCAGTGTTTGGTTACCTAAAGGGGAAGTTTTTCATTTCTCTAATCCTTCAGTTTCATGAGGAGAATGTGATGTTTGAGGTGTTTTTTATGCTTCCTGTCTGGGATTAGGATGTATGTTGATGTAGCAGAGGGCAGTGATCTCTTATGGGTCTAGGAAGTTATTTCCCTACAGTCATAACTATAACATCCATGATCTGGAGCTAGCAGTGGTTGTGTTTTCACTGAATTTTTTGAGGTATTAATTCATTGGGGAGCACTTTGTGGTCTTCACGAATCATAAGAGATGAAGGTATATATTTTCTCAGTATGATCTGAATGTTTCAGAAGTGGATGTGGATGTAGTTTCTTCTGGATTATGATTTTTATATCTTTTACACCTCAAGAAAATATAATGTTGTTGCTAATTCCTTGAGCAGGAATTTAGGGAAGGATGTTGTTCGAGAGTCTAGGGATGCTTGGAGAACAATGGAGGAGTTGTAATCCTTACACTTAGATTCAAGGGTGGATTATGGTATAGGATGTTTGTTTTATATGATGGTGTAGTCTTATTTGATGAAATGGTTAGAGGAGTCTCTGTGGAGAGACTCAGAGGTGTAGGTGATGCATAATCGTGATTAACATAGTGATGTTCTAGAGGGATGGTTGGGGACGGTAGAAAATGTATGTTGTTTTGTGGGAGGTTTTTTGTTCGGATAGTGATGTATAGGGGAGTCCTTAAAGAGTTTTATAAGTCAATTTTGTAAGTACACCAAGGAATTTCAAGATGTATCATGGTTTGAGAATGCAGTTTGGGTGGATCTTGATGAAACGGTAAGTGGTGAAGTTTGTGGTAACGTGCTTGATTTTCCGATAGGTAAAGGTTAAGAATCATGTTCCTGGTGGTTTTTTATAGACCTTGGATGTTCTAGAGAGGAAATGGGATGAAATATTGATGGATTTCATCATAATTTTACCCCAAGTTCAGGGAGGATATGATGCTATCTGGGTGATCATGGATTAGTTGAAAAAATTGTCCCACTAATTAGCAGTCAAGCAGTCAGGCACAGTGGATTCTTTGGCTAAGATGTATATGGATGAGGTGGTGTGGTTTCATGGATTTATAAGCTCCATTGTCTCATATCAAGATGCATGTTTTATATCGTAAGTATGGAGGGTATTACAAGATTATTTTGGAACTCGGTTATGCCTTAGCATTGATTTACACCCTCATATGGATGGGAAGATGGAGCAGATTATCTATACATTGGATGACATATTGTAGGCGTGTTCCTTAGACTTTGGTGGATCTTAGGTATGACACTTTCCCTTGGTTTACTTTTCTTATAATAATATGTATCACTCTTGAATTTGCATGTCTCTGTTTGAGGCTTTGTACAGGTAACTATTTCATTCTCTATTGTGTTGGACGAAGGTTATGGAGGTGGCAATTCTTGGACCCGGTGGGGTACTGAGCACAATAGAGAAGTTTCAACTTGTTCATGAGAGGATTAAATTATTTCAAGACCAGAATAATTCTTATACAAATTATAGGATTATTCCCTTTGAGTTTGAGGTTGGGGACCACATTTTTTGGAAGGTTTTCCCTCAATGTGGGCAGTATAGGTTTTGCAAAGGGAGTAAGCTTTCTACTAGTTTTTTTGGGCCCTTTGTGGTGTTAGGTTAAGTTGGTGAGGTGGCGTATCAGTTTGTGTTTCCACCATGGATGGAGAGGATCCATGATGTCTTCCAAATATCTCATCTTTGTCGTTATATTCATGATGACTCCCATGTCATTAACTATAGAGGTTTGGATATCAAGGATAACACAATGTTCATGGAGTGGCCGATAGAGATCTAGGATCTCCAATATAAGGTTTTGTGTAGATAGACCATTCATTTGGTTTATTTATTGTGAGTCATGGTGTTCTAGAGGAGAGTACTTGGGAGAAATATATGTAGATGTGTTCCCATCACCCAGAGCTTTTTTTATTTTTACTTTTATTTATTTTACTTATGATGTGATGTTTGGATCCTTCTATTTTATGATATGTGTTGTTTTATCTTGATTTGGTGTGTGTTGTGTGATGTGTGATAAGGTTCTAACATATGAAAAACGGAGGACCTATTTTCTAATTGAGATGCATTAACTGTGATGCAATTAAACATGTGCAAGCGAGTCAGTGCAACTGAGAGCAGATAGTATCTTGACATGGAGGATGGAATTCCTTGATTCGTATGATTGGGATAACATTGTTAGTTGGTTGTAGTGGTTGTTGGTTTGTGCTACATGGAGTTTGATATATTTTTGCAGTATTTTTGAGGTTATATGGTTGTGGTGATGTGTTTTTGTGGTGATGAGGTTGTGTGAGATGTTTTGTGGCCATTTGGTTTGGCATGTTTGGTTCATGGTGGAATTTTAGGTATGAAGATATCCTTGAGAGGTATCTTGAGGGGTGGTTGCCAGAACCCCTTTCATTATAGAATTTTTTTTATTCTTGAGGGAAATAATCATTTGAGAGGTATATTATGTAACAACTCATGCATCCCCAGTCTATTACTTTTCCAGTTTTGGATGTTACAGGTGTTCCAAAGGAATCTTGAGGAGGTTTCATGTGTTTTTTTTGTGGTTGTAGGTGCAACAGAGCTACTGTAGGGAATACACGGTGTGTATATTTTACATGATGTGAATTGTTGTTTCACATCTTGTATAGCTGGTGAGTTCACAGCTTGTAAATCAGTTAATGGGTAATCCATGAGATAGATTAGAATTCATGTAATTAAAATTCACAATTTGTATTAAATAAAGGCTAAGGAAACATGTTTTTCAGTGAAAGATTTAATTTTTAGAAAACCTGATGTTTACACACCATGTAATGGTTATACGATGTGAAGCCTATGGGATTCCAAGTTTTAAGTTCTTTTTATAAGTTGAACTTTCATTCATTTGGTCACACCTCCTTCTCTCTCATTTTTATGAGACATAGGTTACCCAAGAGGATCTTCTAGCCACCCTACTCCCTCTTTTTTTGTGGTTCTAGTGGATCTCCATTGATGATCTGTGGTGAGTTATTCTTCTTTACCCAAGGTTTTATTTTGTTCTTATCCTTGGTATTCTCTACAAAAATTTTATTTTGGTTTGGTATATGATTTTGGTTTTGTTTTTATGATCTTTGGGTGTGGTGTAGGTTAATCCATGGCTTCCCATGTGTTGTTGTGGTTTGCGGGAATTTCTTCTTTGCCATGCGGTGAACAATGAGACAACAAAGCTTCTTTGAGGTATGGAATGCCTCATTTATCTTTATTATGTATCATATGGGAGGGGTTTTATTTTTTTCATCTATGGGTTATAGTAGTGTTATCTTAATCAAAGATAAAAATTGGTTAATTGAAATTGAAAGGGTAAAGGGGGAATGATTTGCATGTTTTTATAGATTTGATATGATTATGATATTGTGATTGTATAGGCTTGATTCCCTGCTAAAAATTATGGTCATTGGGGGATTTGTTTATGTTGGATGACATATGTGTTGTGACTTTTACATTTGTTGTGATTTTTGTGATATCACCCTAAAATTGAAATTGGATAACCACATATATTTGGCTAATGAAATGGATTCCCTAGTATTATGGATTATGTGATAACCCCCCTAAAATAAAGTGTAATTTGATAAAAGAATCTTTGTTAAATTTGTAATATGATCTTGATGGGTTGTGATGTGTGGTCATGTTTATGGGACGATAATATGTGTTTTTGAGGAAATGTTTGGTTGATGTGTGGTTGGGGAATTTGGGGCTTATGGTTTGATGGTCATTATTTGGGGGGGAAAGGTGGTGGTTTTTTTGTCATGCTTTTGGGGCAATAGAGTGATGGTTGTTTGGCCATGATTTTGGGGTGGTGAGGTGGTAGTTTTTTGGCTATGATTTTAGGGAAGTGAGGTTTTGGTTGTTTGTCCATGATTTTGGGGTAGTGATTCAATAGTGTGATGGGGATGATGAGCTAATTTTGATGTGTGTTTTCTTTGTGCTAGATGCCCAGTTAGTGATGGAATAATCAATTGGTTAATAATGATTGAATCCATGGGGTTTGGTTTAGTTAATGGGGTGGAAATGATAAATGAACAAATAAATGATGGGTTTTGTGGTTAAATATGGATGATGATAAATAATGAAATGAATGGGTTGGATAATGATAATTGTTTGGTATTGTGATGTGTCTTGT
Source organism: Viscum album (assembly GCA_963277665.1). Taxonomy (NCBI): domain Eukaryota; kingdom Viridiplantae; phylum Streptophyta; class Magnoliopsida; order Santalales; family Viscaceae; genus Viscum; species Viscum album. Next base: position 55,219,592 of record OY728136.1, read on the forward strand.
GGTTTGTTTTGTGTTATGAATTTAGAGGTGGTAGTGTGAGTGGGGATGCTATGAGTTGGTTAGTGTTTGGTTGTGAACCCATAGGTTGGTCTTGTGTGTGGCTATATGTATATATTTTTATATTTTTTTTTATTTCTATATGCACCTCAACCACATTGATAACTATGTGAAAACACCCGCACAGTCATACGGGGTGTTTTTTCAGACATTTCGTGAGGAGGACGGATGGTTGGGTAACCGCTCTTTCCCACTCTCTCTTCTAGGCAAGTTAGGCATTGCACAAGCTGTGATGGGTAGAGTTTTATTAGTAAATTAGATGGTGGTTGTGATAAACCAGGTGTCTTTGGGTGAGATGTGATGGCCCAGGTGTTTTCAAGCGAGATGTGATATGACTATGCTTGTGGGGTAGCTTATGGTGGGGGTCGTGCATGGTAGGAGGAGTGCACGAGGTTGATTTCCTTCATGTTCATGATACCCTACTGCTCTATTTATGGTTGTGGATGTGTGATATCCCATGTGTTTTCAGGAGATGCGTGATGTGTTCATTCTTGTGGGGCAGTAAGCCCAGGTGTATATAGGAATGATGTGATGTGATTATGCTTGTGGGTCAGTGTGGTATATAAAAGATATGGGAGTGCCAGGATGTATGGCGTTGGGGTGAGAGAGTGTCATACTAAAAGGAAATATATGTGGGGTACCCTTTATTTATGTGACTAATATTATATTATATTAATTAGTTTGTATTATTTGGTGAGTATGATTTTTTGAGGTTAGGATGGATAGTTGACCTGCTTAGGCACTCTTGGTTCTTCTGTTTACTCACGGGTGCAATAGCATGCTTCTTTCACATGTGCACGGGATACTTTGGTTTTCCTACTGAGTATACTTGTATGCTCACCCTATGTATATATAATATTTTTTCAGGTTTCCAGAATTATTAAATGGACTACTCTAGACAATATTAGCTTGGACCTTTGGATAGTTGTTTTGTCACTTCTTTAGCATTGCTTTTGGGTATTTACTTTTGGAGATTTTATCTGTATCATTTTTATCTATACATGCATTGTGGTATGTTTTTGGTTTCTTTTATTTTATTTCATGGATTTTTTATGGATGTTTCATATTATATTTATATCCTACATTATTATAGAGGTTAATGCCTCCCATTTCATGATATTTTTATACCTTTTGTGCTATTCGGGGACTCGGGGCCTACTGGAAACAGGACTCATGGTCATTATCTCTCTCTTTTAATTATTATATCTTTGGTGGGAGGGGGTCATGAAAAATAGGGTAAAGTTTTTTTATCTAAATCTTTGTAATGTGGATAGAAATTTTCTGGAATTGATCTCCTTTTATAAGTGAAGAAAATGACATTTTCAGAGTTACTCATTACTTTATAATAATATCATGGAACTATTCCAAGTCAAAAGGCTCCAAAATAGAAAGTAATTGATTATGGGATAGGTTAAGGTATATAATACCTAAAAAATTATTTGGTTACATACTTTAAATATGTTTCTAGTCTTTTACCATTAGGTTTTTAACTTTTACCTTTTTGGTTTTTTCCTTACTAACTAGTTTTTACATAATTTATTAATTTTTTACTAAAAATATAAGATAACACATCTTAAAAAAATTATGTTATGAAACGAAATTTAGAATACATTTAATCTAAATCAATTTATAAAAATGTGAAAATTTATTTTTAAATTAAAACATATAGAGATAGAGAGAACTATTTTTGTAAAAAAAATGATGTTTTAACCATTAAGTGTTCTTAATATTATATAATGTTAATTACCAAATAAATGAGTAATAATATATTTTTACATATGTTTAAGAATAATATTATATTCATTATATAAAATATATCATTTAAATTTATTAGATAAAAATTACACAACATTAATAAAATAATTCTTTAAAAATAACTCTGGCACTATTACCATGGTCCTTAACTTTAATCTTAGTAATCAAACTTTTATGCCTAAAAATGATATTGAAATTATTAAATAATATGAAAATTTTGATCTAAAATATGAAATCAATTTTTTATATTTAATTTATTCTATTTATAAAAAATATTTTTTAATATAAGCGAATAAAAATAGTTTTTAGAGTAAAATATTACTTAAGATTTTAAAACATTAAACATGGTTTTTGTAAATTCAACATATTATTTTTAAATGATTTATTTTAATTTTTAAATATATAATTTTTATATAAAAATGGTTTCAAAAACTTTTAATTCATTATTGTATTATGATATTTTTATAAAAGTGATGGTAATGGCATAATCAGTATTTTTTCACTATTCACCTAAAAATCAATTATTTTATAAAATATTAAAAAATATATAAATTAATTTTGACCTGATAAATTAAAAAATTAAGTTCATTTTACAAAGTTAAAATTATAAATTTTATAAATTTTTCTTATAAATGAAAATTCAATGTATAAAGAAAAACTATTTTTATTGAAAAATGCCCTTTTAAAATTTTATGTGTTTATAGTCCTATTTTGTATGAATTTCTAATTGATTACAATATTTTTATTCACTATGGGTTTTATTATTCTTAAATTTTATTAATAATATTCATCTAATTTTTCATATCTTGTTTTAGTTTAGGTTTTTTTTTGGAGAAATCTATCGAAAATAGTATTAATTTAGATAAAAATATATTCCAAAATCTCAGGGTGTTATAGAGATGGTGGTTTGTTCTTGACCATGCATTTTGGATGATACTCCAAAATATCTCCTTCTCCACCTACATTGTCTTTCATGGGATACAATCATATCATGGTATGTATGAGGGTTTTGGCCATACAATAGGTTATTCATTCGGCCCATGGATACACCATAGAGGAGAGAGTCTATTGACCACCTCTTATGGGTCTTTATCAAACATGTGATTGAAGAAATTTGTTGTCACTATTTATATTTAAAGGTACACAACATTATTTATTTTATATATATTCATGTTTTTGAGTTTCATACATGGTTGATCTGGAGTTTTTTTGTTTTTTATTACCTTCTACTACTTTGAGAAAGTGTCCTTAGATCCTTAGAAAGCCTTCAAGATATTCCTACAAAACCCATTAGTATTTAGTCACTTAAAGACTAAAGAACATTTCATAATGTTTATGTGATCTTGTGCAATATTTTTTAATGTAATATATATTAATTTTCTCTAGGTGATCTGCAATGGGGTTATTTCAAAATCAATCAATCAATGATGGTTTTCTGTGTGTTTACCAAGCAAACAAAGTCCATAACCATACCTAATTCTCCCTAAACTGGACTAGCCAGATGAATCAAAAAAATTATTAATTAACCTCCTATTTCCCTAGGACTCACTGGAATAGTTTAATAATATAAGGTAACTTCCCTTGTATATAATCCAAGTGGTTTATCCTAGAATTGTATCCCCTATCCAATAGATAATGTATGGAGAAACCTACTCTCACTTGTAATCCAAGACAAAAGGAAGTATAGACAATTCCCAACTAAATGATAAAATATGATTAATAAAGTCTTACTGATAATACAAGAGGGAATGAAATATATTTTTAGCCTCCTAACTGATAAGGTGATAGATTATTTAACCTCATCCTACTTGTGATCCAAGAGGGTGTGACATACAGTTGAAACCCTCAACTGATAATATAATAGATAACTTAATCATATCATGGTCATAAGATAATAGGTTATTAAATAAATTCATAACCCTTGACTAATAATATGATAGATAACTTAAACTTTTTATACTCATAATCCAAGAGGGTATGACGTGTGATCATCATTTCTATGGCATCCCGCCTTTTTATTACATAACTTTTCATTTCATTTTACAAATAGAAGATCTTTAAACTCTAGTGTCTTGGAAAAAAAGGTACATAATACATGAAAACATAAAACATTATTTTAATCCCCTTGAAAATATTCTTAAAAATTTCATCCTAAGTACAATTATTTCATCTCATAACCTATAGACATTCATCAATGAAAAGGGTGAGCATAAGGCCCAGGAAAAAAACAAGTGAAACAGTTTACATGTGAACATGAGTGATAACAATAAGAACATGGAGAAAAGTGGAATATAATAATAATAACTTGAAAAATAACTTTAAAATTTGGATAAAAAAATTAATTTATAAATTTATAATCATATCACCAAGGTCCATCCCCAAGGTGTCATAAAAATTATCAAGGTTATTCACCAAGGTATTATAAAACTTTTCATCTCTAAAAAGTAATTTCTTTACCCAATTAATTGGAGAGATATCAATTTGAATCCTTAATATTCATTTATTTTCATGTTATCCACATATATTATAATAAAACATTTCATAAATAACCCAAAGAGAATAAAGTAAATGGGTTACATATCAAAATTGTAATGTTTTAAAAAGTGCTAAAAACAAGATCATTATGTCATTTATAACCCATGGAAAGGGAATAAGGGTTTTATGTATGTCAATTCCAGAATAAAATATATAATTTTTTATTTATTTATGAATACCCCTTTAAATTAAATAGGTTTTGGTATTCGCATAAATAAAATAAGAGAATTTCTTGAGAAAGAGAGAGAGATTTTGAGAGGAAAATTTTGCAGCATAACGGTTATATAACATGGTTTTAGAAAACATTAAAAAGATAGGATAAAAGGGTAAAACAATCATAAATAACTCATAATAAATTATATGGAAATAATAATAAAATAATATCACAGTATGTATATTTTAATTACATACCACATGTAAATGAAACTTGAAAGAAAAGAGAAGATGTGATTTCTTTTACGAAAATTTGGCAGCCTAACGGTGTCACTTAAAAATTCATGAATTGATGAGAGAAAAATGGTATCTCATCATATTTAAATAAAAAGGAAAGTAATAGGGATTCATAATATTATACCCCAACATATGAAAATGAAAATTCAAAGACATAACATAAAATAATTGTTGACTAAAAGAGGAGGGTGAAAGGTTCCCTTACCATGAAGAGTAGCTTCAAAAACTCGAAGGTTGCGACCTTGGGTGGGTATAAGGGAACCTTGGGAGGAATAATTGGGAGGTAAAATACCATAGCTTCATTGAGGAGGAATTTTGAATGAAATTAATGAAGGAATGGGTTTGTATTTATAGCCAAAGTGAGGGAATATTTTATTAATTTCCAAGAAACACATCATTAGTGGTATTTGAAAAACCATGGGCTTGACCATGGTATTTGAACATGGTATTGGATACTTGAGACACCTAATAATATATTTTATATTACACAATTTGACTAAAATTATTACATCATTATTACATCATTTATGATGTTATTAAACACATAGAAACTCAAAACTATATTTTTACTATTCACTGAGAAACAAAACATTTTATAAAAATATCATAAATTCCCCCTAACCTAATATTGATGATCTAAATTCAAAAATGAACTCCATTTTATGAAAATAATTTTCTAATTATGAGATATTTAATTTTTAATTAAAAACACTATTTACCTGGAAAAAAAACTAATACTTAACTAATAATTTCTGAAACAGTTATTTACTTATGCTATTATATCACATTACCAATCAAGATGCCTAAATTATATTTATACTTTCTTAAGTAAGATTACTATTTCATTAGTCACATTACTATTTATAAGGGTAATATTACTATTTATAATTTACTATTCACCAAAAAATAATTTGATCTTATTAGAATCTAAATTCCTTACTGATCACAACTATAGAAGACTATTTTTTGAAAATAATTTCAAATTATTAATTATTTAAAGTATAAAAAAATATTTTAAATTTTTTTTTCCAATATTCATCAATAATATGGAACTTCTATAAATTTATCCTATATTTATTTTGATATTTGAAATTCACAAAATTTGCCATAATAAGAAATAACAATTTTATTTATTGAGTGGTGAAATGGTGATAGAATCTTGGGGCGGCTTAGAAAACATTTCCCCTTATAACGCATGTATAGGACCTAAGAGTAAGGTGTGAAATGGTAATAGAATCTTGGGGCAGCTCGGAAAACATTTCTTGAGTGGTGATTTCTATCAACTTGAACTTCTCCCAAAGGTGATTATGTTCAAGATTAACATGTTGAAACTCATCTTGGGCTTGGTCTAGATCAAATCCCAGTGATGCTACCTCCTTACCAAGCTCCAACAGATGGGCTTTGTATAGCCCAAGTCTACTGGATGAGGTCATCGACTCTTCTTTTTGTATTAATTAACCATGAACATTTGTATTTATCAATAATAATAATAATGTTAAGAGTATAGTTTCCAACATTCATATTGACCAAAGGTCATATAACAGTCTAAACCCAACAGTCTCTTTTTAATTATACTCACTTCATTAATTAAAGGATATAGTTTTTTTGAGTATAAAATAAAACACAAATTTAGGAAACAATTATTATTCAAAAGTTTGGATCATTACATTCTTACCCCTTTAAGAAATTTCATCCCTAAAATTTCAAATCTTACCCTTAGAATAGAAAAGGTGTGGGTACTTCTGCCACATATACTCCTCTGGTTCCCATGTGGCTTCTTCACATTTTTTCTTCCTCTACAACACCTTAACAAGGCGGGTAGACTTGTTTCATAGAACCTTATCTCTACAATCTAAGATATACACCAGCTGCTCCTCATAAGAGAGGTCACGTTCTAGTAATACCACCTCTGAATTTAGTACATGTGAAGGTTCAGGTGTGTACTTCCTCAAGAGGGATACATGGAATACACCATGAACTTGTGTTAGATTTGGAGGAAGTGCAATCTGATAGGAAAATACTCCTATGCAATCAAGGATTTCATAGGGGCCAATGTACCTAGGGCTGAGCTTCCCTTTCTTCCCAAACCTCATGAATCTCTTCTAAGGTGAGATTTGAACAAATACTTTTTCACCAACACCAAACACCAAGCCCCTTTGAAGTTTGTCCGTATATCTCTTTTGCCGACTCTGAGAAGACTTAATGTGTTATTGGATGGAATGAACCTTTTCTATAATCTCATGCATAAGATCAGGACCAAGAAGATTTCTTTCACTAGCTTCATCCCAATAGATAGGATTTCTACATTGCTTCCCATATAGAGCTTCATAGGGTTCCATTTGAATGCTTGAGTGGAAACTATTCTTTTAAGAGAACTCAACTAATGGGAGATGTTGATCCCATCCACCTTTAAATTCCATTGATCATGTTCTCAACATGTCCTCAAGTGTTTTAATAGTACTTTCAGATTGGACATCAGTTTGGGGGTGATAGGCCATACTGAAATTCAATTCGGTACACATATCATGTTGAATAATTCTCCATAATTTTGATGTGAACCTTGGATCATGATCAGATACGATAGAAAGTGGAACTCCATGCATCCTTATCACTTCCTTCATGTAAATCCTAGAAAGTTGATCAAGAGATAAATCTTTCCAAATAGAGATAAAATAGGAAGTTGTGGTGAGATGGCCCACTATAACCCATGTCACATTATTTCATTTGGAATTTCTCAAGAGACCAGTGACAAAGTCCATAATAATATTTTCCCACTTCCATGCTGGTATAAGCAGTGGTTGTAATATTCATTTAGTAATTTATCACTCTGCCTTCACTTGCTGACATACCAGGCACCTTGTAGTATAGTTACCAATCTCCATTTTCATATTATCCCACAAATAATGATCATGAAGGTCCCTATACATTTTCATGCTTCTAGGATGTATAGAGAAAGTAGAGCTATGAGATTCATCCATCAGCTCCTTCTTTATTTCTAGAATAGATAGAACATATAGTCTTGTATGAAATTTTAGTAAACCTTCTTGATCAATATTGAACTTAGGAAACTTCCCATATTTCACATCCTCAAACTTATTCTATAACAAATGATATTATTTCTGAGCTTTCTTGATCTTCTCTAGTAATGATTGTTGAGAAATCATTTGGGATAGGGTTGATGATTTCCCTTCCCTTATAATTCCCTTGTCCATTTTCACTAGGTCTTGGATCAGCAGGTCTCTTTGAATCCTCATCATGGACAGAACAAATGGGTCTTTCCTACTTAAGGCATCAGCGACTTTTATTTCTCTTCTGGGATGATAATGAATTGAACAATCATAGTCTTTAAGAAGTTTCAATCATCTCCTCCATCTCATGTTCAATTCCTTTTTTGTGAATAAATACTTCAAAATTTGATGGTCTTTTATATATCACATTTCTCCCCATAAAGATAGTTCCTCTATATCTTTAGAGAAAAATGACCACATCTAGCTCCATATCATGCATAGGATAGTTCTTCTCATGAGTATTCAACTATAAAGATGTATAAGTAATTACTTTGTCATTTTTCATGAGGTCTCACCCAAGCCCTTTCAAATATGCATCACTAAAAATAATGAATACTTTTCTAGCTTGAGGGTAGAGTTGACACGGGTGTAGTAACCAATATCTTCTTAAGATCTTATAAAATTTCCTCACACTCCTTTGTCCATATGAACTTGAACCCTTTTTGAGTTAACTTGGTTAATCTATTATAAATTCATGAAAAGTTTTTCACAAACCTGCTATAATATCCCACTAATCCAAGGAAACTACAAGTCTCGGTTATTGTTGTAGAATGAGGTCACTCCTCCACAACCATTGTCTTTTCATGGTCAACTGTGATTCCTTCATTAGTTACAATGTTACTTGAGAAATCAATTTGTTATAACCAAAATTCACATTTTCTAAACTTTCCAAAAAGCATCTCCTTTCATAGAGTTTGCAAAATAACCCTTAGATGATCCTCATACTCCTCACAAATTTTGGAATATATTATAATATCGTCAATAAAAACTACCACAAAGTTATCAAGGTAGTCATTAAAGACTCTATTCATCAAATACATAAAAATAGTAGGTGAATTAGTCATTATAAAGGTCATAACAACAAACTCCTAATTATAATATCTTGATTGGAAGGCAGTTTTTGGAATATCTTCCTTCTTAACCCTCAATTGATGATAACCAGATTGAAGATCAATCTTAGAGAAGAATTGAGCCCCAAAAATTTGGTCTAATAAGTCATCAATTCTTTGAAGAGGGTATTTTTTCTTTACTGTGATCTCATTCAGTTCTCTATAATCAATGCATAGCCACATCGATCCATCCTTCTTCTTCACAAAGAGAACAGGTTCTCCCCAAGGATACACACTCGGTTGGATAAACCCCTTCTCTAAAAGATCTTGGAGTTGCTTCTTTAATTCCACCAGATCCACATTTTTCATACTATATGTATTATTTGATATAGGATAAGATCTAGGTATGAGTTCAATGGAGAACTCTACCTCTCTTTATGGGGGTGGTTTGGGTAACTCCTTAGGAAATACGTCAATGTATTCCAGGATGATGTGGACATTTTCTATCCTTATACTCTCATTTCCTTCTTTTTATTCATGGATAGACTCCATAAAGAATGATATAGGAGGTTCTTCTAGATAAAGATCAGGTTGATATATCTCTCCTTGGAAGATAACTATAGTTTTTCCATTCAAGAATACTGATATTTCCTTATTTTTTCATTTGATCTTAGCATTATACTTTGAGATTCAGTCCATACCTTATATAATGTTGAATTCCAGTATGGGAATGACTACTAGATTTGTGATAATATTATGCTCACTAAATTAAATACTAGAGTTTCTAAACACTTATGATGATTCGATAATCCCACCAGGAGTCTTGAATGATAACTCTACTTTTATAAATTCAGGGGTTGATTCTAAATTCCTTGAAAACTTAGAGGAAATAAAAGAATACGTAGAACCATAATCAAACAAAGTATTTCCTAGATTTGAGAGAACAATGAGAGTACCTTCCACCACATCATTTGGAGCTTCAACATCAGCTGTCATGATAGAAAAATTAAGACCTTTATTCCTTGGCCTATGTTGAGGCTGATGGTGATTCCCCTCCATTGCCCTTAGATTTAGACATTGATTGGAAAAGTGCCCAAATTTTCCACACTTATAGAATTGAACATTAGGTAGGGCCTACACCATCTTCCTCTTATCGTTAGTGTTGGGAAGTTGAGGCTTCACCTCACTATGACAATTCCACGTGATATGCCCTTCTCTTCCACACTTTTAGCACTTCCCGCTCCCAAGAAGGCAGTTCCCTGAATGATTCTTCCTACATTTATTACATGTGGGATGTTTAACTTTCTTGAATCATCTTCCCTGATCAAATATCCTCTCTAATATTGGATCCATCGATCTATTCTTTTCATTGGATTTATGAGACCACTTCATCCCACCGAACTCCAGTTTGACTTTCATAGCACTCTGCATGATCTCCTCATAGCTATCATAGTCTCGGTTGGATAGATTCTTACACAGATAAGGTCTTAATCCACAAAATAATCTAACAACCTTACATTGGGATCCATGAAAAAGCTTGATGTGTAACAATAAAGTATTGTGAATTTCATCTCATAGCTTCCAACAGATTCATTATCTTTCTACTTCAGCTTAATAAACTCCTCCATTTTTTTCTCATAGAATAAGGGAAATACTTATTGAAGAAGATCCCTCTGAACCCTTACCACTTCATATCTTCAACCTCCACTCTTGGAATTGTGTTTTTAATAAGTTCCCACCACTGATCAGTTTCTCCCTCTAAGTAGTAAACAGCCAAGGTGACCTTCTCTTATTCTGAATAGTGGAGCACAAAAAAGATCTTCTCGATAGAACTAATCAATTGTTCATAAATCAATGGATCATTATATTCACTAAAGGTTGGTGGTCATTTATTCATAAATGACTCAATATAATATTTTTCCCTTTATGGTGAAATCAGTCTCTCATCTTGATTCAATTTATTTCCCATAACTTGTGTTAGTTGGTTCATCATCCTCATGAAAGTTTCCAATTTATCTTCCATTGGAGGGCTGTCAGTGCATGGTCCATTGCAGTCACCATTTTCATGGTTCCACCTATTTCCTACCATTTTATAAAAGAATAAAACTTTAGTTATAAGCTTATTTAATTTACCAATCTTTTAACTATAAAGGATTTTTATGTCTTAACACTTTATGATTAAACATATTTTTCTTTAACAATAATTACATTTCTCTATAAATCCTTCATAAAGATTCATAAAAATATTGTGATTAACCAAAAATATCCACCAGGAGTATCAAAATAGGAGCGAAGAAAGGCCTATTTTCATGTACCAGGATACCCCGAGTCAAGATCGAAACTCCTTTTTAGATTTTTTACTCCTAGGTACATCTGTGCTAGAGCCACATCCACTTGTTCATATCCAGACATAGATTTATTTTTTCAGAAACCACTTACTAAATATTTCAAAAAAATACCAAGAATTTTTCCTATATTTAAACTTTTCTATAGGGTTCTACATAAAATTTTCATAGCCTAATTTCCACAAATAACTAAACTATCCTTTGATACCAACTATGGAATCCTGTCTTTTTATCACATAAATTTTCATTTCATTTTACAAACAGCGGATCTTTAAAGTCTAGTGTCTTGGAAAAATGGGTACATAATACATGAAAACATAAAAAATTATTTTAATACCCTTGAAAAGATTCTTGAAAATTTCATCCTAAGTAAATTTCTGCACCTCATAACCTGGAGACATACATCAAAGGAAAGGGTTAGGAGAAGGCCCAGTAAGGAAAACAAGTGAAACAATTTACATGTGAACATGAGTGATAATAATAAGAACATGGGGATAAATAGGAATATCATAATAATAACATGAAACATAACTTTAAAATGTGTCTACAAAATTTAATTTATACATTCATAATCATATCACCAAGTTCTATCCCCAAGGTGTCATAAAAATTACCAAGGTTATTCCCTAAGGTGTCATAAAACTTGTTATCTCTAGAGATTAATTTCTTTACCCAATGCATTGGAGAAATATTAGGGTGAACCCTTAATATATATTTATTTTTATGTGATCCAAATATATCATAATCAAACATTTCATAAATAACCAAAAGTGAAAAAAAGAAATGGGTTACATATCAAAATCGTGACATTTTAAAAAGTGCTTAAAAATAAGATCATTATGTCATTTATAACCCATGGAAATGGAATAAGGGTTTTTTGTAAGTAAATTATAGAATAAAATATATCATTTTTATTTCTTGATGAATACCCCTGGAAATGAAATATGTTTGGATATTCACATAAATAAAATAATATAATTTCTTGAGAAAGGGAGAGAGATTTTGAGAGGAAAATTCTGCAGGATAACGGCTATATAACATGGTTTTATAAAACATTAAAAAGAGAGGATACTAGGGTAACACACTCATAAATAACTAATAATATGGTATAGGTATAGAATAAAAAATAAATAAGATCATGGTATGGATATTTTAATGACATACCGCATGAAAAGGAAACTTGAAAGAAAAGGGAAGATGCGATTTCTTTTATGAAAATTCAGAAACCTAACGGCATCACTTAAAATTTTAGAAAATGAATTGATGAGTGAAAAATGTTATATCATCATAGGAAAATAAAAATGATAGTAATATGGATACATAATATCATACCCCAACATATGAAAATGGAAATTCAAAGATATGACATAAAATAAGTGTTGACTAAAAGAGGAGGGTGAAAGGTTCCCTTACCTTGAAGAGTAACTTCAAAAACTTGATGGTTGGGACCTTAGGGGATTGAGGGAACCTTTGGAGGACTCATTGAGAGGTTAAAATACCATATAGTTTTTTATGAGGAATTTTGAATGAAATTAATGAAGGAATGTGTTGGTATTTATAGCCAAAGTGAGGGAATATTTTATTACTTTCCAAGGGACACATCATTAGTGGTATTTGCATAACCATGGGCTTTACCATGGTATTTTCACATGGTATCGGACACTTGGGACACCTAATAACATATTTTACCATACAAAAGTTTACCAAAATTATTACATCAATATTAAATCATTAATGATTTCATTAAACACACTGAAACTCAAAACTGTATTTTTACTATTCTCTAAAAAACAAAACATTTTATAAAAATCTCATAAATTCACCCTAACCTAATATTGATGCTTTGAATTCAAAAATGAACTCAATTTTATAAAAATAATTTTCTAATTATGATATATTTAATTTTTAAGTAAAATCACTATTTACTTGAGAAAAAAACTAATACTTAACTAATAATTTATGAAACAGTTATTTACTTATGCTATTATATCACATTACCAATCAAGATTCATAAATTATATTTATACTTTCTTAAGTGAGGTTATTATTCCATTGGTCACATTAATATTCATAAGGGTAATATTACTATTCATAATTTATAATTCATCAAAAATTAAGTTGAACTTATTAGAATCTAAATTTCTTGCTGATCACAACTGTAGAAGACCATTTTTTGAAAATAATTTTACATTATTAATTATTTAAAGTATAAAAAAAATTAAATTTTTTTTTCCAATATTCATCAATAATATAGAACTTATATTGATTCATCCTATATTTATATTAATATTTGAAATTCATAAAATTTACCAAAATAAGAAATAAAAATTTTATTTATACAAAAGGATTACACAAAGTAACTAAGGACTCATTACATATCCCCTTATAATGCCTTCATAGGACCTAAGAGTAAGGTGTGCAATGGTGATAGAATCTTGGGGTGGCTTGGACAACATTGCTCAAGTGGTGATTTCTATCAGCTTGAACTTCTCCCAAAGGTGATTACATTCATGCTTAACATGTTGAAGCTCAGCTTGGGCTTGGTCTAGAGCAAAGCCTAGTGATGTTACCTCCTTCCCAAGATCTGGAAAATGGGATTCGTATGGTCCCAGTCTACTGGATGAGGTCATCGAATCTTCTTTCTGTATTAATTAACCATGATAATTTTTATTTATAAACAATAATCATAACATTAAGAGTATAGTTTCCAATAGTCATATTGACCAATGGTCATATAACGGTCTAAATCCAAAGGTCTTATTTTAATTATACTCACTTAATTAATAAAAGGATATAGTTTTTTGAGTATAAAATAAAACACAAATTTAGGAAACAATTATTATTCAAAAGTTCAGGTCGTTACATTCTTCCCCAATTAAGAAATTTTGTCCCCAAAAATTCAAATATTACCCTCTGAAGAGAAAAGGTGTGGGTACTTCTGCCTCATAGACTCCTCTAGTTCCCACGTGGCTTCTTAATATTTTTTGTTCCTCCACAACATTTTAAAAATGTGGGTAGTTTGGTTGTGTAGAATCTTGTCTCTACGATCCAATATCTCCATTGGTTACTTCTCATAAGAGAGGTCATGTTCCAGTTTTACCACCTCTGGATTTAGTATATGTAAAGGTTCAGGTATGTACTTCATCAAGAGGGATGCATGGAAGACATCATGAACTAGTTCTAGATTTGGAGTGTGTGTAATCCAATAGGACACTACTCCTATGCGATCAAGGATTTCATAGGGGCCACTGTATATATGGATGAGATTCCCTTTCTTCCCAAACCTCATGAATCTCTTCTAAGGTGATATTTGAAGAAAGAATTGTTCACCAACAACAAACTCCATGTCCCTTTGATGGTTTTTGGCATATCTCTTTTGTCGACTCTAGGAATCCTTAATGTGTTATTGGATGGAATGAACCTTTTTGTCATTTCTTTCACAAGATCAGTCCTAAGAAGCTTTCTCTCACTAGATTTATTCCAAAAATTAGGAGTTCTACATCGCTTCCCTTAAATATATTTATAGGGTTCCATTTGAAGGATCAAGTGGAAACTACTATTGTAAGAGAACTCAACTAATGGGATATTTTGATCCCATCCACCTTTAAATTACATTCATCATATTCTCAGTATGTCCTCAAGTGTTTGAATAGTCCTTTTAGATTGGCCATCAATTTTGGGGTGATAGACCAGACTGAAATTCAATTAGGTACACAGAGCATGTTGAAGGCTTCTCGGCAATAAAGTGGATCATGATCAGATATGATAGAAAGTGGAACTCCATGCAGCCTTACCACTTCATTCACGTAAATCCTAGAAATTTGATAAAGAGAGAAATCTTCCCAAATAGAGATAAAATGGGAAGTCTTTGTGAGATGGTCAACTATAACTCATATCGCATTATTTACTTTGAAAGTTCTCAGGAGACCAGTGACAAAGTCCATAGTGATATTGTCACACTTCCATGTTGGTATGGGCAGTGGTTATAATACCCCTTTAGGAAGTTTCTGATCTGACTTCACTTTCTGACATACCAGGCACCTTTTAGTATAGTCAGTAATCTTCCTTTTCATATTATCCCACCAATAATGATCACGAAGGTCCCTATACATTTTCATGCTTCCATGGTGTATAGAGAAAGTAGAGCTATGAGATTCATCCATCAGCTCCTTCTTTATTTCTGGAATAAATGGAACACATAGTGTTAGGTCCACTAGGCTGAATACCCTGAGAGGGGGGGTGAATCAGAGTATGAAAAATTAATAATTAAAGCCCGTTCTGATCTTGTTTCGCTGTTAAGCATAACACTCTTCTCTCTCTTTCCTGTTGCACAATATAAACAGAAAGTAAAGAAAGCACAAGACACAGCAATTTTACTTGGTTCACCGCTAAGGGCTACGTCCAAGGAGCATACGCCGACAGGTTGCCGGTCGTACCAAGTCCACTAAACTTCACTAGCTGTGGATTACAATGTTCGAGCTAGATCACTTCTATGCCCAGGCTCACTGCCTATACAAAGTTTAGGGTCAGCTCACTGCTTTCCCAAGGGTCACTCCCTATTTCTCTCTCTCTCTGGCTCACTGCCGGTGGAGAGGATCACCTTCTTCCTCTTCCTAAGCTCATTGCTCTGTGAAGGGAATCAACTCACAGTTTATAGACCTGTAGGTCTCTTCATTTCCAATAAGGAATGCATCTTTCTCTGTATATAGATGCTCTTTTGAAGTTCAACTTTCACCCGTAGATGAATACCCCTTTTCCACTATCCACTGGGCAAACTACCTTTGGAAAGACCTTTACAAAGCACCCTACAATGCGAGGCTCCCAATTTCGCGAAGCTCAAACAAGCCTTCGCGAAGCTCCTGCCTTTTCGCGAATCTCACTCGCGAATCTCCCTCACGAAGCTCTCTCGCGATGCTCAAGCCGTCGCAAAGCAACGACCCTCGCGAAGCTAAGTAAGCCAACGCGGAGCTCGCAGGTTTCGCAGAGCTACAATAGCTGCCGTGAAGCACCTCTTTCGCGAAGCACACTGGCTCCGCGAACCACCTTCGCAAATCGAGAGCAAAGTATTTACTCTGAAAATTCTCTCTACTTCGCTCGAAGGGGTCGGCCTCTATTTATAGACGATTCCACCGACCCTCAAACTTTCCACGCGAAGTCAACGCCACGTCATCTCAATTCACGAAGCTCCAAAGTTTCTACCAAAAATATGTCCAAATCGCGAAGCTCCACGGAAATCTTCCATTCGCAGAGCTTGACGTAGTCGTGAAGAATCACCGTCAACTTACCTTCGCGGCTCGCGCCTTCGCCACGAAGCTCCCTCGTGAAGCCCAACATTCCTTCGCGCCTTCGCCGCGAAGCTCTCTCGCAAAGCCCTTCTCCGCCGCGATGCGCTTCAGCCTCTGCCGTTCGCGAAGCTTGACGTAATCGCGAAGCATCACCGCCTCCATTCTTCTGGTCTTCGCGATTTACAAACCATGCATCCTATCTTCGCGAAATTCATTCCTTTTCCATATTAAATTATGATCTTCATGGAAATCCTCTTTTTGCGATGCTCACCAAACTCCAAATTTTGGACCCCAAAATTTTGGCAAACACTGGGAAACGGCGCCACCTTGTACTGCTCTTTTTGTACCGCCTCCAGATCGTCCTTTCCCTTGTCATCGTTCTTTGTCAACAAGGATTGTCAACAACTTCTTGGGAACTCGACAAATATCCATGAAAACCTGCTTTGTCAACAAACACAATCAACCCAAAAATACTGCAATGTTACCTTGAGGGATTTTTGCCCAACAATCTCCCCCTTTGGGTTTGTTGACAACTCTTCACAAATCTGCTCAGGATGATGTTCTGCACTTTGATACCTCACTGAGACTTCTTTCAGTCGCTACCACCATTCGCCTCTTGAGATTCTGATAGCATTCAAGGATTCACTTAACACGTACTCTAAGCCCACATGAGCAATGCTCGGAGTGAGAAACAAGAGTAGTATGAAAATTTCATCAATGAATCACTTCATGTCAGACCCCAATTATCGATTCCACCCTGATACCAATTCTTAAGTTGATACCAATTGTTGAATCACACTGATTCCAATTGGTGATAGCTGGACACTGTCTCACACCATTCCAACACCACTGTTCTGCTCTTATCACGATCCTCAGCTGTCGTGATTTCTATGCTTTGATCGATCACTTCTAGCATCGTCAGATTTAAAAATCTCCCCCTTTCTCATTGCTCCCCCTTTCTGGCTGCTCTCCCCCTTTCTCATTGCTCCCCCTTTCTGGCTGCTCTCCTGTCAGCTTCTCTCCGTATCAATTATGATTTATCAAATCTCCGCACTGTCTCCCCCTTGAACAATCACTATTTTCTCCCCCATTAACAAACACTTTTCTCCCCCTTTGTCAACGAACCCAAAGGTCACTCCTTTGTAGTCTATAACATAGTAGAGAACACATATAAGCACAGTAGGGAAAAACACATCATACCTCGGGGGGAGGGGAGGGGGCCACATCCACACTATTTCAAGTGCGGGGAGTGGACTGAACTCCCAGAGTCAGTCGATGCCTTTCAAATGCTTCCTTGGGTAAGGCCTTTGTCAGAATATCTTCAACCTGTAATTATGTAGGCACATACTCCAACTTCACAATCCCTTTCTCCACCTTCTCCTTGATAAAATGATATTTAATCTCAATGTGCTTTGTCCTTGAGTGATGGACGGGATTTTTGCTGAGATTTATAGCACTTGAGTTGTCGCACTGGATTCCGATCGGAGACTTCACTTCAACTCCCATATCTTCAAGCTGCTGCTTTATCCACAATAACTGTGTGCATGCTTGAGTGGCTGCAATATACTCAGCTTCTGTGGTGCTCAATGAAATGCAATCTTGTTTCTTGCTTAGCCAAGAAATACACAATCCACCAAGATAGAATGCACCACCTGACATTGATTTTCTGTCATCTGCTGAACTGGCCCAGTCTGCATCAGTATATCCCAATAACTCTGTCTGAGATTCGCCGTTGTATGTCAGTCCAAAGTCCACTGTGCCCTTGATATACCGAAGTATTCTTTTCACTACGATCAGGTGACTTTCCTTGGGATTACTCTGATATCTCGCTGCTTGGCATGTGGCAAAAACAATATCAGGCCTTGTTGCAGTTAAGTACAACAGACTTCCAATGATTTTCCTGTATTCTTTGATATTAACTGCCTTGCCATCTTCATCTTTTGATAATTTCATCCGAGTAGAAACCGGAGTCTTCATCTCCTTGGAATTTTCCATTCCAAATCTTCTCAGGACCTCCTTGGCATATTTGGATTGAGAAATGAAAGTTCCATTCCTTCCTTGTGTCACCTGTAGACCAAGGAAAAACATTAGCTCTCCAATCATTGACATTTCAAACTCATTTTTCATGAATTCGGAAAACTTTCTGCACTGAGCTTCATCTGATCCGCCAAAAATTATGTCATCGACATATACTAGCACCATCATCCTTTGATTACTGTCATTGCTGAAATAGAGGTTGTAGTCAACCCCTCCACGCTGGAAACCAAGCTTCTTCAAGTACTGATCAAGCCTTGAGTACCATGCCCTTGGTGCTTGTTTCAGCCCATACAACGCCTTCTTCAGCCTGAAAACTTTGTTCTCATCCTCATGAATGAGAAAACCGTCTGGCTGCTCAATATACACCTTTTCTTCCAGAACCCCATTCAAGAATGCGGATTTGACATCCATCTGGAACACTTTAAACTTTCTTTGCACTGTTATGGCCAAAAATAATCTGATTTTCTCCAGCCTTACAACCGGTGCAAATGTCTCATCAACATCTATTCCCTCTATCTGTGAGTATCCCTTGCACACTAGTCGTGCTTTGTTCCGAATCATTGTGCCATCTTCATTCATCTTATTGCGATAAACCCATTTAGTCCCGATGACATTCTTGTCTGCTGGCCTCGAAACAATCTCCCATGTTTGGTTCTTCTCAATCTGATCAAGTTCTTCGTTCATAACCTGAACCCAGTTTTCATCTTCAACTGCATAGGAAAAAAATTTTGGCTCCACCTGAGATAAAAACGATGCCTGCTGTAATGAATTCATTCTTCGAGTCTGAAATGGAGCTGTCTGATCACCAATGATATTTTGCCTATCAATTTCAGCTCGACTCTTTGGATTCCTTGCAAATACAGACTTGACACTTTCTTGTTCATCATCAGTATCTTCTTCTGAGTCAGCCTCTGCCACTTCTACTCCCCCTGTGTTGCTTACCTCATCATCACTTTCATCTAGAAACTGTTCACTGGGTCGTTGAGCAGTCTGCTCATTTTCGACTATAGTGACATCATTGCTCTCAACAATTTTTCCCAGTCTCTTGTTGAAGCATTTATATGCTTTGCTTTTCCCTGAATATCCAAGGAATATCCCTTCATCTCCTCGTGGCTCAAACTTCCTATGATGTTCTTTGTTGAGAATGAAGCACTTACTTCCAAAGATTTGAAAGTATTTAAACGTTGGCTTCTTTCTGTACCACAGTTCATATGGAGTCTTCCCTTACTTCAGACATAACAGAGACCTGTTTGAAACATAGACCGATGTCAAAACTGCTTCCTTCCAAAATTTCTCTGGTAAGTCCTTATCAATAAGCATTGTTCTGGCCATGTTGTTGATGATCCGATTTCTCCTTTCAACCACTCCATTCTGTTGGGGAGTTCTTACTGATGAAACTTTATGCCTTATCCCATGTTTCTCGAGATAGTTTTCAACCTGACTGTTTGTAAATTCCGTACCGTTATCAGTACGAAACTTCAAAATTTTCTGCCTAAGCATCTTTTCTGATTCCCTCCTGTACTGCTTTATGCAACTGAACACCTCTGTCTTATAGGTAATGATGAATACCCAGGCCATTCTGCTATAGTCATCAATGAAAAGAACATAGTACCTTTTCCCATCTATAGCTCATGGTGAGATGGGTACACATACATCAGCATGCACCAATTCGAGCACTCGAGTTGCTTTTTGTTCCTTTGGCCTGTATGTCTTCCTGATGATCTTCCCTTGTTGACAAGCATCAAACGTATGAGTGTGATCACGTGATAGTTTGGTAAGGTCTCTAGCAGCATCACACTTTACCAGATCTTCCATAGATGGTTGACATAGATGACCAAGTTGCTTATGCCACAGCTGATTTTCTTCTTCTCTAGATAAGAGGCATGAATCTTCTTCCCCACCTACCAGGTAAAGATTCCCCTTTGTTCATTTTCCCTGAAGAATGACAATTCCGTATTTTCCTTTAACAAAACCCATCTTCTTGGTAAATAGGATAGAGTTCCCAAAGTCGCATAGTTGACTGACGCTAAGCAAATTATGACTGAGACCCTCTACCACCAAGACATCAGCATGTCTCATTTCTTTGCCCCCAAACTTGGATTTTCCTAAGCCAACAATCTTCAGGCCTTCATCATTTCCAAATTTGACAACTCCTTCTTTGTCATATTTTATGCCTGTAACCAGATCCTTATTACCCGTCATGTGGGATGTGCAACCACTATCAAGGATCCAAACACCAGAACGATCTGATGCTTTAAGGGAAATTTCAGCAACTGCGTCCTTCTCAATTTTCTTCTTCCTGGTCCATACTTTTTCTTTCATACTTGGCATGGATTGAGGCTTCTGTTCTTTCTCAGAGTATGATGGACCAGCTTCATCTTGCAAAACTGCAAATCTATTCTGAACTTTTAACTCACTTGTCGGTTTACTGATCTGCTGCTTGCAAACATTTCGATTATGCTTTGGCACATTTTTTTGAATGGTCGGAGTGCAGTACCTAGCCATGTGTCCAAATCCTCCACACCAAAAACAGTGTTCTTCAAAATCTGTTCTAGAAAACCGTTCTCTGTTTGGCTGCCATCTCTGTTCTTGTTCCCTTCGATATCTTTTGGCTATAGAACACACATAATGTGAATGTCCCATCTTTCCAAAACAATAACACCTGATATAAGGTGCATTCCTTCGTGTTACTTCAGCATTACGAGTTTCCCCTTTGGATCTCTGAGTATTCTGATTCTGATTTGTGCTCAGATCCACCTTCAATCTCGGGATAGGTGCTTGCGGTCTAACTTCAACTGCCACAGATTTTTGTTTCTGATTAAGCCATGAATCAGCCTTAACTTCTAAGTTCAATTGCTGCTTCTTTCCTGTTGAACTACTAGGCTCTTCTTTCTTCTTTTCAGTCTTAGTAACAACCTGATTTCCCAAGAACGTGTTGGGAGTCAAAGGTTTTTCCTAGTCTTTAACTTTTCTCCACAGACCGACAACTTCCTCTTCAAGCTCTTCAATATGCTTGACGTGATCTTTCACTTTTCGACTCAAGCAATCGATCTCCCTTTTCTTCTCTTCAATCTTGATCTTATGCTCATCAACCTTTTCTGTGCGCTCTGGCCTGGAAAACTTAAGATTTTCAATTTCCTTCTCAAGCTCAGACTTCTCTTCTTCTTGTTGTTGCATGTAGAGTTTGGCATCACGTACTATCTTGTTGGCTTTCTTTGTTTTTGCTCACCAAACATCTATCTCTTCAAGAGCTTCTTATAATTCAGATTCCATGTCAACTCTCCCTTCAATTTCTTCTTCTTCTTCATTAGTTTCAGTTTCTTTCTTTTCTAGAGCACTACTGGCAACAACCACCATCGCATTTTGTCCACGATCTTTGCAGTTTTCTATCTCTTCAACTTCTTCACCCTCAGACTCAGCTGAACTGTCAATTTCTTGGGAAAGAAGATTCTTCTTCTTAAAGGAATTTCTCTTGAACTGTTTCTTCCCTTTTACATAGGCTGAAGATTTTTTCATGGGAATCTCAACTTCATCTTCATCGCTTTCTTCTTGAAACTTTTTGGGGCATCTTGCAGCAACATGACCAACCTTTCCGCATCGGAAGCATGCTAGTGGAAGTTTCCCTTTAAACTTTCCTTTTCCTCTTTGCAGATTTGAAGAAAGGAACGACATCACCTTATCTGACTCTTCTTCCTCCTGAGAATCTTCAATAGTGAGCCTCTTCATGGCCTTAAATGTCACCTCTTTGGATTTCCCCTTTTCTACAGCATCGTTGTCATCATTTCTCATTTCATATGCAACAAGAGTGTTGTGTAGGTTATCCAATGTCAGCTCTTTCGGATCTTTATCTTCCAAAACAGAAACTTTCAGATTGAACCGAGGTGGAATCTTTCTCAAGATGTGCTTTATGATTTTAATGTCTTCGATAATTTCTCCAAGTCTCCGCATGTCTTCTACCACAGCATTTACCCTGTCAAAGAATGCATCAACAGACTCATTCGGGTGCATTCTGAGATCTTCATACTTGTTCCACAACACTTGCAGCTTTGCCTCTCTGACTTTTGTATCCCCTTCATAAATATTCAAAAGCTTTTCCCACATGGCATGTGACGTTTTGCATGACATCACCTTTGTATATATGGGATTAGAGAGGGCTCCCCCTAAGGCATTGATTGCTTTGGAATCAGAATCCAACTCTTTGTGCTCATATTCTGATAAAGAACCACTAGTAATATCAGTTGTGATACCATGCATAGCTGCTGAAAACACATCCATTCCCAAATATCGGAAATATTGTTGCATTCGATTCTTCCATATCTGAAAATTACATCCGTCGAAGATCGGAATCCCTCTATGATTAGTGACCTCCATTTGAGAGAAGAACAACTATCAATCTTCCCTCTGATACCACTTTTTAGGTCCACTAGGCAGAATGCCCTGAGAGGGGGGGGTGAATCAGGGTATGACAAATTAATAATTAAAGCTCGTTCTGATCTTGTTTCGCTGTTAAGAAGAACACTCTTCTCTCTCTTTCCTGCTGCAAAATATAAACAGAAAGTAAAGAAAGCACAGGACACAGCAATTTTACTTGGTTCACCGCTAAGGGTTACGTCCAAGGAGCATACGCCGACAGGTTGCCGGTCGTACCAAGTCCACTAAACTTCACTAGATGTGGATTACAATGTTCGGGCTAGATCACTTCTATGCCCAGGCTCACTGCCTATATAAAGTTTAGGGTCAGCTCACTGCTTTCCCAAGGGTCACTCCCTGTTTCTCTCTCTCTGGCTCACTGCCGGTGGAGAGGATCACCTTCTTCCTCTTCCTAAGCTCATTGCTCTATGAAGGGAATCAACTCACAGTTTATAGACCTGTAGGTCTCTTCATTTCCAATAAGGAATGCATCTTTCTCTGTATATAGATGCTCTGTTGAAGTTCAACTTTCACCCGTAGATGAATACCCCTTTGCCACTATCCACTGGGCAAACTACCTTTGGAAAGACCTTCGCAAATCACCCTACAATGCGAGGCTCCCAATTTCGCGAATCTCAAACAAGCCTTCGCGAAGCTCCTGCCTTTTCGCGAAGCTCACTCGCGAAGCTCCCTCGCGAAGATCTCTCGCGATGCTCAAGCTGTCGCAAAGCAATGACCCTCGCGAAGCTAAGTAAGACAACGTGGAGCTCGCAGGTTTCGCGGAGCTACAATAGCCGCCGCGAAGCACCTCTTTCGCGAAGCACACTGGCTCCGCGAACCACCTTCGCAAATCGAGAGCAAAGTATTTTCTCTGAAAATTCTCTCTACTTCGCTCGAAGGGGTCGGCCTCTATTTATAGGCGATTCCACTGACCCTCGAACTTTCCATGCGAAGTCAATGCCATGTCATCTCAATTCGCGAAGCTCCAAAGTTTCTACCGGAAATATGTCCAAATCGCGAAGCTCCACGGCAATCTTCCGTTTGCGGAGCTTGACGTAGTCGCGAAGAATCACCATCAACTTACCTTTGCGGCTCGCGCCTTCTCTGCAAAGCTCCCTCGCGAATCCCAACATTCATTCGCGCCTTCGCCACGAAGCTCTCTCGCAAAGCCCTTCTCCGCCGCGATGTGCTTCAGCCTCTGTCGTTCGCGAAGCTTGACGTAATCGCGAAGCATCACCGCCTCCATTCTTCTGGTCTTCGCGATTTACAAACCATGCATCCTATCTTCTCGAAATTCATGCCTTTTCCATATTAAATTATGCTCTTCATGGAAATCCTCTTTTCGCGATGCTCACCAAACTCCAAATTTTGGACCCCAAAAATTTGGCAAACACTGGGAAACGGCGCCACCTTGTACTGCTCTTTTTGTACCGCCTCCAGATCGTCCTTTCCCTTTTCATCGTTCTTTGTCAACAAGGATTGTCAACAACTTCTTGGGAACTCGACAAATATCCATGAAAACCTGCTTTGTCAAAAAACACAATCAACCCAAAAATACTGCAATGTTACCTTGAGGGATTTTTTCCCAACACATAGTTTGGTATGAAATGACAATACACCTTCTTGATCAATATTGAAATCAGGAAACTTCATATCCTTCACAGCCTCAAACTTCTTCAATAACAAAGGATCTTTTTTCTGAGCTTTCTTGATCTTCTCTAGTAATGAAGGTTGAGAAATCATTTGTTATAGGGATGATGATGCCCCTTCCCTTATAATTCCCATGTCCATTTTCACTAGGTCTTGGATGAAGGGGTATCTTTGAATCCTCATCATGGACAGAACAACTGGGTTTTTCCTACTTAATGCATCAGCGACTTTGTTTGTTCTTTTGGGATGACAATGAATTGAACAATAATAGTATTTAAGAAGTTTCAACCATCTTATCTGTATCGTCTTCAATTCCTTTTGTGTGAAAAATATACTTCAAACTTTGATGGTTTATATATATCACATTTATCCCCATAAAGATAGTTCCTTCATATATTTAGAGAAAAAATGACCGCATCCAGCTCCAGATCATGCATAGGATAGTTCTACTCATGATTCTTCAACTATTGATATGCATAACAAATGACTTTGTCATTTTTCATGAGGATTCACCCAAGACCTTTAATAGATGCATTGATAAAAATAACTAATCCTTAACCTCTTGAGGGTAGAGTTAACATGGGTGCAATAACCAATCTCTTCTTCAACTCTTGGAAACTTTCCTCACCCCTTTTTCTAGATGAACTTGAACCCTTTTCAAGTTAACTTGGTTAATGGATTAGAAAGTCATGAAAATTTTTTCACAAACCTCCTATAATATCCCATTAATACAAGGAAACTAAGAATCTCAGTTATTGTTGTACCCTGAGGCCACTCCTCCATAACCTTTTTCTTTACAAGTTCAACTGTGATTCCTTCATTGATTACAATGTTCCCCAAGAAAGAAACTTGTTGTGACCAAAATTCACATTTTCTGAACTTTCCAAAAAAGCCTCTCCTTCTATAAAGTTTGAAAAATAACCCTTATATGACCCTCACTCTCCTTGCGACATTTGGAACATATCATAATATCATCAATAAAAACTACAAAAAAGTTATCAAGGTATTTATTAAAGACTCTATTCATCAAATTCATAAAAATAGCAGGTGCATTAGTTAGTCCGAAGGGTATAACAACAAACTCATAAATATTATATCTTGATTGAAAGGAAGTTTTTGGAATATCTTCTTTCTTCATCCTTAATTTATGATAACCAAATCGAATATCAATCTTAGAGAATAATTGAGCCCCATGAAGTTGGTCAAATAAGCCATCAATTCTTGGAATAGGGTATTTTCTCTATACTGCTATCCCATTAAGTTCTCTATAATCAATGCATAGTCACATCAATCCATCCTTCTTCTTCACAAAGAGAATAGGTTCTCCCCAAGGAGACACACTCGGTCGGATAAACCCCTTATCCAAAAGATCTTGGAGTTGCTTCTTTAATTCCTCCAGCTCCACATTTTCCATCCTATACGGGGTCTTTAATATCGAATGAGATCCAGGTACGAGTTCAATGGATAACTCTACCTCTCTTTCTAGGGGAGTTCTGGGTAACTCATTGGGAAATACGTCAATTTATTCCTAGACGATGGGTACATTTTCTATCCTTATAATATTATTTCCTTATTTTTATTCACTGATAAACTGCATAAATAAGGATATATTAGGTTATTATATACAAAGATCAGGTTGAGATATCTCTCCTTGGAAGATAATTGTAGGTTTTTAATTAAATACTACTGATATTTCCTTACTTCTGAATTTGATATTAGCATTATACTTTGAGATCCAATCCATCCCTAGTATAATTTTGAATTCCATAATGGGAATTACTACTAGATTAGTGATAAGATTGTGCTCACTAAAGTAAATACAAGATTTCCTAAACACTGATGATGCTTGAATAATCCCACCAGGAGTCTTGACTGGTAACTCTACTTTTAGAAATTTAGGGGTTGATTCTAAATTCCTTGCAAACTTGGAGGAAATAAAGGAATGTGTAGAACCAGAATAAAACAAAGTATTTACCAGCTTTGAGAGAACAACTAGAGTACCTACCACCACATCATTTGGAGCTTCAACATCAGCTGTGATGATAGAAAAAGCATGACCTTACTCCCTTGGCCCATGCTAAGGCTGATGGAGATTCCCCTCCACTACCATTGGATTTGGATAGTGATTGGAAAAGTTCCAATGTTGTCCACACTTATAGTATTGAACATTAGCTAAAGCTTGAACCATCTTCCCCTTATCGTTAGTGTTGGGAAGTTTAGTCTTTACCTCACTACGATAATTTTGCGTGATGCCATCTCTTCCACACTTGTAGCACTTCCCGCTCCAGAGAAGGCAATTCCCTGAATTCTTCTTCCCACATTTATTATATGTGGGATGTTTCACTTTCTTGCCTCCTCTTACTTGATCAAAGATCCTCTCTAATATTTTCTCCATCAATCTCTTCTTTTCATTGGATTTATGAGACCATTGCGTCTCACCTAACTCCAGTTCAACTTTCATAGAACTTCATACGATCTCCTCATAGCTATCATAGTCTTGGTTGGATATATTCTTCCCCAAATGAGGTCTTAGTCCACCAAATAATCTATCAACCTTTCCATTATGATCCATGACAAAGATTGAGGTGTAATTATAAAGTCTTATGAAGTTCATCTCATAGATTCCAACAGATTCATTCTCCATCTTCTTTAGCTTGAGAAACTCATTCTCCATTATTGTTCTCATATAATTATGGAAATACTTATTGAAAAATATCCCTATGAACTATTCCCACTCCATAGCTCCAACCTCCACTCTTGGACTCATGTTTTTAATCAGTTTCCACCACTAATCATCTTATCCCTCTAAGTAATAAACTTCCAAGGTGACCTTCTCTTGTTCTAAATAGTGGAGCACAAAAAATATCTTCTTGAGCGAGCTTATCCACTATTTAGAAATCAATGGATCGATATATCCACTAAAGTTTTGTGGTTGTTAATGCATAAAGTACTCAATATAATTTTGTTCCCTTCATAGTGAAATCAGTCTCTCGTCTTGATTCAATTTATTTCCCATAACTTGAGTTATTTGGTTCATCATTCTCATGAAAGTTTCTATTCTGGCTTCCATCAGAGGGCCGTCAGCACATGGACCATTGTGATCATCATTTGCACAATTCCTCCTATTTCCCTCCATTTTCTAAAAGAATAAAACCTTACTTAGAATCTTATTTCATTTATGAATCTTTTAACTATAAAGGATTTTTATGTCTTAAAACTTTATGCTTAAACATATTATTCTTTAACAACAATTACATTTCTCTATAAATCCTTCATAATGATTCATAAAAAATATTGTTATTAACAGAACATATCCCCCAGGAGTGTCAAACTAGAAGTTAATAAAGTCCTGTTTTCATATACCAGGATACCCCGGTTCAAGACTGAAACTCCTTGTCAGAGTTTTCACTCCTAGGTACATCTATGTCATAGCCACATCCACTTGTTCATATCCAGACAGGGATTTATTTGTTTGTAAACCACTTACTAATATTTCACCAAAATACCTAGAAATTTTCCTATATTTAAAACTTTCTATAGGGTTCTTCATAAAATTTTCAAATCCTAGTTTAAACAAATAACTAAACTATCCTTTGATACCAACTTGGGAATCCTGCATTTTTATTACATAACTTTTCATTTCATTTTACAAACATAGGATCTTTAAATTCTAGTGTCTTGAAAAAAAGGGTACATAATAAATATAAACATAAAAAATTCTTTTAATCCCCTTGAAAATTTCATCCTAAGTACAATTACTGAATCTCATAATTTGGAGACATACATAAAAGGAAAGGGTGAGACGAAGTCCTAGTAAGGAAAACAAGTGAAACAGTTTACATGTGAACTTGAGTAATAACAATAAGAACATGGGGATAAAGATAAATATCATAATAATAACTTGAAACATAAATTGAAAATGTGACTACATAATTTAATTTATACATTCATAATCATACCACCAAGTTCCATCCAAGGTGTCATAAAAATTACCAAGGTTATTGACCAAGGTATCATAAAACTTTTCATATTTAGAGATTAATTTATTTACCCACTGCATTGGAGTAATATCAGGGAGTACCCTTAATATGAATGTATTTTAATGTGATCCACAAATATCATAATTAAACATTTCATAAATAACCCAAAGAGAATAAAATAAATGGGTTGCATATCAAAATCGTGACGTTTTAAAAAGTGCTTAAAAACAAGATCATTATGTCATTTATAACCCATAGAAAGGGAATAAGTGTTTTATAAATGTCAATTCCAGAATAAAATATATCATTTTTATTTCTTGATGAATAACCCTGGAATTGAAATATTTTTGGGTATTCACATAAAAAAAATAAGATAATTTCTTGAGAAAGATGGAGAGATTTTGAGAGGAAAATTCTACAACATAACGGCTATATAACATGGTTTTAGAAAACATTAAAAAGAGAGAATAAAAGGGTAACCCACTAATAAATAACACATAATAAATTATATGGAAATAATAAAAAAGTAAATAAGATCATGGTGTGGATATTTTAATGACATACCACATGAAAAGGAAACTTGGAAGAAAAGAAAAGATGTGATTTCTTTTACGAAAATTCAACAGCCTAATAGCATCACTTAAAAATTAATAAAATGAATTAATGAGAGAGAAAATGGTATCTAATCATATATAAATCAAAATTATAGTAATAGTGATACATAATATCATACCCTAACATATGAAAATGGAAATTCAAAGACATAACATAAAAGAAGTGTTGACTAAAAGGTGAGGGTGAAAAGTCCCTTACCTTGAATAATAACTTCAAAAACTTGAAGGTTAGGACCTTGGGGGGATTGAGGTAACCTTGGGAGGACTCCTTGGGAAGTAAAAATACCATAACATCATTAATGAGGAATTTTTAATGAAATCAATTAAGTAATGGGTTGGTATTTATAGCAAAAGTGAGGGAATATTTTATTAATTTCTAAGGGACACCTCATTAGTGGTATTTGAAAAACCATGGTATTTTCCCATGGTATTGTCCACTTGGGACACCTCATAACATATTTTACTATACAAAAGTCGAATAGAATTATTAAAATATTATTACATGATTAATGATGTCATTAAACACACTGGAAACTCAAAACTGTATTTTTACGATTCACCAAAAAACAAAACACTTTATAAAAACCTCATAAATTCACCCTGACCTAATATCGATGTTTTGAATTCAAAAATGAACTCCATTTTATGAAAATAATTTTCTAATTATGATATATTTAATTTTTAATTAAAAACACTATTTACTCATAAAAAAACTAATACTTCACAAATAATTTTTGAAACAATTATTTACTTATGTTATTATATCACATTACCAATCAAGATGCCTAAATTATATTTTTACTTTCTTAAGTGAGGTTACTATTCTATTGGTCACATTACTGTTAATAAGGGTAATATTACTATTCATAATTTACTATTCACCAAAAAAAATTTGGTCTTATTAGAATCTAAATTTCTTACTGATCACAACTATAGAAGACCATTTTTTGAAAATCATTTCACATTATTAATTATTTAAAGTATAAAAAATATTTTAAAATACCTTTTTCCCAATATTCATAAATAATATGAAACTTTTATAAATTCATCCTATTTTTATCTTGATATTTAAAATTCACAAATTTTACCATAATAAGGTATAACAATTTTATGTATACAAAAGTATTACACAAAGTAACTAAGGCCTCATTACATAGCCCCTTATAACTCCTGCATAGGACCTAAGAGTAAGGTGTTCAATGGTGATATAATCTTAGGGTGTCTCGAACAACATTTCTTAAGTGGTGATTTCTATTATCTTGAACTTATCCCAAAGGCGATTACATTCAATCTTAACATGTTGAAGCTCGATTTGGGCTTGGTCCATAGAAAATCCCAGTGATGTTAACTCCTTCCCAAGCTCCGATAGATGGGCTTCATACGGCCCGAGTCTGCTGGATGAGGCCATTGACTCTTATTTTTGTATTAATTAACCATGATCATTTGTATTTATAAACAATAATAATAACGTTAAGAGTATTGTTTCCAACGGTCATATTGACCAACAATTAAATAAAATTCGAAACACAACAGTCTCATTTTAATTATACTCACTTTATTAATTAAAGGATATAGTTTTGTTGAGTATAAAATATAACACAAATTTAGGAAATTATTATTATTCAAAAGTCTGGGTCGTTTCAATTTCCACACCAACTCAGAGGTCTCGTTTAATAAATTTTTACCTATATCAAACAACAAGTCAAGAAGGTCCCTAGACCCTTAGATATTATCAAATAAATATCAATAAATAAGTCTCAATGGTCTTTTATCCCTAGTGAGATCAATCAAATAAAACAAGTCACATTTTCCCCTTGGACCTAGTGAGATCAATCAAATAAAATAAGCCATATTAATCCCTTAGATTTAGTGGTAATCATTCAAATAAAATTGGTTGAGGGAATACCATGTATTAAAATTTCATGTTAATTTTAGTCATAAATCTTTTAATATAAAAGTATGATGTAATAGTATAATAATAAAATCAAATTAAACAGTATAGTTTTTTTATGTTTTATTATTTTTGGGTGGTCTAAGGACCATTTTTCATTATAAGGATTAAATGAGGGACTTGAATGACCCTATAAGAAATTTATCCCAAAATTCATGATAAATATGTCCCAAGGACCATAGAAAATAGGGGTTGAGGGTTTGGAAGTGAAATGAGTCTGACTAGCTTGGATCTGATCCCCTCCATTCTAGTTTTATGCCCACTCTCTAAGCCCCAACCAACACTCTCAAGAGACTGATGTATCCACTAACTATCACACCTACTCGTATTCTCACAACCCAAAGTTATCCCATCATTTCTTACTAATAAATAAAAACCATGGATCTCCAATTGAAAACCTAAATAAAATCTAAGTAATGTGTGAGGGACTATGGGATTAAACCTACATCCTATTGGATGGCCCTACACAAACTGAACCAACTGACTAGGGGCATTCTGGCTTAAACAACAAAGTCATGATTCCCAACCATGACATAGTTAGAGCATTATATAAAAATATATATATCATAATACCTATGAAACTAAGTCCTTTCACTAATAGTAGTAATACAATCAATGGAGTAAATGATCCAAAGAAAATACCATTCAAAAACACTAATACATCAAGGGTGTGAATCAATTTTAATTATTCTATAAGTAGAAATAATATTATACTTAATCATAATAATAAATTACATTATAATAATAGGTAATATTCATTTAATTTATCTGTTGGGATTCAAATGATTCAAGATAATCTAATCATTTTATATGCGCCAAAGAAATTTTATGCAATGGAGTTTCATTTCATTAATTAAATAAAAACATTTATTTTAGATTTCCATTAAACCACATTTTAGGCCCATTAATCAATCACTTTTTAGATTATCCTAAAATCAAATTTCCTTGTGAAACATGTTCATTAAGGCCATGGAATGTTAATCCTAGCATTCCTAGATTTTTTAATAACCTAGGATTCCTTTTTAGGGCCCTATATTCCTTTACTATTATGTGTTTAATACACACCTAATAAAAATCACAAAACTGATGAAAAACTGTTTAAGACTAACTACTGCATATATCAATTATATTTTGTACATCCAGAATCATGGGAAGAAATCAACCAATGGAGACAAATTTTACAAGATTGTCCCAAACCCCCAAAAATCATCCTTTTAACCACCAAAACAAGAAAAAGAAATAGGTGGATAATAAAATCATAGGGTTTACCTTCATATCAATGACACAAACCTTCTTCCATAAATGGATCTTCAATTTCACACCTAACAAATATTTAGAGAAAGAGAGAAATGTGAGAGAGATAAGAGGAGAGAGAGACCCCCTCACCCTATTTCCCATTGTATTAACCAAGCCCCAAATGGGGGTTTTAATCCCCCCAATGAAAAAAAAATACCATGTATAAAAATATCCTAGTAAAGGCCACTTGAACTCTGATATACTACCAGTGGGATTTCGGTGGTATTTGATGTTGTAAAATAGCTTTGTCTAGCCCACTATAACTCTATTGGACTGCCACTGGATTTTTTATGGGATTTTACTTCTCCAAAAATAAAAGTTTTAAAAATATAAAATCCTCCAAATTATTCTTGAAATATTTTTAATTTATATTATATACTTAAAATCTGAATATTTTCCTATGAAATAGTTATGAAAATAAATCTCAAAAACCCATAAAAATGGGTCGTTACATCACAATATTGCATTCAATGATGTTTGTTGATTGGGGATAGAATATAACACAAAATATTTATAATGAAAGGAAATATTTTATTAATAAATAATGTAATACATGGTAATATAATTTTCTCCAACCATCATCTCATGATAATATCATTGTCTCTAAAACTATGAATCATCAGAATTAGTAGAGCTTCAAGATACACTATATGTGTAACCCTCTAGGAACTTATCTCGGTAGTAGTGATTTCAACTCATATAATGATTTTGATATCTAAAAACACATCATGACCCATAGAGAGATAAAGATATTTCATAGAAATGATAACCATTTTACAAATATTTACTGTGTAATATAATCTCTTTCTTTATCAATATTTCATTAAGTGGGATACATACTTTGTGTCACCATATTTAAGTGATTTATTTATCTTTATTTTATTTTATTGGAAAGAAAATCCACATCTACCATAACCATGGATTTAATCTAGGAACTAGCATCAAATTCAAATGGATGAAGATATATTCTTCCAATACTCAAAATTAAAAAATAAATTTTTGGTCATTTAATCCATATCATTCCATTATTGATGAACCTAACACAATATACCTCACCACAGATATAAAATTTTATGGTTTTCATCATTAATCAAATAATTAAATTCATGGAACATGTTTATAATGATATTTAGTTGAGGTACTGATGAATATGCTCGTATATTGGAACAACCAGTGACACATTCAAAGAAGTAGTGTTCTTATCGGTAGGTTAGTCATCATGATCTACTATGATTGAGATAAAAAGTTTTTAACTTCATGATAAGAAGTTTTAATTATTATTATCACCCAACACCTGATAGTAAAACATCATTTTTATATCATTAGATTGATGTATTTATACTATAATATATTCTTTAATATTATTTTCATAGTATCACCAAGTTCTTATTATGGTTGGAAACTAATATAACATTTTGATATAAAAAATAGTCTAATGAAATTAACTTATATAGTATAAGAATAATTAATTATGCCATCTTGGTAAGTAAAATAAATGGGTATATCAAACTGTATGCAAGACATAGTAATCGAAAAGTATAAGCTCGAGTTGGCTCTAACGCACCCACTCTAACAAATCATAGATTAATAGAAAAAACTTACTTGAGTCCCTCATAAATAAAACCTACATGGGATATCTATTCTTTTTTAAACCACATATGATACTCTAATAGTTACTTAATCAATTATAACATAATATAACCCCTATTTTAATGAGAAAATATGCATGAGTCATTTTTTCATAATAATTTTGGTTAATTAATGTTTCACATGTACAAATGTAATTGAAATT
The DNA here is from genome assembly GCA_963277665.1 of Viscum album. NCBI lineage: Eukaryota > Viridiplantae > Streptophyta > Magnoliopsida > Santalales > Viscaceae > Viscum > Viscum album. Next base: position 55,253,866 of record OY728136.1, read on the forward strand.
ATATATATATATATATACATATATATATAGTGTGTGTGTCTGTAAGATATGGTCAAATATGTGTACTTCCCAAAATCACCACTATAATATGAAATGAGTGATGTTTGTGGTGAGAGTGAAGTTTTTTATTTCATTTGGTGATAAAAAATTCTTTTTCCTAGGTTTTGTAGTTATCGTCTATATTTTTTGTTCACATTTTCTTGTTAGGTTCTTTCTACCTATATTTTATGCATGGAATAAGAAAAGAATGAATGTGCATGTTTTATGTATCATGTGTGGAATCAATATTCATGATTAGTGAATTCACCATATAGAGGAGTATTAAAGGCATATGAGTTTTGATAAGTGTGAATTTTTTGGGTCTCATGAGAAAGACGTGATTATGAAGGATTTTACTTAATTTTTAATTGCTTTCACATGATTTTTTGTTTGATTGTGTTTAATGATAGTAGTTTATTATTTTTTTGATGTTATAAGAAACATAACTAAGTTTTATGTATTCCTTATAGCTTCAATTCATTTTTTATGAGTAAGGTCGTGACATGAATTATTTATACTATTAAGTTTGTTGAAAAATATATTTTTTTAAAACATAATGTTCTAAACAATAATAAAAAAATTATCAACTAGTAAATTTACTTTAAAACAAAACCATAACCATAAAAATTAAAATGAACCAATTAATAACTAAATTGAAATGAAATTTAAACACATTTTTCAAAACTTTATAACTTCTGTGATTTTATCATATATAAACCATGCTTGGAAATTAGTTAATAAAATACAATATTCCTTTCCCAAACCATTACTTCAATGATATATTATTTTGTAGATCGATATATTCTATAGGGATTACAATGGTACCCATTAATCAGGTACTCGATTTTGAATATACACTAAAATAATTAATAGAATATTTAATCAAGGTGAATTTATCTACCATGTGGTTTCATTGATAATAATTCATTATGAATGGATTAAATTGATTGAATATTCATTGAATAGTATTCAATGAATTAATGAAAATGGTAATAAATTTATATGAATAAATTGAACATGGATAATGTGTTTTATTAAATGAAACACATCAAGGGTGGCCATATAAAGCGATTTGATCTCTCCTGTTGTGTACAACCAATTCTCTACAAGCCTCTCCAAACTATCTTACTTCATATAGATTTTTCATCACCTTAATTGAAGATGCTATAACCTCTTAAAGTGTATGAGACTCCTTCAATTGATATCAGGATCTATAGGTCCGTGTAATCCCTTAGAGGTAGGAAGCTTTTGTTTGCTGCTCCAATGATTTTCATCAAGAAAACTCATTAGATATTATTTTATTGTCTATCCAGGTATGCATTTTTGTTCTTCATTTATTAAACATTGATTTTGTTAAATATTGATCATTTATATTTGGTTTTTTGCTTTCGTTTCCATGTCTATATAATGGAAAATGAAAACCCATCAGTAGTATCAAAGGGAAGGATTGTTTGATGAATCAATATGTTCATTTTAATTGTTTAATTAAGAACACATTTTACTAATTGTAAAATGGGATATTTTAATCCTAGAAATAAATATGAAATAACATGTTTATTTTTAATAATTAAATAAAAGGTTTATTTAATTATTTATGTTATTCATGTTTATAAAATAGTTTATAAAATGGGAATAACATTAATTATATTGGATTAATAAAATTTGTTTTACTAAGTCTTTGTCAAATAAGAAAAGTTCATATTTATTACTCTTGTTTATGAAAATAAAAAAAAAGTATTTATTTTAATCAAGATAATTAAATTATGCACGAGATTATATTATTTATAAATTGTTTATAGATAATGTAAAAGATATTTTGAAATATTTATAAAATTTATAAAAGTTCTTTATAAATTAATTAACTATAAAATGATTATGGTTAATTGATAAATATTTTCTAATATAAATGGTTTATAAAATGTTTATAAATCATATAAAGTGGTATTTTGGGAATATTTTAATAAATTAATTAATTATAAATTATATTATGTAAATTTTTATGAAACATTTATCAAAAAAATATACAAAATATTAAATATTAATATTAAAATATATTTTACCAAATTATTTGGTATAACTTATGATCATAAAATAAAATATTTATTTAAGAGTCATAAAGGGTAATTTATAAGGGGTAATAAACTGTAATGGCTAAAATATAAAGAAGTTTGTCTTTGAAATTATGAATAGTTCATGAATAATTAATTTGGAGTTGTTCAAATTAAAAGGGAGCTTATTTTTAGTAATTACCAAAAAAATTGGTATATAAATAAATAGTTTTTTTATAAAAAAATAACTGATAATTGAATTAGATTATTTATAAATTATTTATAAATAATGAAAATATTGTATTGAATATTTGTAAAATTTATAATAGGGGTTCTATAAGTTAATTAACTATAAAATGTTTATGGTTGATCGATTAAATATTTTTTGAAACATTTAGTAAAAATATTTATTTAATATTAAATATTTAATATTAATAATATCCTTTTCACATTAATGTCATTTATAAAATTTATAAATAATAATAAAGGATAATGAAACTTTTTTTATGGAATCTTTGTAATATTTAAAAAAGTGTTTATTTAAGGATTATAAAAATGATTTATAAAATATTATATAAATATCATAAATATGACCAAAATATAAAAGGTGTTTATATTAATAATTATGAATTGATCATAATTAATTAATTTGAAGTTTATCAAATTAAAAGTAGACCTTATTTAAGGATATTATTTAAACTATATCAAAAAAGGTTTTGGCTATTGATTTGATCAAAGGTCTAAATAATAACTTGAAATTTCATATGATAAATAATATGAAAGAGTTTATATTGGATTGAGTATAAAATAGTTTATATTCAAAATTATGGAAGGTGTATAATGTTAGATAATTTATAAAAGGGTTTATAATTAAATTTTATTTATAAATTGTTCATAAATGGATATCTCATTTTTAAATTTTTGAATTTTTCATTTATTTATAGTTTATTCCCTAATTTATTCATAGTTATAAGTTATTTATATTATGAGTGTGTATGCATTATTTTAACTATTAAACTGCTTCTAGGAGATAGATCCTTGAATTTCATGCTAGGTATGACCCTATAAAATTTATTTTTAATCTACCTTGACCTCAGTTTGTAATTGAGGTTATTATCTTGGATTTATATGTTAGTCATAGTGTGTGCATGATAAGTTTTAGAGACATCATGAATTGGATTCTCTCTTTATAAGTACCAAGCCTTAAGAATTACATAATCTTGAGTTGTAATCCAAGAATTCATTCACTTACATTTTAGGATCATTACAATTTAGAGTTTTAGAGGATTAGGACATCACCCTAACATAAATAAATATTACACTATAAAGTGGAAACTTCTATTTAGTATCAATTTTTTCTACAAAAAAAACTTTTAAGGTATAAAAAGTATTATTTTCATGACACATCTTTACAATTTTTATCTTGACCTCATCCTTGTCCCTACTCAACCTTAAAACCCCATGAAAAACATTTTAAAATGTGGTATGAATACAAAAATCTTAGTAGGGGGCATATAAAAATAAATAAAGAAACATGTTAGTCCATGAATAAATATAAAACAAATTTAAAAATAAATTTTTCATTCAAAATAAACATTTTCTTACTCAAGAAATCAACTTCTCTACATAAGGATTTTCATAAAACATTTTGTCTGAAATATTAAAGGAAAAAATAAAAATCATAATGGTTTCTTTGAAATTATGATAAAATCCTAGTTTTTTTAAAAAAGTTATAATTTTCACCCTTAAGATCACTATTGGAGTTTTAATCTTTTATAATGGTACATTAGTGATGGAAATCCATTTCTAAAGATCATTACCAATAATAATTAATTATTAATTATCTGTTTCAAAAATAGCATCAAAAAAATGGTTTGTTGCAATTGTCCATCACAAATAATTATTATTTTGTATAGATATGGTATTCATTATAAATAACAGCGCTTAAATTTTTAAGGAAAACAATTGCAGTGGGTCATCTTGTGATGTATATGGTATCTATCGTAATTAGGTGGGCTAAAATATTTTAAAAACCCAATTGTGGTGGATTACTATATCCATTGAAATTGATTATATTTAAAAGATAATAATTAAAAAAAATAAAAATATAAAAAATAAATAAATAAAATAAAAACAAGCATAACATTATTACATAATTTCACACATAATATTTTTATCAAATAAAAATACATAACAGTAATAAAAACAATTCACGATTAAATGGTGTTAGGGGGAGGATCACCCAAAGGGTTAGGGGGAGGAAACTTCATGCCAACACCACACTCAAGTTGTTTTATATACTCTAACATATTCTCATCTCTTATATGCTACTGCTCAAGATCTTACTCATTCTCTCTCTGCATCTGCTCAATTATCTCATCCTGATCTTGCAACCTTTATTCATACTATGTAATGGAAAATAATGATGACACTCCATGATCTCCCTTAAATTTGATCAATGACATCACAGAAGTACTATAATAACTAGTACGTGTCAATCGTGAACTAATACTAGTCACCCAACCTTTCTTGACACCATAAAAAGTCGATTATATCTAAGCCCCCTCATCAAAACTTGAATCATAAGTGGAATATGCTTCGCTCTCAGCTTGAATCTCTCATGAATAAGAATTTTAATCCACATAAATTTCTTTAAAATATAATTAGAAATTAAAATAACAATAAAATTAATATTATTAAAAAAAATTAAAAAATTACTAACCACAATATAGCGTTGTCATTCACTGAAAAACTATCATGTATGGGGATCAGTGTACATATTTTTATAAAATTCAAACTCTGTAATAGAGGGATCAGTAGAATCCTGTATAATATAAAAAAATTACATTTAAAGTATATATACATTAATAAATAATATTACAACCTATATTTCTTCAAAGTATACCAAATGTATGACCCCCAACCCTATGTGTAACCTCCCCCCTCCCAATTTTGATGTTCAAATAATGACCTCCTCCTAAAATTATTTCTTAGTTAGTAGGAGAAAAATCCATCCCATACCTGAACTAAGATATAGTCAAGTCAATGAGAAATGAAATACTAATTGAAAATAGCAACAAAGGCTCTATCCATGGCTTTATTTTTATGGTTTCATAAAAACTGATGAAAAAATTCACGTATACAAATCTCTCATACCTCTTGGATAGGATCTCTTGGGTTATCATCAATCAGAGACCATAAATTCTTAAATACAATTAAAAATAACATGTTACTAATTAATTAAATTTAAAATAAAATATATGATTTAATAACATACAATCCAGTGGTTGAATATCTAATGAAAAACAACAATAAGAACCTGATCCCATGACACCCATGGCATAGAAAAATAATTTCTTAAAATCACATAATCCTTCCCAATAGCTAAATATGAAAAAATATGAAATTAAAAAAATCATAATATTATTTCCAAAATTAATATAAAAACATAATATAAAATAAATAACTTAAAAAATTGAACATACCTCCATAAACGAGGATCAAAATCAAGAGATGGACATATTTCTAGAATAGGGTCTGAAATCATCAATCTTACAAGGTTGTGCCCCCTCCTAATAGGCATTGTTATAGCAGTATCCTATGGGTTAGATGAATCAAGATCATCATCAAGAATTCCAGCATCAGAAAGAGAATGAAATAGATCTTCAAGAGCATCTTTTACCATCTGAAACAAATAATCTCACCTGTAAAATTTTTTTAATACAAATATCAAATATGAAAAACTAATAAATATTATAATATAATAATATTACTAGTAAATAATTATTAATACAAATATCAAATATAAAAAAATAATAAATACTAGAATATAATATTTACCTGAAACTAAATATTTGATTATAATAATCTTACCTCTAAATAATTGTTAATATAGATATCAAATATAAAAAAACTAGTAAATATCAGGAAAAATATAATATTCTTATATGTAAATAATTTTTAATGCATATATCAAATAAAAAGAACTTATAAATATTAGAATTAGTGAGGGAATAGATTAGATCATTGAGAATATCTTCATACATCTAAAATAATCAATCTTATTTGTAAATAATTGATAATACATATATCAAATATAAAAAAATAATTAATACCTGAATATTATACATCATTTTTCATCTTCATCGATTAAAATGTCTTTATATTCTTCTTTAGAATCGTTAACTTCCAAATGAATTTTAGTTTCATCATCACTTATTGTTTCATCAAAATTATCAATATCATTATACCTTAACTGGGGGGATTTATCATCGATATTTATATCTTACTAAGTTAGATATGTATTTGGGGATGTTTCTTGAAAAAATAAATATGTTCCACTTTCATAGAATAATTTTCATTTTAAAGAAACTGATTTTCATGAGATTTCATTTTTATTAAAATCCACAATTCATTTAAATCTCTCAAAATAGCATAGTAATTTTCATAATAAACTTGATGTGCTTGATGTTCCAGCATAAATGGTTTATTTGAAGCAAGAAGACTATTATATTTAATGTCAATGAATCAATGTCATGGAAGAACTCGCAACTCTCAATCAGTATCAAACTAATTAAATTTAAACATTATTACATAATTTGGTCTCAGATAACATAACTCAATTATTTCATCCAATATACAATAAAATTCAAATTCACTTTCTTTAGTATAAGATCCTTTTAAACTAACACTATTATTCATAGATTTCTTTGATTCACTATATATGAATGTATAAAATCAAAATCAATTAACCACATACCCATTATAATATCTTACCAACTTCAATGGAGGGTTTTTTAGCACACATAATCGACTATTAATTTTACTTTCATGTTTTGTTTCCATAAAATAATAAAAAACATTAATAATAGAAATCATTATAAAATTGATTTAATTTTTAATCATAAACAACTTAACTTACCAGTTTTTGAAACTAATATGAAAAATTTTGTTGTTGATGTTCTCCAAGATAAATATGGGTAATTTTTATAATTTTTTTTTTGATATGGTTATCATATAGTCTATAAAAAAATAATGTAAATAAATTTATCAATTTTAAAAAAAACGTAGTACTTACTGCACAAATCATGTCATTTATTCCTAATTGTGCATAACATATATATGAGCTTTGTGCAGTTCCTAAACTGAAATCCATTGTTCATTATAACCACCAAAACCAAACTCAGGTGTATTAAAAACCAACAACTGATTATCTATGACATCATCAACATTTTCCTCAGTGCGACCCGTGTTATTTTGTTTTGAAGGATATTGAAAATAATAAAAGTTAAAATATAAAATTTCCTCCTATAATTATTCTAATTCAATTGAACCGTCACCGGATGATTTATTATATACTTTCTTCATTTATTTTTGAATAAATCTATCAAATGGTCATATCCATCAAAATTGTACAAAACCTCCACATTTATCTTTATATGGTAAATTCAATATTAAATGTTTCATTAAATCAATGAAGGTCGGTGGGGATATTTTCTCTAATTTCTAGAAAATAAAAACAATAACTTCTTGAATAATACTCAATGAATCATAATTATATATTTCCACAAAAATATCTCAGAAGAAATATGATATTTAAGTCAACACATCTCATATTGAATAATTCAATATCCCTTTAAGACCAATATGTAGTAGTCTTTTCATAATGACATGACAGTCATGAATTTTTAACCTAGTAATATGTCTATTTCTTACGTAATGAGGGAAATTCGAAGCATAACCATATGTTAACCTCAAATATATAATATATTCACAAAATAATAAATTTATTTCTTTAGAAAGTGTGTAAACTACTTTTGGATTCATTAAATTGTGTGATCTTTCATCTTCAAACAATTCAAGTTCGGGACACCTACAAATATAGTTTAGATCTAAATGTGCCTCTACATTATCTTCGGTCTTACTGGGTGTGTACAAAACGTTATAAAATATGTTATCAAAACAATCTTCTCAATATTAATTACATCTAACATGTGACAAACTAACAAATTAGACCAATATGGAAGGTCCCAAAAAATACACCACTTTATCCAATTATGATCTCTCCCTAAATCATATATTTTTTTTATAATTAGTCGAAAAGTAATAGGAGGTAATGAAGAGATGATGTATTTTACCTTAATACTTGAGAGAACTACTGGAGGTTTGTCTATATCAATTTTAACTATTATAAAATTATTTTTATTCTTTATAAAAGGGAGATCCATAGAAAGAAATCTCTTATGATAGTAAAAATAACTAGTCTTTCTTCCATTTATAAGCATAATTTCTTTTTTCTTAACCATAAAGTACGTACATAATTTTAGACCATGTGTACTTCATCTAGATAACATATCATATGCCAAAAAAACACTAAATTTTCACATTAATACAACCTTCAGTGTAAAATTCTTATCTGTAACTATATCACATATAGTTACATCTTTATTCCATAATGAAATTAACTCATTAATAAGTGGCTTCAAATAAGCATTGATATTCTTCTTTAGATTTCTTATAATTAATAGCACCAAATATATATATATATATATATATATATATATATATATTTGTGTATATATATATATGGTCCCTTCATCAACATCTAAGGAGGTAAGCTGTACAGAGTTATGAAAATAGGCCAACAAAAATATTGACTATCATAAGCACCAAATAGAAAAAAAAACTCAGGGGAAAGACTCAACCATATGTTATGAGGTTCTGAAGAAAAATAAGGATGCATATGATCAAAGTGTTTTCATAAATCACCATCACATGAATGATCTAATCTTTTACTAATGGAAATATTTGATTTATGTCATTTCATCTATGTGGTTGTGTTGGAGACATAAATAAATGTTGTAAATGGGGTGTAATTAGAAAATATATCAACTATTTAATAGGAAATATAGACTTCCCTTGTTATGCTTATTTATACATCAATTCTCCACATGTTGGACAGTTAAATAACAATTCATAATCACCATAACATAAGATTCAGTCATTTGAACATGCATGGATCTTCTGATAACTATGAACAAAATTATGGGCCAACCTATTACTTTCATAGAAACTTGTAGGTAATATATTTTCATTAGGAAACAATGATTTAACCAAAAAAAATATTTGATTGAAATAACTATTTGTCATTCCAAACTCTGATTTAATAGCCAAAAATTTTATAATAGCTTCAAGATTTCTTATCTGTCATCCCAGATATAAGACCTCCTCAGTAGAGTTCAATAAATTTTAAAAGTTTCATTGTTTTGATTCAGGATATGGAATACCATTTAGAGTTGTTGTTTCCTAATTATACAGACCATTATCCTCATGTACTAAATTTTGAAATGATAGATCTGAAACTAAAAAAAATGTATTTTCTACTAAATTATATTCACCATGTTAGTGCCAAAAATTATAATCTTTCTGAAAACCAAAACGTAGTAGATGAAGTCCAACATTGTCAAACGATTTGAATCTCCTAAGATAACATTTCTTACATAGACATTTAATTGTTCCTTTAGAAAAAAATTGAATTTAATAATGCAAATGATATAAATGCTTCAAAACCTTCAATTTAGGAAGGCTTTATACCAAGTTTGCTGGGATTTTTTCAATGATTTATCTAATCACAAATAGGTAATAGAAATTAGTGTTTACTTTTTAAGTCTATATTTATCTAAAAAAACAATATAAATAAGAATAATCATTACTCATTGTGAATAATTACAAAATATTATTATATTTTAACTCTGGCTAATTATGACTACTTATGAATTATTATTATATTTAACAAATTATGATATATATTTTCTAATTTTTACATATTGATAAAATTATTTATTAATAAATACTAATTATTTATTAATTATAACTGATTTTTTAAATAATATTGCTATTTTTTAATAATTATTAGTATTTCATATATTTTATATACAATTTATTACAAATTATCATAATTTAATAATATTTATAGATTACTAATAATATTTAGTAATTAATACTAATATTTACTAATTATTGTTAATATTGACTAATTATTAATTAATTATTACAAATGATTTAATGATTATTACAAATGATTTTAATTAATACTACATTTTTACTAATTATTGTGAATTTTTAATAGTTAGTATTTTTTATATATTTTTACAAGGTATTAAAAAATATTTACTAATTATTAAAAATGTTTTTAAGTTTTTACCCATTAATATAATTATTTATTAGGTAATAATTATTATTTATTAATTATAACTTAACTTTTAATAAATATTACTACTTTTTAATAATTATCAGTATTTCATTTTTTTATAATTTATTACAAATTATCATTCCTTATATTTACAAATTATTAATAATATTTGGTAATTAACACTAACATTTATTAATTATTACTAATATTGGATAATTATTTTTTAACTATTTCAAAATTATTTAATGATTATTTCTAATTATTTAATTAATACTACCTTTTTACTAATTATTGTGAATTTTTAATAGTTATTAGTATTTTTTTATATTTTTTTAAAAAGTGTTAAAAAATTTGTACTAATTATTACAACTATTTTCTAATTTTTACTAATTGATACAATTATTTATTAAGAAATATTAATTATTTATTAATTATAACCTAATTTTTAGTAAATATTACTAATTTTTAATAATTATTATTATTTCATAAATTTTATTTTATAATTTATTACAAATTATTATAATTTCCTCATATTTACAAATAATTAATAATATTTAGTATTTAACACTAACATTTACTAATTATTACTAATATTGACTAATTATTTATTAATTATTACAATTTATTTAATGGTTATTACTAATTGTTTAAATTAATACTGCATTTTTATTAATTATTACGAATTTTTAATAATTGTTAGTTTTTTTATATTTTTTACAAGGTATTAAAAAAAGTTACTAATTATTAATAACTAAATTTTTAATAAATATTACTTCTTTTTAACAGTTATTGTTTTTTTCATTAAAATAATTTTTATAATGTTTTTTAAAAAAAAGTGTTTTTCATATAAAAAATGTTTTCTTTAAATTGATTTTCTCATCATTTTTATAAAATACTCATTTTCTATTTATTTGATACATTAAATATATATATATATTACACAATCTATTAATCAAATATATATACATCAAATATATTTTTGTATGTTTTTTAAACAAATATACATATCAAATCTATACATACATACATACATACATATATATGTATATTTTTATTTATATCCAAATGTTTACAAAACTATATTCACATGTTTTAAATAAATTAAAACCAATCATAATATAACAAACAAACATGTTTAACATCACAACCATAATCCAAAAATTATCATAATTCATCAAAAACTATATCATCATAAGCATGCTTTCAAAATAATTACAAGAATGCCTAACATTCGACAATCTCCTTAAAAAATCAAGAACATTCACGTTTGGAAAAATTATATATATATATATACATGTTACACAAAAATATATATATTTATATATAGGTCTAAAAAATCATTCACCATTTATACACACACACACATACACACACATGGAGTGTGTGAGATATTAGTAGGCGTAAGCGTTTGAGGTGCGTGCATGCACATCAAGAGTCAGTGAGGTGTCCAGATATCTCAAAATAAACAAAAAAGAACACCCAAATAAAAAAACTCTTAAATATATATGTTAAATATTGGGTGAAATACCTCAAATACATTAGAATCAACCTATTCAGAGTTGAAACTCATTGTATTTGATGGTGGACACCCAAATAGAGAGTAATAACTTGTAGTAACTTTAAATACCAAATACACCATTTAAATTGGGTAAATTTTTTGAATTAGGGTTTGTCCAAACCAATTTCTACAAGATTGAAATGGAAAACACAAAAAGTAATAAATGAGGAGAGAATAGGAGTTCATAACTAGGAGATTCAAGCCTAAATCTGTAAGAAGTCATTTGTGACAGGTGATTTTGAGAATGGGTAGTCGAAGGGTTTCACGAGCGAATAGTTGTGTGCGATGGAGAAATAAAATGGGGAGGTGAGGAGAATAAAGGGTTTGTGTTAATTTAATTAAAGATTATTTGTGATGGGTTAATAGCGATGTAATTTTCCCCATTGTAACGAAATTTGCGAGAACCTTTTGTGATAGATTTCATTATATGTCACTATTAATCTTTAACAATGACTATTAACGACAAATAAAATATTCTTCTCATGTGATGTATCGCATGCACACCAATGGTATTTGCGATGAGAAACATTTCCTGTCACAAATAATAATAAACAAACACTTATTTGTAAAGAAAAAGTTTCCCCCTCGCAATTACCCATTTTTTTAGTAGTGGTTGTAGAAAATACTTTCCTTTAAACATAAGCTTAAAGGATTACCTTGTGAAATCATGATGTTACTATAAAAAACCTATCAAGAATAAATAAATCATATAGGTAACTTGAGACATAATTTTTCATATCACTCTTATAGATAAAATAACCAATATGATCAACTTCTATCATAATTCTCTGAATAATTTAATCATTACCCAATGCATTAAAGGGATATAACAGACTCACCCATTATTGGTTTATAATGCAACCACCCATCCTTATTTTATAATGGAACCACCTATCCTTGGTTTATAATCGAACCACCCTTCATTATAAACAATGATGAAGAATCATAACATAATCATAACACAAAAATGCTTTCAATTTTCAACATTACACTCATAAAAATATTATTTACACTCATAAGAAATCATCTTTGGATATGGAAATATTCATTTCATTTAAAACCCTTTTTGAAAATTCACCTAATAAATGGAATGAGAGTTTTTATTTTAAGAAAACATGAAATATTATAAAGGAATCCAAACATCAAATAATGGTTACAACATATGGAAAAACTGTTGGTGTCGTGTATGTTAAAATAGAACATTCCTTTTGTTTTTTGTAAAAAAATCAGTATAAAATACATAAAAATATTCCTTTTGAAAACCTTTGAAAGAAAGTAAAAAGTTACATAAAATGTAATTTATAATTCTTTCATGTCTATATAAATTCATCAATAAAATAATTTTAAAAATATGTACATGGAAGAAAAAAAATTAGAAAATAAATCATTAAAATATTTAAAATGAGGTTTCTAAAGTTAAGTGTCCCTTATATCAAGTCTGAATCATCATGTATGTTATTTATATTCATGAATAAAAAAATTACTTTAATTATTTACTTTATTAATAACATTTTTCAAGTTTATTATTCCATTTTTTTATTTAATACCATTTTATATTTAACTACTTAATCAATTAAGTTCACATTGGATATTTTGATGATATTTGGCTCATAAGTCCAAAATGACTTTGGCATGTTGAATATGGAAAATGAAGTCATAATTTAATAATATAAATTATAATAATAATGAAATAATTATCATTTTTAAATATCAATTATAATTTTAAAACCAACCATGAAATATGGTTATGAAAAATGAACCGTGTGAAAATCATGGAGACAGTAGGTCGTACGTATGCATGAGAAACATTTCCATTTTTCAATGATTGTGATGGAAATAAGGTAAGTGTTATTTTATCTTTACATAATTATTAATATATCATAAATATAATATCATTTATTTAAATACACTTATATATAGTAGTCATTTTGTGGTTATAAAAAACAAATCACATCGCTTTGTGGAGGTGGTAATCCACTCGTATGTACGAACAACGTTATCATTTTTCAATAGATGTAAAGGTAAGAAAATAAATTATATATAATCTTTACATAATGGTAATTATTTCATGAATATCATATATATATTTATATATTAAATCCATCATAATAACTAGTGTTGAGAGGCAGTGATAGAAAATAAATTACATCGGTTTGCGAGGCGGTAGTCCTTCGTACACATGAACGGTGGATTTGTTTCCCATTTGATGAAAAGGATATGGATATAGGTGTTTACATTAACATAAAAACATCTTATTATATGAAATATATTGGTTTTATTATTTTATCATGTTTAAATAATATTTTAAGGAGGTATAATAAAAAATATTCGCTTAAAGACTACACCTCGTCTTCAAACGACTTCCTTTTCTTTTCACCTTAAACCCTCAAAGGTTGGTATTTTTTCCAAAATAAAACATCTATAACATGGGGAGGTATATTAGTAAAGTATTTTTGTATGTATTTTCTAAACTATAATTCTTTTTAAGTGTGAATAAAAGATTAAAAGATAATCCCTTTTATAAGTGAAGGGAGGGGCACTCTTAGGATTACTTAAAAATTAAATTAATATAAATTCATTTTCCTGGAAAAAATATCCAAAGTAATATAATTTAAATGTATGATGATTATGGGTCAAAATAATATAATAATTTAAATTTTTTACAATTTTATATTATTTTTTTATCCTTATCTCTTTGTTTTAACCCGCGTTAACTATTTTTTGACGATTAGTTTGATAACGAAATTTTTAATCTTTAGGTGTCAATATAATTACTATAAAAGTAAAATAGGTCCATAAATGGACCATATTTTATATTTTTAAACATATAAATATAAATTTCCCAAAGAAAATATTTTTAGTAATTTTAAATAATTTAATAAAATATTACTTATTAAAAAATAACATTAATGTCATTTTTTGAACTATTAATTTAATTTGACATTAAAAACAACATGAAAATAATGGAATTCGAATATAATCCTTTAAAACTTCCCTAAAATGTTATATTTATAAAAAAAATCATAAAATATAATAATTTATTCAAATTATATTTCTTTTAATATTTTTAAAATTATTTATTTTATCTTTCTGTTAATTGAATAAATATTGTGTCAGTGTTAAGTAAACATTTAAGGTAATTATTTAATCACTAAAAATTATAAATAAATTTACATGATAAAAAAATAATTTATCTTTAAAATAAACATTTATAACCAAACATAAGTTCTTTTTATCCCTGTCACAAAATATTATAGATATTAAAATCAAGAAAGTGACATTTTTGACTTTATCTTTTACTTAAATATTACAAAGGTAAATATCAAATAAATAAGGAACCAAGTTTCAATATTTTCAAAATTTGGATGGAAATGGATGAAATTAACTCATAAAATAGGAAAAGGGTAAGTTTTAGGGTCATTTTTTAGTGCTTATAATATTATTTTTAACCTTATTTACCTTATTTACCCTTATCATGATGATAATTATTTACTGCGATTATTATTCATAATGACCAAAAATAAAAGGGACATATTTAGAAAATTTGGAACTCATAATTTAAAATATGTAATAAATTTTTCAATATTTAATTTATAGAAGTGGTATAAATTAATTTAAGAATAAAATGAAAAATACAAAGAAAAACAATTTTTCAAAAAAAACACATTTTAAGTTTAAAAATATTTTTATACCAAATTCAACCAGAAAATTGATTCTGATAAACTTAATTGGATTATTAATAATATAATATAACTAATGTTACTATTAAACCATTTTAAAAAATTGTAACTTTGTAAATTCTTGAATCAAAAATACAGTTTTCAATAAAAATCAGTATTTTTCACTATTGACTAGAAAATCAATATTTTCATAAAAATACAAAAAAAATACATTTAAAGATAATTTTTAAATTAATAGTTCAAAAATTATATCCTTTTTATCGAATTAAATTCCTAAAAGTTTCATAAATTAATTATAATATTTTCTAATAAAAATAATAAAAACATTTTTTTGAAGAAAACATTTTTTTGAAGAATAAATTGACTTTGCTAAAAATTGAGTGATTATTTAATAATAATTAGTTAATAAATTTGTATATATTATGACCTTTATATATATTTTATAATGTGTTTAATCCTATTTATACCTTCCAATTCAATAGTTAGCTTATAACGGTCATATTTAAATAATAATATTTCATGGGTGGTTTAAGCTCGGTGTTGCATGTTGTATACACTATCAAGCATAATGTTATTATTTTAAAATATCAGGGTGTTACATCCCCCCTAATAAAGTTCATCATCAAAATTTGAACTTAAGATCAATTATCAAAGGTTCTATATTTGAAAATACGTTTTTTGAAATCTCACATCATAAAAAGGGTTAATAAAACTTTCTTTTGAAAAGAGAGAAAAGGAATCTATGAAGGTCATCTGAAATAACACATACTAGGTTTCCAAAAAGGAGAACATTAGTGGGAAGTTAAAATATTGACATGTGTAAAAACATAATTTATAAATAATGATGTTATAGTGAATGGTATCATTGATCATAATAAATTGAATGCTCATGAGAAAGTAAATGAACACAAAAACATAAACCAAAGAGGTGTGAAAAAGACCATAGATTCATTGGAAATGGTGTTCATAGGGTAAAGTTTTTGTTAAAATATCATTTTCCTATATTTAATGAATTAATTTATCATCTAGACTAAGACCATAAGGAAATATACTTACTTGATAAGTATGATTTCATCCTTTAATCAATTTCAACCATAATATCATCACTTGATCCAAATGATGAGTATTAAAGATGATTTCTTTCTTCCAAATCACTAAAATCAACTTCTAACAGATTACATAATCCATAAAAGGATAAAAATTTGTCCCTTCAGTATTTAGACATTAACCAAAACCAAAATGGTTAGCATATAATAATTCTCAAAATGAATAAATCATCATATGAAGAAATAAAACATTAATCACCACATACTTAACAATAACACCCAAAGTTCAAATTAGATCATTCGATAAATAAAAAAACTTAAAATTATTCAAAATATTCCAAACTAATAACTCAAAAATCATAGGTATTTGATTACATATTCTTCCAAGATTAATTAAACATTTATCTCCAAATAACATCAATCAATTTTTGAAGACTCATATAAAAAATTTATATTCCCTAATCATAAAACATTCAAGATTTATTAATCATTTACATAAATAACCTAAATCACCATAAATCTGTATTAAAATACTATATTCTTACAAAATATAATTCAACATTTATTATTTAAATAAAATCCCATAATATTCTATTTACTGTAATCATATAAGGTTCCCAAAATAGTGAACTTCTTCGGATATATCATTAATAACTTAATCACCAAATAACTTTCCAATCCCATGGTTATCTATACGATAAAATATATGTTCCCAAAATCAAATTAATCTTTATCTATTAAATTTTTTAAGTAAAAAAACACAATTTCGTATTGACCATTACATCGGTCAGTGTTAGGCATTGTACCCTTGTCACTCTTCAGTTGTGGGTTCAAGCCCCGTGACCTTTCTAGGTGTGATGGGTTTTCTTATGACTGATGGGTTGTCCTTTTACTAAAACTATATTAATATAAATCCTATAACATTCCCAAAAAAATGATGAAAATCCTCAAAAATAACCATAATATCTTCAAAATTAAAGAATGTTTTAACCTCAAAGGTTATTTCATACCCTTTAGCTTTCATCACCAAAAATGTAATAGTATTTTTTGAAATTATTATCCACATTAAACCTAAGGGTTACAAATACCTCAACTTAATAAAACATCTCCCAAATATCATCTTTCACCTTAAAATATCATCACTTAAAAATAAAAGGAGATTCTATGTCATTGAACTTATGAATAGCCTTAAACTTATAAACCCATTGTGGTATCCATAACTCTTAAGTGAACCTCAAATGAAAACATATTAATATCAAAAGTTATCTAAACATTTCCTTAAAAAACAAATATAAGGAATCAGCCTTAAACATTACATAATCTTGAGTTTTAAGTCCAGAATTAATTCACTTATATTTGTAGATCATTATTGTTTATAGTTTTAGAGGATTAGGCCATCAACCTTACATAAATAAATATCACATCACAAAAGTGGACACTTCTACTTAGTATCCAATTTTCTCACAAAACAAAAAAAATTAAGTATAACAAGTTTTATTTTCATGAAAGATCTTCATAATTTTCACTTTAAACTCATCTTTGTCCCTACTCATCCTTAAAACCCTATCAAAAACATTTTAAAATGTGGGATAAACACAAAAATCTCAGTAAGTGGCAAATAAAAAGAAATAAAGAAAACTTGTTAGTCTATGAATACATGTAGAAATTTTATATTTTAAAATAAAGTTTGGTCTCAAAATAAACATTTTCTTACTCAAGAAATCAATTTCTCTATCCAAGGATTTTTATAAAACATATCATTTAAAATATTGAAGTCAAAATAAAAATCATAAAGGTTTATTTTAAATCGTGATAAACTCATGAAAACGTTTTCACAAAGTTATACTTTTCACAATACTAGAAATTTGGGCTATACCCACAGGGATATACCAACAGTTTATAAAAAACTTTGGTATAGCTTTCCCTATCCCAACAATTTGATCTAAATATTAGGATAGACTGAGTATATTAATTCTATACCAATGATTTTAAAAAAAATTAGCATATCTAATATCTATGCCAATGGTTTTAAAAACCATTGGAATAGTTCTTCCCCAAATACATAGTGTGGGCGCCCCTCCCCTCCTCCTGTCGAGCTCTAATCCAGAACCCTAGTAGCAGTGTTGTTGTTCCACTTTCTTCCTAACTCGTGATGATATCTCATTTCTTCTTGATTTCATTTCATTATTATTCAATATTAAATCAATGGCTTCCAAATCATTCAGGTATTATATAAACCATCCATTTCAATTTTATTTTAGGTCTAAAACACCATGGAAGATTCTTTTTTTGGCATTTAATTTCTTTTGATCCTGATTAATTTGGTTTAATTTAGGCTTTATTATATTCAATTCATGTTTTTTTGGGTTATTTCATAATAGTTTGGTTTGGGTTGGGTTTGTTTTTTTTTGGTCAATTTTTTATTGGTTCATTATTGTTTGTTCTGCTTTATTTTAGTTCAGTTTGGTTCCATTTAGTTTAGTCTAGTTTTATTCAATTTGGGTGTTGTTAAGCTAATATTTGATCATTATGGTTAGTTTCATTCAATTATGTTTGGTTAAATTCTATTTGGTTTGGTTATTTTTTGGTTTTCCATGATTTAGGTTGGTTTGTTTTAGTTAATATTGAGTCCCTTTAGCTTTATTCAGACCCTACCCGACATAAACCGAATTGTTATGAACTAATTTGAAGTAAAATACCTTACTTAAAAATTAAAAGGACAAACTAACTTGACTATAATCAAACATAATAAAATCAACTCGAATCATCATAAACTAAACCAAAATAAATGAAACTAAACTCTATATAATTGAATAATACTAAAATCAAATAAAACCAAACAAATCAAACTGAGTTGAAAAAAATAAAACCACAATGACCAAACCTAACCCAAACTACATTGAAATAAATCAATCTAAACAAATTTGAACCAAACCTACTTGAATGGAAATGCTTTAGACCACCCCAATCCAAACTAAACTAAGTTGGAATTACCTAAATCAACCTAAATCGAATGGGTCAAAATGGATCAAAATTAACTTATAACCAAATAGAACCAAATTTACTTGAAATTTCCTGACATAAATAAAAAAATGGAATTGAACAAAACTAAAAAAAGTGATATATACCATGAAGATATAATTTAATACTAAATCAACTAAATTAAAATGAATTGATCAGACCCTAAGAAAACTGAATTGTACCAAACCAACCTAACTAGGCTAGAAAATAAATGAACTGAACTAATCAAACCTTTATACATTGAAACCTATCTGAACTAAAAAATCTTATCTATATCATAACCGAACCAACTCTTCCAAACCAATTGAATTGAATTGAAATGACTTGATCTAACCCAAGAAGACTTGAGTAGACCTGAACTACACTAATTTTCATCAAACTAAATTAAACTAAATTAAAATATTTGTCAAAAAAAATAAAAATAAAAATAACTAAAATAAATTGAACCTAACTAAAATAAATTCAATAGTAATGATAAAAAATTAAGTGACTTGAAAAATATTAAATAAAACCCAAATAGGCATGCATCGACCCAACCTAAATAAAAAAACCAAACCCAACCAAACTAAATTGACCAAAACTAAACTAATCATAAGAAAACAAAACTGACCAAAACTGATCCAAATCAAATAGAAAATATAGAACCAAATAGAATAAATTTATTGAATTATCCTGGCCCATCCCAAAACAAACCAAGCAAACCTAAATTAAACTAACCCAAATAAAACCAAACAAAATCAACTGACTAAAACATAAACAAATTAAATTGAAGAAATCCAAAGTGAATAAAATTTATTTGAATTTATCTAAACTGAACCTAACAGACCTAAATGATATATTATAGATTTAAAATAAACCAACCTGAGCAACAAAACTAGAAAGGGAAATATTTGAACTAAACCAATCCAAAATGACCCAATTTGAATAGAACCAAGTTGTACCAAATTGAACTAAACCATATCAAAAAATACCAAACCAAACCAAATAGAATTGATTTAAACCAAACTAAATAGAACATATTTGAACCAAATTAACCCACTTTGAATGAAACTATCCCAAATTGAAACAAATTAAATTCAACCAAACTATATGCACTTGAACTAAAGATACACAACCTCAATCGAATCAAACTAGACCAAATCAATAAAAATTTACCTAACCTAACATGAATAGAATAAAATTTAAATGAACCTAATTTAATTTAATTGACCAAAACAAAACTAAACTAAATCAAATGAACCTAAACCAGACCAAATTGAAGGGGAGAGTCACAAAGGAACCTATCTGAAGGTCCTTTATGGATCATCAATTTAGTCACGTAATTACATCTCATTTAAATAACACCCCTGGGTATTTATATTTTACAAGACACATTATAATAATTAAATCCTTGACCCTCAATGGATTTGGAACATTTACTAGTTGAAATAGTGATTTTAATGTCGAAGATATGGCGTCAGTTTCTTATAAATCGATGAAAAATGTATCTGAGGAAAAAAATTAGAGTCGGTTTTAACATAAACCGACGAAAAAAAATTATTTTGAATTTTGGCATCATTTTTTAACCAGATCAACACCAAAAAAAACATGCAAGATGGTTTATGGTGTCGGTTTTTTTGAAAATCGAGGCCCTAATTCAAAAAAAACATTTCGGCGTTATTTTTTTTGAAAACCAATACCATAATTTAAAAAAAAAGTTTCAACATTTTTTTTATCAAAACCAACACTAAAAAGTTTAATTTAATTGACATGGGATCATGAAACCCTCAATTTTTTAGAACTCCCAAACCCTCTTTTCGACTCGCAGCCTCCCTGATAGTGACCCGATGATCCGAACAGTGATTCTTGTTTATTTTCTTCAATAATTGTCATCATTTCACGATCTGGATCTAAATTATTCATCCTCTATCATTATTTCATCATCTATGGAAGTATTTATCTTTGAAAAATGATTTTTGACCAACCATCATCTGCATTTTTATTTTATTTCATGGTTTTTTTATTCTTCATTTCTACATAAATTTTTGTTAGATATTACAATGTTTTTTCCTATAACTAATTTAAGGGAGAAAGTTCAAATTATTTATCCATTTTCCTTGGTGAAATATGAATTTTGTAAGTTTTTTTAAACTTTTAAGTTAAATTATTTATCATTTAGTTATATTATTGAGTTATTGTTTCAATTATTTGTAGGAATTTGATTCTTTTTTATAAATGTTGTTCTTAAGTTTTTTTTTTGATAAATTTTTTATTTGATAAAATTATTAAATGGTCATGATGATATATATTGATTAATGTTTTTGTGAAGCAATTATTTTTAAAATATATTAGTTTTATATTTTTTTTAGACATTGTGATGTGTGTTAAATATTGATTAATATTTTGATGAAACTTTTACGATAAATTGGTTGAACTTGATCTATTATGATGAGATGCTAGAGAGGTTATGGATAAATGTAGTATTTAATTATATTAGATAACCAAGGATAAGTGGATGTTAGTCAGCCAATGATGATGAATATAGATGAATTTATAATAGGAAAAAGAGAAAAATAGTGGCAGTTGAATAAATTCACCTAAATCATGTGGTTTGAAGTAGAATTTGTGTTTTTTGATATTTTCTTAATAATGCTACGAATAGTTGGAATGAAATGTTGAAATTATATTATAACTTAATAAATAATATTATGATAATTATTGATGGTTGGTCGATGTGATTTTATATAATTATGTGGGAAATTATTTTTTGACAAGGTTATTCAATCATTGATATGATATTATGATTTGGATATAATTTGATGATGTGATCTACTAAATATCACTACATTATATATTATTGATGTAATTATTGTGGTTTATCGCATTGACATTATATTTTGATATTTATTTGGTATGAAGTCATGTCGTATTCCTCAAGGGATGTTGTATTCCCTATTGATGATATTGTGAGAACAAAGAGCTTATAATTTTTTATAAGCAAGAGTCATGATTAAATGATTGAAATAATATTTCCATATATAAACTAATATATTAGAATTAATTAAATAAACATCCTAAAATAAGTGGTGTGGAAAACATACATATAGTTACAAAATCAAGATTTTCTACTAGTTGATTAGTTTTAATTTTTTTTATAATCATTATTGATGTTTCTTATTTGATTACCAATCATTTTTATTGAATGTGTTTTTTTAATTTATCTATTTATATATATATATATTAAAATTTTATATATTTTCATATATTCACCAATAATATTATGATTTTAGGTATTTAATGGATAATAATTGGATAAATTTATGAAGAACCACTAGTGAATATGAAAAATGAATTGATGAATTCTTGGAATTTTCTAAACAAAATCTTCAAAACATAGATTTGATTTTTCATCCATGTGTGAAGTATTTGAATATGAGAAAGATAAACTCCATATAAATCAAATATCATCTCATTTTCTATAGTTTTACCCTTAATTATACACGTTAGATTTGGCATGGTGAAAGAACTAAAAATTCAACATATAATGTTGATGAAAATATTCATAATGAGGCCGAGGATCGTATTGAAGAATTAATTCGTGATTTAGGTGTTGAAACCATCTAAAAAATAGAAATTTTTGAATGATTGTATGGATATTATAAGAAACCATTATTCCTAGGTTGCATTAAATATACAGTTTTATCAACAGTTTTGATATTAGTTAGCCTGAAAGCAAGAAATTAGTGGAGTGATAAAAGTTTCTCTAACCTACTTGAGATTTTAAAATAGATACTTATAAAAGGAAACAGGCTTCCAGATTCCAATTATAAGGTGAATAAAATATTATTACCAATGGGATTGGGGTATAAAAAGATACATTCTTACCCCAATTATTGGGTGTTGTATAGGAAAGAATATAAATATTTATCTATATGTCCAACATGTGGGACATCATGATATAATATGGATGAAAAATTCAACTCAGATTCATTCTTAGGTACTGACATCCAACCTCATGAAAAAAAAAATTAATTTCTAATTATATCATCCAATAGTTCTTTCATACAATTCTGATAATTCAACTATGATTCATTCTTAGGTACCAGAATTAAATCTCCTACTAAAGAAATTTGGTAAATTCCAATAATTCCTCATTTGAAGTGTCTATTTGTAAATTCAATTGACGCAAAAAGGTTAAGATGGAATTTAGATGAGTGCATATTTTATGGTAACTTACATCACCCTATTTATTCACCACAATGGAATAGATTTGATAAAAATATTCATGATTTTGGAAGTGAAGTTAGAAATCTCAAAATGGGATTGTGTACTGATGGAATGAATCAATATCGAAGCCTAAATAGCCAAAAAAAGTTCATGGCCTATTTGTTTTGGTAGTTTATAACTTTTACCCACATATATATATGAATAAAATATATGTTATGATGATATTGATGATTTATGGACAAAAATATCTGGAAAATGATATTGATGTGTATCTTTCACCATTTATTGATGATTTGAAATTTCTATGGGAGATGGGTGTTAAAGTTTTGATGCATACGATAAAGAGTATTTTCTTTTGCGTGTTATGGTCATTTTCACTATAAAAAACTTTCCTGTATATGGAAACTTATCTAGATACAGTGTTAAGGGACATAAAGCATGTCTAATTTGTGAAGAAGATACTTAATATTATCAATTGTGGAATGGAAGAAAGACAGTGTACATGTGACATCAAAGATTTTTTTGAATTGACCGTCCTTATCATAGATTGAAAAGGAATTTAATGGTTTAAAATAATACAATCTTCTCCCATGACCATTTTTAGTTAAAGAATATTAGGAGTGGGTGAAAATATTGATTCGACATTTGGAAAGAAAAGAAGTTCTGGTCTTCAAAAAAATATCTGGAAGAAAAAATCTATCTTTTTCGAACTACCTTATTAGATATTTTTATAAATAAAACATAACATTGATGTTATGCATGTTGAAAAAAACATATGTGACAGTTTTATTGGAACTCTGTTAGACATAAAATTAAACACAAAATATGGATTTCATGCTAGATTGGACTTTATATCAATGAGAATATGTTTGGAGTTAGCTCCCACTATGAAAGTAAATAGAACATATTTACCTTCATCTTGTCACACATTAATCAAGATTGAGAAGATGAATTTTTGTCAGTTTCTTCATGGTATTAAAGTACCCAGTGGTTATTATTTAAATTTGAAGAATTTAGTGTCATTGAAGGATTGTAAACTAATAGGTATAAAATCTCATGATTGTCATGTATTGATACAACAAATTCTACCAGTCACACTGCATGGTATATTGCTGAAAGCTATTAGAAAGACTATCATTTGGTTATGTAATTTTTTCAAATCCATTTGTATCAAAGTCATTGGTCCAAATTTGTTAGATGTGTTGGATAATTAAGATACTCTCATTCTTTGCAAACTAGAAATGTTTTTCCCACCTACATTTTTTGATATAATGGTTCATCTAGTGATTAATTTGTTGTATGAAATAAGAATTTATGGGCTTGCATATTTATGATAGATGTATACTTTTGAAAGATATATGAAAATTTTGAAGGGATATGTTAAAAATATTTATAGACCAAAGGCCTCTATTGTTCAAAAATATATATCGGAAGAGGTTATTGAGTTCTATGCTGATTATTTATATGAATTGAAGCATATTGTTCTCCCTATATCTCGACATATGATAGTTGATAGTGAAGGTAGAGGGATTTGAGGCTTAAAGGTAAAGTTCATTCCACATGATGAAGTGATGCAGGCACATTTATACATTTTGAACAACACAAATGAGGTTCAATCATATATATCA
This sequence comes from Viscum album, assembly GCA_963277665.1. Lineage (NCBI taxonomy): Eukaryota > Viridiplantae > Streptophyta > Magnoliopsida > Santalales > Viscaceae > Viscum > Viscum album. The sequence continues at coordinate 55,279,283 of OY728136.1, forward strand.
TCACATATTGTAGAATTAAAGTTATGATTTCCAAAAAGAAATGAAAATTGGATGATGATTAAGCATAAAATGACATTTGTTTCATGGTTTAAAGAGAAATTCAACATAGATATATCTGCATAAAAAACATTGAAATGGTTGGTAGGGGGACCATCTCTTAATGTGATCACATAGTCTATTTTTGATATTAATGGGTACACATTTTACACAAAGAATATGGATGATAAGAGTATCATTAAAAATAGTGGTGTAATGGTCGTTGCGGAAGCACTATATTTTTCGAGTGCAAAAGATAAAAACCCAATTTCAGTATCAACACCATATTTTGGAGTTCTTTAAGACATGTGAGAAATTGATTATATTAAATTTTGAGTCACTATGTTTAAGTGTAATTGGGTTTCAAGTAATAGTGGTGTGAAACATGATGAATATGGGTTTAAACTTGTTGATTTGAAAATATTTAGTTACAATGAAGAACCATTTATCATGACCACACATGAAAAGCAAATATTTTATGTCATTGATCCATCAAATGACCAGTGGTCCATCGTATTGTAAGGGGAAATAATCTATTTTGATGATGAGGATGATGATGATGTTATTGATTTATATGAGGCTTCTTCATCTATTACATGATTTTCAGATAACAATGACTATAACACAGACATAGTGCATGCAATATGAAATGATCATGCTGAAGGGATATGGGAAAATACTAAATTACTCTAGTAATTAATCTAGTAATTATTAACATTATATTTCTTTTTTAAAATTTACATTTGTAAAAATTCTATTATTTAATAACTATTGGATATTTAATTAAATTTATTTGATTATTTATTTGATTTTTTGTGTTAAATTTTGATATTCCACATATATGGTTAAACATTTTTTCATTGAAATACCCAGCATACATTATTATATTTTGGTTTAATTTATGCATATGAGAACACCTTTTCAAATTTTGATTTTTAAATGTTTATATCTTTATAGAAGTAATGTTTATATTTAATAGTTCACCTTGCATATTTTTTTGGGTTAAGAATCATAACATCATTAATTTTTTTAAACTTACACAAGTGTTCCATTTTTTTTTCTTACATATTTATGTTTTCCTGTTTTCAAATTAGTGACTTGTCTAATTATATTCAGGTACATAATAATTTCATTACATTTTTCTATTATAATGATAGATATAGATACAAAGATAGAATAACATCTACTGAGGTATTTTATTTTTTCATATTATTAAATACCCAGTAATGTAATTATTTAATGAAAGAAAATTTTTAATTTACAAAAAAAAATTAGGACTACTAATGAGGCTTTAATGGGGGAGCCTTATGCTTTTAGTATTCAGAAATAAAATTCTCTAGTTGGTAAACATGACATTACATGTTTACCAAAACTATCACTTTCTTAAGGAGACGAGCAATTATATATTATTTTTAATGATAATAATAATGCAACTGGCCCAAATGTAATGCAGTTTATCAGCTATATTGGCATGAAAAACTGTTGTAGGATTAGAATTTTATATCTTGATTGGAAGTTTGTCAACAAGGTGGTGATAGATCAGCTTTGGGAGGTCATAAAGGTAAAATATCTCAATTGATTTATTTTATATCATTTTTTTAATATGATATATTTTAAATGAATAATATTTATGTTATGCAATTACAGATGACATTCAATTTTGAATAAATAAAAGTAGTTAAAAAAATATGTCTTGCTTTAGCGGTGGTTAGATAGAGAGATTTCAAAACAAAGTTGACAAAAAAATATGTGTTTAGAAGGAGACAAAATGAAATCCCATGCCTCAAGTATCTTTTTTTAGATGAAGATACATGGAAGAAATTTATTTCCACCAGACATGATGAAACATTTCAGGTGTGATAATTATATTATATTATATTGTAAAATTTCTTATATATGTACCTAATTACTTATTATTTTACTTATTATATAACAGGCCTTTAGGAAATCACATCAAGACATCCAATTGTAGAATGTATATCCCCATACTTTATTATGTGGTGGGTATCATTTATTAGAGTAAAAAATGATTGAGGAAAATTTTGAATCACTAAGAGCTCACTCCACTAGTGGTTCTGATGAGGTCCAATTTGGTCCTCCATCTCTGCCCACCCACCATGAGAAATGGAAAAGAGAAAGAAGAATAAAAAATGAAAAGTATCTTATAGAGAAAGATAAGGAAGTGACTAAAATAATTGTAAGTAAATGATTATTATTTTTCATGAATTTTTGTAATTTATAAATTAACAACACTAATATACCATTTTAATTTTTCATTTCAGGATGAACTTCAAGAGAAATCGACATAGAGAACTTTTATGCCTGAGGGTAGGATGGACATCCTAGCCACTGGTTTAAGAAAGCCAGAACACCCTAACCGCATAAGAGGATATAAAGTAGGAGTTAGTATTTGGAAAGTTTTTTATCATAAAAGTAAACAATCAAGAGGTCCAGAAATCGAATCATTAAAATCTCAGCTGAAAGATATGAAAAAGTCCATGGGCAATCAAATTCAAGTAGTTGTGTAGCATGATATGTTAGAACAATTAACGACATAGTCACAGTCTGCACAGCCTACCCATCCTTCCCAACCTGCCTACTCAGATCCTCCACCTCCTCACTCAGACCCAACCTTATATTGTGAGTTGTATGCAAGAGATCCTAATGTACATATTGTAGCATTATAAGACGTGCATTATTGGGGGGATTCTATACATCATGAGCCTATTCATATGGGTCATGTTAGAGTGTTGGTACATGATATTATTGATCCTACTGCTCTACTACCATTCCCTACAATGGAGGTTACCAGAGTTGGGGATTGTATGGGTCATTTTTTACTTTTTCCATCTAACCTTCTTCATCATATTTCATATAAAGTATGTATTTTTTTAAATATTAATTATATATAATTGAGAATTATTTATAATGTTTTATAAAATTTAAATTATATAAGAGTATCTAAAATCCAAATAAATGGTACAAATTAAACAAAAGTTTCAGCAACAAATAACTATAGATACTTCAGATATTTCTGATGGTATAGAAAGATCATCTTAGGTTTATTCTTCCTTGGATAATATCTATGAGTTTCAAATTTCATATGACATATGTGGAAAATACTATCCATTGAGAATATTCATAAAATATATCATATATCTAATTAATTTTGAAGAGCTCAGTGTTCTTATGTTGCAGTTGTTTTCCATGTAAGTAAATTGACATTTTGGTTTTTATTTTTTTAAATAAAGATGATTTAAATTGAATAACTATATTATTTTTTTAATTAGGTATCTATACATGTGGCTTGTTAAAAATGACACCATTGGCGTTTATGGTTTTATAGATCCAAGATTCATTTCAACGAATGTGCTATATGTGTTGACTAAAAATAGAGAGGCATATATATGTGAGAGGTTATTAATGATGAATATTGGGTGTTGGTTTTTTCTATTTCCGGATGGGTAAGAATAGAAACATAATTATGAACTAATGTTCATTATAATGTCATTAAATGTGAACTTTTTGTATTATAGGGGGTATTGGATGCTAGGCGTATTCTTCCTAAGTTAAAACACATTATATTAGTTTTTCTCTTTATTGGGTGGTGTTCATAGAAAAATTTCCACCATATTAGACAAGTAGGTTTATTTGTTTTTTATAAGCTCGTTATGTTTAATTATCATTGTTTATACATGTATTATTAGTTGATATATATGAAAATGCAGGTCATGGAAAAAATTAACAAAGATCACTTGTCAATAGTGAAGTTAAATGCAATCAAATATGTGAAAGTAAAGGTAATTATTTTTTATATTAGATATTATTTTGATTTTTTGATATATATATATATATATATATATCTGTGTGTGTGTGTGTGTGTGTGTAAGTATGTATGTATGTATGTATGTATATTGGTTTTAATTATCAAGTTAATGTTTTATTAAATGTAGTGTCATCATTAACAAGGACACGTCGAATGTGGTTATTATGTTCTATGATTCATGTATGAGATAATACCAACAGGGGTAATGACTGATTTTGATCAAGTTAGTCACATTAATTATTTTATATTTTCTTCCATAGTATTTTATTTTTTAATCTAATATCATTCAATGTTATTGTATACATTCAATGATGTCGATTTGTACACAAAATATGAACTTGACCATCTTCAATATTTGTTTGTGAACTGTTTATTAATTGTGGTTATGATTTAAGGTATATATATTCTAATTTTTCTAATTAGAATTACATTTTTCTAATAAAAAGTGTTCAAAAACAAATTCTTTTTTTATAATAGGTGTTTGAACATAATGATATCAAATGAATGCTTTAACAATAACCAACAATGATTATGTTGTAAATTTCAGGTATGTTTTTTTTAATTCTACTTTATAATACAAAGGAATGAATAATTTTTTGATTAACTTCTTAAAAGTATGTATATTTTTATATATTTTTAGTCATTGATAAATGTTGTATGATGGTTGTATACTGTATTTATATTACAGGGATTCTTATTTTTTATGGTGTGTACTATTTATAGTTTTCTAAAAAAAATTAACTTTTGGCATCAATTTTCATAAAAACCAATGCTGAATCATTTAAAAGAATTAGAATGGTTTTCAGTGTCATTTTCTTAGATAAATAGATGCCAAAAACAAATCCCGTTCAAATTTTCAGTATCAATTTTTTAAAAACTGACTCTGAAAACCTTATTTTTTACATCACCCTTATAGATTTTGGTTAAAAACAACATTAAAATTGAAAAAAAATGACGTTAAATTGTGTTTTTTCACTAGTTATTATTTGATTCAACACCATATATATCATCATAAAATATATAATTCATTAATTTTAAAAAGGGTCAATTGCACAATGTAGAGAGACCACACATATCACAATTAATATAAAAACATGTATAATACTAATAGGGTAGGTTTCAAGGAATAATTATCTTATAAGTGAATTAATTCCCTCTTCAAGCACCACCTGGTCATTACTTTGTAGTCCTTTCTAAGTGTATTGGTTATTTACCTCACACATGAGGCCCTATCTCATGACAAGAACTGTTAAAAAACTAATTAGAAAAATTATAATAACTAATCAATTTATTTTAAATTGTTTTAAATACTGATTAAGTCACTGAGTGAACATACTATATAGAAGATGGTTACCTAGAAATATTATTTTTTATATATGAATTTATAGGATAAGAATAACATTAGTTAAAAAGTGAATAGAATAAGAGAAGAAATAAAAACAGAAATTATAAACACAATTTTGTGTAGTATTATATATGGTTATTACTCATTGATATAATTGAATTTAATATCATTGTTTTATATTTATAGTATTTTGTTATATATATAGTATTTTTTCTTTTATATTATGATTATCATATAGAATAGTGTGTCAGATATGGTTTTATATAAAGTGAAAAAAAAAACCTTAAATATATTTTTTATTAAACTTAAATCTTATTTAATTTATTTTACGACGTGACATATAACATTTTTTTACAGAATGGATGGAAGTTAGATGTATGAAACTGGTCAAATATCAAGCTATTTTCAAAAAAAGTTGGAGAGATTTTTAAATTATTCATTTAACAATGCTTCAAGTAGTGGTTACATACATTTCCCATGTTATAATTGTTTTGAAAGACCTTGGTTAAGTTGTGAAGAAGTTAGCTGCCATATAACCAAATACGGTTTTCAAATAAACTATTATGTGTGGTATCATAATGGGAAGAAAATTAAATCTCAAAATGTTCATGATCCGAATGAGAGGATTGTATCATATAATTTATTAGATGAATGGTTTACATTTATTCTTCATCATGATAAGAAAAGGATGTTGACCAAAGAAGACTTCGATAAGATTACACATGATTCATGTAATGAAAATGATGATGTTGATAGGGTGAAAAAATTTAATGATTCTACCATGACTCCACTATATTGACAATGTGGTAAAATTAAAAGGCTTGAATTTTTAATCTGATTGTTTCATGGGAAATCCATGTTTGGGATTTCTAATACTATCATCGATTACATTCATACCACTTTGAAGGAATTACTTCTAGATGATTCATATATTCCATCAAACCATTATATGGCATGGAAGTTAGTTGAGAAAATTGGATTTTCTAAAAAAACAATCATGTTTTCCTGAAATATTGTAGCTTATTCTAAGGGGAAACTGTTGAATGAAATGATTATATAAAATGGGAAAATCCCAATATAATTAAAATACTGATGGAACACCATCTTGTGTTCCATAAAAAGTAATTTGAAACTTTCTATTGATTCCCAGACTCAATAATCTTTTCATTTCTAATGAAATATCAATACAAATGTGATGGCATGATACTGAGATAAAGAAAGAAAATGATGAGTTTTTTCATCTTGCATATGGGTTTCCTTGGTAGACATTTGATGTAAAATATTATGATTTCATAGCTAACATGCATAATGTGAGGTTGGGTCTTTCATGTGATAGTTTTAATCTATTTTTGGGAGATGCTTGCTTCGCACATCACATTCTCGGTTTCCATACACATTTATAACCTTACTCTATGGGTGTGTATGAAAAAACCTTCCAATTTCATGAGTATACACATATCTGGAAATTCTAAAGCTAGCAATGATATAGATGTATACATGAAACCTTTAATAAAATAGTTGAAACATATTTCGAACGTGGGTGTGTGCACATACGTTGCATGTTTGAAATATGTATTTTAGATGTGTGTCATGCTTATGTGGAAGATAAATTATGTTCATGTTTATGTAATGATTTCTGGATAGAGAAAAAAGGGAAAATTATCATGTCCTATTTGTATGAATAATATATGATCCATAAGACTTAAATATCATCATAGTTTTAGTTTTATGGGACATCGATGATTCTTTCCAATGAATCATCTATATAGGAATAATCATCAAAGGTTTGACAATACCATGGTGACTGATAAACCACCTTAGTATATGTATGGAACTGATGTTCTTAATGAATTGAAAGATTTTATTTTTTTCATTCAGGAAGGGTTAGAATAAATCTAGAAAGAAGAATAATGTTTCCATTGAAACTAATTAAAATTTGAAGAAGAAAAGTATCTTCTTTGAGTTGGGTTATTGGTCAACCTATTTTTTACATCATTTCTTAAACATAATTCACATTGAAAAAAATTTGTGTGAAATTTTTCTTTCAATTCTTTTAAATGTCAAAGGAAATATAAAATATGATTTATGATTTTGGTGTGACTTGGTGGATTGGGGTATCATACCAGAATTACATCCTGTGTATATCAGTGAAAATAAATGGAAAGTTATGTGTGCTTCTTATGTGATGACACCTGTAGAAAAAAAATCAATTCTGTAAGTACTGGATACTATTAAAATTCTTGATGGCTATTCAATTAACATATCAAAATGGGTCAATAGAAGAGAGTCGAAGCTGAAATATTTGAAGACTCGTGATTACCACATCTTTTGGTGTGAGTTGATTCCAATAGCAATCTATTATCTAATATCCAATAATGTAAGGGTGTTAGTTATTTGGTTGTGTCATTTTTATAGAGATATTTATTCTAAGAAGTTGTCTAAGTATTTCTTACAAAAAAATGTTGGCAGGGGCACCATTAATTTTTTGTGAGTTAGATAAAATATTTTTTTCTATCATTTTTCACATGCATGCTCATCTAACTGTTCATATTCCAACCAAAATATATCTTGAGGAAATATTACTTTTATTTGGATATATCCAACTGAGATAAATATATGCACATTGAAGTCTTATGTCTAGAATAGGAATCATCCTAAAAGTTCTATTGTGAAAGGTTACTTGGCTCAAGAATGTATGTATTTATGTTTAATGCATTTTTTCTATATGACTATGAGATGGAACAAACCAATAAGAAATGAAGAATAATAGTATGAGAAAATTGAACCTAGTTTTCCATCACTTCCCCAAATAGAGGTAATTCTCATATCATATACACTGGCCACACTAAGCCTTGAAGAGCACATCACACCGTTTTGTTTAACTGTGATTTGTTTGATGAATACATCAAGTAAGTAAATTTAACATGCATATCTTATCTCATATCATGTAATTATACATATCTATTAAATTATTGTTTTTAAAAAAGAACATAAATAAATGATAAATAGATAGCATCATTCTTTATCTTTGATAATGAGATAGACTTTTCATAGAAAATAGTTTTCTGATTGGTAGAAATTGAATATAGAAGTATTACTATAATAAATTAATAAAATAAATATTTATTAATTTTAATCTTAATTTATATTTCAGGTATTTAGTTTTCTTTTTGACTCTGTATTTGAGGAAATAAGAACTTTGGCTTTTGGTCTTAATTTTGTGGTTTGTGAATGCAAATCAATTATGATCAATGGGTACAGATTTATTATCACTAAATGAGCAATGAACATGAGAACACAACATGATGGTGTTATGGAAACTACTATAATGGACTATTATGATAGTGAATCAGATATTAGACCTTGATTTTAAAATGTATCTTATTATGGATTCACTGAGAAAATACTAATATTGGATTATTACTCTCATGGTTGGGTCACTATGATGAAATTAAAGTGATTTAATTCTATGAAGAAACATGGCACATTTATTAATTATTGTGGATTTTGAGTTATTTACATGATGAGCACTCTTGATACCAATGGTCCATATATATTGGAATCAATGGTGAAACAAGTCTTTTATATGAAAGATTATCTGCGACCAGAATTTAGTGTCAATATTAAAGTAATCCCAAGACATATTTTTTATAATGGTGATGATGGAATTGACTCCAATAGTTAAATTATCATAGTTGATTATGAACCTAAATTTGTGGTGCGAAATATATAGAATCATCCATCTATGTTCTTGGTTCTTTTGGTTTAGCTTGACTTGGGTTGTTAAGGTTGGTACTATTCAAATTGTTTTACATTACAAATATTTTGTATCCAAATTGACCTTTATGTTAATTTTGAATATATACTGGTTGTAATTTTCTTTGAGTTTCATTTTCTAATATTGAATTGAACTGTATTATAACCAACCAAACCAAAAAAAACTAAAACCGTTAAATTGGAATAAAAAACAAGATGAATTGAATTGAACATATTAAACTAATTAATATGAAAATCAAAACCAATTAAAATATTGACCTAACCAAAAATATGGCAAAATTTCCTAACCCAAAATATGAACCAAATGACCTAAGACAAATAAAAATGGAAAAATAACCTAATTAATTAACTAAAATGAACCAAATGACCTGAGACAAATAAAAATAGACAAATCACTTAATCAATTAACCAAAATGAACTAAATTACCTAACCAAAATTGAATTGGATCAAATTAAAAATGAAAGAAAACTATATCAAATCCATTCTAAACATGATAAATTGAATGTATTTATTTTTGTATGACATTTATTTTATGTTTTGATATTCTTCCCACTAAATATAAAATTCTTTTATTATTTCACTATGTATCATTTATTTGGTTTGAAAATTGATATTTCTTAATTAAGTCATGTATTATCTTATTTTTTCTTATCTTACACATTGGTTATGGATTTATAATTAATTCTGTATTTTTTTTCAAATGTGAGAAATGAAAAACATTGAAGATATGTGAAGAAAAAAGGATGATAGACATTAATCGTTGAATGATAGAGATGAGAGACCCTCTATTAGTGCTTGTTGTGAGTATTTTATTTCAAATATATATATATATATCAATAACATATAATTTCATGTGATTAATTTTGTTTTTAACTTTTTATCAGGATCCATCACTTAGGTGACAGTTATTCTCCAACCAGCCTAGTAGTACCAGTGCTCATCCAGACAATGTGAGGGGGTGGTACTAGAGCAATGCACTCTACTTGTCATACCCGATCACGCCATGTCCCTTCCCCTGACATACAATCTAGCACACCTTCTGATCCCGCGGTGTTGTTAGAGACATCCAAAATATTTAGGTCACCTATGTTTTCACCACCATTTGTATCTGATCCTCCTCACCTATCTTTCCCTTATTTAAGGATGGATCACACTCCCTGTCTATATTATTCATTTCCATAAACATCTATCCCATATTATTTTACTTCTAATTCCTTCTCCTTGAGTTTATACATTCATGCTCCTTTGACTTTTACTCCAACACATTCTGAACCTCTAGAGCATACATTGGGTCCCACTCTATTTATACAGGTTGATGTTCCTTTAGATCCTAAGGATCTAGTGAAACCCACTAATCATATTTCCTTAGGTGTATTTATATAACTTTGGTAAAAAAAATTGACCATAATTAAAAAAAATTTATAATATTTATTAATATAATATTTGTTTTTTTTTCTTTAATAGGTGGATCTACCACTGGGAAACATGGGTTTACATGCATTCATGTGGTGTAGAACCACCACACATAGCTTATGGTGGAGTACAATGAGTAGAATCAAATGATTAGAAAAATAGGGTGAGAATGTAGGAGTTTTATGGTGAGTCTTTCTAAATACTCTGGCAGCATTCCCATTAGGACACGCTCCTAAATACACCTTCCAAATGAAGTAAAGGATAATTCTTTGGAAAAAATATGGGTAAGAAAATTAATTATATTTAAAATTATATTATTATTGTATTTATATGAATTAATATTTCAGTGCCATCTTTATTTTCATTTTATCAATGGTGAGGCTGCGAGGATAGCACGACTCATGGAATTAGGTGAGCTATAGAGAGAATATAAGCATGAGTTGTATAGTGTATGGTTTTCTAGAGTTGGTATAGATTTAGAGGTCATACCAATCATTAATGAATGTCTAGTATCATATTATCGGGAAATTATTTCTTATTAGATGAGTATCGAGTTCAATTTATTCATCAAATTTGAGTTTTTTGAATAAAAATTACTATGATTTACATTAATACATGGTTTTTTATTATTGAAAAATATTTTTTAGAAAACTTTGGGAAGAAATAAAAAAATAAGGATGCTATAAAATACCTACACACTTTGTAGCGGACTACGATAATGGACCATGAGAGGAAGTAGGTATGACACTCATTTATAATTGTTGTTTCCTCCATATTTCATTCCATTTCTAATTCGGATAGATAAATGATCATGTATTATTTAGTTTATTATTGAAAGTATTTAGTGTGTTCTAAAATTTTAGGATTAGTATTGTTAAGTTTATGAGCATGTCATAAAATTTCTTATTTCATTTGATTATTATGTTGGGACCAATTTGGCTAGAGAAGTTTTTGGAAGTAAGAAGATGTTATTTTTAAGAGTGTTGTCTTATGTTGTCAAAAGGATAAATCAATTCGCTTTGTAAAATCCTTTGAAAATATAATAATTCTTTACTGATTTGTATTTCACAAATATCATAAGTTGTTTGGAGAACTTGTGATGCAAGACTTATGAAGAAATAAGGGATTAAAAATATTGCCCATCATATTCAGTTTTGATTGGAATGAAGTATGTTGCTGGAAGAAAGAGAAGTTACAATACTTTCCCTAGAAAAACTGATGATACTAAAGGTGATCAATCAAAGACTATATATCACGACAGATGAAATTCATAATGAAAGCTTTTGTTTGTTGAATAATCCAGATGACAGTGATGTAGCATGGGTGTTCTTTCCAAAGTAGATATTTTATGTGGTGTTGTTTCCCAATGTTTTCCAAAAAAAATTGCCTCAAAATCAGGAGTTTGTTATTTTTGAAAAGGAAGAGTTTTTTAAAAGGATTATGTGGAGTGCAGTATGCGTACTATGAAGGATAGTTCATGGAATGAATAGAAGGTATGTGGAGCGGTGAAGAAAATTGGAAAAGGATGGATTACACATAGTAGCGCTATGCAGACAGTGAAGTGTCGTATGTGGGTGATATGCAGACCGGATAATAAAAATGGTTTGTGGGTGGATCACAGTTCACAAGAGGCTTGCGGTTCACGGGAGTTCAATAGTTCATGTTTAAGGGTGTCATTGGCGGAATATAGGTGATGATTTAGGTCACCGCGAAGGAAATAAGGTGGTACGTGGACCACGTATTGAAATGGATCGTGAATGGAAATGGTTTTCAAGACAATTGTGGTTCATGGGAGAATCCTATTATGTGGTGAAGGTTGTACCACATAGAAGATTTGGGAGATTCAAATTAGCAAGATTTTTGGATCAATTTTCCTATATAATGAGTGTTAATCCCTTATTTAAGAAGGAAGAGTGATTTTCATAAGATTACATTTTCACTCTGAGGAAGAATTTGGCTAAGTCCAGAAGAGTTTTCAAGGGATGATTCCATGAAGGGAAGCAATTAATGGAGGAAATATTCCATGAAATATGAAGTTGTCCATGGAAGAATAAATGGTTTGCGAGATAGGAAGAAGAAATCTGTGAAATAAAGAATTCCGCAGAAGAAATAGTACATGGAAGCGGACATGAAGATGGTATGTGGAACCAGTACGTGAAGATGATACATGAAAGAGATATGTGGAGGCGGTAAGATGAGGTGGTACATGGAGTTGGTATGCAGAGCAATTACATTCCATGGAGTAGAGCCAGTTTGTGGAAGAAGATGTTGTTCATGATGCACTCGCGCTATGTGGTGCAACTCAGTTCCTAGAGGATACGGGCAGTTCACGGAAGAAGAAATATAGTTCTCAAAGGACTCAAGGAAGTTCCTACCATCTTATAGGTAGGAAAGAGATTTTTGTTTTTTGAAAGATCAAATTTGTGAAAGATGATCAGGAAAAATTGAAATATTGATTTACATCATTTTGGGCTAGGATAAGCACATGCACTATTGGATTGTTTTCAAGGTGATACAAGAGTGTAAGGGAACATCCTACTTGTTGTATTCCACATCAAAGGATTGTTTTCTAGTGGATTGTGTGGTTTTGTATTGTTTACAAACCATACCAAGGACGTAGCTACTCTTGTTGAGTAGTGAAATTTTTAAATTCTTGTGTTCGTGTGGTTGTGTGGTTGAATTGTGTTCAGTAGGGAAAGAAATATTTAATAGGATACGAAGGTTATTTCATAAGTAAGGAAACATAAAAGAAAAGGATATCACTAATTCACCCCCTCCCCCTCCCAGTGATACTTGGATCCTGACTGGGTAACTTCATATTATGTATCAACATAAACCATTAAAATAGAACTCATAACATATTTATATCCCATCAAGGACTAGTGAAACATCCAACCTAGTCATTTCTCCCCTTCACCCTATTTACCATAGGTGGTACCCCTTAGGTTATATAATGATCAAAACACCCAACCTGGTTGTTTCTTTATAGCTATTTTCTACATTCACAAACCTTAGGTTTCATTCCCAGCCTAGGTATCATTCCCTCATAAAAATTAAAAATTAAAAATTCCTTTGAAAAAAACCCTGTAAAAATGAGGGTTTTTACACATCAAAACATACCTTAGAGTTAACCTCACCTCAATATGTATGAAACACAACAACCATGAATAATACATAAATTAGGAAGATAATATCAAGGCATAATAGAGGCCCTATAAAAATCTTGTGTTGCTTTTTTTATTCCCAGTTAAAAGTCACAGTACAATGAAAATGATCACTCCATTGTATAATATATATATATATATATATATATATATGGGATGATCAACTATGAACCATGGTGAAACTAGTATAGGATTCTCATTTGAAGCCTCGTTATTCATTGATATTAGAAAAATAATGTAAACCTTACACTATAATGGTCAAAATTTGGATCAAGGAATAGTAATAAAATTATGAAACTTGTTTCCCTAAAGTTTCAATACTTTTCAGTATTCTATGAAAATTTCTAAGTCTGTAATGAGTTTTCATGAGGGATAGGTGACACTTTGTTTAATTAATTTCACAAGGGATGTGAAGTCCACTTCTTTCTTGAGATTTTCACATTTATGATACCTTGAAATCTAGATCACTAGGATGGAACTTTCCATATTAACTCCATACACTATTACTAAGGCACAATATTTATGAAAGTATACAAGTTCCCAACCATTGTAATCTCTTATGATCCTCTTGAAACCTATAGGTACATGGAATCCCTTCATAATACAATCTATTTTTATTTTCAACCATACATCACATAGAGGCTGCAAGATGACTAGGATGAATCTATTATACCTTCATAAATTTCCCTAAATTCCCATCCTATTAAATATAGATAAGTCACATGTGTAGTTGGATTCTAATACAGGATATTGATCATTTTCAAACACAATGATAATAATCACTCTATTAATGTAAATTTGAAGGTTTATCTCTCTATTGTTGAATCTAACCAGATTTATGATCCACCAAATATGGTAATAGAATTTAGTAGTATAAACCAAAAAGTGGTTCTTGAGATTCACTAACCCAGGAATGTTGTAGCATCTGGATGAAAATTCTAGGAAACAATGAGAAAGTATTCATTCAAGAATATATTTAATGGTCGGGTATCATGGTATTCATTCCACACCATGGAAGATTTTACCCTTTTGATTTTTGAAAGGACATGACCCTTATGTATGCCCTTTGATTTAAAGTGGACCTTTCTACACCAACTGAAACAACCCTTATATACAGACTATCCCTCCTCCATGGGAAAGGCATGATCCTTTACATATCTGTTAGGGACTCTTATGTACTAGTGTGTTCACTAAGCTGAAATCCTTCCCTGTGGTAAAGGCATGAGTATTACACATTATCACATCCACTAGTTTGAAGTCAATGGATGATAATCAAATAAAAATATAGAAACTAACCCAAAATTAACATACCAAATCAACCCCTGTAAACTGAACAAAACTTACAATGACCAATCCAAAGTGAATAAAATAGAAACCAGCCAAGATAAACTAAGTTGAAATAATTTGACTGGGAATAAAAAAACCAAAACCAATCAAATTAAACTAGAATAGAATTTAATTTTATGGAATCAATCTGAATAGGACTAGTAAACCCAACCCAAATTATACCCAAAAAAGAATCCATCAATAAATAATTAAATTTAATTAGACATAAAAAATAAATGTTATACAAAGAAAACCAAACATAACTATCATAAGTTTAATAAAAAACTGAATATAGATGACTTAACTAGACCTAAATCAACCAAAACTGAATGAATATGAAACTACATAAACCAATAATGAAGTCACCAAAACCAAATCAAGGTATCATGAACTAACCAATCCAAAACATAACTAAATCAATAATGAACAAAAATTTAATAATTCAAAATTGAAATGACTATAATCTAATGAAACTGAACCAACCTAACTAGAAGTGAAACCAATATGAAAATAAAAAACCTAAATGTACTAGTCTGAGCATGATCCAAAAAAGTGAATAAAAAATAAACTAAATCACACTAAAACAAATAAAATTGAATTGAAATAAGTAAAATGAAAGATAACTTAACTAAATGAATATAAAGGAACTAATACCAAACTAAATCATATAAGGGATGAAAAAAATAAATCAAATTGAAATGAAAAGTTATAAACAAATATAGTTGAATCAAAATAAATAAATCTACTCTAGAATAAACCAAACTAAATTAAGATGAAAAAAATAAGTCGGACATAATGTAATCATACATCATTAATAGAAATTGAATATAATTTAACCAAACTAAATTGAATTGAACCATACTTAACCAAATTTAATTAAAAAGAACTAAATAAAATTATACCATGTAAAAATAGATAGGAACAACAAGGATCAAAACCAATATGACCTTACATACTCTCATGCTAACTAAACATTAACATTCTTTAACCAAATAAGCAATAAATATGATTCCTTCATGTGTCTTTTTCGCAAAAACAAATACCAATATTGACTATACATTGTCATCAATATCCATCGATGAAAATTTTACCTTGTTTTTTCCTATTTTAACCCCTTTCAAATTTAATCATAGAAACATAGAAAACCAAATAGGAACACATATAGTATACATTTCACCATTCTATTTTACCATATTATATATGTATTTAATCTTGATTAGTTTTTTTTAATAAAAATATTTCATTTCCTTTATTCTATAATTACATTTCCCTTATATTTGTGAAAATAATATATAAAAATAAGAATCCTTAAATTCCACTTTAATTTAATTTATCAAATCATTATTTAGTCATATTCTAAATTCTCTCAATTTATTATATGAAATTTATTTTGTTAACCAACTCATATCATACTATAATAAAGTAATCAATCATTATATAAAATCTTATTGCATCATCGAGTATATCCATTTGATTTTAGTTATGAAATTCATTATTAAAAACCTATTTTCAATTATGGTTTTATACATTGAATTTCATTACAGAGGGAGGTTCTAATGACTTGTATTTTTCTCTGAATTATTTTTATAAATTAATTAGGAAAATTCTAAGACCACGTACTAAGACGGTGTGAGATTATGAGTCCCGATGTTCTCAGAACAAATCTCTAAATAAAGTTTAATTTTTAATTAAAAACACTTGGGTGGCTAACTTTGAACTTTAATAACTTCTAAATGGCAGTCCAGATCAAAAATCGGAGGGCATTGTTGCATCAAAAATAGCAACTTTGCCTTAGGCGGGGTCCAAACCTCAACTAGCGCTGGTCGAGGGTGAAAGTTAATTTTTAGACATGAACGTCATTAAAATATTAAATAAAAAAATATTTTAAATTGATGTTACGTAGCGACGCAGCATTAGTTTCTCTTTTTAATTAGTCGCGTTAGGAGGATTCAGGGTTATCGCCATAACCCTGGGAATTCCTCTGAGGTAAGGAGAAGAATACCCTCTCAATGATGAATGCCAACAGATTGACGATCAGGATTCGAAGTAAGAGTTGATGGATCAATGAACAATGAACACATATTCCTTCTTTGTCATCGATTTATCCAATCCCAGGTAGAGTGTGTGTTTTAAATTGTTTTCCCTCCCCCTTCCTTATTCTTTTTTTCCAACGAAGAACGTGAATAAATCAACGGATAGATTGATTCATAGGTCATGTGTAGTGTGGGTTTGGGATTCAATTTCAGGGTGATTATCGATATTGATCCATGTTTAGGATTGATTTAGTCTTTCCATCCATTCTTCAATTCTAACATGGATGGATTGAGGCCGACATGAACAAGGCCTAGATCCATCCACTTTGGGTGTTTCTATACCTTTCCTCCTTTCCCCAATTTTCTTCTCATTATTTTTTGGGCACATAGATCCAAAGAGCGATCCAGGACCATAGTAGTGTGAGGCAGTGACCGAAGGTCTCAGCTTTATCCTTTTCAGGTAGAGCATGGAAAGATTAGGTCATCGGTGGGGAGGTCGGTGGTGGAGGTGACACCGGCCTAGCAGTGCGGTCAAGCCTAGCGGACCTAGTAAGACGGCCAGCTGCGGCGACACCCCACGGTCCAGTAAGACCATGGTGGAGGGACGGCAGGGGGCCACAGGTGGAGGTGGAGGAGGTCGTCAGCTCGAAGTCTGGCAGAGGAGGTCACCAGCTCGAAGTCTGACAGAGGAGGCCACTGGCTCGAAGGTCGATGGTGGGAACCCACGGCAGCAATAGTTGATGGTGGTAACACGTGGAAGTAGTGGTCACAGGTGGAGGTGGAAGGTCGTGGAAAGAGGCTGCATAAGTGGAGGGATGTGGCTCGTCGAAGCCGCGTAAGACAGAGAACTTGTAGTGGAGCCACGGGTGTGAACTGGTTACGCGGACCGGTTGTGCAACGCATTTAGGTGACCATGTGGGCTAGGGAGGGACGCGACCATCCAGGCCATGTCCAGTGGATCTGGGTTGGCCCACATGCGGTGGGTCGGGCTAGAGGAACTAAGCCATGATCCAATAGGCCCAACAGGCTAATTTGAACAGACCCAGACCAACTGGGTCGGGTTAGGGCGAATGAATCAGGTTGGGTCGGAATGAACTCAAACCCAACCAGCCCCTTTTCACAAAAAGGCCCGTAATTTTCAAACTGTATGTTTGTTTGATGAATTGTTTATAGAGTTGGGACCCTCGCAGCCAGGCGGTTCTTTTGAGATACTCTACAAGAGTTTTCATGGAGGTTTTCCTATGTCCTTTTTTGGATCGAGGAGTAGGTGCTCCCAGAATGAGTGCATTAAAAGCAGAATCTAGTGGTTGGATATGACCAATAAGGAGTGTGCCTTTTGCACCTACACAAGTGTGTCTTCTACATAGTGTGTCTCCTATGCCCATATGAAGTGTGTCTTTTGCACCTACATGGAGTGTGTCTCTTATGCCTACACGGATTTTTTCTCCTATGCCTACATGGAGTGTGTCTCCTATACCTACATGGAGTGTGTCTCCTGCGGAGTGTGTCTCATGCACCTACATAAAGTGTGTATTTTACAGAGTGTGTCTATTGCACCTACACAGAGTGTGTCTCATATGCCTACGTGGAGTGTGTCTCCTGTGCCTATGCAGAATGTGTATCCTATGAAGACCCAGAGTGTGTCTCTATGTATTTGAATATGCCTATACCTTCTTCGTATATGTATATAATATACATATACTGGTGTGAGATGACTCTAGTAACTCTTTTGATTGTACTTATTAGAGACTACACTTTATGTACCTCTTTGGTAGTCTACTTTATGTATTGTTTTATGGTATACCTTTTTGGTTTGGGGTCCCTACCGAGTATTGTTTTACTCACCCCTATACAAGCATTTCTCACACGTGTCATGTCTTGTGAAAATGACTAATGATTTGACAGAGTCCTAGGTGGACTAGGACCAGGTGGTTCTTAGAGTGATCCGGTAGACGAGGTGCGCTTCAATGGCTTTAGGCAGCTGACCTACACCTACCCTTTAGGTAGGGTTTTCTGAAGACGAGTTCAGGAACTTGTGCATTCACTTTGGCAGAATTTTCTTTTGTTGGGCTTGTATACTAGCCCCCTTTACTTTTAGTTGGTACTGTTTACTCTGTGTGGGTTTTTCTTAGTATTATACATGCATGTCTACTTAGTTTTTTCAGTTTCATCACTTTTTCTTGGAGACGGGTGTGTGTGTAAAAGTACTTGGGAAAATTACTCCCACTTGTGGGATATGCCTACTTGGTGCTAGTTGATAGCCCCTGGCCTATGGGAGGTGGGCTTGGGGTAGTCACAGCATGGGCCTCAGGGGATGGGTCATGATAGAGTGGTATCAAAGGGAAGGTCGGTTCTATCTTAAGGACCAAGAGTCTATGAATTTGTTTTTGGGAAACAGTGTTAAGTGTTTTGAGTTTGGCTTTTAGACCAGGGAGCCTAGTGTTGGTGCAACGGCCAATATATCCATACACCAAGACCCTAGATTCTACTTTTGGACTCAATACATGAAAACACTGGTTACGTGCATCATATAGGAATTGAGTGTGTTCTCATGTCCTTCTTGAGTTAGAGTCAGCTCACTAGGTATACTCTATTGACCATAGTACATCTTATTCTATTTCAGGATGCTTCGACATAGGAAGCTAGCCAGAATTTCGAGTGGGACCATGAGGATTGTCTTTCAAACAATGAGGCATCAGTATAGGGACCACTGTCGGAGATAACACCTCCTGGTGGCATACCAGAGATACCACCACCCAGAGAGTAGTAGTTCCTACCAACGTTACCAGTATAGGATGCACAAAAGCTCAGTGCATTGCATGAGTTTTATAGATAGTGACCTCCCAGGTTCTAAGGTGAGATATATCCTTAGGTATTTTAGGATTGGATGGAGGTGGTTACATGAGTTTTTCACCTGGTGAGGATACCTCTCAACTAGATGGTGGTCTTATACATGATCCTTCTTTAAGGCTAGCTGGGGAGATGGTGGAGATTGATGATCCATACTCATGAAGAGGCAACCCTCTCCTGGACTAACTTTGACTTCCTATTTAGGGATCAGTTCTTTACAGTGATGTTAAATAGTGTGCATATATAAAAGCTACTACACCTATAGTAGAGTAATCATACAGTATCACGAAGTACTCAGTGAGATTCACAGATATTTCTCACTACTCTACAAACATGGTGCGGGACCCATTCTTCAGGTCCTGGACCTTTGAGAAGGGGATACATAGAGATATCAATTTTTTGATTATATCCCTTAGTATTTCGAAACATACTGGGGTGCTGGAGCGAGCTCTGCTTGTAGAGAGATTTTTGGCAGAGTAGGCACCAGCGGTGGGAGCTATCACTGGGCGTCAGGTAGCTGATTCATTAGAAGCAAGTAGACAATAGCTGACTCAGAGGTCCAAGAGGACCAGAAAATCTAGGGGATAACCCCAGGATTCAGGATTAGTAGTGTGGGACTTCCATGGCAGAACAGGTTGGGTGAAGGAGAGGTTGTGTTACTCATGCAGCAATTGGGGACATATGGATAGAGATTGTCCAACTAACCATACGATCAATCAGTAAATGGTTGAGGGACCATTGAGGTAGTGGTGGAGACAAGAACAGGGTGGATCTCCAAGCAGCGGACATGGTAGGTGGGTAGGTAGAGAAGCAGATAGTGGGAGGAGGTTTGAGGTACTACCACCACCACCCCCAAGTGCTCTACCACGGGCTTTGGGATCCAGTGGATAGGGGAGAGGCTAGCTTCAAGTGATGGAGGCTTATGACCCCGGTTCTCCAGAGATGATTAAAGGTATGATCTGTTTCTTCTCCACTCTAGTTGTAGTTCTTATAGATATTGGTTCTATTCACTCATTCCTTTCCATGAACCTTGTCGGAGCTCGGAGATTCTGGTGGAGGCATTGGCTCGATCCTTATATTTATATACTTCTGTGGGAGGGTATTCGATGATCACACACTAGTTTTGGAAATGTGATCTTACTCTTGGAGGCGAGATCTTTGGTTGGGATCTCCTAGTAGTGGCGTTGAGGCCTTACGACTTCATTCTAGGTATGGACTGATTATCCATAGTCCATGCTCAGATTGAGTGTTTTAGGCGCAGAGTGCGGTGTGTCCATGGAGATGGGACCAAGTTTTCCTTTATTGGTGAAAATAAAATGCATGCAATGCAAGATGGAATTTCTCAAAGGAGGGTGTGGCCGATTACTCACTAGTTGGCTAGCCTTACCCTCGGTGCAGTGGATGATAGGAGTCCTCATATTTCTATAGTGGTGGACGAGTATGAGGACATCTTCCCTAAGGATGTTCCAAGATTATCTCACCATAAAGAGGTAGAATTTTTCATTGATATATACCCCAAGATGGAACTAATATCTACACCTACATATCAGATGGATCTCATGGACATTTGTGAGTTGAGGGTACAGCTGGAGGATTTTCATAGGAAAGTCTTCATGAGGCCCAGCGTTTCATCCTAGGTGCCCCTAGTTTTGTTTTCCAAGAAGGAATACCAGAGCTTGAGGCTATGTGTGGACTTTCAGCACCTAAATCAGGTGACCATGAAGAACAAGTATCCACTACTAAGTTTTGATGACCTCTTCGATCAGCTGAAGGGAGTGAGGTGGTTCTTGAAGATAAACCTAAGATATGGTTATCACCAGCTTCATGTATGGGATGAGGACATCTCGAAGATGTATTTCAGATGTCGTTACAGCCAATACAAGTACTTAGTGATTCTGTTTGGTTTTATGAATTCCCTAGAAGTGTTCATGGGACTCATGAATAGGATCTTTCAGCCTTACCTTGATCGGTTCATTGTGGTGAGGATGGTCCTGGATACACTCTGAGAGAACAATCTTTATGGGAAGCTCTCGAAGTGTCAGTTCTAGATTCGGGAGGTCCACTTTCTAGTACATGTCATTTTGGAGGATAGATCTGCAGTGGATCTGGAGAAGATAGAGGTGGTGCTTACTTTGGATCCACCCAAGAGTGTTACCAAGATAAGGAGTTTCATGGGTTTTGATGGGTACTATCAGGGGTTTGTGCCCGAATTTTCCATAGTAGCAGCACCCTTGATGGATTTTATGTAGAAGGGACAACCCTTCGTGTGGATGGAGAAATACCAGAAGTGTTTTCAGGAG
The DNA here is from genome assembly GCA_963277665.1 of Viscum album. Classification (NCBI taxonomy): domain Eukaryota; kingdom Viridiplantae; phylum Streptophyta; class Magnoliopsida; order Santalales; family Viscaceae; genus Viscum; species Viscum album. The sequence continues at coordinate 55,301,354 of OY728136.1, forward strand.
CTGTGGTGGAGGTTGACGAGGAACCCCTATCTTGAGACTACCGGAGGAGGGTGTCAGATATGTAGTGTTCTGCGATGCATTAGGGATCAGAATGGGTTGTGTACTAATTTAGGGGTAAGTGGTGATTGCCTATAGTTCATGAAAGTTGAGACAACATGAGAATAACTATATGACCCATGATCTTAAGCTAGCAATAGTATTCTTTTCACTAAAGATGTAGTGAAAATACTTGATGGGAGAGCAGTTTACCATCTACTCTGAACACAAAAGTCTCAAGTATATATTCTCTCAAAAGTATTTTAACTTAATAAAGAGGTGATGGATAGAGTTTCTCCAAGATTATGACTTCAAGAATTTCTATACTCCTATAAAGGGGAATGTGGTGGAAAACTCACTCAGCAGAAGATCCAGTTTGCAGTTGTTGAGTGAGGCTTCATGGCAGTTAGTCACAATGCATAAATCCTTCATGTATGGTGATGGAGAAGGCTACCTTCATTTGATGGTTGTTTCCCCTCTACTCTTACATCAATTTAGGGATGCACATCTAGGAGATGTCGACTACGAGACCTGATGTGCTCAATTATCCATAGGGCAAGCCCCTAATGGATATTTGATAGGTGGGGAGAACGTTGTCCTTTTCATAGGTCGCACTGTTGTACTAGTGGAGTTTTGAGAGGAGGTTCTGAGGGAGTTTCACACATCCCCTTTAGCAGTACATCTAAGTGTGGAAAAGATGTATTGGGATCTCTAACATCAGTTCTAGTGGTTAGGTATGAAGAAGGCAGTGGCAGAGTTTGTTTCTTGGTTCCTCACTTGTTAACAAGTGAAGGTGGAGCACCAAGTTCTAGTAGGCTTAACTCAACCACTCGAGGTGCCAGAGTGGAAGTGGGATGGAATATCGATGGACTTCATGATGGGTTTACCATGAATGTCCAGGGGACACGATACCATCTGGGTGATCGTTGACTAACTCACCAAGTCAGTCCACTTCCTACCTATCAGGGATTAGATTTCAGTAGAGATCTTAGGATGCCTCTACATGCAGGAGATAGTTCGGCTTCATGGGGTGACTTCGAAGATCATTTCAGACCGTGATGATTTCTTCACATCCCAACTATGGAGGGAATTACAGGAGGCATTTGGGACTCAGTTTCATTTGAGCATGATGTTTCATCCTCATACGGATGGCTATATGGAGAGTACTATCCAATTTCTAGAGGAAATGTTATGTGCTTATATCCTAGAATTTGGTTGTAGTTGGGAGGATCACCTACCTCTAGTGGAGTTTTCATACAACAACAACTATCACTCCACCATTGGTATGGCGACGTTTGAGGCCCTGTATGGGAAACCATGCAGGTCACAACAATGCTAGATGGACCCAGGGGAGTCAACACTCATGGGCCCATAGTTGATGTGGACTACCATTGAGAAGGTGTAGATCATCCAGGAGAATATGAGGACTACATAGAGCAGACATAAATCATATGTGGATAGGAGATGAAGGCCCTTGGAGTTCGAGGAGGGAGACCATGTTTTCCTTCGGGTCTCACCTAACGGGGGTTGTGGAGGTTTGGTTGGGAAGAAAGTTATCTCTGAGATACATCATCCCTTTTCAAATTATGATTAGGGTTGGAGATGTGGCATACCACCTAGATCTACCCTCGTAGATACATCGAATTCATGATGTCTTTCACGTATCGTAGCTTAAGAGGTATGTATATGGTCCATCACACGTCATCGACTGGGGTGAGCTAGACATTGATGGTGGGGTTAATTTTGTGGAGTACTCAGTGGAGATAGAGGATAGACAATAGTTTATCCTTCATGGGAGATCAATTCCTCTAGTGCACATTTGGTAGTAGCATAGGAATCTTCATGAGAGCACTTGGGAGTGGGAGGCTCAGATTCGTTCTCAGTACCCTCATATTTTTGTTGAGTAGCCCTTGTTTTGGATTTTGGGGATGTAAATCCCTAAGGTGGGGAGAATTAAATGACTCGGATTTTTCTCTATATTATTTTTATAAATTAATTGGGAAAATTTTGAGACCAGGCGCTAAGACTTTGTGAGATTCCAAGGCCCAGTGTGCCTGAAAAAAAAATCTTTGAATAAAGTTCAATTTTTAATTAAAAACACTCAGGTGGCTAACTTTTAGCTTTAATAACTTCTAAATGGGTTCTCAAATCAAAAATAAGAGGGAACCATTATGTCCAGAATAGTGACTTTACCTTAGGTATGGCCTAACCTCAACCGGCATGATTTGAGGGTGAAAGTTAATTTTTGGACGTGAACGTTATTAAAATATTAAATAAAATATATTTTAAATTTATGTTACATGGCGATGCGGCATTGGTTTCTCTTTTTAATAATCTACATTAGGGGGATTAAGGGTTATCACAATAACCCTAAGAATTTTTTTGAGGTAAGGAGAAGACAAACCTCTTGATGAAGAATGTTGATGGATCGATGATCGGGATTCGGAGCAGGCGTCAACGGATCGATGAACGATGAACACATATTCCTTATTTATAAGTGATCAATCCAATCCTAGGTAGGGCGTGTGTTTTAAATTGTTTTCCCTCCCCCTTATTTATTCCTTTTTCCTATGATGAATGTGAATCAATCGACGAACAGATTGATTCATGGGTCATGTATAGTGCGGGTTTGGGATGATATTGCAAGGTGATTATCGAGATTGATCCATTTTTAGGATTGATTTATTTTTTCCCTCTATTCTTCAATTATAATTTGGATGGATTGAAGTTGACACAAACAAGACCTAGATTCTTCCACTTTGTTTGTTCTTGTGCCTTACCTCCTTTCCCTAATTTTATTCTTGTTCTTTGTTGGGAGCATCAATCTGGAGTGGAATCTAGGACCGTAGCAGCATGAGGCGATGAATAGAGGTTCCAGCTCTAGCCTTTTTAGGTAGAGTGTAGTGAGACGAGGTCACCGGTAGGGAGGTCGGAAGCAGAGGTAACACTGGCCCGACAGCATGGTTGGGCCAGGCGGACCTGGCAGGATAGCCGCTGGCATGGCGACTGGCGACGGCGGCATCACGCGGTTCAGCAGGACTACGATGAAAGGATGGGTTGTGGTAGGGGGCCATGGGTGGAGGTGGAGGAGGCCTCCAGCTTGAAGGCTGGTGACAGGAACCCATGGTGGTGGTGACTGAAGGTGGTGGCAGAAGGCCACAGAATGATGTTACGGCGGTGGAGGGATGCGGCTCGTCAGAGCCACGTCGGACGGAGAACCCATGACAGAGTCATGGGTGTGCAGTTAGGTGGAGCGACCACACAACATGATCCATCCATGTTGACCAGGGCACCATCTAGTACACTGTTAGGTGGCCACATGGGCCAGGTAAAGGCACGGCCAGCTGGGTCATTTCTAGTGGAGTTGGGTCGGCTCACATGCAGTGGGCCGGGCTGGAGGAATCGAGCCGCTCTAGGTGCTTGGTGAGCTAGACCGCATAGCCCAACGGGCTAGTTTATACTGGCCCAGAATGATCGGGTTGGGTCAGGTCGGTCGAATTGGGTTAAGTTGGACTGGACCCAAACCCAACTAACCCCTTTTCACAAAAAGGCCCGTAACTTTCAAATTGTATGTCTGTTTGATGATCCATGTATGGTGTTGGGACCCTCACAATGAGGAAGTCCTTTTGAGATACTCTAAGGGAGTTTTCTTGGAGTTTGGCATATGAATTTTTTGGTTTGAGGAGTAGGTTCTCCCAGAACAAGTGTGCTAAGAGCTGAATCCAGTGGTTGGCTATGACCTATACGGAGTGTGCCTCCTATGACTACATGGAGTGTGTCTCCTACACCTATACGGAGTGTGTATCTGGTGCCTACATGAAGTTTGTCTCCTACAGAGTGTGTCTCATTCACCTACACGGAGTGTGCCTCTTATGCCTACACTGAGTGTGTCTCCTATGGAGTGTGTCTCATGCGCCTACATGAAGTGTGTCTCATGCACCTATATGGAGTGTGTCTCCTATTAAGTGTGTATCCTATGCCTACATGGAGTTTTTCTCCTATTCCTATATAGAGTGTGTCTCCTACAAAGACCCGGAGTGTTTCACCTTGGATTTGAATATGCTTGGACCTTCTTTGTATATGTATGTCATATACATATATTGGTGTGAGATGACTCTAGTGACTCTCTTTATTGTACTTCTTAGTGGATAAAAATCATGTACCTATTTATTAGTCTATTTTGTGTATTGATTTATGGTATACCTTTGTGGTTTGAGGTCCCTACTGAGTATTGTTTTACTCATCCCTACACGGGCATTACCCACATGTGTCGTGTCTTGTGCAAATGACCAATGCTTTGATGGAGTCCTACATGGACTAGGACCAGGTGGTTCTTAGAGTGATCTAGTGGATGAGGTGCGCTTCTATGGCTTCAATCAGCTGACTTACACATACCCTTCAGGTAGGGTTTTATACAGATGAGTTCAAGAACTCGTGCATTCACTTTGGAAGACTTTCCTTTTGTTGGGATTATATACTGGCCCCTTTTACTTTTAGTTTGTACTCTTTACTCTATGTGGGTTTTCCTTAGTAGTATACATGCATGTATGCTCAATGTTTTCAATTTCAACACTTTTTCTTGGAGATGGTTGTGTGTGTACAGGTACTTAGGAAAATGCCTCCCACTTCTGGGATATGCCTACTCAGTGCTATTTTCTATCCCCTGGCCTATGGGAGGCGGTCTTGGGGTAGTCACAGCATGGGACTCGGGAGATGGGTTGTAACAAATCAACCCAGTTTACCCTCAAACCCGGCACCCGACCTGATCTATCGCATACCTGAATGGTGTTCCCGATCGCCATGGGCTGGCGACAAGCACCCGGGCATCAAACAACACAAAACTGAGGGAATGATTTTTTCCGACCTAAACAACCACATGGAATATATATATATATCAATAAATTAACAATATAAGACTAACAAATATATATGTCATAACTATAAGAAATACAGTGGAAACAAAACAATTGTAACAGTAGAAAAAACTCCAAAAGACAAGTCCAACTGCAGAAGACTACAATCAATAGCTACTCCAAGCGATGGTGTGGAAAAACCCCCACCATATCACCACAAACTACCCAACTAGCTAACATGAACCTTGTTGCCTCACTGCGGCGCCTTGCCTTTCCATGCACTGGAAGATAAACAAAGATCTATGAACTAACAAAGAGGTGTGTAGGGTGTGATCTAATAGGCTTAGTAGGATCTCACCTAGGTGTTCCATAAAAATTCTCTATATAAAAAATCACATATGCTCATTTTAAAATAATACATGGAATGATAAGCAGTAAAGCAGTTTTATAAAAAACATGGTAAACATTTCCCTTTTCCACAGTTCTAAACAACAACAGCTATATCAGTTTCAAAGCATATTTTCCATATCATTTTTCACAAAAATAAGCATGAATATCAAGGCTAACTCAGAAAGGAAAGCATTATAAAACTGAATCACAAGTATCACAACACCAAGGAATACTACAGGTCTAGGCAGTAGGCTACTCATACCACAATAACCAAGTACACAAAAACTGATCCTAGAACACAATCTTAGAAAGTACAGGAATACCCCATGAGTAAACCCCCCAAAATGTCACTATCAGTCCCCTATAATAACTAGCCTAGGAAACAGAGGAAATCCCCAAGATGAACCTCCTTGATAATCACAAAGTAATAGACAATGGCCTCAAGCTAAACCTTCCACCTAAGTACCCAAGGTAACCCATGTGCTCTTTTTCACAATTCATTTCAATGCTTTAAAAATCATTCAAAACCATTCACAATCCAGTTTAATGCTTTAAAAACCATTCAAAACCATCTCACAATCCATTTATCAAAAGCTATGGAAAATCCATTTTTCTTTCAAAAACCTTTTTCAACACACACAAACAATCATGCCAATTTCATAAATCAATTTACAAAGTAATAGAAATCAGGCTCATTATCATAGGCTAGAGACAAAACCACCCACCTCAAATCTTAGTTCACACACTACCACAATAGAATACAACAACAACAAAATCCAATGATGAAAATTAAGGCCCTATAATCGAACCCAGACATCTTAGGATTTATTCAAATCTAAACACAAGAGGTTGGTAGAAGATAGTAAACCCACATACCTCAAGGAAGAAAGCCTATCGCACCACAGCCAACGAAGGAAAAGGATTTTGGAATGAGATCTCACAACGGATCTAGAAGAAACCAAGAAGAAACATCCAAATTTGATCAATGGATCTAACAATGCAAAGCTAGGGTGATATCGCGATCAACTGCAACAAAGAACCAAAAAGCACACTTACCCAAAGAGATAAAACAAAGATCTCAAGTTGATCGAATCGATCTAGAAGGAGTGGATACTCTAAAAATCACCTAGGGGGAGTTCTGGTTTGATATCCAAGAGGTTTGGAAATAATAGATCAAGAGAAACTGCCAAACACGTGACTTAAAGCTAGGTGCGAGCCGAGTCACAACGTGTACCTCATGTACACAATGTATAGTCCACACTAGATAAGTTACACAGAAAAATATGTCACCTCAGGTTAAAAACTGACATTTAACCCCTACACGATGTGTACCTCGGGTAGATGATGTTTACCTGCTCACAGCATGATTTCCCCATTCATGAATTATATCCAACAACTAGTACACAACGTGTACCTGCCCTGCAGCCTGTAGAAAAACTAGAAAACCACTCCTAAGGACTCGAACCAAAAGGGAACTTAGAAAAAGGGAAAAAACTTACCTTATCAATGTAACATGAAGTTAAAAACTCCCCACTATAAAGACTCTCCATCCCTGGGAATTCAAGTGGAAGATGTAACTCCTGTAAAAAGATGAGTCCACTACTTACTCATCAATGACTCAAGTTCCCAAGTCTCATGAGAATTTGATCCTTGTTTCCATAGAGCTCTGACCAATGGAATCAACTTCCCATGCAAGACTTTCTTCTGAGATTCAACAATCTCAACTGGTTTTTCCAAAATAGAAGCATCCGGCTCTAACTCAATTTCTTCCCAACTCAGAACATGAGCAGGGTCAGGGTGTTACTTCCTAAAATGAGATATGTGGAAAATGTCATGGATTCCCATCAATTGAATCAAAAATGTTAATTGATAAGAAACCTGTCTAAGTCATATAGTTATCTCAAACGGTCCAACATATCTCAAAGCCAACTTTCCCTATTTTCCAAGCCGATGGTGACCCAAATGAGGAGAAACTTTCAAGAAAACCCAGTCACCCATGGAAAACTCCAAAGGAAAATTCCGCCAATCTGCATATGATTTCTATAGAATCTAGGCTGTAACTAGATGTCATAGCACATCCTTAATCTTCATCAACATATCTTGAACCAAACTTGGTCCTACTAAAGCTACTTCACCCACATCTTCCCAACAAAGAGATGATCTGCATGGGTGACCATACAACACCTCGAAAGGATCCATTATTATTGATGACTGATAAGTGTTGTTATAAAAAAACTCAACTATTCCTAGATGGCTATCCCATGATCCACTAAAATCAAAGTTGTAGGCACAAAGCATATCCTCCAGGATATGAATTAAATGCTCTATCTGACCATCTATTTATGGATGGTAGGTTGTGCTCAAATTTATATGAGTTTCCATTGCCTCTTGAATACATATCCATAACATTAAGGTAAACCTAGGATTCCTTTCTAAAACAATGGAATAAGGAATCCCATGTAACATCATGATCTTCTACACGTACATCTTACCCAGATCTTCGACTTTAGTGGTGTCTTTGATCAGAATGAAATGATTAGACTTCCTCAAACAATCAACAACCACCCAAATATCATTTTTTCCTCAGGATTTCCAAGTAAATCCAACAACAAAGTCCATGGATACCTCATCCCATTTCCAAACCGGCATTAGAAGAGTTTGAAGCAAACTAGAAGGTTTAAAATGCTCTACCTTTATCTATTGGCAGGTATAATAGTAGGACACATAATCTGCAATGTCATGCTTCAAACCGAGCCACCAAAATATTCTTCTCATGTCATAATACATCTTCGTAGTGCCTGGATGAATGGCCCATGAAGAGTTATGACAATCAAACAAAACTAAAATTCTCATAGATGCTGGGATGACAACTCGCTTCACAAAGTGAAGTATTCCATCTGAAGAAAGAGACCAACCACAAATGGTCTCCCCACCATAAAGGTTTTCCCGAGTCTTTTGAAACCCATCATCCTACTACTGACTTTGCAAGATAGAATCCAAGAGAGATGATGATAATTGAGCACTGGTCAGAACCATACCTGAAACATCCTCCTAAGCATCTAAGTGCAACTGAATGAAAAGACCCATAAGATTCCACTCCTCCTTCAATTCCAAAATAGCCTGTGATGGTACCTTCCTACTAAGATCATCTAAAACAAGATTCCCTTTCTCCAGGGTGTAGGTGATGTTGAAGTCAAACGTCTGGAGGTATTTTATCCATCATCTCTATCTGAGATTCAAGTATTTCTGAGAAAAGATATAGCTCAAAATCTTATGATCAGAGAAGATCGTGAACTTCTCCCCAAAGAGATAGTGCCTCCAAAATTTAAGTGAATGCATGACTGCTGTAAGATCTAAATAATGAGTGGGGTAGTTCTTCTCATCTGGTCAAAGATGATAAGAGTAGTAATCTACCACATGATCATCTTGCATCCCCATGCATCCCAAACCAAAACTAGATGCATCACAAAATGCCACGTACCCCTTATTGGGCTCAGGTAAGATTAGAATAGGAGTCGATGTCAGAAGTCATTTTAGTTCATCGAAAGAAGACTGACACTTTGCATCCCATGATAATTTCAGCACTTTCCTAGTAAGATAAGTCAAAGGTGATTCCATATTAGAGAAATCATTAACGAACCATTGGTAGTATCCAACAAGACCAAGGAAGCTTTGAATTTCAAATACATTATGTGATTCCTTCCAAAACATAATGGATTTTACCTTCTATGGATCAACTGATAAGCCATGATCATAAATTCTATTCTCTAAGAACATCACTTCTTGAATCCATAAACTACACTTCAAAATATTTCTATACAAATGGTGAATCATCATAATTTACAAAACCAAGCTCAAATGGTGCTCATGCTCATGCTCAAACTTTGAATAAAATAGAATATCATCCATGAACACTACTACAAAGTTGTTGAGATATTGGTAGAATATATGATTCATCAAGGCCATAAAAACTATAGGAGAATTAGTTAGACTAAAATTCATCACAAGATATACATAATGGTCATACCTGCTCCTGAAGGCCATCTTTGGTATATCAGACTCCCAAACTTTGATTTGATGATAACCCGACTGAAGATCAATCTACGAGAACCATTTTTCCCCCTTCAACTGATCAAAAAAATAATCCACATGAGTAAAATGGTATTTGTTCTTAATCGTTACCCAATTAAATTTTTGATAGTCCATACACATAATAGAAGTGAACCATACTCTTTCTTAGAAAAGAGCATATAGGATGCCCAAGGTGAAATACTAGGGCGAACAAAACCCTTTTTCAACTGGTCATCCAACTAAATCTTGAGTTCTTTCAACTCTTTTGGTGTCATGTGCTAAGAAGGCATCGATATTGTCTACTTTCCTAGAACTAGGTCAATCGTAAACTCACCTCTCTCTCTAGAGGAATATCAGATAAATCATCTAGGAAAACATCATGAAAATCTTGAAAAACAACAAGAAGGTCATCAACAGAAGAAACATCATTGGGCTCAAATGCAACAGCAGCCAACAAACTCCTGAGCTCTGGGTGGGAAGGTCCTGCATGACCAGACCTAGGGTCTCAATCCCCCTAAAACACATGAAATCTCCCATCGACAGTAAGAAATAAAACACACTGAAGATAATAATCAACCTCAGCTCGATGAGTGACAAGACTATCTATACCGATGATGATGTAAAATAGATCCAAATCAAGAACGATAAAATACCAAACCAAATCTGTATCAGTTATCATCAACGAACAAGAAGGACATTGAAACCCCTACTCTTTACTCTTTCCAAGAGGTGTCTCTAAATCCATTTTAAAGAGCATAAGTTCTATTGGAAGTTTAAGCACATTAACAAAGCATGTAGATATAAATGAGTGTGAGGCACCGGTATCAAACAAAGAAATTTCTACTAAAGATTAAATAAGAATCATACATATCACTATTGTTAGACCTACATCAAATTCCATTGTAAACTTATCTACTATGTGTAAATGATTCACTCTTGAGGCCTATGGTTCGAGCCCTGTAGTCTTTGAAGCCTCTAATTTCACTACAGTAGCCTTTGGAGCTAACAAACCCTAACCATAATGAGGTGTATTCATAGCCTGATAGAAATTATGTAGATGACCAACACGTCCAAAACTATTTCATGTCTTCCCAGGCATTAACAAAAATTTCTGGTGTGCCCTCCCTTGCCGCACTAATAGCAAGTCAGAGGCACACTGCCAACTGCAATGGATGATGCAGAGGAGGCTCACTGCTGAGACCCACCTCCACTACTTCTTTGACAATCTTGTTACTTCCTCTTCTTCCCATGCATGCCATTAAAGTTTTTACTATATGGAAGAGAAGAGTTGGAAAAGTCAACCTTGATTTCTATATTCATTTATACCATCATAGCTCTATCTACCATCTCCATATAGGTAGAAAATTTCAGCATAAACACCTGTGATCTGATATCCGATCATAAACCCTGTAGGTACTTTTGCGCCTTTAGCTGGTCATTCGTTACCACATCCAGAGAAAAATGGACAAGCTCGGCAAACTAGTCAGTGTATGCCGACACCAAATTCTCTCCCTACTACAATGGAAGGAACTCTAGATAATTTTCCAATATCAGAGACTCTGGGAAAAACTGCTAAAAGAATAGGGTTTTGAAACCCTTACAATCTAAGACCACATGTTTGTCTACCTGGACCATAGAATCCCACCAACACTTTCTGAAACCCTTGAGTCTGAATGATGCACACTTCACCCTGATATTCTCAGGTGTCTCTAAGAAGTCAAAGATTTGATTGATCTTGTCCATCCAATCCTTTACCTCTTGAGGTTCAGTTGTTCCCTTAAAGGATGGTGTATTCTCACACAATAACTCCCATGATCAATCTCTTTCTCCTCCAAATCCTATTTGTACTTGAACCGCTATGTTCTAAACTCGTGGCATATCCTAATCAATAGCACAGACTGCTTGTACGATAGTCTCAGTGAGATTCTGATCCATAGGTGGATTTCCTTGAGGAGCATCAGTTTCACCCTCTTGAGGAACCTATGGAAGACATCTTGGAGGCATATTGTTGCACACCGAAACATAAGAACGATCTGACACAGAAAAAATCTCAGTCCAAACTATAAAACCCATAAGCAAAAAAATGATATTTTAAAACAAAAACCCAACACTAGAGACACATATCCCAACATCTCATGGTAAATTGAGCCTTGTTATGAAAAGAGTTGGCCAGAAACTTATCGCAACATACCTCTCAAGTCTTGAAAATCCTATCTCCAGTATAACAGACATCCTAAGAAAAATATTCTTGAGGATAGACCTCCTCTGATACCAAATTATAACAAACCGACCCAATTTTTCCTCAAACTTGACACCCGACCTGATCCGTCACATACCCGAAGGGCGTTTCCAATCCCCATAGGCTAAAGACAAGTACCCGCACATTGAACAACATAAAACTGAGGGAACGATTTCACCCAACATGAATAACCACTTGGCATAAATATATATAGTAAGAAAGGAACAAAAAAGTACTAACAAATATATATTCCATAACTATAAGAAAGACAGCGGAAACTGAACAACTTTAACAGTAGAAAAAATTCTAAAATACAAGCCCAACTACAAATGAATACAACCAACAGCTACTCCAAGTGATGGCATGGAAAAAACCCCACCATCTCACCATTAGCTACCCAGCCAACTGACACGAACCTCGCCACCTCACTGCGGTGCCTTATCATTCCCTACACTGGAAGACAAACAAAGTTCTATGCACCACCGAAGAGGTGTTCAGGGTGTGACCTAATAGGCTCAATAGGATCCCACCTAGGTGTTCTATAAAAAGTCTATATATAAAAAATCTTGTATGCTCATTTTAAAATAAAATATTGCAAGATAATCACTAAAAAAAATTTATAGAAAACATAGTAAACATTTCCCTTTTCCATAGTTCTAAACAACAGCAAGTATATCAGTTTCAAAGCATATTTTCCATATCATTTTTCACAAGCATAATCATGAATATCAAGGCAAACTCATAAATCCAAGCAGTACAAAACATAAGCATAGGTATCACAACACCAAGGAATACTATAGTTCTAGCCAGCAGAATACTCATTCCATAATAATCAAGTACACAAAAACTGATCTTAGAACATAGGCCTAGTAAGTATAGAAATACCCCATGAGTAAACCCCCCAAAATGTCACTATTAGTCCCCTAAAACAATGGGAATAGGAAACAGAGGGAAGCCCAAAGACAAACCTCCTTGATAATCACAAAACAATGGACGATGGCACCTAAGTACCCAAGGTAACCCATGTGATCCTTTTCACAATTAATTTCAATTCTTTGAAAACCATTCACAATCCATTTCGATTCTTTTAAAATCATTCAAAACCATTTCATAATCCATTTTTCAAAAGCTAGGGAAAACCTATTTTTCTTTCAAAACACTTTTTCAACACATACAAACAATCATGCCAATTTCATAAATCAATTTACAAAGCAATATCAATTAGGCTCATTATCATAGGCTAGAGACGAAACCACCCGCCTTAAAACTTGGGTCACACACGCCCACAACGGAATCCACCAACAATAAAATCCAATGACAAAAACGAAGTCCCTATAATTGAACCCAAACATTTTGGATTGATTCAAATCTAAACACAAGAGGTCGGAAGAAGAGAGGAAACCCGCATACCTCAAGGAAGAACACCCACCACACCACAAAAAACGAAGGAAAAGTCCTTCAGAATGAGATATCACAACAGATCTAAAAGAACCCAAGAAGAAACATACAACTTAGATCAACAGATCTAACAACATAAAGCTAGGTTGATATCATGATCAACTGAAACAAAGAACCAGAAATAACACTTTCTCAAAGAGATTCACCATAGATGAAATGAAGATCCCAAGACGATCAGATTGATTCAGAAGGATAGGATCCTCTAAAAATTTCCTAGGGAGAGTTCTGGTTTGAGAGACAAGAGGTCTAGAAAGAATAGACCGAGAGAAACTACCAAATGTGTGACATAAAGTGGGTGAAGGCCGGTTTATGACATATACCTCAGGTACACGATGTATAGTCCATGCTAGATAAGTTATGCTGAAAAACCTGTCACCTCAGGTTAAAAATTGACATTTAACCCCTACATGAATTGTACCTCAGGTACATGACATGTACCTGCTCACAGCATGATTTCCCCATTCACTAATTGTATCCAAAAACCAATACACGATGTGTACCTTAGGTGCACGGTGTGTACCTTCTCTGAAGCCTGCAAGAAAACCAAAAAAATCACTCCTAAGGACTTGAACCAAAAGGGAACCTAGAAAAAGGTTAAAACTTACCTGATCAAGGTAGCGGGATGTTACATGGGTCATGATAGAGGTTTTGAATATTAAAGGATGTGTGGATCGATCAAAATTGTTTTTCTAAAGAGGAAAGAAGAAAATTGGAAGCATGATAAATGAACTGACACAAGAGTGGATTTTAAGTTTTACTTTGTTGAATTAAAATTTTAGTATCAATTTTGTAACTAAATAGTTCATTTATATTTGTAACGGTGTGATTTAGAGGCCCTTGGTGAGCAGAAAGCTGATAAATTTGGTTCAAGTAGTCACTTACATCGGGTTTTGGGTGATGATAATCATGGAAGAGTGTGTTGTCAACCAAGAAGGATTATTTTCCTGACTAGATATTGGCCCACTTCAGGTGCCATTTTTTGTAGCAATGAGTTGGAAAAAGATAATTCACAAGCATCACATGCTCAGACCCGGTAGAAGAGGCCCAAAAAATGGTCATATAGGAGCGTGAATGGAATCAAAGGGACAATTATGAATTTATGAAATTTATGTTAGTCTTATGTCAATAACTTCCACCAGATACCGCCACAACTTGTGATGAATATATATTGATGATGCATACATTATATAGTGAACTAGGCAGTGGTCTTAGTGGTGGTTGGGATGATGGCGTTTCTAGCATTAGCAATAGCGAGGATAAGGGTGAGGATGACGATGAGGATGACATTAAGGATGATAGTGATGATGGTGATGGTGATGGTGATGAGGGATAGATTGATCTTTTACATTTTCAACTGATATTTATGACATTTTATATTTTATGATTAGTTTTGAATGAATATATATGTTGTTTTGAATGTGTGTTATCACTGATTTAATGCATTAATTTGTTTATTGTGTTATTAATATTTGTATATTGGTTGGTAGTGTTTATTTGCAGGTAATTGACCAATATGGGGTGATGTTTTGGCTTTTGGTGGCTATCTGGGCATGTTTTGGTGGTTATTTATAGTTCTGGGTTGGGGTGCTACAGTTCTGGTTATTATCTGGGCAGGGTGGGGGTGCTGCAGGATGAAGAATTAAGGAGGTCTATACCAATAGTTTCAAAACCATTGGTGTACGGATATACCAATGGTTGTTTTGGAACTATTGTTGTAGACCTACACCAATGGTTTGAAATCATTATTATAGGTCTATACCAACAATTCATACATAACTATTGGGAAAACTAAAATATTATTAGTCATATACCAACAGTTCACTAAAAACTATTGGTATAGCCCTTTCCCAATAGCATATGAACCAATGGTTTAGATAATCATTGATATAGGCTATACCAATGGTTCTACAACCTATACTAATGGTTCAAAACCATTAGTATAGACAATAATTCCAATAGTTTCACCCTTAAGAAGTAGAAAATGATTTCTTTTAAACATAAGATAATTAGATTACCTTGTGAAATCATGAGGTTTCTGTAAAAACCATAGAAAGCATAAATAAATAATGTGGGTAACTTGGGAAATAATTTTCCATGTCACTCTTATAGATGAAATAACCAATATGTTTAACTTTCATCATAATTCTCTAGAGAACATAATCATTACCTAATGCATTGGAGGGAGATAATGGACCCACCAATCCTTGTTTATAATGTAACCACTTATCCTTGTATTATAACGGAACCACCCATCCTTTTTTATAATGGAACCACCCATCATCATAAATAATTCTCAATAACCATAACATAATCATAACACATAAAAGCTTTCAATTTTCAATATTAAACTTATAAAAATATTCCTTTCACCCATAAGAAAACATTTTCAAATATTGAAATATCCACTCTATTTTAAACCCTTTTTGAAAATACTCAGAATAATGAGAAGGAGAGTTTTTATTTGAAATTAACATAAAATATTGTAAAGGAATCCAAACATAAAATAAAATTTATGGTGGTGGTAAAAAACATTGATGTTGTATATATTAAAATATAACTTCTATTTTTCCTTTTTATCAAAACATTCCATACAAAATACACAAAAAGATTCATTTTGAAAACCTTTGAAAGAAATTTTAAAAGTGACATAAAATGTTATTTATAATTCATTCATGCCCATATAAATGCATCATTTAAATTTTTTTATAAATATGGATATGCAAGGAAAATATTTTGAAAATAAATATTTAAAATGTTTAAAACAAGGTTTTTAAAGTAAAGGGCCATTGTCTCGAGTATGACTCATCACATACGTTATTTATCTTTCTGAATAATAAACTTATATTAAGTATTTAATTGATTAAGAAAATTTTCCAAGTTTATTAATAATTTTATTTTATTTAATATTATGTTATATTCAATTACTTAATCAATTAAATTCACATCATATGTTTTGATGATATTCTGCTCATAAGTCCAAAATAATTTTAGAAGTTTGAATATAGTCAATGAGGTAATTATTTCATCTTATAGATAAAAATAATAATGAAATAATTATCATTTTTATACATTAATTATAATTTTAAAATCAACCATGAAAGATGGTTATGAAAAATGAACTATGTGACAATCATGGAGACGGTAGGTCGTACGTACGCATGAGTAACGTTTCCATTTTTCAACAATCATAATGGAAAGAGGGTAAGTGTTATTTTATCTTTAAAAATTTATGATTACATAATAAATATCATATAATTTATTTAAATACACTTATATATAGTATTCATGTTATGTAGTTATGAAAAATGAATCGTATCACTTCATGAAGGTGGTAATCCACACGTACGCATGAACGAAGTTATCATTTTTGAATAGATGGAAAGGTAAAAAATAGATGATATATTATCTTTATAAAATGTTATTTATGTAATTAATATCATGTATATTCATTAAATCCATTATTATAACTAGTCATGAGAGGCAATGATGGAAAATGAATTACATCGGTATGTGAGGCGGTGGTCCACCATACACATGAACGAAGCTTTTATTTACCATTTGATAGAAGAGGAGATAGATATAGGTTATTATATTAACAAATAAAAATATAAATATATGTAAGATACCGGTATTATTATTTCATCATGTTTGAATAAGATTTGAAGGAGGTAGAATAATAAATATTCGGTTAAAGACTATACCTCTTCTTCAAACAACTTCCTTTAATTTTCACTTTAAACCCAAAAAAGTTTGGTATTTTTCCCAAAAAAGACATCTATAAAATGGGGATGGGATTTATGAAGGTATTTGGATAGGTTTTTTATGAACTAAAATTCTTTTTAAGTGTGGAGAAAAGAAGAGAGGATGTGTCCTTTTATAAATGAGGGGAGGGTTACTCTTGGAATTACTTAAAATATTAAATTAATATAGATTAATTTTCATGAAAAAAATGATAAAAATTGATTTAATTTAGATATAATATCAGTATGATTCAAAATAATACCATAAAATAAAATTTGGAAAATTATATATTATATTTTTACCCTTATCTCTTTATTTTAACCTACATTAACCTTTTTTGACAATTATTATGATAATGAATTTTTTACTTTTTAGGGGGTCAATATAGTTGCTATAAAAGGATAATTGGTCCTTAAATGAACCATAGTTGATATTTTTAAAAATATACCAATAACTTGGATGAATATTTTATTTTTATTAATTTTAAATCATTTAATAAAATATTATTAATTATAAAATAACATCAATATCATTTTTGGAAATATTCATTTAATTTGATTTTGAAAACGAAATGAAAAAATGGATTTTTTATATAATCCTTTTACAGATTCCTAAAATTTTATATTTATCCACAAAATTCATGGAACACAATAATTAATTCAAATTATTTTACTTTTAATCTTTTTAAAATCATTTGATTTATTTTTCTATTAATTGAATAAAAACTGTGTCGGTGTTGCATAAGCATTTAAAGTAATTATTTCATCACTTAAAATTATAAATAAATTATCATGATAAAAATAATAATTTATATTTCAAATAAAAATGTATAACCAAACATAAGTTGTTTTTATCCCTTTCACAAAATATTATATATATTAAAAGCAAGAAAGTGACTTTTTTACTTTATCTTTTACTTAAATATTATAAAGATAAAAATCAAAGCAATATAGAACCAAGTTGTCAGATTTTCAAAACTTGTATGTACATGGATGAACTCCACTCATCCAATATGATAATGAAATGTTTTAAGAACGTTTTTTAGTCCTTATTTATTATTTTTTCCCTTATTTACTTGATTTACCCTTACCCTAGTGATAATTATTTACTACGGTTGTTATTTATAATGACCAAAAATAAAATGGAAATATTTGAAAAAAATAACTCATATTTCTAAATAAGAAATATTTTTTTCAAGATTCAATTTCTATAATTTTCATAAATTAATTTAAGATCAAAACAGAAAACACAAAGAAAAACAGTTTTTTGGAAAAATGTTTTTTTAAGTATAAAAATGTTTTATACCAAATTCAATAATAAAATCAATTTCAATGAACTTTATAGTATTATTCATAATATAATATAACTAATGTTACTTTTAAACCATTTAAAAAAATGAAACTTCGTAAATGATTGAATAAAATATGCATTTTTCAATAAAAATCAGTATTTTTCACTATTCATTATAAAATTAATATTTTCAAAAAAAATCTAAAAAATTAAATTTAAGACAATTTTACATGAGAATTTTAAAAATTATATCTTTTTTATCAAATAAAATTTCAAAAATTTCCATAAATTAATTATAATATTCTCTTATAAAAAGTAATAAAAATATTTAAAGAAAATATTTTTTGAAGAATAAAATGACTACTAAAAATTGAGTTTTTATTTCTAAATAATTAATCAATACATTTGAATTTATTAGGACCTATATATATATATATATATATATTTCATAATGTGGCTAATCCTATTCGTACCCACCAATTCAACGACTGGGTTATAATGGTCATATTTAAATAATAATATTTTGTGGGTCATTTATGATCGGTGTTGCATGTTGTATACGCTATCGACCATAATATTATTATTTTAAAATATTAGGATGCTACAATAACTAGTATAAAAATGGTATTTAACATTGTTAATTTAACTTTTTTTCTTTGATATCAATTTTAAAAGTCATCCATGGGGGATTTTTAATGTTGGTTATTTAGTATTTGATGTTAAAATCTCACTTTTAACATTGGTTCTAGAAAAAATGATATTAAAAATCAATTTTGACATTATTTTTTCAAATAAAAGACATTAAAAATCATTACTAAGTTTTATCTCATCTATCAAAATTCAATTTTATTGGTCATAGAGCTAAAATGGACTTACGAATCAAAAGTTATGGACATCAGAAATTGAACATTATAAGACTTTTAATGTTGGTTTTTTCAAGAACCGAAGTTAAAATTCACTTTTGACATCAGTTTTTCAAATAAATAACATTAAAAATCATTACCAAGTTTTATCTCATTTCCCAATCTTCAATTTTACTAGTTTTGGAGCTAAAATGGAGTTACAAATCAAAAGTTATGGATATCATAAGTTGACCATTATAAGATTTTTAACATTAGTTTTTTTTAGGAACTGATGTTAAGAGTCACCTTTGATGTCAGTTTTTCAAATAAACAATGTTAAAAATAATTACCATGTTATATATCATTTCCCAAGATTTTATTTTATTGGTTTTGGAGCTTAAACGGAAGTACGGATCAAAAGTTATGGCCTTTGAAAGTTGGAATTCTCTAAGACTTCTCTTAGAGAAGTTTAAATTATAACATCTATAACTTTTGATCCATAAGTCCATTTTAGCTCTATGACCAGAAAAATAAAATCTTATGAAATTATATACAAATTTTTAATAATTTATAACATCAGTTATTGGAAAAAACGATGTCAAAAGTGACTTTTAATGTTAGTTCCTGAAAAAAACTGACGTTGAAAGTCTTTTATGAGGACTTTTAATGTCGTTTTTTCATGAACCAATGTTTAAAGAAAGATTTTAATGTCAGTTAATAAATAACCAACTTTAAAAGTATTTTGGTAATTTTTTAATGTCAATTTTATAAAAAACTAATGTCAAAACCCCAATACATGATGATTTTTAACTTCGGTTATATATTTAACCGATGTTAAAAGTAAAATTTCATAAACGTGGGATTAGTATTTCCAATTTTTTTCACAACGTGCATTTAATTTTTTATAATCCCACCTAAATTTTAATACAACACCATTGAAAATATTTTTATTTACTACATATAAATTTATATTATTTTTCTTTCAACAGTTTTGACCTTTTTGATTCAATCAAATTTCTAACACGTCTTCAATTGATGATTTGAATAAAGTATCTATTCTAATCATGTAATTTATTTATTATTATTTTCATTCATTGATAAACATCTTTATAATTTTCCTTATAATGATGAATTATTCTTATGATCACTTTATGAAGATAAATCATCCGGATGAGATTTACCAATCAAGGTGCAAAATTCATTATCAATCATCATTTTCATTGTCGCGTGAGTTCTACCCTAAAAATAAGAGAAATGATGATAAACAACATATAAATTTGAAGGAAATCCTAAAAGAATTAAAATATTTTTGAATCCTTAAGTTTATTTTTTTCATTATTTGTGTGTAATTTTCATTCATATTTCTCATGTTTTATTTGAAATGAGTTGTATCCATCAAAACTTAGAGAATTCCAACTTCTGACAACCATAAATTTTGATCTATAACTCTATTTTAACTCTATAAATAGTAAAATATAATCTTAGAAAATAATATAAAACTTTTTAAACATATTTAATATTGTTTAATTGAAAAAAAAATACATCAAAAGTTACTTTTAATGTCGGTTTCTAAAAAAAACTGACGTTAAAAGTCATCTATGAAGGCTTTTAGCATCAGTTTTTCATGAACTGATGTTAAAAGAAAGATTTTAACATTTTTTTAATGAATAAAAAACATTAAAATACTTCCATGAATACTTTTAACATCAATTTATATCAAAAAACAATGTTAAAAACCATATGTAATCATACTTTCAATGTCGTTTTCCAAAAAAAACAACGTTAAAATTCCCATTTTTAACATTAGAGCCTTAAATATCGGTTAAAAACTAACATTAAAATTAAAAAAACAAAGTTAAAGACCATTTTTCTACTAGTGACTCTTAGTTAAAGTCTTTCTACATAGAGGAACTTGGGGTCAGACCACTTACTAACCTAGAGGCTTGTGCCTTGTCTAAGGATAAGTGAATGAGGTTAGTTATATGTCACTTTTGGATTACTCATGTGAAGATTATCAATCTCATGTTTCTCTATGAATTTACATGAAAAGTTAATATACCTTATGCATATGATGAATTTATATATGTGTAAATATTTTTATCTTTTATTTTTGGGTGAGTAGCACAAACTTATGGTTCTTGTAAAAGTTACATGGTAATGTAGTTTGAACGCATTGATTTAGTGGTTGGAATAAGGATTCCAATAATAAATCATTAGAAGAATGAATATACAAAATGGAATAAAACATGATAATATAATGATCACATAAGATGTAATAATTATGAATTTAATATGCATATGATGTATATTAAATTGGTGATGCCTTAAAAGAAATCCCCACTAATATTAAGCGTGTGATTCCTTTCAAATAAACACTTATCAATTCTACTATCATCCAAAAGGGTAGTTTCATACTAAAGTTGGTCACCCCTAGATTATCTTATGCAAGACAAGCAAGTAATGAGTGACTCGGGATTATTCAATGGGTGGTTTCATGCTAAAGTGATGTTACTCTAAATTGTCTTATGTTAGCTTGTTTTTTATGTCTACTTCGAGTTACACTTAGTTGGGAAACCCCAAGGGTTGGGACATCAGAGGAATAGAGTTGAGTAAATCCATATGATGGATTTTGATAAAGTTATCCACTCAACTATTCAAGAATCAAAAATGTTTTTATTGGAATGAATCCCTACCTAAATAGATAAAGTAATTAGTTTTACACCAAAGTGAGGCCTTTGCTTAGTGAAATATGGATCTTGGATCACTAAATGGATATGATGTACGAGGTCATCGATTTTAGTGGGAGCACTATCATTAAAATTTCTTAATGAAAAGATATAAAAACATGATATTCATCTGATAAAATTATTTATTGTAGATAAATTCATCATCATCATCAAACAAAACTTTGAAATTAATCCTTTAAATGAGAATATTGAAGTAAGAAACTCTTAAGATAGGTAGGTTGAGAAAAGTTCTTAATAAAGAGGAATATTCTATGTGTTAAAACATTTTCTTCCTGAGTAACCAAGTGTTGAAGTTGTTAAATGAGAAAATCAAGATGCTTATGGAAGTATGGAATGATTCATTTAAGGTTTCAAATACACTAAATGCTAATTGACCTAAGAAATTATAGTCTCGTGTACTTAATATTATTGGGTGTGTTAGTAATATTCAATATTAAACATGCTTGGAGATACTAAATATTTTCTATAAGGCTTATTATAGTTAAGAAATTCATCCTATTGTTATTAATGAAAATGTTCCAAAAATTTGAATGAGTTCAAGAAAAGGTTACCAGATATTATTAAAATGTTGAGAATAAATGAACCAGGCATATGATATCTAAGTTCTGGTACTATACATACAGTGCAAGGAGGTAAAATTTAAACTAGAATAAGAAAGTTAGTTGGAAAGTCTAACAATATTTCTTCAATAATCCAGTTACAGCTATTTGAAACCTAAGGTTATTATTAGTAATAATTAATGATTCAATGTGATGAGATTATTTGAAATATATAAAAGAGTTTGTAAACTCCATGTAATGTCCATGTCAGATATAAATGTTATAGAAATTCATTCTTTGATTTTGAAGGGTATGTGATACTGAGTGTATGTTTTACAAGTGTTATAAATATACATGATTTTAAAATCATAAGAATAATTAAAAGAGATTATATTTTTCATTTAAGTGGTGAAGTAAATTTTTTATACATTATAAATTTGAATATAAATATATTTATCAAGCTTGGATGAATATAAGTAAAGGAATTGTATCTTTGTCTCACTTCTCTTGTAGGATAAGGGATATTAACAAAGAGTCTCTATGAACAAAATGAGATGATTAATTATATACAATGGGTTTATGATTCATTGGATTTTGTAACATGTTTTGAGAAAGACATATGGATAAAAGTGTTTTATCTAGGATAAAGTGTTTATCCAGCTATTTGTTAAATTATGTTGGAATTTTATTCCCACCCATTAGTAGTGTATTTTAATGAATAAAAAATTCTTTATCAAGAAAATACTTTGAACACATATAATTCCATATGAGATATGAAAATAATAGTTTATTTGTTAAATAGTCCCACTAAAAAGAAATAAGTGTTATTTCATGAAACACAAAGTAGTTAAATTTAACAAATTAAACAAATAAAATATTATAATGGTCTAAGAGGCTAGTGGGAGTATGTTTGAACTTATAGAAGTTAAAATTTAACAAATAAAAGATTATACCAGTCTAAGATTAAAAGTTATTCTTCACTTAATATCCTAAAAATTTTAGGATAAGTGATAATAAATAAATTTAATGGGTTATATTTAGTTATCACGAGAAAGTGAATTATACTTGGTACCCTGAAAGAAGTTTTAGGATGTGATAGTAAAGAAAATGTAAATAGTTACATTTAATTACTATAATAAAGTGAATATCATTGTTATGTCGGTTTATTTATAAATTAAATTTCATATCCTAAAACTTATTTTAGGGTAATAAAGTGAATATCATTGTTATCCTAAAAGAAGTTTTAGGATATGCTAGATAAAAATGTAAATGGTTACATTGACCTCAAGGAGAAAGTTTGATGGAATAATTTCCTAATTTATGATGATTTTGAGCTTAAAAAGATTTATAAATAGACAACAGTTGATAACATTATATAATTTTATTTTATTTAGTTAAGGATTTTGGATATAGGTTCAAATAATATGATTCATAAGTCTCACCATTATTTAAACTAGTTTTCTTCATAAATATTACTCATTGAGAGATTAGTGGGAGTATTTTATCATACAATAATATAAGGATGTGATAGGAATTATATATGGATGTAATGTTCAAACACCATAACCACAACAACAACATGAGAGTCATGTTTTTTATAAAGTGTTGAGGGTTAATCTCCCTTTAATTGAATGAAAAAAATAAACCCCTTTCGAAAATGGGTTAGGGTAACCCAAACAAAGCATTGAAACAAATTCCATGAAGAAAGAAAACTTGAAGGGATGAGATGGAATGGGATGGTCAAAGGAAAACCAAAATCAAACAAGCATCGATGCAAGTCTCATGCCCCCTACTAGACAAATGCAACAAATGAGTCTATTAATGGTGAGATGCCCCCCTCCAAGAAGTTAGGTCGTGTTGGCAACACAATGTGGCAGAGCACCCCACCTTCCACAAGGATGAGGGAGGAGGGTCGGATGGCAGGTTCCATGTCACGACCCATCCCCTAGGGACCATGTTGTGACTACCTCAAGCCCATCTCCCATAGGCTAGGGGCTGGCGACTAGCGTTGAGTAGGCATTTACCACAAAGAGGAGGCATTTTCTTATAACCTTTACACATGCACCTATCCCTAAGAAAAGTAATTAAACTAAAAACATTGAGTAAATAGACATGAAACCCACTAAGACAACCACTGAGAGTAACAGTACAAACTGAAAAAGCAAACTAACCAGAATACAAGCCTAACTGAAATAGAAAAGTGTGATCTCTTGAGTCTCATATGTAGAAAATCCTACCTAAAGGGTTTTTACAGTAAGTTTTCTGAATGACACTGAAGCGTACCACATCTGTCAGGTCACCCTAAAGTACCCCCTGTCTCAGGCCCACCAAAGACGCTATCAAAGTTTTTGATCATCTACACAAGACACGACACATGCAAACGAAGCCCGTGAAGAGGTGAGTAAAACAATACTCAGTAGGGACCCCAAACCATAAAGGAATCACACAAGAGAGTCGCTAGATTAAGCTCACATAGTTATAAGTCTAAAGCATGAAAAGCAAGATTACCAGACGTAATCATAGAACACTCTGTATTGATGAGGAACCGAGTCCCGATGAAGCTCTCAGCCATGATGAGTCACTTAGACCTGAAGATTCACTTAGACCTGATGATTCACTTAGACCCTATGATTCACTTAGACCCAGAGAGACTTAGTCTTGAATTCATGTATACCTTAAGTCATATAGTCTCTACGTCACATCCAGCCACAGGATTTCACTTGTAGTGCTCTTGTTCTGAGAGAACCTACTCCTCAATCCAAATTTTGTATATCAAATTCCATGAAAACATGCTTAGATTATCTCAAAAGTACCACCTTGTCATGAGGGTCCCAACATTGTAAATGGTTCGTCAAACGGACACACTGTTTGAAAGTTATGGGTGATTTAGTGAAAAGGGGTTGGTTGGGTCTGGGTACGGTCTGACCCAGCCCGAACCGGCTGGGTCCAGCCCGCTTTCCCAACTTGGCCTAGTTCTGGCCCACCTACCTAGCTCGGCCCGCTAGAGCAGGTATGGCAGCTCTCCTTTTTATTACATAACTTTTCATTGCATTTTACAAACAGATGATCTTTAAAGTATAGTGTCTTGGAAATCAGGGACAATATACATGAAAACATAAAACATTATTCTAATCCACTTGTAAGGCTTCATCATAGGTTCATCCTAAATATAATTACTACATATCATAACCTGGATACATACATCAAAGGAAAGGGTGAGCAGAATCCCCATTAAGGAAAACAAGTGAAACAGTTTACATGTGAGCTTGAGTGGTATCAAAAATAACCTGAGGGATTTCGTAAAGGAATGATAAATAGGAAGATAATAGCACTAATAACTTTAATAATAACTTGAAAATGTGTCTAAAACATTTAATTTAGACATTCATGAACATATCACAAAGGTTCATCCCCAAGGTGTCATAAAAATTACCAAGGTTATTCACCAAGGTATCGTAAAACTTATCATCTCTAGAGATTAATTCTTTACCCAGTTCATTGGAGTGCTATCTGGGAGAACCCTTAATATTTATTTATTTTTATGTGATACACTTATATCATAATAAAAAATTTCATAAATAACCCATAGATAATAAAATAAATGGGTTTCATTTCAAAATCGTGATGTTTTAAAAGTGCTTAAAAACAAGATCATTATGTCATTTATAACCTATGGAAAAGGAATGAGGGTTTTATGTATATAAATTCAAGAATAAAATATATTATTTTTATGTCTTGATGAATACCCCTAGAAATTAAATAGGTTTTTTTATTCACACAAATAAAATAAGAGATTTTTTTTAGAAAAAAGATAGAGATTTTGAGGCGAAAATTGCAGCATAATGGTTATACAACATGGTTTTAGAAAACATTAAAAAAATGGGACAAGGGTATACCATCCATAAATGAATCATAATACAGTATGGGGGTAGAATAAAATTTAAATAAGATAATTTTATGGAAACTTTCAAGATATACCACATAAAAGAGAACATAAAAGAAAAAAAAAGAATTTGTGGATTCCTTACGGAAATTCGGCAGCCTAACGGCATCACTTAAAAATTAATAAAATAATTTGATGAGAGTGAAAAGAGTCTCTAATAATTTGGACATAAAATTAACAGAAATAAGTATATATAATAAAATACCCCAACATAATAAAATGGAAATAGAATACATAACATAAAGGAAGACTTAACTAAAAGAGGAGGGTGAAAGGTTCCCTTACCTTGAAGAGTAACTTCAAAAACTCAAAGGTTGGGACCTTGGGGTGGCTTTAAGGAACCTTAGGAGGAATCCTTAGAAGGTAAAAAGACAAGATCTTAATTTAGGATGAATTTTTAATGAAAGGAATAAAGTAATGGATTGGTATTTATAGCAAAAGTGGGGGAATATTTTATTAATTTCCAAGGGACACCTCGTTAGTGGTATTTTCAAAAACACGGGCTTTCCCATGGTATTTTCCCATGTTATTGGCCACTTGAGACACCTCATAATATATCTTACTGTAAAAAAGTATACCAGAATTATTACTTCATTATTTCATCATTAATGATGTCATTAAACACACCGAAACTCAATACTGTATTTTCACTATTCACCAAAAAACAAAACATTTTATAAAAATATCATAAATTCACCCTAACCTAATATCAATGTTCTGAATTCAAAAATTAAATCTATTTTATGAAAATAATTTTATAATTATGAGATATTTAATTTTTAAGTAAAAATACTATATACCTGAAAAAAATAAAAATACTTAAATAATAATTTCTGAAATAATTATTTACTTATGCTATTATATCATGTTACCAAACAAGATGCCTAAATTATATTTATAATTTCTTAAGTTATGTTACTATTCCATTGGTCACATTACTATTCATAAGGGTAATATTACTATTCATAATTTACTATTTACTAAAAATTAAGTTGATCTTATTAGAATCTAAATTTCTTACTAATCACAACTGTAGAAGACCATTTTTGAAAATCGTTTCACATTATTAATTATTTAAAGTACATAAAAAATATTTTAAAATACATTTTTTTAATATTCATCAATAATATGGAACTTCTATAAATTCAACCTATATTTATCTTGATATTTGAAATTCACAAATTTTACCATAATGAGAAATAACAATTTTATTTATACAAAAGGATTACACAAAGTAACTAATGCCTCATTACATAGCCACTTATAACACATTCATAGGACCTAAGAGTAAGGTGTGTAATGGTGATATAATCTTGGGGTGGCTCAGACAACATTGTCTAAGTGTTGATTTCTATTAGATTTAACTTCTCCTGTAATCAATTATGTTCAAGCTTAACATGTTGGAGTTCAGCTTGGGCTTGGTCCAAAGAAAATCCCAGTGATGCTACCTCCTTCCAAAGCTCTGACAGATGGGCTTCATATGAACCGAGTCTACTGGATGAGTCCACCGACTCTTATTTTTGTATTAATTAACCATGATCATTTGTATTTATAAACAATAATCATAATGATAAGATTATAGTTTCCAACAGTCATATAACAGTAAAAATACAATGGTCTCATTTTAATTATAATCACTTCATTAATTAAAGTATACAGTTTTGTTGAGTACAAAATAAAATAACACACAAATTAAGGAAACAAATATTATTCAAAAGTTTGGGTCATTACATTCTTCCCCCCTTAAGAAATTTTTTCTCCGAATTTTTAAATCGTACCCTTATAAGAGAAAAGGTGTGGGTACTTCTTCCTTATAGACTCATATGGTTCTCACATGGCTTCTTCACATTTTTGGTCCATCCACAACACCTTAACTAGGTGGGTAGTCTTGTTGCATAGAACCTTGTCTCTACGATCCAAGATCTCCACCGGATTCTCCTCGTAAGAGAGGTCATGTTCCAGTTGTACCAACTCTAGATTTAGTACATGTGAAGGTTTAGGTATGGACTTCCTTAAGAGGGATATATGGAAGACATCATGAACTTGTTCTAGATTTCAAGGAAGTGAGTCGATAGGCCACTACTCCTAAATGATCAAGAATTTCATGGGGGCCAATGTACCTAGGGTTAGGATTCCCTTTCTTCCCAAACCTCATTAATCTCTTCCAAGGTGAAATTCAAAGAAAGACTTTTTCACCAACATCAAACTTCAAGTACCTTTGACGGTTTTTCGCTTAGCTCTTTTTTCGACTCTGAGTAGCCTTAATGTGTTGTTGGATGGAATGGAATTTTTCTATCATCTCTTTCACAATATCATGCCCAAGAATCTTTCTCTCACTAGATTTATCCCAACAAGGAGGAGTTCTACATCGCTTCTCATATAGAGCTTCATAGGGTGTCATTTGAATATTTGAGTGGAAGTTGTTGTTGTAAGAGAACTCAACTAATGGGAGATGTTGATCTTATCCACCTTTAAATTCCATTAAGAATGTTCTTAGAATATCCTCGAATGTTTGAATAATACTTTCAGATTGGCCATCAATTTTGGGGTGATAGGTCGTACTAAAATTCAACTCAGTTCTCAGATCATGTTGAATACTTCTCCAAAATTTTGATGTGAACCTTGGATCATGATTAGATACAATAGAAAGTGGAACTCCATGCATCCTTACCACTTCCTTCATGTAAATCCTAGAAAGTTAATCAAGAGATAAATCTTCCCTAATAGAGATAAAATGGGCAGTCTTGGTGATAAGGTGCACAATAACCCATATCGCATTGTTTCCTTTGGAAGTTCTCGGGAGACCATTAACAAAGTCCATAGTGATATTGTCCCACTTCCATGCTGGTATGGGAATTGGTAGTAATACCCCTTTAGGAAGTTGTCACTCTGCCTTCACTTTCTGACATACCAGGCACCTTAAAGTGTAGTCAGTAATCTCCCTTTTCATATTATACCACCAAAAATGATCACGAAGGTACTTATACATTTTCATGATTTTCAGATGTATAGAGAAAATAGAGCTATGAGCTTCATCCATCCGCTCCTTTTTTATTTTAGGAATAGATGGAACACATAGTCTTGTACAAAATTTCAATACACCTTCTTGATCAATATTGAACTCGGGAAACTTATCATCCTTCACAACCTCAAACTTCTTCTGTAATAAAGGATATTCTTTATAATCTTTCTTGATCTTCTCTAGTAATGATGGTTGAGAAATCATTTGGGTTACGGTTGATGATGTCCCTTCCCTTATAATTCC
This sequence comes from Viscum album, assembly GCA_963277665.1. Lineage (NCBI taxonomy): Eukaryota > Viridiplantae > Streptophyta > Magnoliopsida > Santalales > Viscaceae > Viscum > Viscum album. The sequence continues at coordinate 55,330,768 of OY728136.1, forward strand.
CATGTCCAGTTTTACTAGGTCATTGATCAAAGGATCTCTTTGAATTCTCATCATGGATAGAAAAATTGGGTCTTTCCTACTTAATGCATCAGCAAATTTTTTTTTTCTTATGGGATGATAATGGATTGAATAATCATGGTCTTTAAGAAGTTCCAATAATCTCCTCTATATCATATTTAATTCCTTTTGTGTGAAAATATACTTCAAACTTTGATGGTCTATGTATGTATCACATTTCTCACCATAAAGATAGTGTCTCCTTATCTTTAGAGAAAAAATAATCGCATCCATCTCAAGATCATGCGTAGGATAGTTCTGCTCATGATTCTTAAACTTTAGAGATGCATAAGCAATGACTTTTCATTTTTCATGAGGAAGTACCCAAGCCCTTTCAGATATGTATCTCTAAAAATAATGAATCCTTCTCCACTTGAGGGTAGAGTTAACATGGGTACAGTAACCAAACTCTTCTTCAGCTCTTGGAAACTTTCCTCACACTCCTTTTTCTAGATGAACTTGACCCCTTTTCAAGTAAAATTGGTTAATGGATTAGAAAGTCATGAAATTTTTTTCACAAACCTCCTATAATATTCTATTAATCCAAGGAAACTACAAATCTCGGTTATTGTTGTAGGATAAGGCCACTCATATATAACTTTTGTCTTTGTAGGGTCAATTATGATTCCTTCATTGGTTACAATGTTCCCCAAGAAGGCAACTTTTTGTAACCAAAATTCACATTTTCTGAAATTTCCAAAAATTCTCTCCTTCTGTAGAGTTTTCAAAATAACCCTTAAATGATCCTCACACTCCTCGAAACTTTTGTAATATATCATAATATCATTAATAAAGACTAACATAAATTTATTAAGTTAGTCCTTAAAGAATCTATTCATAAAATCCATAAAAATAGCAGGTGAATTAGTCAGTCCAAAGGTCATAACAACAAACTCATAATGCTTGTATCTTGATCAGAAGGCAATTTTTGGAATATCTTCTTTCTTCACCCTCAATTGATGATAACCAGATCAAAGATCAATCTTGGAGAATAATTGATCCCCACGAAGTTGGTCAAATAAGTCATCAATTATTGGAAGAGGGTATTTATTCTTCATTGTGATCCCGTTTATTTCTCTATAATCAATGCATAGCCACATCAATCCATCATTCTTCTTCACAAAGAGAACAGGTGCTCCCCAAGGAGACACACTCGGTTGGATAAACCCATTCTCCAAAAGATCTTGGAGTTTTTTCTTTAATTCCTCCAGCTCCACATTTTCCATCCTATATGGGGTCTTTGATATCAGAAGAGATCCAAGTATGAGTACAATGGAGAACTCTGCCTCTCTTTCTAGGGGAGGTTCGGGTAACTCCTTAGGTAATACTTCAATGTATTCCTAGATGATAGGGACATTTTCTATCCTTATACTCTCATTTCCTTATTCTTCTTCATTGATCAACTCTATAAATAAGGATATAGTAGGTTCTTTTAGACATAGATCATGTTGAGATATCTCTCCTTGGAATATAACTCTCAGTTTTCAATTTAAGACTATTGAGATTTCCTTGCCTTTGCATTTGATCTTAGCATTATACTTTGGGATTCAGTCCATCCCTAGTATAATTTTGAATTCTAGCATGGGAATGACTACTAGATTTGCGATAAGATTGTGCTCGCTAAAGTAAATACTAGAGTTTCTAAACACTGACGATGCTTGGATAATCCCACCAGGAGTCTTGACTGATAACTCTACTTTTAGCAATTTAGGGGTTGATTTTAAATTCTTTGCAAACTTGGAGGAAATAAAGGAATGTGTAGAACCAAAATTAAACAAAATACTTGCTAGATTTGAGAGAACAACAATAGTACCTACCACCACATCATTATGAGCTTCAACATCAACTATTGTGATAGAAAAAGTATGACCCTTCTCCCTTGGCCTTTGCTGAGGTTGATGGTGGTTCCCCTCCAATGCCCTTAGATTTGGACAGTGGTTGGAAAAGTTCCCAAGTTGTCTACACTTATAGTATTGGACATTAGGTAGGGAATGCACCATCTTCCCTTTATCATTAGTGTTTTGGAGTTGAAGCTTCACCTCACTATGATAATTCCACACGATATGGCCATTTATTCCACACTTGTAGCACTTCCCACCCCCGAGCAAGTAGTTTTCCAAATGCTTCTTCCCACATTTATCACATGTGGTACATTGAACTTTCTTGCCTCCCCTTCCCTGATCAAAGCTCCTACCTAAGCTTGGATCCATTGATCTCTTCTTTTTATTGGATTTATGAGACCACTACATCTCACCAAACTCTAGTTCGACTTTCATCACACTCTGCGGGATCTCCACATAACTATCATAGTCTTAGTTGGCTAGATTCTTCCATAGATGGGGTCTTAGTCCACCAAAGAATCTATAAAACTTTCCATTAGGATCCATGAAAAATCTTGAGGTGTAACAAGAAATTCTTATGAAGTTTATCTCATAGCTTCCAACAGATTCATTCTCCTTCTTCTTCAACTAGAGAAACTCATTCTCCATTTTTGTTCTCATAGAACGAGGGAAATACTTATTGAAGAAGATCCCTCTGAACTCTTCCCACTCCATAGCTTTAACTTCCACTCTTGTCCTCATGTTTTTAATCAGTTCCCACCATTGATCAGCTTCTCCCTCCAAGTGGTAAATAGCTAGGGTGACTTTATCTTGTTCTGAATAGTAGAGAACAAAAAAGATCTTCTCGATAGAGCTGATCCATTGTTCAGTAATCAACGGATCGATAGATCCACTAAAGTTTGGTGTTCATTGATGCATAAAGGACTCAATAGAATGTTTTTCCCTTTGCAGTGAGATTGATCTCTCAACTTGATTCAAGTTATTTATCATAACTTGATCCAGTTGGTTCATCACTCTCATGAAAGTCCATTTCGGCTTCCATCAGAGGGTCATCAGTGCATGGTCCATTGTAGTCACCATTTGCACAATTACTCCTATTTCCATCCATTTTCTAAAAGAATAAAACCTTAGTTAGAAGCTTATTTAATTTATGAATCTTTTAACTATAAAGTATTTTTATGTCTTAAAACTTTATTCGTAAACATAGTATTCTTTAACAACAATTATGTTTCTCTATAAATCCTTTATAATGATTCATAAAAAGATTGTGATTAACCAAACATATCCCCAGAGAGTGTCAAACTAGGAGTGAAGTAAGGCATGTTTTCATGTACCAGGATACCTCAGGTCAAGCCCAAAACTCCTTATCGGAGTTTTCACTCCTAGGTATATTTGTGCCAAATCCACATCAACTTGTTCGTATCCAGACAGGGATTTATTTGTTTAGAAACCACTTACTTAATATTTCACCAAAATACTAAAAAAAATTCCTATATTTAAACTTTTCGTTAGGGTTATTCCTAAAGTTTTCATCACTTAATTTACACAAATAACTAAACTATACTTTGATGACAACTATGGCATCCCTCCTTTTTATTACATAACTTTTCATTACATTTTACAAACAGAGGATCTTTAAAGTCTAGTGTCTTGGAAATCCGGAACAATATACATGAAAACATAAAACATTATTCTAATACACTTTTAAGGATTCATCATAGTTTCATCTTGAGTATAATTACTACATCTCATAACCTGGAGACATACGTCAAAGGAAAGGGTGATTTTAAGGCCTAATAAGGAAAACAAGTGAAACTGTTTACATGTGGACTTGAGGGATATCAAAAAGAACATGAGAGATTTTGTAAAGGAATGATAAAGAGGCATATCATAGTAATAATAAATTGAAAATGTAGCTACAACATTTAATGTATACATTCATGAACATATCACTAAGGTCTATCCCCAAGGTGTCATAAAAATTACCAAGGTTATTCACCAAGGTATCGTAAAACTTATCATCTCTAGAGATTAATTATTTACCCAATGCATTGAAGCGCTATCAGGGAACACCCTTAAAATGCATTTATTTTCATGTGATCTATATAGAACATAATCAAACATTTCATAAATAACCCATAGAGAATAAAATAAATGGGTTTCATTTCAAAATCATGATGTTTTAAAACTGCTTAAAAACAAGATCATTATGTCATTTTAACTCATGGAAAGGGAATGAGGGTTTTATGTATGTCAATTAAAGAATAAAATATATCATTTTTATGTCTTGATTAATACCCCTAGAAATTAAATAGGTTTGGTTATTCACATAAATAAAATAAGAGAATTTATTGAGAAAAAGAGAGTGATTTTGAGACGAAAATTCTATAGCATAATGACTATACAACATGGTTTTAGAAAATATTAAAAAGAGAGGGGGAAAGGGTATCTCATCCATAAATGACTCATAATTGTTGGATCAAATATGTATATGTATATTAGATGGAATAATACAAGAGGGGGGCTAAATTGTATGTTTAAAAACTTTGTGTTTAAACACTTAAGAAATTAGTTTAAATGATCTTAAACTAATACAATTCACAATAAAAACTAACAACCACAATTGTATTGAATATAAAGGTATGATATGATGTAATACTATAAGAAAAATAAAGCAAATGTATTCAAGATTAATACAATAATCAGATTAATACAATAGTGAAGGATTCTACCATAAAGCGTATAGAATCAATTAATACAAAAAGTAATCGTATGATTGTAATTGAAACAATTACAAATGAATATGGAATGAATAAAGGAAAACAATAAAATTCCCTTTATTAAAACAAACAGTAGTGGAAATCTAAAAGTATTAAAATTCTTTTGACCCAAAGAGAAGGGTTATCCTTTCACCTAGGATAAGAGGTATGTCTTACCACCACCTTGGTAAGCCCTTGATACGATGATCGGTATGTCTGTCTTGCTATCCCCGCAAGCCCTCGATACAATGATCGGTACGTCTGTCTTGTTATCCCCGCAAGCCCTCGATTTTTTAGGTAATCGGCACCTCTGTCTTTCAATCACTTGAAATCCCTCGATACGATGATCGGTATGTTTGTCTTGCTATCCTCGTAAGCCCTCGATTTTGTAGGTAATCGGCACCTATGTCTTTCAATCACTTGAAAGCCCTCGATATGATGATCGGTAGCACCATCTGCCTATCCCCGACAGCCCTCGATCGTTATCACCTGATCAGACGCACAAATCAAAACAAAGCACTTATAGAAATACAAAAGCTAAGAACAAGCCGTTCACGTTTTGTAATCTCAAGTCTTTCGCACGAAGCAAGAGAGAAGTTACAGTATCTCTCTCTAGAACTTGATATAAGCAAAGTATCACACACACGTGTATTCTTGGCTTCAAATGACCTCCTATTTATAGGCCTCAGGTTCCAACGGTCATATTTCATCCAATTGTCATATTTCTTCGAAAAACTCGGAGGGATTTGGACACCTGGCATTATAATGGTCATATTGAAATAGAAAACACGACATCATTTTGATTAGTTTATAACTAACTCCACGACATCGTTTTGGTTAAAACAACAAATATATGAAGATGATAAACATGATTATGATTAATATGAAACGTGTGTTTTTGACTAAGGACCAAGACAAGCAAGTAATGAAAGTAAAGTATCAGTACTATAAGTATTACCAAGTGAGTATGATTTATAAAACTTAGTATGATTAACAGAGTCAATACAATTTCCAGAGTCAATACGATAATTATAGTCAGTACGATCAGTATGGTCAGTACGATCATCATGGTCAGTACGATCAGCATGGTCAGTACGATTTGTGGTTTCCAAAACAAGATATAAAAGTAAAAAAGAGAACTTTTGACTCAACAATATCCCCCTTTTTGGAAAGCACAAAACACAAAGTAAAAAACAAAAAGAAATACTTATCTCACCCTGAGTTATTGGAAACTCTTCTAAATATGGAATTGAATACAACTAAATCCCCCTTAGTTATGTATTTTCCTAAGGATTGTATTCGTAGATTTTCCTTGATTTAGAAGTGTTTTCTATAAAACATTCCCCCCCTTTTGAAAAAAAAAATTCTCCCCCTTTGTAAAACATTCTCCCCCTTTGTGATTTACAAAAAGAATGGGGTAATCTTGAGTTTCCTGAAAAAGTTAGAGAAAAGAAATGCAGGATAAAGGAAAGAGTAACATAAATCTCATTATGATAACAAAAGTTTATAGAGTTCATGAAAATAAAAAAAAACAACAGTCATTTTTTTTTCTCTTTCCTTTTCCTTATTTATCAACTCATGAAGAACGGATTTCATCTTTTTGATTTCTTTCTTGTATTTAGATATGGAATCACCCTGAGATCTGAGAAGCTCTTATTGGTCGGCAAAAAGCTGATCCTGATTCTTGATGGTCTCCTCCTGGACTCTGATTACTTCTTCAAGAGTATCAATTTTGTTTTTTAAATTCTTGTTATCTTTGGATAACATAGAATTATGTTTATTCAACAAGACTAATTCATCTTTGAAATATGAAACCTTTGAAAACTCAGACTGAAAAGCATTCATTCTCTCTTGCAACTCTTTCACTGAAGGAATATCGGCTCCATGGGTATTTGACAATTGATTCAGTCTTTCAACAGTTTCTTTGTCAAGATTATTGAAAGCAATTGTGAGATCATTTGAAAGCCTCCTTAAGTCTTTAATTTACACTTCATGATAATTCACTGAGCTCTCTGTTTTGTATGACCACTTAGTCATTCTGTTTCAAGCCTTCTTATGAGCTGTCGAACTTTCAGATAGAACTTTCAAATCGGCTTCAACTGACAAAACTCTATTTCTCAATTCTCTTATAGAACCAAACTTCTTTTTCTGATTTTCAGTAATGAAATCAATTTTTCCCTCAAGCCTGGGAAATTAAGGAATGGTATTCTCAATTCTCCTTAAAACATGAACAATTTAATCACTTTTCTTAATAGAAATTGTCTGTTCTAAATCGGTATCCTCATTGTATGAATCCAGTTCATTTGATCAGCTTGAGTTTACAACTGGCTATTTTCCTTTTGGTTTTTCAATCCCCTTTATTTCTTCTTCCACTTTATCACTGATAATGATTGTTTTTTCCGTATGAGAAGATTGAGGACGTTGATTCCCTTGGGAAAGAATTCTTTCTAGAGTTTCAAAAGATTTAGTCGGTGCTTGATCGGCATGAGGAGCTTGTTGAATACCTTCACTCTGTTTTTGAAACAATTCTTCTCTACTTTTCTTTGAGATCTGAAGGAATTCCAAAAGGAAAACTCCTTCCTCTTCTTCAAATTCCTGGATTTCTTTCAGCATTTGTTTCCCTGTCTCTTTCTATGGAAGACTCTGTATGATAGGCTCTTGATGTATTTCTTCGGTTACTTGAGCACTAGCATCCTCAACCATTTTCATGAGTTTTGAAACATCAAATTTCTGTTCTTTTCTTTTAAAAAGTGTCTTATTTTTCTTTTCAGCCTGAAGGGTATCCTCAACCCTTAACCTTTCAGCAAAAGCTTCAGCTGGGTCAAGACCAAACTTCGGATCACCTTCCTTTCTTTGTTCTCTTTATTTTCTCCACCTTGCCACAACCTCCTTACTGTACTTAGGTTTCTTCTTTGGCTTTGAACTGGTTTGCGGATCTGACTTTTGAGGAGCACCAACAGATGGATTGCCTTTGACTGGCATAGGTGTCGATTGATTCTGTGCCGATTCAGATTCTAAATCCTTAACAAAAAACTTTGAATTCTGATCAAAACATACATTCAACTTCTTCAACATATTCTTACTTATCCAGGAAGGCTTCATCTCTTTCAATTTTCCTTTCAAAGGAATATTACAAAACTTCATGCTCTCAAGAATGAACTTTGTAAGAATAGCTGGATATGTGATCAAATGGGACTTAATTGCTCCTGACTTAACATTATTGATTGTTTCAAAAACGTATCCCATGAGATTTACTTTTCTCATGTTGACAAGATATTCAAGCATAAAGATATCAGAAAATTTCATAGTTTCTCTATCCCCTTTCCTTGGGATAAGAAAACCTTGCATCCAAAGTACCACAAATCTATTATCTGGAGAAAGATGATCCACTTTCCTCTTTTCTTCGTTTATAAGAAACAAAGACTTTTTAGCACTTTCTTTGTTAAACGTACCAACTTCCTCTGGTAGTTTATGATATAGACAATAAGAATCACCTTCTGTTGGGACATTTAGAAAGTGGGATGCTTGTTTCACAGACATTGATATCTTTCTATCGTACACAGCAAAGTTGATAGTCATTTTTTTTCAAAAGACACAGTATTGTAGAACTGACTGACTTCATCAATAAGAACTAGATCTTGAGACACTGGTTTTTCAATACACAAATGCTCCTAGCCTTGAAACAAAATAATTCTTCTGATTGTAGAATTGTATGAATCAAAGAAGTCCTGAGAAACTAACCTTTCTCTGAAAAAGTCTTTTTCTAAAAAAGTCTTAGAATACATTTCAGCAGGAGTGTTAGAAGAGGACTGAGACATACAGGTGAAGCCGATGGAAGATCGTACGGAGTATTAAAACAGGGGTAGAGATTTGTCAACAATTGTGAAAAACCGGTGTAGGTTTGGGTAGGGGAGGGTCTATTTATAGGCGAAAACAGGTGATGGTTGATCTTCTACGGTTGAGATTAGAAGAAAAAAAACCAACGTATGGGATTAATAGTTTTTTTTTAATAAGGAAAGTATGTACCTGCCGGAGATCGTAAGGTAATTGTTGGTTTAAATAGTATTAACATAGTGAAAGAAAACACAAGTGAACGGGGATAAAATATATGATCGATTTTCATGCCGATGGAAAACAAATTCATTACCATAGGTTAACGTGCCGATGGAAAACAAATTTTTTACCATAAGCTGACGTGCCGATGGAAAACAAAGTTGTTACCATGAATTGACGTGTCGATGGAAAACAAAGTCGTTACCATGAACTAACGTGCCGATGCAAAACAAAGTCGTTACCATGAACTGTCATGCCGATGGAAAACAAAGCCATTACCATGAACTGACGTGCTGATGGAAAACAAATTCGTTACCATGAACTGATGAACTGACGTTCTGATGGAAAACAAAGCCGTTACCATGAACTGTTGTGCCGATGGAAAACAAATTCATTACCATGAACTGATGTGTCGATGGAAAACAAAGTCGTTACCATGAACTGACGTGCCGATGGAAAACAAAGTTGTTACTATGAACCGACGTGCCGATGGAAAACAAACTTGTTACCATGAACCGACGTGCCGATGGAAAACAAACTTGTTGCGGTAATCAGTCAGTCAACACGCAAACAGAAGATAAAAACTGTAACTAAACAATCAATACGATAAACAGAAAGGTAATTAATGATAAGTAAATAGTCAATATGATAAACAGAAAGGTAAGTAATGATAATTAAATATTCAATACGATAAAAAGAAAGGTAATTAATGATAATTAAATAGTCAATATGATAAACAGAAAGAGAAAAACACAAACTAGGAGAATAAACAGATAAAGAAAGAAAAAAAATTAAGTAAAATGTTCTCCCCCTTTCTAAGAGGAGTTTCTTAATGTAAGGAGAAGTGAAAAACATGAAGTATAAATGAATGATTACTTTAATTTAATCATTCCTAGATTCTGTTTTATAAACTCAAATCTATCGGAAGGTAATGGTTTTGTAAAAATATCAGCAAGTTGTTCTTGTGTTCCGTTGAATTGTAAAATAATATATCCTTTTTGTGTGTGATCCATAAGAAAATTATGCCTAATATCTATGTGTTTCACACGAGAGTGATGTGTTGGGTTTCTACTAAGAGCTATAGCACTAGTATTATCACAAAGAATTTGAGTTTTGGAAAAACTCAATCCATAGTCAGTGAGTGTGTGTTGCATCTACAATACTTGAGCACAAAAACTTTCAGCTGCTACATATTCAGCTTCAGCAGTGGAAAGTGCTGATGAGTGTTGTTTCTTGAAGGACCAAGAAACCAGGGAATCTCCTAAGAAATGACATGTTCTAGATGTACTTTTTCTATCCATTCTACAACCACCAAAGTCAGCATCTGAAAAACGTTTTAAGACAAAATCATTTTCAGAAGAGTAAAACAGTCCTAAATCTAGAGTTCCTTTTAAATATCGAAAAATTCTTTCCACGGCTTTTAAATAGACTCTTTTGGATTAGATTGATATCTCGCACATAAGTATACAGAAAACATTAAGTCTGGTCGACTGGCTGTCAAGTATAACAAACTTCCTATCATACCTCTAAACATTGTTTGATCTACTGGTTTCCCAGTTTCATCAAGATCAAGTGTATTTGAGGTACTAATTGGATTGCTAATACTTTTAGTTTTGTCATAACCATAATTTTTGAGTAAATATTTTATATACTTATGTTGAGATATATATGTTCCTTCTGGTTTTTGTGAAATTTGAAAACCTAAAAAGAATGTTAACTCACCCATCATACTCATTTCAAACTCAGATTTCATTAAGTTGGCAAAAGAATCAGTTAGAGATTGCTGAGTTGATCCAAATATGATTTCATCAACATAAATTTGAACAATCAAAACATTTTTATTTTCCATTTTTATAAAAAGGGTTGGATCTGCTGTACCTTTTGCGTAATTATTTTGTAAAAGAAATCATGTAAGTCTATCATACCATGATCTAGGGGCTTGTTTAAGGCCATATAGAGCCTTGGTAAGTTTAAAAACATGATTAGGATGTTTTGGGTCTAGAAAACCAGGAGGTTGTTCGACAAAAACTTCTTCTTGAACAAAAACATTTAGAAAAGAACATTTAACATACAATTGAAATAGTTTGAAATGAAAGTATGCTGCAAAGGCTAATAGAATACGAATAGATTCAAGTCTAGCTACCGAAGCATATGTTTCTTTGTAGTCTATTACCTCTTATTGATTATAGCCCTTAGCAACAAGTATTGCTTTATTTATTACAATGATTCCATTTTCATCACATTTGTTTCTGAAAACCCATTTTACACCAATTACAGTTGTTTCTTTAGGTCTTTCAACTAAAGTTCAGACTTGATTCCTCTCAAATTAATTTAGTTCATCTTGCATTGCTTTAATCCAATCTTCATCACCTAAGGTATCACTTGGACTTTTAGGTTCAAATTGGGAAAGAAAAGAAAGATGTTCTATTTCATTTCTTAAGGAATTTATGGTCCTTACAGGTTTATTTACATCACCAATGATATTATCACTGGGATGATTCCTAAGAAACAATTGATTTGGGTTTTGTAAAACCTATTCATCAACATAGGGTAGAAATTATTATGGGGTAAAAGTTGTAGGAATACTTTCTTGAACATTTTCCTTATCAGAAGAATCTTCTAATAGAGGTTGATAAACATTTTTAGAAAACACATCTGAACATGTAGGTTGGGTTTGGTTAAAAACAAAAGGATTGGTTTCATCAAATTTAACATGTACTATTTCTTTAATAGTACAGTTGTTTTTATTAAAAACTCTATATGGCTTAGAAGTTATAGAATAGCCTAGAAAGATTCCTTCATCAAATTTTGGTGTGAATTTGTGTAGATTATCTTTAGTATTCAGAATGAATACTTTACACCCAAAAACTTTGAAGTATAAAACTTTAGGTTTTCGGCCAGTCCATAATTCATAAGGTGTTTTATTAAGAAAGGGTCTAGTTAAAACGTGATTTATAGTATAACAAGCAGTACTCACAGCTTCAGCCCAAAAGTGCTTAGAAATTGAGTATTCACTCAACATGGTTCTTGTCATTTCCTGAAGAATGCGATTTCTTCTCTCAACAATGCCATTTTTTCTGAGGAGTTCTTGGAGCTGAGAAATTGTGAGTAATACCTTTCTTACTACAAAAAGTTTCGAAATCTGAATTTTGAAATTCACCACCATGATCACTATGAATAGTTATTAATGGTAGGTTTTTCTCATTTTTAACTTGGGCTCTAAAGGATTTAAAATAGGAAAAGGCTTCAGATTTCTTCGTTAGAAAATAGACACATGTAAATCTAGTAAAGTCATCAACTAAAACAAATACATAGTATTTTCCTCCAATGCTTCCAGTTTGTGAAGGACCAAAAATATCCATATGCACTAGTTGTAATGCATTAGAAGTTGACACTTCATTAATAGATTTAAATCTAGTTTTATGTTGCTTACCAAATTGACAAGGATCACAGACTTTTGAAGAATCATATCTAAGATCTGGTAGTCCCTTCACAAGTCTTTTCTTTGAAAGTTTACAAAGGTTTCTCAGGTTTTAGTGTCCTAGTCTTCTATGCCATAGCCATGATTGGTCTTCTATTTCACTTAAGCAGGGTAAATTTTGACTCCTAAGGTCTTCTAAGTTAATAGTGTATACATTCTCTTTCCTATGGGCAGATATAATGAACTCATCCTTGGAATTGTGAACTAGACATTTATCATTTCTAAAATTCACAAGGTAACCTTAATCACATAATTGACTTATGCTGATGAGATTGTGCTTAAGACCTTTAACAAACAAAACATTTGAAATAATAACTTTTCCAAGAAAAACAATATTACATATTCCAACAATTTTTCCTTGAGCATTATCTCTGAAGGTAACCTTTCCACCTTTTGTTTTGATGATATTTTCAAAGAAATTTTTGTTTCCCGTCATGTGTCGAGAACAACCACTATCCATGTACCAAATATTCTTGTTGGTACACTTCTTATTTTCCTGTAAAAGAAACAATTAGTTTTTTGGAATCCAAACTTGTTTGGATCCAGAATGGTTAGATAAAAGAATTTTAGGAATCCACATTTGTTTTGCAAAATGAGCTCTATGAAATCCTAAAGACTGCATTCTATTAAGGGAACAATCTCTTTTCCAGTTTCCACCACATTGACACTTAGTACAAAAAGGGTTATTTTAAGGGACAAAATAGTTGTTACTAAACACCGGTTTAGAATGAGTATAACCAAGTCCAGAATGATTTCTCAAAGGTCGAATTTTTGAAAACATTTTGTCAAAGTTTTCCTTGCCATGAGTAAATTTTGACAAGCATTTTTTCAAGGAAAAAAATTCTGATTTTAGTTTTAAAACTAAGTTTTTATCCTCCAAAACATTTGATTTTTAACTAGAGTTAGGCTCAAAAACATTTTTCTTAGAAATTTCATTTTCTGGATCCTTAGAAAGTTTATCTCTATCAGATTTGACTTTCTCAAGGGTTTTTAAAACATTTTCAAAAGCATACATTTTCATATCAAGATCATTAGAAAGATCTAATATTTCATTATTTAAAATCGAAATTCTATAATTTGATTTATCAAGCTTTTTCTTGAGTTTAGAATTCTCATTATCAAGTAATTTAGCAAACCTAGATACTTCTTCAAAAGAAGGTAATGTATTATCTTCTGATGATGAATATCCATATGAAGATTCATAATACGTATTATCAGTATAATTCACATTCAAAGAAACATTTGTAATAGTTTCAGCATTGTGTACCTTAGCCATAAGACAATGATCTTCAATTGGTAGTCTGGCTATAAGTCCAATATTTCTCTGTCCTGAGGATTCATATTCTGAAGAATTATCTGATGAATCGCTACCACTTTCACTCCAAGTATCATTTGCCTTCAAAACTTTCTTTGTTTTTTTCTTGTAATACTTTTTCTTATTTCTTTCAGAATGTTTCTCCTTTCTGTCTTTTCTCTTTATCAAAGGACAATCGGGTCTTATATGACCTACTTTCTTATATTCATAACAAGTTACCTCTGAATCTTTCTTTTTATTCCTATATTTCTTTTTGAATCTGTATTGGAAGTCTTTCTTTCCCACAATCTTTTTCATCCTTCGAGAAAGATTGGCTAACTCATTATCTGAATGATCACAATCACTTGAATCAGACAAAACAACTTTCTTGGCTTTGGATCTTGTTATCCTTTCAGGTGTTTTAGCTTTAGATGTAGTAGTAAAAGCTACACTTCCATTTCCATTTTTCTTCTTGTTGAAATCAACATCTCTCTTCATTCTTGTCTCGTGCTGTAGAAGAGTTCCAAAGAGTTCATCAAGAGTAATCTGAGAAACTTTTCTGTTTTCATCAATAGCTGTCCTTTTTGACTCCCATTCGTTTGGCATTATATCAATAATTTTTTCAACAAGAGCTTCATCATCAAGGCCTTTTTCTCTCATAGATTGTAATCTATTGACTATTTTCATAAATCTTTGTTGCACTTTACATACCGGCTCTCCATAAGGAAAAATAAATCCATGATACTCTGCTCGAAGCATTGCTCTTCTTGTTTCTATTACCTTGGATGTACCAAAATATGTGACTTCCAATTTCTTCCAAATACAGTTGGCTGCTTCACAAGAAGATATATGGCTGTATATATTCCCGGTCATATAACATAGCAAAGTATTGTGTACCTTGTAATTTAGTTGATATTCTTGCTCCTCTTTATTAGTGAAAGTACTGACTTCTTTGTCAGGAATTTTGTATCCTCCAGTAAGCATAATAAAATTTTCTACACCAGTATTGATAACGAATGTCTTCATTCGATCTCTCCAGTACTCATAATCATTCCCATCAAATATAGGTGGTTTAGAAGGATTTATATTGTCAATTGACCCAATATTTATTCCTGCCATCTAATAAAATAAAATCTTTTCCACCTCACACGTTAGTGTAGTAAATAGATAAAATGAAAAAATTGAAAGAAATAGAGAAAGTAATACAAATCAGTGGAAACCTCCTTTGATACCAATTGTTTGATCGAATATATAGATGTATATGTATATTAGATGGAACAATACAAGAGGGGTGAATTTTATGTTTAAAAAATTTGTGTTTAAACACTTAAGAAATTAGTTTAAATGATCTTAAACTAATACAATTCAAAATAAAAACTAACAACCACAATTGTATTCAATATAAAGGTATGATATGATGTAATACTATAAGAAAAATAAAGAAAATGTATTCAAGATGAATATAATAATCAGAATAATACAATAGTGAAGGATTCTACCATAAAGTGTATAGAATCAATCGATACAAAAAGTAATCGTATGATTGTAATTGAAACAATTACAAATGAATATGGAATAAAGAAAGGAAAACAATACAATTCCCTTTCTTAAAACAAACAGCAGCATAAATCTAAAAGTATTACAATTCTTTTAACCCAAAGAGAAGGTTTATCCTTTCACCTAGGATAAGAGGTATGTCTTACCACCACCTTGGTAAGCCCTCGATACGATGATCGGTACGCCTGTCTTGTTATCCCCGCAAGCCCTTGATACGATGATCGGTACGTCTGTCTTACTATCCTCACAAGCCCTCGATTTTGTAAGTAATCGACACCTCTATCTTTCAATCACTTGAAAGCCCTCAATACGATGATCGGTACGTCTATCTTGTTATCCCCGCAAGCCCTCGGTTTTGTAGTTAATCGGCACCTTTGTCTTTCAATCACTTGAAAGCCCTCGATGCGATGATCGATAGCACTGTCTGCCTATCCCCGGTAGCCCTAGATCGTTATCACCTGATCAGACGCACAAATCAAAACAAATCACTTATAGAAATACAAAAGCTAAGAACAAGTCGTTCACGTTTTGTAATCTCAAGGCTTTCGCACGAAGCAAGAGAGAAGTTACAATATCTCTCTCTAGAGCTTGATATAAGAAAAGTCTCACACACACGTGTATTCTTGGCTTCAAATGACCTCCTATTTATAGGCCTCAGGTTCCAACAGTCATATTTCCTCCAACGGTCATATTTCTTCAGAAAACTCAGAGGGACTTGGACACCTGGCATTATAACGGTCATATTGAAACAGAAAACACGACATCGTTTTGATTAGTTTATAACTAACTCCACGACATCGTTTTGGTTAAAACAACAAATATATGAAGATGATAAACATGAGTACGATTAATATGAAACATGTGTTTTTGACTAAGGACCAAGACAAGCAAGTAATGAAAGTAAAGTATGAGTACTATAAGTATTACCAAGTGAGTATGATTTATAAAACTTAGTAAGATTAACAGAGTCAATACAATTTCCAGAGTCAGTATGATAATTATAGTCAGTACGATCAGCATGGTCAGTACGATCAGCATGGTCAGTACGATCAGCATGGTCAGTACGATTAGCATGGTCAGTACAATCAGCATGGTCAGTACGATTTGTGGTTTCCAAAACAAGATATAAAAGTCAAAAGAGAACTTTTGACTCAAAAAATATAGTATGGGGATATTATAAAATGTAAATAAGATCATGTTATGGAAACTTGAAAGATATACCACATAAAAGAGAATTTGAAAGAAAAAAATAAGAAGTTGTGGATTCCCTTATGGAAATACTAAGTTCTATAACTCTCTTTAAAGAACCAGAAAAGCCAATCGTCCACTCACTAAACTGATTCATAATGATTTGATCATTGAATCTGAAGAGGCCATCTCGGATCATGTTGTCTCTTACTTTAATGAAATTTTCAATGGCCCTGAGAGAAACATTGATCTCGATCCCAATATTATTCCCTTAATGGTGGATGAGAAAGACAATGACTCTCTCTTAGCTATTCCTTTGGAGCATGAAATTAAAGACAATGTCTTTAGTTTAAAACCTGATAGTGCTCCTAGACCAGATGGATTTAACAATGGTTTCTATCAAAATGACTGGGACACTCTTCGTTCAGATGTTTGTAAGTTGATTATGTCTTTTTTCACTCACGGATCCCTCCCTCAGGGTATCAATGCTCAATTCCTCACCTTAATTCCCAAGGTTGAAAATGCTTCTGAAATTCATCATTTTAGACCAATTGCTCTTATCAATACCCTATACAAGATCATTACTAAAATCATTGCCAACAGATTGGCTCCGATTTGCAACAAAATTGTTTCATGGAATCAGTTTGGCTTCATCAAAAACAGATCCATCCAAGACTGCATTTGTCTTGCCTCAGAATGTACCAACATCCTAAATAAAAATAATAGAGGGGGTTTTGTGGCCATAAAGCTTGATATTAAAAAATAATTTGATACCATTGATTGGGGCTTTATATTTAGAGTCTTGAAAATTTTTGGTTTTCATGAGACTTTTATCAAGAGAATCAAGACCTTATTTCAATCTGCTATCATTTCTATATTAATAAATGGCACCCCTCGTGGTTTTTTCAAATGTTCTAAAGGTGTTAGACAGGGCGATCCTCTTTCAGCCATTCTATTTGTTATTGCGGAAGACTACTTTAGTAGACTCGTTCATAATCTGGTTGATCAAAATAAACTTAAACCCATTCAAGCCGCTAGAAACCTTATTGTACCCACTCACCTCCTCTATGCTGATGATATTATTTTGTTTCTAAAGGGAGATCAAAGAAATATTCAATGTCTTAAACAAACTATCTCTCATTACGAGAACATTTCTGGACAAACTATTTCCTGGAACAAATCTCATATTTTCTTTGGAAAAAATTTCCCTGTTAGAAGGAAATCCATTATCACCAGTAACCTTGTAATTAAAGAAGGTTTTTTTCCCTTCACGTACTTGGGCGTCCCGATTTTCTGGGGACGTCCTAAATCATCTTATTTCTCTAATATCACTGATCAAATCATTAATCAACTCTCTACTTGGAAGGGGAAATCCCTTTCCATGGCTGGTAGAATTTGTCTTGTCAAATCTACCATTGTCTCTAAGTTGGTCTACTCGCTCATGATTTATAAATGGCCCATAGTAACTTTCAAGAAAATCAATACCTTTATAAAAAATTTCATTTGGATGGGAAATATCTTTGAAAGGAAACTTGTCACCATCCCATGGAAGACCTGTTGTAAACCTCTTGATAATGGAGGCATTGGCATCAAAAATTTAAATTTGTTCAATGATGCCCTGCAAGAGAGATTCACTTGGCGTCTTATTAATAGTAACTCTAAAGCCTCTGAATTTTTAAAACATAGATTCTTAAATAAACTTTTAAAAGTAAATCTTAATTTCATCAACTCCTCAATCTGGCCCTCTATTAGAAACTCTTATCAGAATATTATGGCTAACTCTAGATGGATGGTCAGCGTTGACTCCAACATTAAATTCTGGTGTGACAACTGGATAGGTAATCCTTTAATTTCTATGTTACCTCCTAATAACACTCCTATAAAAACCACCCACACAATTAAAGATGTTATGCAACTTTATAGGCATGATCTCCCCAACGGCATTTCTCAAATCATTGAAAATTATACCTTCTCCATTTCTGGGGACTTCCTTGTTTGGGAACCTGCTCCCAATGGCATACTTGACTCAAAAAACTTATACATGCACAACTTCTCTGAAAATGAACCTAATTATAAATGGGTGAGTACCTTCAATAAGACTTGGATCAAACCCTCCAGGTTCACCCTTATTTGGCGTATTGCTCACAATAGATTGCCCACTGAAAATCGACTTCAAGCCTTTGGCATTCAACTTTGCTCAAAATATCATTTATGTAATCAGCACAGAGAGGATTATGATCATCTTTTCTTGTCTTGTGCTACGGCCACGGCTTTATGGAACTACATTTTTTAGCTTTTTAATTGTTCATGGTCCTTATCTGACCCGATTTGTTTACTTTTGAAGAAATGTACTAAATACGAAGCCTCTCAGCAAGTCAAAAACATTTTTCTTGTGGCAGTGGATGAACTCCTACATGAAATATGGTATGTAAGAAATGATCTTATCCATAATAATCACTCTTTCAGTCTCAATGCAGGAAAAGCTCGAATTCTCATTGCGATACATGAAGCTGCATCAATTCAAAAAGATTGTTGTAGCAATCATATTGGAGACTTTGAGATCCTCAGACATATCTGTGTCCCGGGTATTTTCCCGAAGATCAAGCAACCCTTTGAAGTATTCTGGCAACCTCCGATGCCGGGTTAGATTAAAGTGAATGTCGACGGTGCCTCAAAAGGTAATCCTGGACCTGCCAGTTGTGGGGCCATTTTCAGAGATTCTGATGACCATTTCCATGGTTGCTTTTACAGTGGGTGTGGGATTGCCTCTTCCATTGAAGCGGAGATGCTTGGAGTCATACATGTTGTTGATTTTGCGCTGCAAAGAGGTTAGCGTAAACTATGGATTGAAAGTGATTCTACCACCATTGTTCAATCCATTTGGAATGGAGTTATTCATCTCACCTGGCCGCTTACTAGGCGTTGGATGAACTGCTTGAATTCACTTTAGGAGATCGACTACATTGCTACACATGTCTTCCGTGAAGCAAATGTTGTTGCTGATGTCCTTGCCAACAAAGGTGTCCACCAGAACATGACTTGGCTGGATGCGCTGCCAGCTAATTTTCTTCACCTCTTTGAAAGAGATTGTAATAAAATCCCATCCTTTCGTCTCATGTAAACTTTTGTTTCTTTAATTAATAAATGGTGTTTCTGTCTTAAAAAAGGAGGGTGAAAGGTTCTCTTAACTTGAAGAGTAACTTCAAAAAATCAAAGGTTGGGACCTTGGGGAGCTTGAGGGAACCTTGGGAGGACTACTTGGGAGGTAAAAAGACCAGATCTTAATTTATAAGTAATTTGGAATGAAAGTAATGAAGGAATGGGTTGGTATTTATAGCAAAAGTGAGGGAATGTTTTATTAATTTCCAAGGGACGCCTCATTAGTGGTATTTGCAAAACCATGGGCTTACCCATGGTATTTTCCCATAGTATTGGCCACTTGGGACACCTCATAACACATCTTACTGTAAAAAAGTTGACCAGAATTATTACATCATTATTACATCATTAATGATGTCATTAAACACACTCAATACTGTATTTTCACTATTCACTGAAAAACAAAACATTTTATAAAAATCTCATAAATTCACCCTAAACTAATATCAATGCTCTGAATTAAAAAATGAACTCCATTTTATGAAAATAATTTTCTAATTATGAGATATTTAATTTTTAAGTAAAAACATTATTTACCTGAAAAAAAATACCAATACTTAACTAATGATTTTTAAAACAGTTATTTACTTATGCTATTATATCACATTACCAAACAAGATTCTTAAATTATATTTATACTTTCTTAAGTGAGGTTACTATTCTATTGGTTACATTACTATTCATAAGGGTAATATTACTATTCACAATTTATTATTCACTAAAAATTAAGTTGATCTTATTATAATCTAAATTTCTTATTGATCACAACTGTCGAAGACCATTTTTTAAAAATCATTTCACATTATTAATTATTTAAAGTACATAAAAAATATTTTAAAATACATTTTTTCCAATATTCATCAATAATATGGAACTTTTATAAATTCATCCTATATTTATCTTGATATTTGAAATTCAAAAATTTTACCATAATAAGAAATAAAAAATTTATTTATACAAAAGGATTACACAAAGTAACTAAGGCCTCATTACATAGCCTCTTATAACACCTACATAGGACCTAAGAGTGGTGTGCAATGGTGATAGATCTTGGGGAAGCTCAAACAACATTTCTCAAGTAGTAATTTCTAGCAGCTTGAACTTTTCCCTTAAGCGATTCCATTCAAGCTTAACGAGTTGGAGTTCAGCTTGGGCTTGGTCCAGAAAAAAGCTAGATGATGCTACCTCCTTCCCAAGCTCTGACAGATGGGATTTGTACGGCCTGAGTCTACTGGATGAGGCCATCGAATCTTCTTTCTATATTAATTAACCCTGATCATTTGTATTTATAAACAATAATCATAATGTTAAGAGTACAGCTTCCAACAGTCATATTGACCAACAATCATATTGACCAACAGTCATATTGACCAACAGTCATATAACAGTCGAAACCCAACAGTCTCATTTTAATTATACTCACTTCATTAATTAAAGGATATAGTTTTGTTGAGTACAAAATAAAATAACACAAGAATTAAGAAAACAAATATTATTCAAAATTTTGGGTCGTTGTAGTGGGCCTATTTTCTCCACTCGGGATGCGGCAAGTGTCGCATCCTTGACTGATCAACATGGGGCGGCCACTGTGTGACCACCCTGCAGCGGTTACTGTGGGGTCCTACCGCCACGGTCTAGCTGGACTATGGCCCCCCTGCCACATCTACTAAAGCCCATCTATGGCCCATATCCATCACCCTGTAGTGGTTGCTGCAGGGATCTCCGTCACCGATGGCCACTGTTGTCGGGTGGTCTCACCACCACCAGTGTCGTCGTGCGCCACCGGCATCCCTCCTTCCATCAGTCGCCACTATCATCGTGGAGGCCCATTTTCTGAACCGTGATCACCCTCGCAATCCATGGGTCTTCATCTCCACTTCCATGTGCTCCAAATTATCTCGTTGTTGATTTGGGGTTCCAACCACGCTTGGAACCTCCCGGAAAGAATTCAACGCAACCACGGGGGTCCGTCAGTGAAGAATGCAAGAGAGAGAGAGAGAGATCACCATGAACACCCAAGTAATTAATGTCGGTCTTGTTTGTTCAGTATTTTTTCATCCTGTTAGAAAAAGGGGAACTAAAAGATACTGATAAACACTAAGGTGCAACCCCCTTTAATCCCGCAACAATAGTACCCATCCTGCATGAATGATTGATCCAAAGATCAAACTGTTGGTAGGTTGATCCATGTTTGAAGTTCAAAGAAATAACGAGGGAAAATGATCACACAGAATTAAAACTTCTACCTGGAGTTTGGATCAGTCGAAGAAGAGGATTCATCATTGATGGAAATTCGTCCATGAGCGATCTTGATCCGTCCTTTTTCATCGTTCGCCAACAAGAGGGTTCCTCCTCCTTGCCTTAGGAAAACTCCAGGGTTATGAATATAACCTTGGATTTCCTAACAAGGCTCAATTAAAAAGAAAATCAATGTTATGTTTCCACATTACGTCAATTAAAATATTTTTATTAAATATTTTAATGACGTTCACATCTAAAAACTAAATTTCACCCTCAACCTATGCTGGTAGAGATTAGGCCCCGCCTAGGGAAAACACACCCTTATGAGCTCAACAGTGGTCTCATATTTTTAATCTGATTTACCATTCATGAGTTATAAGGATTTGAAAAATAAAATAATTTAATTTAATTATTTTATTTACGGTTATGTCCTTTTCAGGTTTTTCCACAATAGTCTCGTGCCGACTAAACTTAAGTCACACCTAGGGTAAACCCGCTGCTCTAAACGCAATGGTGCCCTTGTATTTCTAATCCGAGCACCCGTTTAAGAGTTATTAAAACTGCACATGCACGCTATTTTTAATAAACTTAAAAATAGTTCAAACATTTATTCTGGACACTCCAGACCTCGGAATCATGTGCCGTCTCAGCGCCTGGTCTTGGAATAATCCCATATAATTTTAAAAAAAAATTACATGGAAAATCTAAGACATTACATTCTCCCCACCTTAGGGATTTAAGTCCCCAAAAGCCAAAATAGGGATAAACAAACAAATGGGGATACTGAACATGAATCTAAGCCTCTTTCTCCCACATGATCTCCTAGAGATTCTCGTGTTGTTATCGAACGTGCACTAGAGGAATCGATCGCCCATGGAGGGTCTTCTCCTATCGATCCTCGATCTCCACCAAGAACTCTATAAAAATTGCTTCATCGTCAACGTCCAGCTCACCCCAGTCAATGATGTGTGATGGGTCATGTACGTATCTCCTCAACTGAGATACATGAAAGACGTCATGCACCCTCTCTAACTATGAAGGTAAATCCAAGTGGTACACCACCTCGCCCACTCTACGTAGTATCATAAAAGGGCTGATGAACTTCGAAGATAACTTGTCTCCCTAGTCAAATCTTTGTATCCCATGTCAAGGAGAGACCTAAAGGAACACATAGTATCCCTCCTAGAACTACAAGGGTCTTTATCGCCTATCAGTATAGGACTTCTATCAGCTTTTTGTAGTCTTCATCCTCTCCTGTATGACCCACACCTTCTCTGTAGTAGCCTGCACCAACTCCGAGCCCATGAGCGCTAAATCTCTGGGGTCAGTCCAGCAAAGTGGAAACCCATAGGGTCACCCGTACAAGGCCTCAAACGGTTCCATACTAATGGTGGAATGGTGTTTGTTGTTGTACGTGAACTCCACCAGGGGAAGGTGATCCTCCCAACTGTAGCCAAAATTGAGGATGTAAGCACGTAGCATGTCCTCTAGAACGTGAATGGTCTACTCCGTCTGGTCATCTATCTACAGGTGGAAAGTTGTGCTCAAGTGCAGCTGAGCCCCAAACGCCTCATAAAATCCCTTCCACAATCAATATGTAAAGTGTGCATCTCGATATGAGACTATCATCGATGGAACTTTAATGGAGTCGATTTATCTCCTGCACGTAGAGGCATCCCAAGCTCTCTACTGAACTCTACTCCCAAAAGGCTAAGAAGTGGATGACTTGATGAGTTGGTAAATGATCACCCAGATGGTATTGTGTCCCCTGAATGTATGTGGTAAACTCATCATGAGGTTTGTCTATATCATTTCTCACACCCTTCTTAGCACCCCAAGGAAGAAAAGAGAAACCCCTTCCAAGCATAGGGGCTTGACATGGTGTGTTGAAAAACAACGAAACTGATTCAAACAAGCACTCAACTTTTATATCAATAGGTAAGCCCAAGTTCAACCTGTTACGTCATCTGCGGCATCCGTCTTGACACCCACATGCATATCCCAATGCATCTTTCCACTCGAGGCATCTACTACTACTATTATGCATCCTTTTAAAGGAACAATGTGCTCCCCAACTTTTGAAAATTCATCAGGGGCATTCCTCGTGGACAACTAAGCACATAAAATCTCACTATCGGTGTCACCAATTTGTGCCTCCCTGACTCACTATAAGACTGAAGGGGTAAAAACCACCAACTGAAGGTAAGCTGCATCATCTCTATCCACAAAGGATGAATACAATGAGGCCAATTACTTCATCGCCTTGTTCAAAAACTACGAACTGGTTCTCCTGTTGAGAGCATCTACTACCATGTTTCCCCTAATAGGAGTATAGACTCTCTCCAATTCATAGTTCTAGAGGAACTTTAGCCAACACCTATATCTCAAGTTCAGAACCTTCTGAGAGAAGATATACTTTAGATTCTTGTGGTTTAAATAGACAATAAATCTCCTTCCCATCAAGTAGTGTCTCCACATTTTCAATGAGAAGACTATCATTTCCAACTCAAGATCATGGGTCGTGTAGTTCTCATCATGTGGTCTCAACTGATGTGAACCATAAGCAATCACCGCTTGCCTCTGCATTAGGACACAGCCAAGTATGGTCCCTAATGCATCGCAGAACACTACATACTCGACTTCCTTCTCAAGAAAACTCAAGATTGGGGCGCTCGTAAAACTATGTATTAACTACTGAAAAGCATGTGGGCACCTTTGTATCAGTGTAAAAGGCTACCCCTTTCAACTGATCAAAGTTTTTATCGACTCTTTAGTAGTGGATACTTGTTCTCCATGATTACTTGGTTAAACTTCTAGTAATCCACACATAACCTCGAACACTGGGTATTACTAATCCCTTCCTCTACAAGTCCTGCACCTGCACCCTCAGCTTGTGAAGCTCTACAAAATCCCTCTAATATACTGATGTTGATACCAGTGTCATCTCGAGGTGTAGAACAATACAGAATTCTATCTTCCTATGGGGAGGTAAACCTAAATTATCTTATGAAAATACATCCTTGTACTCTTCCACTACTGTTGGGAAATGAAAACTCATAACATCCACCGCCCAGAGGATAAGACTAGCCGACTCAAGAGTGATCAGTTGTACTCTCCTATGCATGAGTCTATCTTGTGTTTTCTGAGTTTCCTTTTTCTCTGATCAAAGAAAACCTCATTCCATCATTACGGACATACCACACTATTTTTTCCTAAAATAGTCAATCCAAGCATGGACTGTCGATAACCAATCCATACCAAGAATGAGGTCGTAAGGCCTCGACGTCGTCACCAAGAGGTTCCAACTAAAACTCTCACCTCAAGGGTCAGATTACACTATCGGCATTAGTGTGATTATCGAGTCTCCTTCCATAGGTATCTCTGGATGCAAGGGTCAAGTCAACGGTTTAACCGAAAACTCTAGGTCTCGAACAAGAATCATGACAAGAAAATAATGATTAGAACTTATGTCTATCAATACAGCAGCTAAGATTAGACACAGACCATACCTCATATCATTCTTGGATCCCATGGGTCATACGCCTCGACCGCATGCAATTGTCCCCTCCCTTATCCTCCAGCTCCCTGAGCCTGGTGTGGACCACTTGGGGGTGGTGGTGGTAACATATCGAAATGTACACCACCTCCTACTGCTCTCCCAGCTCATTTTCCACGTATGCTGCCCTGCAAATCCATTTGTTCCTGTCACTATCTCTGCCTCGATTTCCCATCCACTGTTTCACTGTCAGCACCATGACAGGTTGGACAATCTCTAGCGAGATGTCCCATGTCGTCTTATGAAAAGCATTGCCTCTCTTTAGGCCAACTGGACTCGCCCTATGAGCCCTGACCTGTAGATCCCCTATCCTGGGATCTCTTCTCAAAATGTCTCACATGTCCAAGTCTTTGAGACTGACGTCATATTTCTGCTCCTATGGTCTCTTCTCTTGCTTGCCCACCGCTGACATCCACTGGATGTACCTGCTCAGCTAAAGGACTTTCAACCACAATGGTTCGCTCTAGCACCCTAGAATAAGTAAGAATTATCAGAGGAATAACACTGGCTCAGATGTCCCTAAACACATCTTTCTTGGAGGTCTGAGCCCTGAAGCACTAGTCATATCATATCCATCGAGTACCTGGAATGGTCAATATGCCTCGATGAATACTCAGCTGCTGACATGTCGCCATGCCGAAGTTGTAGAAGCACTTGGGCACGCATAACCCTTAGCTTTTATGGTGAGCGACCCTTCTTTGAGAAAGGTTCTCAAACTCTATTCATAGAAGAGTAACCTCGTCGTAAGATTGGGTAATCTAAATCCCGCCATCACCCTGTTGAGCCACGTAGAAGTCTCACCACTAGGACCACCATATGATCTAACGGTGTCCTGACTGGACGAAAAACATGGTCACCACCTCAAGCGAGTCCTCACCCACCTAAAAGTTGGGCTCACCTCAGAACTTGAGGGTTCTCTATTGCCGAAACTTGTTAAGTGTGCTCAATATGCACATCTCATCTGCTGGTACTACGAGTACCGTGTGCTACTATGCAGGTGGTGGTATAGCTGGTACACCACCTAGAGGTGCTATCTCTGGTATAAATCTTTGTACTGATCTCATCACCCCATAGATTATCCTTGTGATCACGTGGTGGAATCTTGGTTAGTTGTCTACGTGGAAGCATCATGAAACAAAACAAGATGTACCACGATCATTAGAGTGAACCAGGTGAGCTGACTCAAGAAGGAAATGAAAAACACAACTCATTCATATATGATGCATGTACCGTCATTTTTTCCTGCAACTAGTGTTTTCACGTACCAAATCAAAAAGCAGAATTCAAGATCCCGGTGTATGGATATGTCGGCCGCCGCACCAACACTGGATTCCCTGACCTGAAAGCCAAACTCGGAAGACTTAACGCTGTTTTCCCAAACCAAACTCATAGACTCTGGGTTCTTAAGGTAGAACTGAACTCTTCTGATACCACTCTATCACGACCCGTCCCCTGGGGCTCATGTTGTGACTACCTCAAGTCCGCCTCTCATAGGTCAGGGGCTAGCGACTAGCGTCGAGTAGACATTTCCCACAAAGGGGAGGCATTTGCCTATAACCTGCACACATGCACTCATCCCCAAGAAAAGTACTGAAACTAAAAACACTGAGTAAACAAATATGTGACCCACTAAGACAACAACTAAGAGTAACAGTACAAACTGAAAAGTAAACGGACCATAATACAAGCCCAACTAAAATAGAAAAGTATGGGCTCCTAGTTCTTGTTTGTAGAAAACCCTACATGAATGGTTTGTATAGTAAGTTGTCTGAATGTCACTGAAGTGTACCACATCTGTCGGGTCACCATGAAGCACTCCCTGTCTCTGGCCCACCAAGGACTCTGTCAAAGTTGTCGATCATCTACACAAGACATGACACGTGCGGGTGAAGCCCGTGCAGGGGTGAGTAAAACAATACTCAGTAGGGACCTCAAACCACAAAGGAATCACACGAAGTATACCACAAAGAAGAGCACAAAGCAAGACACAAGGCAGACTACCAAAAAGGTACACGGAGTGTAGCCTCTAAGAAGTACGATCAAGAGAGTCACCAGAGTTAGCTCACATGGGTATAAGTCTAAATCATGAAAAACAAGATTACCGGTCATAATCACAGAACACTCAGTGTTGATGAGGCACCTAGTCCCGATGTGACTCTCAACCTCGATGAGTCACTTAGACCCGATGAGTCACTTAGACCCGATGAGTCACTTAGACCTGATGAGACTTACTCTTGAAGTCACATATACCTCAAGTCACAGTCTTCGCGTCACAGCTAGCCATAGGATTTTGCTCGTAGCGCACTTGTTCCGGGAGAAACTACTCCTCAAGCCAAAGGTCGTATGTAAACTTCCACAAAACCCACTTAGAGTATCTCAAAAGAAACACCTCATCGCGAGGGTCCCAATGTCGTAAACGGCTCACCAAACGGACACACAGTTTGAAAGTTATGGGCAATTTAATGAAAAGGGGTCGGTTGGGTCCGGGTCCGGGTCCGGTGGTTTGCTCCACTCGGGACGCAGCAGGCATCGCGCCCGTCTGGTCAACGTGGGGCGGCCACCGTGTGACCACCCCACGGCGGTTTTTGCGGGGTCCTGTCGTCGCGGTCCAGCTGGACCGCAGCCCCCCTGACGTGTCTGCCGAAGCCCGCCGCCAGCCGCCTGTCAGCTGCCCCTGTTCGTCGCCCTACGGTGGTTGTCGCAAGGATCTCTGTTGCCATTCGTCGAGCTGACGGCCCCTATTGCCAGTTGGTCACGCCGTCGTGCGCTGTCGCTGGGCCTCCTTCTGCGGGTCGCCACCGTCACCGTGGTGGCCCATTTTCCGAACCGCGAGCACCCTCACAATCCATGGGTCGTCGTCTCCATTGTCATGTGCTCCAAATTATCTCGTCGTCGATCCGGGGGTCCGGCCACGTGTGGAACCTCCCAGTAAGAATCTGACGCAGCCACGGGGGTCCGTCAGCGAAGAAAGCAAGAGAGAGAGAGAGCACCATGAACACCCAAGGAACAAACGTCACCCTTGTTCGTTCAGCCTTTGTTCGTCCCGTTAGAAAAGGGGGAACTAAAAGATACTGATAACCACTAAGGTATAACCCCCTTTAATCCCAAAACAATAGTACCCATCTCACATAAATGATCGATCCACGGATCAACATGTTGGTGGGTTGATTCGCATTCATCGTTGAAAGAAAGAACGGGGAAAAAATGATCACACAGAATTAAAACCCCTACCTCAAGTTTGGATCAGTCGAATAAGAGGATTCGTCGTTGATGGTGATCCGTCCACAAGTGATCTCGATCTGTCGTTTGTCGTTGTTTGCCAATAGAAGGGTTCCTCCTCCTTGCTTCAGGAAAACTCCAGGGTTATGACGATAACCCTAGATTTCCTGACAAGCCTCAATTAAAAAGAAAAGCAGCGCTGCGTTGCAACGTTACGTCAATTAAAATATTTTTATTAAATATTTTAATGATGGTCACGTCTAAAAACTAACTTTCATCCTCGACCCGTGCCGGTCGAGGTTAGGCCCCGCCTAGGGAAAACACACTCTTACAAGGTCAACAGTGGTCTCAGATTTTTAATCCGAGTTACCGATCATGAGTTGTAAGGATTTGAAAAATAAAATAATTTTATTTAATTATTTTATTTACGATTATGTATTTTTCGGGTTTTTCCACAGCAGCTCTGCACTGACTAAACTTAAGTCACACCTAGGGTAAACTCACTGCTCTAAACGCAGCAGTGCTCTCATATTTCTGATCCGGACACCTGTTTAAGAGTTATTAAAACCGCACACGCACACTATTTTTAATAAACTTAAAAATAGTTTAAACATTTATTCCGGGCACCTCGGGTCTCAGAATCATGTGTCGTCTCAGCGTCTGGTCTCGAAATAATCTCATATAATTTTCAAAAAAATTACATGGAAAATCTGGGACATTACATGCCAGCACACCCATCCCTCTTTCGAGTCGCCCGCCCGACAAGCAGCAAAAAATCACTGCAATGCCAACCTAATGCAACAAAAACCAGACAGTCCAAATTGTGAAAGATGTCCAAAGTAGGGTGCCCATCTATTCAGAAGGAAACATATGGATGATGATGGGTGTCAACACACCGATCCCCCCTTCGAGGTCACCCACCCAGCAACACCCGCACCAAATGCAACCAGACAAGGACCAAAGCTTGAGTTGACTTCAATAATCCAAACAGAATCAAACCATCCCAGACCATTGCAAGATCAGGAATACCCATAATGAAAACACAATGAAGAAAAACAACATCCAAACAAGAACGTCGTCATCTCTTCCTGTTGAATCCAGACCAGATCCACACCAAGCATCCGAGCAAACTCACCAAAGTCAGCCAGAGCAGTCCTCAAAGAGCAGAACCAGATCCAGCCCCAAAACCTCGGTAGCCACGCGACACAAGAGCAGCAACGAAGCGGCGAAGCGCATCACGGAGTGAACCGGAGCAGCCAAAGGTGCATCACAGAAGGCACCAGAGCAGCCGAAAGGCGCATCACGGAGTGCAACCAATATGAGATCTGTCCACTTTTATGATAAGAAAAAACATCTGACCCTTTATATAATTAGACTGAGGAAATGCATCGACATGCTTAGTTGAAACACAAGTGGTGTGTTTAATTACTTGGATGAGGGCTATGTGATGTACTCATTTGTTAGATGAATAACATGTGATGTATTCATCGACTTGGTTAGTCTATTTATGTGAATCAAGAAAGATGAGTTGATTGTACTAGATTGACATGTTTCATGCCTTGTGGTAACTCAATATCATAGACAAAAGGAATGTATAGGTATACATATGATGTATGCGATAATCTAGTGGTAGACATGTTCGTATAGAGATCCGAGCATGTTTGATGGAGATCACACTGGACCCCTTGGTAGCTTGAGTAGCACTGATGATTTGCTAGAGACCGCTCTTTGCTTACATCTATAAAATATAGATTTTATATTTGTTGTTAATGTTGCTAAGGCCCGCAGGGTCATACAGTTAGGCATACAGATAAAGATTAAGTTTCGAACAAAGTGTTTTTTCCAAAATGACGAGAGTATGCTGAAACCATATCCAAAAGGAATTTTAGATGGATTCACAGAGAGTTGTCAAAGTTTTCATAGAGTCCGTACGGATTTTAGTGCAAGTGGAAGATTGTTGAATATGCACTAAAATGATTAATGGGGGTATTTAATTTAGTGCATTTATCTTTCATGTAGTTTCATTGATAATAATCCATTATGAATAGATCAAATTACTTGAATATTCATTCAATGATATTCAATGAATTGATGACAACAAAAATAAATATATATGGATGCATTGAATGTGGCTAACATGTTTCATTAAATGAAACGCGTCATGGATAACTATAAAAAGATATGTGAAACCTTCAGTCGTGTATAACCGATTCTCGACAAGCCTCTCTAAACTCTCTTCCTCCTCGTAGCTTGTTCATCACCTTCGGTGAAGACGCTAACACCTCTTCAAGTGTACAAGAGTCCTTCAATTGAGATTGGGATCTACAGGCCGATGTAATCTCTCACAGACAAAAAGCTTTTGTCTGCTGCTCCAATGATCTTCATCAAGCAAACTTGTTGGAGATTTTTGCTTTGGCTATCTAGGTGTGCATTTTTGTTCTTCATTTATTATATGTTGATTCCATCAAAGATATATTGTTTATATTTAGTTTTTTTGTTTCTGCTACCATGTCCATATGATGGACAATGAAAACTCACCACTCGTCACTACTCGTCCCGATTAAGTAGGGTTAGGGTGGTGATTAGTCATAGTTTTACAAGGGCGGGGTAGAGAATTCAAAACCAAATTAATAAATGAATAGAGCTGGAATAGTGGTGTTACAAAATCTCAAAATCCGAATCCGATTAAATTAATTATTATCAATTTGTTAATTATATATTTTTAAACAATAATAATATGAAAAATATATTTATCTATTTTAATTTCGTCTCATGCTAGGTTTTTAAATGATTTTTTTAAAAAAATTGATTAAATTAATTATTACTAGTTAATTAACTATATTTATTTAAAAGATTATAAAACTATAAGATATATTTATTTAATTTGATATCCATTCATTTTAAAATTTTAAAATTACAAGAGCATTTAAATGAGTTAGCGTAGTTAGGCGTGTATTCCAAAATTTAACAAAGTGAAGTTAAAATGATGCATTTAAAAAATAAATGGGGTAGGATTCGAGTATTCCAAATTTCACTAGTGTCGGGGATATAAAGGTGAGTATAAATATGGATTCTCTTGGATGATAATATATAGAGGTTGTCGAAGCACGCTACACCATCACTCTCGTTGAGAGTAGATTCACCCCCATCAAATTGGTAGTACAATGAGATGCCGATAAATCGTTTTTATGACGCAACGATGACTCAGTGCTCTACACTGGTAATAAGTGGAGAGTAGCTTTTGAAGAATCTTTGGAATCAAGAGAGAGATGAAAATGTCTTGTTGTTGTGCATGAACATAAAATCTTTTGATGCTTATAAAGGGTTTGTGAAGTGCAAAATGGTCATCAAATTGACAAATTGCGCATGTGTATAGACGTTGTGATGATAATAATAAAAGTGTTTATGTTAATAAAGTGATACCACTTAGATCCTATTTATGATGTGAGATTCCCAAAAGTATTCCCCTTTAAAAAAGGTCACAAATAAAACAATTTTATTTATTTTTAAATATTTAGAATGCCAACAACCAGTGGTATCACTTTATTAACATAAACACTTTTATTATACCTTTTTTCTATATTTTTTTTAAATTTCGAGGGATGGTTATCGCGCACACACACAAGCGTAAGGATATATTTGTAATTTGACGAATGTCGTGTCTCCATCCTTTTTGTCCCTACCTATGTAAATGGAGTCGGCCAAAAGCCCAAGATTCGAGGTCCCGGAGATATCCCCATTCCTCCCTATTCTCTCTCCGGCGAGCCTTCATCGTTTCCCGATTCACCCGTTGTTGCTCCCGCCGTGTAGCCTCCCGCCTCCGGCAACGGCAGCCATCGAAGTCGGCGCCGCCGTAGCGGAAACCCGACAGATGCTCTTCCCACTTTGCCTGCTGAATCCTGTGCGGGTGTTTGCTCCACTGCCACTCTAAGTCACGCATCCTCCCATCCGTTTGTCAGGTAGACATTTCATGCTCCTTCCCTCTGAACTACAGCCCTTGACGAAGAACAGTGATGTTTGATTCGGTCGTAGTTATTACCGAATTTAAGACACCGGTTGGTTTCTTGCTTCGGTACAGTCGATCATTTCAATATTTTATTGTTTTATTTATTTATTATAATGCAATTTACTAGTCCGTCATGGATCGTATGCCTTCCCTCCCTCTGCCTCTCTCTTCTCGGTTGCTTTGAGTTCGTCTAAATGATCTCAGCAGTCAGCACTTTCTTGCCCCTTTCCCGTAGTGTCGCTGAGTGACTTTTTTAGTGAGGCGGTGCCATCTTTATTGTTGCGAGTCGATCTCTCCGTTCCCCTCTATTTTTTTCTCCTTTTCTGTGTCCTCGAGTTCTGGTAGGCATACTTCCGCAAGCGCTGTCAATTTACGCAATATTTGATGGGATTTTTGGGCTGGGGATGATCTAAGTTTTTTTATTTGCTCCTGCGAAGTTCCATGCTTTGCTTCGTATCTTCTCACGAATATTTTTGCAACGGTCATGACTTCTGTCAGCTTACGTTTCTGCGAATTTCTTTTACCCTTCTCCACTCAGCAAATGCAGTTTTTTTAACATTTCCATGTGTTACGCATACGTGACTGGTAAATGGTATTCTAAATTTCGCTCTTAGATAGAAATACCGTTTCTTGAGTACAGTACTTGAGGATTTATGTGGTGTGATTTCCACAGTTATATCTTACTAGAGGCCTTTTAGTACCCACTACTAATCCTAGTTAAAGAAGTGATTCTGGGATTGGTTCAGCTAACAGACTATTCTTGGCCTCTTTTGCTCCTCTCTTTCTGGATGCTTCTAAATATTTTTAGTTTTGAGTGTGAGGATTAAACATGCTCTAATAGTCTAGTCCTTTTAAGATTGAATTTTAATAATACCTTGTGTTTTTTATTCATATTTTGATTTTCTGTCACTGCTATGAAATCTGTCATTAGCTTACGAAATAAGTCACTGGTCATCTGTTTTTCTTATTTCCTGAACAAGTACTTTAGTTAAAATCACTAGAAAGGCACATTTTTTTTCTTGCTACTGCATCAAACAATTGCAAGAGAAGTGGGAATTGGGGTGCAGCATTTGTAAATGGATTGAGGATGGTGTTACATGCCTCATAAAAGTTAATTCTTCTAATAGAACTAATTTTGAATCAGGATAATGTAATGCTCTTAACAAATGGTATGATTATTTTTTCTTTTCAGGAAAGAGAAAATGAATGGATTGCTAAAGTTGAGAAAGGAATTATCGAGTTTGTTGTTTGTCTGTACACATGTGGTGTGTATTTTCTCTTTTTCTTGACATTTGATTTGCTTCTGTTTGAATCTGTTGCAGGCAGTGGTGCTATGTTATTTTCAACTATCTTGTGAAATCACATTTCGCTGCTGGTTTTATTTTTGTGTATTTAGATGTTGCCAATTGGCTAGTGAAGTTATGGATTGTTCATCGGCTATTTACTATCTAAAGGGTAAGTTAAGTTTTCAGCATTCTGCACATCATGCTTTACAGGTCATTCTTCAGAGGGTCAAGGTAAGATGGTACTGTTTGGAACCTATTGATGAATCACTTTTACTGGTTGCATCGACAAAGCAAGCTTATGTGTTTGCTTTACATTATTAAGTTAGCCAATTGTAATGTTTTTTCACACATGTCTTCTATGTTCTCCAGGTCTTGATGTTATTTTATTTATCTTCTAATTACTGTCAACAGTTCTTTTAGCTCACGATCTGTTTACTCACCTCTTTGTTGGTTATGTTTACTTATTTCACCTTGTTTCTTGCAGCCCCATTCCATCCTTCAAAATCTAAATATACTAACTGCCCATTTGGTTCATGGAGTGGAATTGAATTGAATGGAATGAACCTTGAGGTGTCATTGATCATTCTGATGTTTTTTTTTTCGGAATTGCCTCCCCCACTGATTCTTTTTCCATCCTACCAAAAGCAGGAATGATGTTCCGTTTCCTATTTCAGTCCAACCAAATGCTAGAATGGCATACCCTTTCCTGTGACTGGTTCTTTTTGGAAACCTACCAAACAGGCTGCAAGTGTAGTTATATTATAAAAAAACAATTATTCATGATGATCTTGCTCTAAATGGTTTCAATGAAAATATGGTCTTTAATAGGGCTAATTGGTCACGTTTGATCCATGCAGCCGACCCCGTTTAATTGGACCACCCTTGTTATTTATATTATTATAATCATTTTCTATCAGTCCACCTAAGCCCTTTTTTTCTATTGGTCATCCGTCTTGTTGGCATGATAAACTTGGAATATCATCTTCAATCTCTACAGTGCCAAACTGAGTCTCTGGTTGCAAACACTTTTTTTATTTTAAAGTCATCCAATCTTTTCTGGCGAAGATTCTCTCTCTCTCTCCCTCTCTCTCTCTAAGGTCCATTTGCTACATATTGTTTTTTCTATGTTACATAATACTGTATCTTTTGGATATTTGTAAGTCTGGATTCATGTATTTAGTTCTGAAGGCTGGGTATATTGCTTTGCAGGTTCTTTATGCCACCAAATCATATTGTTCACTATATTGGTACGGAGTTTCAGGTTCATGCTGGCACTGCAATCATCTTTTGACCCTGATCATTCATTGCCTACCCATGGGCTATCTAATCCTCCAAGTAGCAAATTATTTAAACCCATTGAAATATCCCCTGCTGTTATTCCCAATTTTAAAAATCCAGAGCCATTCTCACCATCATATCCATCTTTCCCGAGCACATACACGCCAATCTTGACTGGTAGATGCCCTGTGAACTTTGCCACATTATCAGGCATCATTGACAAGACAGCCTCTGATTGCTTTCAAAATTTTGCTGCTGTTGTAGCTGATGCTGTTTGTTGCCCGCAGTTCAGTAGCTTGCTCCGCATATTCCAGGGCCACCTCAGTGGTCAATCTGATAAGTTAGTTTTGGAAAGTGCAGTTGCTATTGACTGTTTAAAAGATATAACCAGTATCTTGGTCAGTAGGCGAGCTAACAATTCTATTTGTACGATTTGCTCAATAAAATCGTCAAACCTTACCGGGGGTTCTTGTCCAGTGAAGGATGTGGCCACCTTTGAGAATTTAGTGAGCACCAAGAAATTATTGGTGGCATGTGGCATTGTTGACCCTTTAAAGGAGTGCTGTCGACCTGTTTGCTATCCTTCAATAATGGAAGCGGCTTTTCAGATCTTGAGGAAGCATTCTGCAGTTCTTGATCATAAGGGTAAAATCAGGACACCGAATAATGTGAATCTTCTTAATGATTGTATAGGGGTTGTATATTCTTGGCTTTCCAGGAAACTCCCGTTAGATTCAGCAAACACTGCATTCAGACTTTTATCCTCCTGCAATGTAAACAGAGGTACCTGCTTGTCTTGTATTATACATTTATAATTGGATTGGCGCTATTTCTTTTTTAAATTCCTATGAGTATGCTTTTTAGAGCAGTGAATTTTTTTTGTCAACTTTGTCAATTTTGATTTATTCTACCGCTTTGGTCTAACAGCATCATGTTAGAGAAGGTGCTCAGAAACCCATACCTCTGTGAAGTCGGTACCATCTATTTTTAGAGAATAAATTGTGGTGACAAGCTACAGGATCATGACTAAGCTAATGGACGTGGTCGATGTGGCCCAAGCCTTATGCTATTCTAACACTTATGTTGAGTTGTATATATTTATCATACCCAGCTTGTTGCATAGAAATCACACATTTAGCCCTAGATACCCTTTAGTATGTACAATAGTAATGTTCTCTCCTGTCTGAATGTACAAAAAAATGGGGTTTTTCTTGTTAAGGTTCTTGTGAACAAAATAACAATCAATCTCTCTCTTTTGTATGATAATGAAAGACAGGATTAGTTGCAATTTTGATAGCGGCCTGATTATCAATCTCTTGCTCATGCTTTCCTTGTTTTTTCCCTCTATTTAGGACATTTTATCTCTGCTGGTTTTTGGTTATCCTTGATATTCTCTATCTTTTCATGTATTTCTTAAAATTACTAATCACCTCTTTAGGGTCATCAATTTAACTACAGGCCGCTATCAAAAGAGAGATTGATATCGGTGGTTACTAATCACCTCTTTACCATTGTGGTTCTGCTAACTGGTGCTACCGAGTCAAAGGTCCATCATGGCTTTGTTGGACGGTCGGTATCGGTGGTTACCCTGTAGGCCGTGTTTGGAAACACTTGCAAAAAGTGTCTATTATGCTTATCACTTATAACAAGTATGTTTGTATAAATGTTTCCAGATTGCTTATTTTTTCTTATCATAATTGATTAGAGTTATAATTTTTTTTGGTGAGTGTCATCAAATAGTACTTATACCAAAGAATTTAATGCACTCACTTGTAGCAAGCAGTTCTCGACAAAGTATTTTCAAATTAATTATTGGGAAAATGTTTTTTTGTCACTTACATAAATGCCTTTTCCCAATGATTTAAGCGTTAGTGTTTTTAAAACAGAAACAAGCATTGCTTAGTTTTTCAATGCATTTATCATAAATGATTAGTGTTATTGAACTCAATTTTAAAGATCCTTATTTTGGGACAAAACTTGACACTTAATTTGAATCTCATGTTTCCGGATCTAGAAATTCTATTGCCAGCTTGAAGGATCTTTTCTTATTTTCAGCTTGTTGGTTCGGGGACATAAATTGTAGATTAGGAGTCATTTTAAGTAGTCTTCGTACAAAACTATACGCGTATCGGCTAAGATTGCTTAATTATCTTGAATGTGGCAATGAGCGTAGAGTTTTGCATTATAATTTATGTAACAAAAATACTAACAGGGGAACTAAATATTAATTTTATTTGTAGTCTAATTTTGTTAACTTTGATGTAGGATAAATTTATTTAGTGTCCCGCATTCAATTAATAATCGTTTTTTTGAATTACATATTCCATATATATGATGTTTTTCAAACATAATATTAACGAATGCTTTAAAAAATATGATCTAATCTAATTAATTTAACTTAAATTCTTGCAGTTTGCCCTATAGGTTTCAAGGAGCCGACTGATGTAATTAAGGCTTGTGGAACCCGTGCTCCTGGCCCATCTTGCTGTAGCTCTTTACATGCTTACATTGCTGGGATGGAGAGGAATGTTTTAATTACAAACAAACAGGCCATAGTCTGCGCTACAATGCTTGGATCCATGTTACAGAAAAGCGGTCTCATGACAAATTTGTACGAGCTTTGTGATGTTGACTTGAAAGATTTTAGTGTTCAAGGTTCATCTTCTTCTTGCCCCGTGTTATCATTTTATTTTCATGATATCTGATTTAATCTTTTTCTTTTTCATGTTTTTGTTGACCTATACATTGTTGCTGGAGCAGCATATGGACAACAAGGTTTGTTGCTAATTTTGACATTTAATTTTTTTAATAATTTCCAAGTTGATATCTCAAGTTTGTTTCTCCAAAGCAATAAATTGCATGGAAAATTTGTGTCACATGGCATTTGGTTGTTTATAGGATGCACTTGGGGTATTCTCAAGGGAAAATTTAAAAAAGCTGAAATGATTTTCGCCTCTCCTTGTTTAGATTAGAGATGGTAATTTGGGTTCACGGGTCAGGTCAACCATCTTGTAGACCCATTCAAGCTCAACCACAAAAGGACCCATTTGATTATAAACAGGTTGACGTGACCGAACTCATTTATGAATGGATCATTCCTAACGCGGCCCACCAACCCAATAACTTTAAATGTATAGCATAGGGTGCATCATGACATATCCTAACTAGTTAATATCATATAAATTCAATGATCTAATCTTATTGAATTATCCCATTTAGACTAATAATGACCTAAATAATATGAAACATATGTTATCATAAATAATGTATTATACACGTTAAATTATTTCAAATTAATATATCATAAAAATAATAATTATTATATTCTTAATATTTTATATTATCATTATATTTTTAACTGGGTTAGATGGGTCTGGAATAGTCAACTCGAATTTGACCTGAATATTATTCATGTCAGATTGCTTAACCCGATTACAAACCGTACCCATTTGTTCCTGATCCAAATGTGTTCAACTCATGTTGTGTCGTGTCAGTTTTTCATGTCAGGTTCAAAAGTGTCACCACTAGTTTAGCTAATCAAATAAATTACAAAATGGTTTTAACCCCCCCCCCCACCCCACTCCCCCGCACATCTTTTTTGGTCAGATTTCACAACAAAATGAAGAACATATTCTAGATGTATTGTTGGTGAATAGATGGATGTTAGTTTTACAATTGTGATTGAAATTGTTATGGCAACTGGTCTGTATGGGCTGTGGGAAATAAGAAAGGCGTATGTGGTAGATAGGAAAATTGTATTTTTATGGTGGGTAATATAGGTATTGTAAAATTATGGCATTCCTCAATTATTTCTCTCCCCCAAACTCTCCATTTCTGGAGAGGTTTAAAATGGTGCTTTTTTGTTATGTTTGGTACGAAGAAATCCTTTACGAAGAGTGAGAATAAGAAAAAGAATGGCAAGTGAATAGTTTTTCTCCATTAGGGGCATTCTTGTTAATAATAAATAAAATCAAGGACATTATGTCTGATTTTTTTTTTCAAGGTGGAAAATTTAGTATCTTCCTGTTCCTTTTCCTTGTTTTAAAATCATTCAGCAGCTGGGTGTCTGCTGCGAAGCGAGCCTGCAGATATGGTATTTGACAATGCAACAGGATTAACATTTACGTGTGACTTGAGTGACAATATTGCTCCATGGCCATCCTCATCAGTAGTTGCATCGCTCTCATTTTGCTCTCCTGGTAACAAAACTTGGAAATTCATAGCTGTTTCATTTTTCATACGATGAATGAACCCCAACGCTCCATTCGTAATTTGCAGAGATGTCATTACCAGCACTGCCAACGGCAGAGACTTTGAAGAACCATGGTGCGTGCCGTTTGCTAGCTGTTTAGTGTATTTGTTTTGTTTGGTACATCTTAAAAACCTTTGAAAATTAAGGGTGTGTTTGGTAAACGGCCGATGACTTCATTTGTTTATCGTACTGCAGGGGATCACATTGGCGGGTTTGGAGTCCTTATATGGATCTTGCTGTGTTTAATTTTGAGGGCAGCATCATAGTGAAGGATATGGGTTGAAGGGTTGTTTGTGGTAGAGACATGGGGTGGGCAGGTTAGTTGTATATTTTTGGTAGCAATTTTCATGTATAGTAGCTGTTTTGCTGTCTTTTGTTTAATTTGATTTCTTCCCCATTTGAATTGCAATCATTCCAACTGAAAAAAAAAAAGGGTTAGTATGAAGACTTCGGAATTGAGTTTGTTGTACCGTGGATTGGCTTCTGCTCAACATGTTTCGTGTCACGCAAGGCCACATTGAGCTGCACCACAATAGCGCAGCTTTGGCAGTGCTGATCGATATGGTGTATTACGACCTCCCCATGTGTAAAGTGCCAATGTGTGGTGTGTGCTTGTACGTCCAGTGCATGTGCAACTATTTCAAGCTTTGTTCACTTCCTCGTGCATTTTTTAGTATGATTCTTCTAATTCCTGATATCTATGTGGAATCAATCTAAAACAATTTGGAGTAATAGATTTTTATTTCCATGATTTACATTGTGATTAAAAATGAATTGCATTTCGTTATTTTAAATTAAATATGCTATTCAGTTTTGGAGTTTCTGGAGAGAATTTCTTTGTTGGATTGATTAAAATTCAGAGATGCATGTCACTGATACATGGAGGTTCATGAGAGAATGCATTGAAGGCATCAAGGTGATTGTGGAAGTTGGAGAGGAGTGCATGACTATGCTTGAGGATGAAGATAGCTCAAGGTGGATGAAGATAGCTTGAGGATTAACTATCTTGATTCAGCTTTGATTGTTGATTTGAATGTTTGAGAATTCTGATTATGATTTATTTAGGTTGTGGATGAAGTGAGATAAGTGTTGAGAATGTTTTATCAAGTCTGGGAGTGTTATGTCTCGGCATACCAGCAAGGGAACTCCTCAAGTTTGTCCCTAGTGACCAGCGCTGCGGTATGAACTCAGATGATGGGAGACATTATCTCTAAATGCAACTTGTCACTTGCTATCACGTAACATCATCCAACAAGGCACAAATGAATCTATAACAATACAACAGATGCATATATAATAACAATATTGTACTATAATGACCGATAATAGACATTACTAGATGCAACAACCACTTCTTGAATAGGTGTATCCTTGAAGCAACAAGCACATGTTGAATGGGTGCATCCTCGAACACTGATGACTTGAGTGTGATCTATAGTAATGTTATTTCCAAATGGTGAACAATGTGCAAGTGTGCATTCAGAGGTGAGCGATAATACTTAGTATGGTCATCCTAAGCATTGAGTTGATCCCGTAAACATATAGTGTTTACGTGCATCAATAATTAGTGGAGACTAATTTCACTTGACGTCATCATCTGATGATAATATTCATGATCAATCTTTATCAAGCTACTCATGATTCACTTTCATCACGCTCATCAAGTAACAATTTTTACTTGCATGATATATCCTGTTTCTTTAGAAAAGAATAGTAAGACCCCCCATGAACTATGCCTTGTTAAGTGTCACTAAATGTCATAACTCGATCCGATATCCCTTTTATCGGAGATGAGAACCTGGTTACAACCACAGCCATCCACCTCACATGTGGATGATAGTTGTGAAATAGAAATAACATTAGAAAATAATAAGTCTCATATCCTTTTATAGAAATCTTGCTCGATAATTCATCTTAAATACATTTGTACATGAGATGTTGGAGGAAATACACATCTTTAGAGCTAACAACTGTACACATATCAGTATGCTGGAGGATATACACATCTCCAAAGCTAAGAACTGTATACATATTTGGATGTAAGAGGAAATTCACATATCCTGAGCTAGCTGTTGTATACACATCTGTATGCCGAAGGAAATACACATATCCAGAGCTAGCAGTTGTTTATATATCCGAAGGCCAGAAAAAATATATCTCCAGAGCTAGCAATTGTATCCATATCCAGATGTCGGAGGAAATGCACATCTCTAGGACTTTAACTGTATATCAGGGTATTGGAAAAAATACATATATTCAGGGTTGAAGTTGTATATCTAGTTGTCCTAATTCCCATTATTATGGGTGAGGAGATAATATCTGGCACATCATGTCACGACCCAACCCATCGGGGCCAACATGGTCGGCGGAAGACCGAGACACAACTACCCCAAACCCGCATCCTGGCCGTCGACAAGCGCCGAAAGACATAATTAACATGAGACCTTTGACTAATGTACCTGTATGCATGCATCCAACCATATTCATGCAGAAGTGCGGAGGAATAAATATAAAAAGACGGTAACATTTACAGTAACAACCATGCATGTAACAACCTCTAAGCAATACATGAGTACGACAACATAATCTGAAAAGTAAAGAGGCAAAATACACACCCAATCAAAAAGATGTCCCAACCTGACAATAAATGGAGAAGTAAATGTTGAGAGTCCGACTCCAGATCTACAAGCCCCGACCACCGTACACGATCAAATGCACCCGGGTATCCCCTATGCTCTTTTGTAATTGTCGTTGATCTGTCCGTTTGCATAAGACACGACATGTGCGGGCAAAACCCATGTCAGGGTGAGTATATACACAACCAGTAAGACGTCCCGAAAGTTGGGGGGAAGTAATAGGAGACACAATAGTGTTTGCCAACAGTTACAAGAGGTCCATCAACGATGCCCAACATCTTGTGTATCTGTCCATGGAAGTAACCATGTGGAGGGCCCACACCTCGTTACCATGGTGCACATTCGGGGGGGGGGGGGGGGTGTCACTCAGTAGATAATGGACCCGCGTCGTAGTGCGTCATGGGGGTACCACTCAGTAGATAGAGTACCCACACCCTAGTGCGTCGGGGGGGGGGGGGGGGGTACCACTAAGTAGATAGAGGACCCCCACCTTAGTGCGTTAGGGGGGTACCACTCAATAGATAGAGGATCCACACTCTAGTTCATCGGGGGGGGGGGGGGCACTCAATAAATAGAGGACCCATGGTGCATCAGGGGGGTACCTATAGCGACCTAGTGCCCTAGTGCGTCAGAGGGGTACCTATAACGACCCTGTTTTTTCTTACATGGCTATTACATCATTTTAAAGATAAACAACATATTAACGTTACAAAAGCAAGATCCAAAAGTTCAGTGTCTTGGGAAAATTAGGCACATACATAACTTTTACATAATAAAACATAACATTTATTTAAAATCTTATTCTTTATCCTTCTAAAGCTCACGTTCTTCTTAGTACATGTAGTCACATGATGATATACAACAAAGAGGTCAGTTAAAAGCACAGTAAGAGGATGAATATGGGGCATGAAACAATATAACACGAGTGAACATAATCGTCATCATCATAACATAAGCATGAGATCATTATCAACATCATAAGAGAAACATTGGATAAAGGCATGAAATGTGGCAATGCATAAAAATGAAACATCATGTCCTAGCGGTTAAATACCACACATAGTTATGAACAAAGCTAGCATCATGTTTATGCATAACATATGTGCATAATCATAACATCATCATTGTGAACAAAGCTAGCATCATGTTCACGTATAATACACATTATCTCATGAGATACATCACATTACCCAATGCATTGGAGAACTATATAATTCCAGGCACACTCGTCATATCATAACATTTACATAATCATGCATGCCACATAGAACATATATCAATCAAAGTCATGAAGTAACACATGTAAAGAAATGAGTTCCATAAGGATTTCATCAATCATAATTTAATGAATAAACTATGTTCCCAAATGGAGAAGGGAAAAGAACATATTTGGTATAAGAATCATCATTTTTGAGTGAAGAATAAATAATTCAAGAGGAGTCAAGATGTGTTTTGGAAAGAAGAGTTCTTTTGGAAAAATCATTGTATTTGTCATAAAATCAGATTGGAAACATGTATATCCCC
This sequence comes from Viscum album, assembly GCA_963277665.1. Lineage (NCBI taxonomy): Eukaryota > Viridiplantae > Streptophyta > Magnoliopsida > Santalales > Viscaceae > Viscum > Viscum album. The sequence continues at coordinate 55,374,155 of OY728136.1, forward strand.
GAAAAGAAAAGGGAAGAACAATGCAATTATGTTTGAGGAATATTAAAAGGATATCCACACTGAAATTTGGTATGGAGGAAAAACCTACATAAAGGAAGTTGGGTTCGAGAATCTTATGTCCGAAAACGTTCCGCATTTGCACTTAATACCCTGGATAATCGAATTAGATTCATTAATTACTTAATTCAGAACCTCTTTTACATGTATTTGATTTATTTTATTAAGTCTATTTATGACTATTTTGATGAGTTATAGTGTTCAATTTCATCGTTTCAGAAGCGTTCATTTTCATGGTTTCATGGTCAATTTACTTGTATATAATTATGAAAGTTCTTGTAGAATGAGAATAATTCTCCAGAAGTGAAATTATGTGTTATTAATGAACTTTTAGAAGTTTAAATGGCCCCATATATCATTTGTTTTTATGGCATGAGGATAATTCATTTGATAAAACATTAATGATAAATTTTTGGTTTATTTTGACTGTTTTTCCATCCATCACGAAATAATTTTGTTTTATTAAATATTATGTTTATAAATTAGCTCCAGAACTTTAAACAAGTTATAATATGCATACTAAAATCTGGTTTAACCATAATAATGGTTTTATGACCAGCCTTGAAGGCGATAATGAAAAATAAAAATTCATTGTCCACGAAAGCGGTGAATCGACACATCATTGACGACGTTTTCATTTTTTTTAGAATAAAGGAGGAGAAAAGAGATTGATGATGAATATTACATGAACACAATAGCATTTTAGTATATATATGATACTAGATTTATCATGTCACTTTGGATAAGGGGAGGTGGGGATAAGGTAGAAGAAAGAAAAAATTTAAGAGAAAGGAGGCTGATTTTACCTCTTGACTATCATCTTATTAAGAACCTGGAACTTGGGTTTGGTATTTTGTTGAGACCAACATCTCTTGGATGCGGGAAAGAGGCTTGGGGATGGAATCAGGCAAAATTTAGACAAGCTACAAGGCTTGAAAGGTGTAAGGAGAAGAGGTGATGAGATGTGATATTTATAAGGGAGGGTAGAAGTGTTTTTTGATTATTTTATTCATTTGTTTATTATTTTGGCTCAAGATTATTAATAATGTTGATTCTTGTGACTAAGTATAGTGACTAGTGCATGTGAGTTCAAACTAATGATTGCTGACATCATTCATGACTAAAAAATTCACGCATTTGGCTTAAAATGTTAAATACCGCAAATTAATGTATTTCACTATTTTCCAAAAAATCAATCATTTTAGAAAAATCCCAAAAATTCATCCTGACCATTTTTCGATGGGTAAATTTAAAAAATGTACTCCATTTTATGAAAATAATTTTCTAAATAAACATTTATGTTTACAAAAATACCAACACACAATTTATCATTTTTAAAACATTTATTTACTTATATCATGATATAAATATATTGTTAGGAAACCATTGAACGCGGTTGCTGATTTCAATGGGGGTGGGCTGGCCACCACCACCAATCCTTTCCACCTACCATTGCACTTCCTATAAATGGGTAGTGCAACCCCCTTTGGTTTTAATAGATGCGTGAGAGATACTGTTGTGGAAACGCTATAATGAAATTTCCTTCCCTCTCTCTTATACTTTCTCCTATTTTTCAATACTCAATTTCTCTCTATTTTATTCTTCGTTTTCATAACACGTTATCAACATGAACATTCAAAAAGGGAGAAATGCATGTTTTAATTTTTATTTTTCACCGCCTGATTGGATGGTTCTAATTTTTTATAGAATATCATTTATTTACCATCAGATTGGATGGTTTATGTGGTTTATTTAATTACCTCCATAAAAGTCAGTTTGTCGTCTGTTTAGATGGTTTAAATTTATTTATTTTGCACTGTCTGATTGGACAGTCTAATTAATAAATCAGTACACGCAAGAAGGTTTTAAACAAATAATGCGATTTATTGATTTATTTATTTCAAACCCCACGTGAAATGAGATATATATATAAAATATTAAATAATAATATTAACATGATTTTAATGTTTTTGACTCCGTTTTATTTTCTTTAACCCAAATGTAAATTATTTCTCCTAGTTATCATCATGTAAAATCTCACGAAACTTGAATTTACCGCTCTTGATATTACCAGAAATAATTACATGTCATGGACAATGGATGTTGAAATGCATCTTGAATCGATGGATCTCATAGAAATGATTAAAGAAAATAATTCACAAACCCTCCAAAATAAAGCAAAGGTGACGATCTTTATTAGAAGATATCTCGATGAGGGTTTGGAATGTGAATACCTCACAAAAAGAGATCCATGTAAACTCTGAAAAAGTTTTAAAGAGAGTTATGATAATCAAAATGAGGTTCTTCCAGCGGCCTATGATGAATGGAACTCTTTATGCTTCCAAGACTATAAAAGAGTCGGTGATTACAATTCTTCTATGTTTAGAATTTTATCATAACTGAAGTATTATGGTATTGAGATTATAGATGCCGATATGCTTGAAAAGACATATACGACATTTCATGCATCTCACATCACCCTACAACACAATATTGCTTGTGAGGATATATAAAATATTCTAATCTCATATCATTGTTACTTGTAGTAGAGAAGAACAATGAGATTTTGATTGAAAATCATCAGTCTCATCCTATTGGTTCAACAGTATCATTTCCTGAAGTAAATGCTATATTTCATGAAAATAATCACAAAAAAGTTGGGGATGTGATTCTCATGGTGAATGTGGTTTTGTTGGCAGGCGTGGTCGAGGATGTGCTCATAACCATGAGCCTAATTGAAATGAATATCAGAATCAAAGAAATATCAGCTCAAATACTTCGAGGAATCCTAGAGATTCCTGCTACAAGTGTGGTTCTAAGGGATAATTGGTCTTAAGTTTTCTGAACCCCAGAGTATCTTTGTAAGCTCTATAAAGCATCTCTTGAAGCAAAGAAGAATGAACCACACTTTTTTGAGACATCCATAAAGGGAAAGAAAAGGATGTGAGTTTTACTGAGAATCACGAGCCATCAAATGATGATTTCACTTACCTCAAAGCTGGTGATTTTACTTGCAAATTTGATGAGATGATAGCTAGAAATAATTCAAAAAAATAATAGAAGTTATTATATATGATATGTTGTTTTTTTCTATATGCTTTATATTTTAGATGCTATATTATTTGAATTTCACAAGGTGTTTCTTATAATATTATTATCTTTACTTTGAAGCATTGAAATGGATTCTTAAACGGGATAGATATTTACATACCGGATAGTGGAACAACACACACAATTCTTAAGAATAAAAAATATTTTTATGGTCTTAAATCAACAAGACCAATTGTGAATACTATATCAGGTCCTACAGATATGATAGAAGGGACTGGTGAAGCGAGTTTTTCTTTATCAAATGTGACACAATTTTTTATAAGAGATGCGTTGTTTTTCCCAAAGTCCAAAAGAATCTTTTTAAGTTTCAATGATATATACCAACATGGGTGTGATATTCAAACTATATCTGAGAGAAATGAAAATCACATGTTCATTACCATTAATAAATCTAATAAGAGTCATGTACTAGAAAAACTACCAAAATTATCATATGAATTGCATTATATATATAAGTGAAATCGAAACACAAATGGTAGTAAAGAATGGATCAAAAATCATTAATTTATGGCATGATTGATTAGGTCATCCTGGTTCAGGAATGATGCGAAAAATAATTGAAAGTTCTCATGGACATTCAATAAAGGTCCAGTAGATCTCTCCACTAAGAAAAATTCCATGCGAGACTTGTTCGTTTGGAAGCTGATAGTGAGACCATCTTCAACTAAAATTAAGGTCGAAATTCCAACCTTTCTTGAATGAATTCAAGGGAATATATGTGGACCAATTCATCCATCGTGAAGACCATTTAAATATTTTATGGTATTAATTGATGCATCTAGTAGATGGTCACACATATGTTTTGTCTCAACACGTAATGTTGCATTTTCACATTTTATTACTCAAATAATTAAATTGAGAGCACAATTACCTGATTATGTCATCAAGAAAGCAAGACTCGATAATGCTGGATAGTTTACCCCTCAAGCTTTCAATGATTATTGTATGACAATGAGGATCATTGTGGAGTATCCAGTTGCTAATGTGCATACACAAAATGGTTTAGCTGAATCACTGATAAAACACCTCCAACTTATTGCTAGACCATTAATAATGAGAACAAAGTTGTCGAGCTTCGTATGGGGTCATACAATATTGCATGCCTTGAAATTAATTCGCATTAGTCCAAGTGCATATCATAAGAACTCTCCACTCTAATTGGTTTTTTTCCAAGAGTATGACATCTCTCACTTAAGAATCTTTGGTTGTGCAGTATATGTACTAATTGTTCCCCCACAACATACAAAGATGAGACCTCAAAGGTGGTTGGAAATATATGTAGGATATGATTCCTCATCAATCATTAGATATCTTGAACCAAAAACTAGTGATGTATTTACAACACGTTTTATTGATTTTCACTTTAATGAAGAAATATTCTCAACATTATGGGGAGAAAAGAAACAAAGGGCGGAGATTTTATAGAATGTGCAAACATTATCCTTTCTTGATCCTCCCACCCGGTAATGTGAGATGGAAGTGAAAAAGATTTTACATTTTCAAGAACTTGTAAATAAATTACCTGATGCATTTACTGATTCAAAGGGCGTGACTAAATCACACATACTAGCTGTAAATGCACCAACTAGAATTGATGTCCCGAAGATACAATTACATAATGATTTTACAGAAATATCAAAATCATGCCTGAAGCATGGAAGACCAATTGACTCTAAGGATAGAAATTATTGGAAAAGAAAAGGGATGAGTATAATTGAAAATCCCATTATAGAGGCATGTGTTCCAAAATAAACACTCAATTTAAGTGTTTTTAAAGAAACACATGATGATAATCATAAAGTGAATTCACAAAATATAGAAAACCCTAAAGGTTTTGAAAATAATGAAATATCTCTTAATTATACCACTATAGGTGATATATATAATCAAAGCAATGTAGAAAATATTGATGAAATATTTTCATATTCTATGTCACGTGATATAGAAAATGAAGACCCTGAACCAAGGTCTGTTATGGAATGTCAAAAACACCCCGATTGGAATAAATGGAAAGATGCAATGAAAGTTGAATTAGATTCACTTAATATGTGAATGGGTTTTGGACATATCATGACCACACCAGAATATGTGAGGCCTATTGGATATAAATGGGTTTTTGTGCGTAAGAATAGTGAAAAAATGTGATTATAGGATACAAAGCTTGACTTGTCTCATAAGGTTTTCTCAGAGACCTAGAATTGGTTATGAGGAGACATATTATCCTGTTATAGATGCTATTACTTTTCGATATCTAATCATCCTTTCAGTAGCTAAGAAAGATAATACGTGTCTTATGGATGTTGTTACAACTTATTTATATGAGTCACTTGATAGTAGTATATATATGAGAATCCTTGAAGGGTTCAAAATACCTGAAGTATTGAAATCAAAAACCAAAGACGTATATTCAATTAAATTACAGAAATCCCTATATGGATTAAAAAAATATTGGCATATGTGGTATAATTGTTTGAGTGAATATTTGTTAAATAAAGGGTATATAAATAACCCCATATGTCCATGTGTTTTTATTAACCAAACAATATTTGGATATGAAATCATTGTTATGTTGATGATTTAAATATCATTGAAACTCTTTAAGAGATCAATGAAACAATGAGAAACTTAAAGGATGAATTTGAAATTAAATACTTAGGAGAAACCAAGTATTGTCTTGGATTAAAAATTGAGCATATTCCAAGAAATATATTTTTCATCAGTCAAATTACACTGAAAAGGTCTTAAAATGCTTTAATATGAATAAATAGGATCCTTTAAGTACTCCAATGGTTGTCCGGTCTTTAAATACCATGAAATATCAATTTCGACATTGTGAAGAAAATGAGGATTTGGTTGGTCTAGAAATACCACACCTCAATGCTATCAGAGTACTAATGTATCTTGATAATTGTACTCATCCTAATATATCTTTTTCTACTAATTTATTGGAAATATTTAGTTCAGCCCCTACATGAATGTATTATAATAGAATTAAATATATATTTAGTTATCTTTGCGGCACTATTGATTTGGGTTTATTCTATTCTAACAAATTAGAAAATAAGATGACAGGTTTTACAGATGCAATTTATTTATCTATTTCACATAATGCACGATTATAAAATGATTATGTGTTCACAGTTGGAGGTATTTCCATATCTTAGAGATCACAAAATCAGACACTCATTGTAACATCTTCAAATCATGCATAAGTAACATTACATGAATCATGTCGAGAATATGTTTGGTTCTGGTCTATGACTCAACACATTTGAGCAACAAGTGGATTGCCTATGGATTATAGCCCAACGATATTATTCAAAGACAATACTGCGTGCATCACATGATTAAAGTGAGGCTTCATCAAGACTGATTAGACACAACACATACCACTAAAATTTTTCTCCTTTACACAAGAGTTAATGAAGAATAAAGATATCAACATGCAATATGCTCGATCCATCGACGACGTTGCAAATTTATTTACAAAGGCACTACCAAATGTTGTCTTTAGAAAGCTTGTACATGATATAGGGATGCATAGATTGCAAAATTTGTAACTTTTAGGGGGAGTCTACATGACTGTACTTTTTCCCTTATTCCGGTTTTTATCCCACTGGAATTTTTCGGAAAAGGTTTTTAATGAGGCAGTATCAAAACACGTATGACATTGGTTGGAGTGTTCATCCCAAGGGGGAGTGTTAGGTAGCCATTGATTGTGGTTGGTGGTTTCAACGGGGGTGGGCTGCCCACCCCCACCAATCCCTTCCACCTACCGTTGCACTGTCTATAAATGGGCAGTGCAACCCCATTTGGTTTTAATAGATGTGTGAGAGATACTTTTGTGGAAATGCTCTAATAAAATTTTCGTCTTTCTCTTCTACTTTATCCACTTTTTCGATACTCAACTTATCTCTATTTTATTCTTCATTTTCATAACATATATCATATTTTCATTTATAAAAAGTCTAAATTTTATTTATAATTTCATAGGTGAAGTTACTATTCAAATGACCAGATTACTATTCCTAATGGTCATATTACTATTCAAATGGTCAAGTTACTATTACATTGGTATAGTGTAACACCCCAAGATTTTACAGTATGTCTATTTTTAAATTTATCTTCTTTGATAGTTTACATTACACATAACACCAAACTTAAACGAATGATTAAATATTATTATTTAATTGTGATAGTTATCACCTAATTGTTAGAATGAAGGGAATGAATGAGATTAAGTAAATCGTGAAAATATAGATTACACATGTTTATAAAATTAATTCACCAGTTACCAATTAATTAGAAATGAAAACCAATTGAACATAAATGATGTATTTTTATAAAAACTATTTTTTATGCCCATAATGACATTTTATATTAATAAATTAAATCAATCACTATTATTGGAAGATATTAATGAAATTTATATATTATATATTAAACCAAATATTTTTACATTCAACCAAAATATTTTTAGAGGCACAAGATAGGGATAAATCCAATTTCACACATAAAAGACTATTTTTTTAAACATAGTTTTACCAACTTTTAATGGAATTTTTTTACATATAAATTTTGACAATTTTATAAATTATATTTTACAAAAATAAAAATTATTTTTTAAATCATAATATCAAAATTTACTTTGGTTAAATTTTTGGTATTTTTTTGATAAGTTTCATTTTTGATGAATATTAATGTGACTGTTGGAATAATAATGTGACCGTTAGGAATAATAATACGCCCATTGGAACAATAACTTCACCTATGAAATTATAAATAAAATTTAGGCATCGTATAAATGGTAATATGATATAATTATATCATAGTACAAGTAAGTAAACATTTTAGAAATTTTTAATTAAGTGTTGATATTTTTTATAGACATAAATGTTTATTTTCAATTTTATAATTAATATAATGATTTAAAATAATTTTTTTTATAAAATATAATCATAAATTAGTATTTTGTTGTCTTATGATTATAATATAATTTTATGATATCCCAATTAAATTTTCAAGGTGTTATAAAATCAATTATAAATTTTAAAATTTGTATTTTCCAAGTAAATGATGATTTTAATTAAAAATTAAATTTATCATATTTAGAAAATTATTTTCAAAAAATGGAGTTCATTTTTGAATTCTATATGTCAAAAAATGATTAGGGTTATTTTTTGGGATTTTTCTAAAATACTTGAATTTTTGGTGAATAGTAAAATACAATAATTTATAATAAATGTTAAATACATGAATTATTGAGTCATAGGTGATGTATGGATGATTTAATCCCATAATCTCGAAATACACTTCATTATTTTAATATATTTGATGATAATGTTCAAACTATTCATAGTTTTGAGCCAAAATAATAAACAAATGAATAAAATATTCAAAAAACACTCATCTCCTCTACTATAAATACCACCCCTCACCACTTATTCTCCCCACACCTTCCAAACTTTTAATCTCATCAAATTTCTGCCCACTCCTCTTCCCAAAACCCTCCCCCATATCTAGGATTTTTTGTTCTCAACAAAAGACCAAAACCAATCCCCTTAAGGAGGTTCTCAAGGAGGAGAATTCAAGAGGTAAAAATCCTCTTTCTTTTGTTTTGTTTTCTTTTCAATTTATTTTATTTTATTTTTAATTTATTTTATTTTATTATCCTTCCCTCACCTAACTTGTACAAAGAGACATGATAACTCTAGTATCATTTATATACTATAATGATATCATGTTAATGGAAGATCTATCATCAAACTTTTTCTCTATCTCTCTTTTATTCTATAAATGAAAATATCACTTGTGATGTGTCAATTTACCGACATCATGAACAATGCATTTTCATTTTCCATTAAAACCTTCAAGGATGGTCATAAAACCATAATTATGGTTAAAAAAATTTTATTATACACATTAAAAGTTATTTAGTATTCCAGAACTAGTATATATACATGATATTAATTAATAAGACAAAACTATTTTGTTCTGATCGAAAAACCATAAAAATGATCTAAACAATTATCATTAAAATTCTATCTAATGAATCATCATCATATCTAGAAACAAAATAATATATAAAACCATTAAATATTCTATATATTCATTAATAATATATTATTTCAATTCTGGAGAATTATTTCCATTTTACATGATCTTCCATATACGTGTAAAAGTAAACTGATCATGAAAACCAAGGAAACGAACGCTTCCGAACTACAAAATTTAATCTTATAACTCCTCAAAAAGTCCATAAATGAACTTAATAAAACGATAATAAATCAAATAAATTTTGAATAGGTTCTGAGTTAATTTATTAATGAATCTAATTTCATTATCTAGGACATTAAGTACAAGTGCAGAATGCTTTCAGACATAAGGTAAGAGTTTTCTTTTCGAACATCCATTTTCATTCGGGTTATGATTTCTTCCTCTATACACCAATGTAATTATTAATTCTTTTTATATAATTATTCTAAATTTTGTGTATACATTCCAAAATCATGTTTTAAGATCAGTTCATATTTCTTTTATAAGAAATACATGTTTTTTTCAAGGTTCCCTTCTCAATTCTTCTCGATACGCAAGCCCAATTAAAGGGAATGTCTCGATTTCTTACCCATTTTCAAGTACCATACATAATCTGTTTTAAGACACTATTATTTTTCTAAAATCACTAATTTTGTCATGAAAAAACTATATTTGTTTATTTCATGTTTTATACAAACAATCATGACAAATACAAATGAAATTTCCAAAAGAACTCTTCTTTGCAAAGTAAAAAGGGTATTTCTTTCAAGAATTCCTCAATGATTTTATTAGATCATTTTCAGCTATTTCAACATCTCTATTTAATTTTATGCTTTATTGAAATTTATCTCTTATGATTATCATCTACCATATTTTATTAAAAGGTTTATGATCAGTTTGACTGTGGATGTGCTATCTTGATACCATTCACCATACTACTCAAAATGGTTATTGATTATGTTTATAGATTGAGAAAAGTTATTTACATTTCATATGTATATGTTGATTATGTTTTACCCCATTCATATGAGGAATTAATTAGACTTAGTAAGTGATGGGTGGGTCCCTCTATAGACCCTCGATGCATCAGTAGGTCTCATGAGACAAAATAGATATGGACTTGGCCGAGACCTTTCCCATTTTCAGATATGGTTTTGGTTGAAACCTTAACCATTTATTTAAAAATGTCTTGGCCGAGGCCTCAACGGTATATTTTATATGTATGACATTATTTATTCCCTTTTTATGATTTTAGTAATTGATAATCGATGTGAATATTCGACTAGTATGATATCCATGGTTAAGCTTCATTCTTATGTGATTATTTTTATGGAATTATTTATTCAGTTTTTATTCTTTCCATATTATGCTCAAGTTTATGTTCTAACGACATGTGTTTTTAGTCATTCAATACGCCTTATTGTTTATTTTAGCTTCTATTATATTACTTACCCTTATTGAAAATCAAATATCACCCCTTTATTATGTTTTATTTTTCCCCAGGATGTGAAGATGAACATTATGAATGACTTGTAGGGATAATCTAGGAGTTATGGATATTTCCAATGAAATTTATATATTATTTTTTACTTTCAAGTTGTAATTTAAAACTTATATTTATATATGATTTTAAAAAACTAATAAACTATCTGGTCCTTCAGGATGTGACTTCCTTGTTTATTATTCCAATATAATGAAGTAAGGCGCCAACTCTGGGTAACTAGGGTTGGGGTCTTTATATATAGGTTCCTTAATTTCTATAAATATCACTTATTTTATTCTTAATTTATGAGAATAATGTTTTTATTAGGTTCTCTATGTGATACATGTGTTTTATGAAATAATTATAAGAAGAAAAACTCCATTGATAAAAGTTTGGGTCATTACAGTATCATTCAGTAGATAGAGGACCCACGCCCTAGTCCGTTAGGAAGGTACCACTTAGTAGATAGAGGACCCGTTCCCTAGTGCGTTAGGGAGGGTACCACTTAGTAGATAAAGGAACTTCATAGGGGATACCAATCAGTAGATAAAGGACCCACACCATAGTCTATCAGGGAGTACCACTTAGTAGATGGAGGACCTGCACCCTAGTCCTTTAGGGGGTTTCACTTTAAGGATCCTGTCCGATCACTGCTACCATCGAGCACCACCTAAAGAAGATTTACACTTGGAACATCCCTGACCGTATATCAAAATCCACTATGAAGGCCACCATCATGTTCCACACAGAAAAACTTAGGATATGTTTACTCGCATGCCAAAATCTGAGTCCAAACGGAGATACGAGAGTTGAAAAACTCATCAAGAAGTACATGATGTGTGAGGGGGTGTTAGAGTTTAGCCCATATAATGGGGAATATAAGATAAATGTTTTGAAATTATTTCCTTGGCCTTCCGGTTTTGAGGGACGTGAGATACAAGAGTTATTTCTATATATTTTTAACGAGTCTTGGGGAAGATATGGGGGATGTATATGATGGATTATAAAATGGAGAGGATTCGTCTACCAAAACTAGTGGGGCGTGAAGCGTGATACCAAAGTGAAATTGCATGGAAATATATCATTGGTGGTTTATAAGCATGGGTAGTAGCGAGCAATGGAAAATAAGGTTGTGTAATGAGGTGCAACAATGACACTGCATGTTCGGTTTTGATCTTAGAAGGGTGACATCTTATCATAGACTATTATCAGAGAGGTGACGAAGGCATATCTGGGTGTGGATTTTCACATAGGGTTTTCTATTTTGTATTTTCAATTCAAGTCTCAGGATTTACTTGGATTTTTGTACTCTATGATTCATAGTGTATTTTCTCAGAGTTGGTCTGTGGTTTTTTAATCCTTCGTAAGGAGGGGTTTTACACATTAAATTTTACTGCCCCCATTTATTATTCTGCTATTTGATTTTACGCTTCGTTTATGTTTTCAATTATCACAAGTCTTTTATCGCAATAGAATAATTATCTTGGGACTGATCCGATTCCGACCCAACAACTGGTATCAAAGGAGGTTATCTGTGTTTCTTGCTGATTAATTACAGGTGATTCATGCCATGATATTTCTTCCCACATTGAACCGTTTAACGGGAAAAATGATTTTACACTTCGGTAGAAAAAATTTAAAAATATTCTGCTCCTTGAGAAGACAATGAAAGTGTTGAAGAAAAAAATAGATAAACTAGGGACGATGAGCGATGATGATTGGTAGGATATGAAATAGTTGGAGACAAGCACAATTCAAATGTATTTGGCTGATAATACTATGTGGGAAATGGTGAATATGACCGATCTAGAGGAGATTCAGGTGAATCTTGAAAGCAGGTAAAAATCAAAATCCCTCAAAAATCGTTTATATATGAAAAAACGGTTGTATAATTTGTGAATGCTAGAGAATGGAGATTTAGGTAACCATTTGGATGAGTTCACCAAACTTCTGATAGAGCTGTATTTAGTGGCAGTCAAGATCGATGATAAAGGTAATGCGATACCTATTGATATGGAAGAAGAAGATAAGTCATTATTGATGAATGAGACTCAGCAACAGACCAATGATGGTGAATCTTCTAGTAATGGTGGTATTATGGCTATGGTAGATAGACATGGTAATCAGAGAGGTCAGTTGAATATAAGAAGAAAGGTCAAGTGCTTTTTTTGTGACAAGGAGGATCATGTGCATAGAAACTGCTATGAATTGAAAAAGATTAAAGAGGAGAAGAAGTCACACAACACCAATTCTGAGGATACCCACATAAGTCTTATTCAGGGTGAGGGTGATTTACTTTCTGTTGGCGTTGATTGTCGCATGACAAATCTGTACACCAAATGAGTGGTTGATTTAGTAGCGTCGTACTATATTTCATCGAAGCGAGAAATATTCTCTTCATATGAAGAAGGTGACTTTGGTAGATTGAATATGATCAATGAAGATTATGCTGATGTCATTGGTGTTGGTGATATTTGCATCACTATGAATGTAGGTTGTACGCTAACATTGAGGGATGTGTGACATGTTCCAGGTATACACCATAATTTTTTATATGCTTGTACTCTTGATACCTATGGATTCAGGAGTTCATTTAGAAGTGAAAGATGGACCTTGTCCAGAGGATCAATGGTTTATACACGAGGCAGAATGGATGACACACTTTATAGGATGAATGTAAAGGTGTGCGGTGATGTGAAGAATGCATTTTCGAAGAGGACTTCGTCATATTTTTGGTATAGACTATCATTGCGCATAAGTAGAAAACCATCGATTAGGATGAATAAGATTTAGAAGCCGAAGCATGTCATGCCAGGTGTTTTAGGTCTTACACCAAATTATTTTTCTTCAGAGAGTGTTACCAGTGAATAAATAATTAAAATCAAAGATCAAAGTGATGTGTTGAGAGTTTTAGATTGCTCAGAAGATGTTGAGAAGAGGGAGGAATTAATTCTTATAGGTTCTCTAGATTATGTGGTGATCATAGTTATGGGGGGTCCATATATTGTTGATTTTGGTATTGGTAGTGTAGATATAGGTATGATGAAAATTTCGGCATTTGTGTTTATTTTTTAGGGGGATCTTTCAAGTTTCCATTAAATATGAAAAAGAGGGATGCCATATTTTCTACATAGGATGATGGTTGGTGTGATAACAATTGGTTTACTTTCTAACTAAGTTTATTGGATGAGATCTCTTTCTTTGATGGGATTAAGGGGGAGATTGTTGGAGTTTAACCTATATCACAGGGAAGATAAGATAAATGTTTTGAAATTATTTCCTTGGACTTTCGGTTTTGAGGGATGTGTGATATGAGAGTTCTTTATATATCCTTTTTAACAATTATTGGGTAAGATATGGGAGCTGCATACGTTGGATTATAAAATGGAGAGGAGTTTTCTGCCAAACTATGTTAAAAGTGGGTGCCCTAGACTCAACTTGTGTTGTACTTCGATTACCACTACATGTATACAGTTTGATATATATACATGTGTTCATATTTACATAATAGTGTAGATAATTCTTCATCCACTTTGTTTATGGTAATGTCCTTAGATTACATGTCGTATCAAAGAGTTATAGCAGATCCCATGCTATAATGGAAACATATAGATACCATGGAAATAATCTTAAAGTAACATCCTATGGTCCAGTTACATCATTTTGACAGGACATAGATGATGTGCGACTATTAGGTACTGGGGGATCATAATCATTGAGACTTCATCTCATGAAGTTTGCACTTGATGATCTCTAATAGTCGAGATCATGAGGAAAAACCCATCAATAGGAACACCACATGTTTCAGGTGTCATTGGTTGTTCCTATCTACAAACATGTGTAATGGTCTCCTAACTTGAGATCATTATCAATGTATGTCATTTAATTGCGAACTTTGATGCAAGGTGAAAATCATGGAAATGAAGTCGTGGTGAGGTAGTTTGTGTTGGGTACGTAATTGGTGACATGACATTGATTGAATGATCAAGATAGGATTTGTTGATTACAAGTTAAGGAAGAGATATCTCAAGCCTGGTTGATTAGGATGGTAGTGCATTCATTAAATCCATGGCCATGGTAGTCGAAGGTAAGACTGTCTAGATAGATCAAAAAATAATAAAGGAAAAGGATGATGATACAAGTGTGCATCCTACTTTCACTACTGGAAATTTTAGCTTTACCAATGGTTTAAAAACGTTGGTAAAGGTTAGACAACCGTTGTTAAAGGTTGGAAAACCGTTGGTAAAGGTTGGACAACCGTTGGTATAAACTATACCAATGGTTGTCCAAACTGTTGGGTCTTGAGCTGTAGGGATAGACATATCCCAACGGTTCTATGAAAACCATTGGGATATGTCTAAAAAATCCAGTATATACCAATAGATTCAATAAACCATTGGTATAAATGTTTGCCAATGGTTTTAAACTGTGGGTAATAGCAAGAATTATCTCTATACCAACGGTTTACAAAACTGTTGGTATAGACTTTTACCAACGGTTTTCCACAAACTGTTGGTAAATATCAAGTAAAATTATCTATACCAACGGTTTACAAACCATTGACATATACTTATACCAACAGTTTACAAACCATTGGAATATAATTATACCAACGCTTTACAAAAAACCATTGGTATAAGTTCTGGTTTTACACATATTCCAACAGTTGTAAACTGTTGGCATATCCTTTTTTGTACCTGTAATAGCAAGCCAGCTTGCTGGCACCCCCCTATGCAGCTGCAACAATTCCACCAGTAGGCCTTCAAAATTCATACACAACAGAATACCTGCATAATACATACACATACAACAAGTAACACAATACACCACTAACAATTATACCTGCATAATACATACAGAATTATGTATAAATTCATACAAAATTCATACAACACATAATTCATACAGAATTATGAATACCTCCAATTATGCATTTAATTACCCTCTACACACATACAAAATTAACACATAATTCATAAGTTAATTACAACAAGTATACACATACAACAAGTATACCCATACAACAAGTGTACCCATACAATAAGTATACCCATACACCATTAACACATAATTTATAAGTTAATTAAATATATAAAGAATTCAATTTAGAATTCAGGGGGTTGAGGGGGCTGTTCAGGGGTTTGGGGTGGCTATCTAAGGGGGTAGGGGGTGTCCAGGGGGGTGGGGGTGTCCGGGGGGATGGGGGTGTCCAGGGGGTGGGGGGGGGGGGGGCTGTCCATTGGGGTGTCCAGGGGGGTGGGGTGGTGTCCAGGGGGGGTGGGGTGGTGTCTGGGGGGGAGGGGCTTTCCAGGGGGTGGGGGGTATCTAGGGGGTGGGTGGGGGAGTGTCCAGGGGGTGGGGTGGTGTCTGGGGGTGGGGGGGGGGGGGGTGGGGGCGGTCCAGAGGGTTGGGGGGGGGGGGGCTGTCTAAGGGGGGTGGGGTGGTGTCCAGGGGGGTGGGGGTGGTTGTCAATGGGGGTGGGGGTGTCTGGGGGGGGGGGGGTATCCAGGTGGTGGGGTGGTGTCTATGAGGGGTGGGGGGGGGGTCAGGGGGTTGGGGGGGGGGGGGTGTCCAGGGGGGTGGGTGGGGGGAGGTGTCCAGGGTGGTGGTGGGGGGGGGGGGGTTCCAGGGGGTCGGGGGGGGGGGGATTTCCAAGGGGGTGGGGTGGTGTCCAGGGGGTGGGGGTGGGGGTGTCCAGGGGGGGTGGGGGGGGGGGTGGGGGGTGTCCAGGTGGTGGGGTAGTGTCTAGGAGGGGTGGGGGTGGGGGGTCCAGGGGGTGGGGGGAAATCCAAGGGGTTGGGGGGTGTCCAGGGGGTGGGGGGGGGGTGGGGTGGGGGAGGGGGTCTATCCAGGGTGGTGGGGGGCTATCCATGGGGGTGGGGTGGTGTCCAGGGGGGGTCTAGGGGGTTAGAGAGGCTGTCCATGGGGGGTGGGGTGGTGTCCAGGGGGGTGGGGGTGGATGTCCATAGGGGTGGGGGTGTCTAGGGGGGTGGGGTGGGGTGTCCAGGTGGTGGGGTGGTGTCTAGGAGGGGTGGGGGGATCATCCAGGGGGTTGGGGGGGTGTCCAGGGGGGTTGGGGGGGGGGGTTGTCCAGGGTGGTGGTGGTGGTGGTGGTGGTGGTATGGGGGGGTGTCCATGGGGGTGTCCAGGGGGTGGGGTGGTGTCCAGGGAGTGGGGGGATTTAATGGTTTTAATGGAATGAATTTCATGGATTTTAAGATCATTGGTATTTTTAAAATGGTTTTGGAATAGTTTTTATTTCAATAGTATGTGTTTCTTTAGAAAAAAATGAATGCTTTTGGTGTGTATGGTAGGAATGGGGATTTGGTTATTAGGAAATTGATTACATTTTTATTGTGGAAAAAAAATACTATATGATTTTTGAAATGGAACCTTAAAAAGGATATCTCAGGTAATCATTCTTGTGATCTAGATATTGTCTTCCTAGTCTTGGTCTTTACTCAAATTCTTGTGAAAGTGGAATAGCCATGTTATTCTCGGATCATTTATTATACATGGGAGTTTCTAAAATACCATCCACTATTTTTTATTGGTGATCAAGGATCTTAGGAGGCAACGAAGTGGGTATCTATGATTAATGGGATGTCCAGGGGGTGGGTGGGGCTGTCCAGGGGGTACGGGGTGTCCAAGGGGGTGGGCAGGCTATCCACGGGGGTGGTAGGGTTGTTCAGGGGGTAGGGGGTGTCCAGGGGGGTGGGTGGGATGTACACGGGGGGTAAGGGTGTCTAAGAGGGGTGGGAGGGCTTTCCACGGGGGTGGGGGGCTGTCCACGGGGGGAGGGGGTGTCCAGGGGGGTGGGCGGGCTGTCCACGGGGGGTGGAGGGGGTGTTGAGGGGGGTCTGGGGTGTCCAGGGGGTGGTCGGACTGTCCACGGGGGTGGGCGAGCTATCCACGAGGGGGGGGGGGGGGGGGCTGTCCACGGGGGTACTTGGTGTCCAGTGGGGTGGGTGGGCTGTCCAAGAGGGTGGCAGGGCTGTCTAGGGGGGTACAGGGTATCCAAGGGGGTGGGCGGGCTGTCCACAGGGGTGGGAAGGTTGTCCAAGGGGGTGGGATGTACATGGGGTAGGGGTTGTTCAGGGGGTGGGGGTGGGGGGGGCTGTCCACGGGGATGGCGAGGCTGTCTAGGGGGGTTGGGGGTGTACGGGGGGGGGGGGGGTGGGAGGGGTTGTCCATGGGGGTGTGGGGGGCTATCCAGGGGGGTACGGGGTGTCGAGGGGGGTGTGCGGGGTTGTCCAGGGGGTACAGTGGGGTGGAAGGGCTGTCCACAGGGGTGGCGGGGCTGTCCAGGGGGTAGGGGTGTCCAGGGGGGTGGGCGGGCTGTCCATGGGGGTGGGGGGGGGGGGGGGGCTGTCCATGGGGGGAGGGGGTGTCGAGGGGGGTGGGCTGTCCACGGGGTTGGAGGGGCTGTCGAGGGGGATATGGGGTGTCCAAGGGGGTGGGAGGGCTGTCCACGGGGGTGGGCGGGCTATCCACGAGGGTTGGGGGGGGGGATGTTCAGTGGGGTATGGGGTGTCCAGGGGGGTGGGTGGGCTGTTCACGAGGGTGGTGGGGCTTTCTAGGGGGGTACGAGGTGTCCAAGGGGGTGGGAGGGCTATCCACGGGGGTGGGAGGGCTGTCCACGGGGGTGGGGGGGCTGTCCAGGGGGGTACGGGGTGTCCAGGGTGGTGGGCTAGGCTGTCTAGGGGGGTACGAGGTGTCCACGGGGGGAGGGGCTGTCCAGGGGGTGGGCGAGCTATCCAGGGGGGTGGGAGGGGTTGTCCAGGGGGTGGGAGAGGCTGTCCAGGGGGGTATGGGGTGTCTAGGGGGGTGGGCATGGCTGTCCAAGGGGTACGAGGTGTCCAGGGGGGTGGGCGAGCTATCCATGGGGGTGGGGCTATCTACGAGGGTGGGTGGGCTGTCCATGGGGGGGGGGGTGTCCACGGGGGTGGCAGAGCTATCTAGGGGGGTAGGGGGTGTTCAAGGGGGTGGATGGGCTGTCCATGGGGGTGGGAGGGCTGTCCACAAGGGTGGGGGTGGGGAGGGGGGCTGTCTAGGGGGGTACGGGGTGTCCAGGGGGGTGGGTGGGCTATCCACGAGGGTGGAAGGGTTGTCTAGGGGGTACAGGGTGTCCAAGGGGGTGGGCAGGGTGTCCACAGGGGGGGAGGTCTTTCCAGGGGTGGGGGGGGGGGGGGGTGGGTTGCCCAGGCGGTATGGGGTGTCCATGGGGGATGGGCTGTCCAGGGGGGTGGGTGGGTTGTCTAGGGGGTGGGCGGAGCTATCCAGGGGGTGAGTGGGGCTGTCCAGGGGGTATGGGCTGTTCAGGGGGGTGGGCGTGGCTATCCAGGGGGTACGGGGGGTACAAGATGTCCAGGGGGTGGGCGGGCTGTCTATGGGGGTGGGGGGCTGTCCACAGGGGGAGGGGCTGTCCACGGGGGTGGGGGGATGTCCACAGGGGGAGGGGTTGTCCAGGGGGTGGGGGGCTGTCCACGGTGGTGGAGGGGCTGTCGAAGGGGATAGGGGGTGTCCAGGGGGGTGGGCGGGCTGTCCATGGTGGTGGGAGGGCTTTCTACGAGGGTGGGTGGGTGGGGGGGGGGGGGGGCTGTCCAAGGGGTAATGGTGTCTAGGGGGGTGGGTGGGCTGTCCACGAGGGTGGCAGAGCTGTCCAGGGGGTATGGGGTGTCCAAGGGGGTGGGTGGGCTGTCCACGGGGGTTGGCGGGCTGTCCACAGGGGTGGGCGGGCTGTCCATGGGGGTGGGGTGGGGGGGGGGGTGTCTAGGGGGGCATGAGGTGTCCAGGGGGGTGGGCGGGGCTGTCCAGGGGGGTACAAGGTGTCCACAGGGGGAGGGGATATCCAAGTGGGTGGGTGGGCTGTCCAGGGGGGTGGGGTGTGGGCAGGCGGTCCACGAGGGTAGGGGGGCTGTCCATAGGGGGAGGGGCTATCCACGGGGGTGGGGGGGCTTTCCACAAGGAGAGGGTTTTTCAGGGGGTGGGCGGGCTGTCCACGGGGGTGGCAGGGCTGTCCAGGGGGGTACGAGGTGTCCAGGGGGTGGGCGGGCTGTCCATGGGGGTGGGGGGCTGTCTAGGGGAGGGGTGAATCAGTCACAAAAAATCATCAAGTCAAGTTTTATTATTTATATATAAAAAATAAAGATAATGTGACCCACCTAGTCACACATATATCCAGAAACAAGAAATCAATAAACATCAAAGGTCAGTAATACCAGTAAAAAATGCAACAGATCAATTTGTCCCTCATCACTATCACTATCATCACCGTCATCATCAACCTCACCCTTATCCTCATCGTCTTCCTCATCATCATCCCCGCCCTCCTCAACGCCCTCCTCCTCACCCTCGTACTTAGACTTAGCCTCCTCATCGACCTCCTCTTCCACCTCGACCTCCTCTTATGCCTCAGCCTCCTCCTCCGCCTCAGCCTCCTCCTTACCATTGTCTCGACCACCACTAGAACTTCCACTGGGTGCACCATATATATAACATATCGATGAAATATATTCATCACAAGATGTTCTGGCCTCTGGTGGAAATGTTGGTCGTAAAACTTCCATCAGTTTCATAAATGCAGTGTTTACCCTAGTAGACTATTCTGCCATCTCTATGGCCCTTTTTTCATCCTGTTCTGCCTATGCCTTAACCCGCTGAAATTCAGTGGCACTACAACTCATACCTGAGGAGGGTCAATACCTCATTGGAACTATACTCTTCCCAGGTCAACAACATACTCTACCAGGGTGGTCATCTCCCAACACCTGATGTAAGTGATCATTTGGCCCAAAATTGTCAGGTTCCTGGGCATCAAGGGCTTCTAAAGCATTCTGTTACAAATATAAATAGATTATTAAGTTAAAAAATGGATATTAAAGTTTTAAATCTACAAAGTAAAACTTACAATCTGCTGCTGAGTCAGTTCATTAACCGCACTTCCATATTTCTTCCTTCTACTTGAGAAAAACATTTTTGCTCGAGGAACACGTCCTTTTATATTCAATTTATGCCTCTACAATTACATTGAATATAGGAAACCATAATTAAAAATAGGATACCAATAATTAATTGCATAACTAAAATTATATAACAACTTTATAAATTGAATAAATTATGGAGGAAGCAATAGAAAGTGCAATGCTGCCTCTCATGATCTGGCATCGTAGTACATCCCAATGTGTGGATGTATTTTTTAGCATCAATGTTTTTTTATTTCTTCCAGATGAATCCTAAATGAAATTCAATAATTAGTATTAACGAAAAACATGAAAATTTTCATTTAAATGCATCTAATGTGATTAATACCTTAAATTTGCTATCCATCCAATGAGTAATCATATGTTGATACTGTTCTAACGGAAAATCATCCACGATAGGGACTGCCTCTAACCCTGTGCCCAATCTAGCATGCCATTCAATGTACAACTCATGCTTGTAAGATCTCCAAAGCTCGCCTAAATCCTTTAGACGTGCTGGCCGTGCACCCTCACCATTGGGGAAATTAAACCGTAGCTGACACCAAAATATTAATTCATATAAACAAAATATTTCATTAAATACAACAAATTTTTTTACCCATATCTCTGCCCAAGATTTATCCTTGACTTCATTTGGCAGCTGTCTTCATGAGAGCGGGCTGACAGGAATGCTATCAGAGTATTTGACAAGCGTCGCAAAAAAACTCCGACATTGTTACCCTGATTTTTCAATCATTTTACAATCTTCATTGTAGTCAACCATCAACTGCGTGCGACAGTTCCATACCGCATGCATGCATGTATGCCCCCACCCCCGACTTCTATCAATAGATGTATCTATTATGAAAGAATTTTTTTTATCAATACATGTTATAATGAAAATAAATAATGGCTTAATTTTTTTTAGGGTTGTATAAGTATACCTGCGGTAGTCTGATCAATGGGTGCCGCTGGATCCACAGAAACTGAAGGAACACCCTGTACGTCCCAATGTATGCTCTACAAGGACAGACTCTAGCGGAGCAGGAGTTGAAGAAGATGGAATATAAAAGCATGGATAGAAGGAATTAGAAGTAAAAGAAGATGACAGAGATGGATGACCGAATGTTGGATGGGGAGTGGGAATCATCATCAAATATGATACAAACAAGTGAGGAGGCTCAGATGTAAAGGGCTGTGAAAACATGGGAGGCCTAAATATCATGTGTGTCCCTAACGACACACCAGGATCAGAATGTGGGATGGATGGTATGTTAGTGGGAGGGGCAGGGTCTAATCGGGTAAGCTGACCAGATCGTCTAGCTCTCGTACCACCCCCTTGTATGAACACCCTAAGTATTGGGACCACTACTAGGCTTCTCATCAAATAACTATTTCCTAATAGATGGATCCTACAATTTTTTTTAAAAAAAATTAATCACATGACATTATATATTATTTAAATATATATATTTTAAATAAAATGATCACTGTAGGCACTAGTGGTGGAATGCCCAGCTCGATCATGCAACGATTATTTTTCGTAATCTGTTTTCATCACCTCTCTTCAATTGGTTTCATTTCCTGCATTTGAAAACAAATATGTAAGTAAGTAGAAAAGGATAACTAATGTCTAACCCAAAAAACAAAATAAATTAGAGGGAATAGGGGGATTCATGAATAATTTAACCATCCATTGTTTTAGGTGAGATTGAACAGATATATAATGAAGTCAATAAATCGTACAAGATGAAATAAAGAAAGTTAATTTTTAGTAGGATGGTTATTTAATAAGTGTCATCAGTCTATTAAAATCATGGAACATTGATTCTATCAGATTCATAAGGGGTAAAGCAGTTTTCAAAATTAAGGAAAAATTCAATTTCTTTAGCCCAGGTAGATGATACAAGTTTCAATACATGTTTTGTAGAAGAATACAAACCATCATGTTCATTACTTGGTAAAATGTTAAATAGAGGTCTTAGAGTTATACAAATTTTATAAAAATCAGAGTTGAAGCATTGAAATGTTCACCAAGTTAGAAATGTTGGTTTCGTAGGTTTGAATACAGTTCAATTCCAAATTAGAAAATGCAATTCAAATAAAATTGCAACCAATAAACATTGAAAATTCACATAACGGTCAAGTCAGATACAACATATTTGTAATCAATATTAAATAAATTTGAATAGTACCAACCTTAACAACCCAAGTCAAGGTAAACCAAAAGAATTGATAACATGAATGGGTGATTTTATATATTTCCCACCACAACTTCAGGTTCACAGTCAACTCTAAAAACTGAGCTATTGGAGTCATCAAAAGTAATAAATGGATCATTTTCAATGGAAGTAGGGATGGTTTTAATTCCATCATCACCATCATCAAAAATATGTCTTGGAATTACTTCAATAATGACACCAAATTCAGGTCAAAGATGGTCTTTGACATAAAAAACTTGTTTTTCCATTGATGCCAATACATATGGTTCATCAGTAGTAAGAGTGCAAGTCATATCAATTACTCGAAATCCAAAATCATCAATAAACATGCCTTGCCTCATCATCAAATCAAACCACTGTCATTTCATCATCGTGACTCATCCATGAGAATAATAATCCAATATTATTATTTTTTCAATGACTCCATAATAACCTAAATTTTCAAATCGCGGTCTACTATCTGATGCACTAGTATAATAGTCTATTGTGGCAGTAACCATAACACCATCATGTTGTGTTCTCACATTCTTTTCTCGTTCAGTGATAATAAATTTTTATTCATTGATAACAATTGATTTATAGTCACGAACCACGATATTAAGACCAAAATCCAAAGCTCTTATTTCCTCAGAGACAGAGTCAGCAGGAAAACTCAATACCTGAAATATAAATCAATATTAAACTTAATTAATTATTGTTTTAATTATTTTAAATAGTAATATTATTACCTTCAATTTTAACCAAGTATAAAACTCTTTTCTATGCAAAGTCTCCCTCCTTCTCAAAGATAAAGAACGATGCTTTCTATTTATCATTGCTTTATGTTCCCTGTAGCTAAAAATATGAATAGTTTAACAGATATATATATATATATATATAAGATATACACATTCAATTTACTTACAAGATGTAGTCATCGAACAATTCACAGTTGAACAAAACTGTGCGATGTGCCATCTCCCGCTCTTCAAGGCTTAATGTCGTCAATGTATATGATCTAGGAATTCCTCCTATTTGAGGAAGTGATGGAAAACTAGGTTCAATTTTCTCATACTATTCTTCTTCATTTCTCATTGGTCTATTCATTATTTTAGTATAATCAAACAAATACATAGAGCATAAATCCATACATTCTTGAGCCAAGTAACCGTTCACGATAGAACCTTCGGGATTATTCTTGTTATGGACATAAGACTTTAATTTGTACATATTTATTTTAGTTGGATACATACAATTAAAATAAATAGGTCCTATGAGAAGTATTTCAATTGGAATATAGATAGTCAGATGCATCATGCATGTGAAAAATGATGGAGGAAATATTTTCTCTAACTCACACAAATTAATGGGGCATCTGCCAACATTTTTTACAAGAAAGACTTGGACAAATTTTTAGCACAAATATCTCTAAACAAATGGAACAACCAAATAACAGCCACCCTTACATTATTGGAGAAAAAATGATGAATTTTTATTGGAATCAACTCATGTAGAAGGATGTTATAATCATGAGTCTTCAAAGATTTTAGTTTCAACTCTATTCTGTTAACCCGTTTAGATATGTTTCTTGAATAGCCAACCGAAACTTTAATAGTCTCCAGTACTTCTAGAAATTGATTTTTTTTCTATAGGAATCATCACATAAGAAGCACATGGAACTTTCCATTTATTTTCACTGATACACACAAGATGCAATTCTGGTCTGATGCCCCAATCCACCAAGTCACACTAAGACCGTAAATCATCTTTTATCTTTCCCTTAACATTTAGAAGAATCAAAAGCAACATTTAACATATATATTTTTTAATGTTCATTACATCTAAGAAATGACATAACAAATTGGTTGACCAATAAGGTAAATCAAATAAGATACTTCTCTTCTTCCAATTATATCAGGTTTCAGTGGAATTTTTTTTCTCTTTCTAGATTTCATTTGACCATTCCCAAATAAAAAACTAAAATCTTTCAATTCATTAAGCACACTTGTTCCAGAAATATGCTGAGGTGGATCATTGATCTCTATGGTATTGTCAAATCTTAGATGATTATTTCTATATGGATGGTCCATTGGCAAGAATCGTCGATGTCTCATAAAACTGAAACTACAATGACGTTTCAGTCTTCTGGATCATGTATTCTTCATACAAACACGACATGATAGTTTTCCCTTCGTGCTCTATCTAGACATCATTACAGAAGTAGGAAAATAATTGATCATCCACATAAGCACAACATGCATCTAAAATATGTCTTTTGAATATGCATTGTATGTGCACACAACCACATCCCAAATAAGTTTCAACTCTTTTATTAAAGGTTTCATGTATACATCTATATCATTGTTGGAATAAAAAGGGCCAGATATGAGTATACTCATGAAAGCGAAAGGTTTTTTCATACAAAACCATGGGGGAAGATTATAAATGTGTATAAAACCAGCCATGTGCTGTACGACGTAATCATATGCCCAAATAGATTAAAACCATCACATAAAAGACCCAAACTCACATTAAGAACTTCAGTTGCAAAATCAGGATATCGAGAATCAAATATTTTCCATGAAAATCCATCTGCAGGGTGAACCAACTCATCATCAGTCTTCTTTATCTCAGTATCATTCCATTGCATTTTTATTGATATTTCATTAGACATAAAAAGATTCTGGAGTATGGGGATCAATGGAAAGTAACACATTACTTTATGGGGAACACGGGATGGTGTTTCATAATCTTTTGGCTTCCAGTGGGATGTGCCACATTTTATACAATCATTTCATTCATCAGTTTCCTCCTATAATGAACTGCAATCTTTCGGGTAAGCATGAATTTTGTTTCTTGAAAATCCAAGTTCCTCAACTAAATTTCATTCTATATAGTGGTTTGAGGGAATATTTGCATCATATGGAAGTAAGTCCTTCAAGAAGGTAAGAATGTAATCGATGGCAGTATTAGAAATCCCATACATAGTTTTCCCATGAAACAATCAGATTAAAAATTCCAGCTTTTTCATTTTATTGCATTGTCGATATACTAGAGTCGTGGCAGCATCATTCAATTTTTTCACCCTGAAAACATAATAATTTTCATTAGACGCATCATGTATGTTCATATGTAAATCTTATTGGGTATAAATCATTTCTTTTTCATGATGACTAATAAACAAAAACTGGCCATATAACAAATTCTCCAACCCAGTCCTCTCATTTGGGATCATCAGTAATTTGAGATTTTATTTTCTACCCATTATGATACCACACATAGTAGTTTGATTAAAAACCATATTTGGTTATGTGTAGCTGACTTTTTCATGGCTCAACTAAGGTCTTCCAACACAATTGTAACAGGGGGCAGTGTATGTGACCACTATCTGAAGCATTGTGAAATTCAAAATCTAAAAAGCTCTCCAAATTGTTTTTGAAAATTGCTTGAGATCCGATCGGTTTCATACATACAACTTCTATAAATTCTGTAAAAAAAATTGTTATAAGTCATTTTGTCAAAATAAATTCAATAAGATTGAAGTTTCATTGAAAATATATTTAAGTAAACGAGAATTGTTCACTTTATATGAAACCATAACCGACTCACTACTCTATATGAGAATCATAATATAAAAAACAACAAAATAATATATTTATAACAAAATATCTTTAAAGAACTATACATGAGTGTACAAGATCATGTAAACTTGTGGAGGAGAATTATTCAAGAGTTGAGTAAAATTTAGATCGAAAAAATTTAATATTTTACTAGATTATTTGAGTGATCACATACACTGCCCAAGGGGGTGGGGGTGTCCAGAGGGTGGGGGGTGTCCAGGGGGTGGGGGGCTATCCTGGGGGGTGGGGGGGGCTGTCCACGGGGGTCAGGGGTGTCCAGGGGGTGGGTGGGCTGTCCACGAGGGTGGTGGGGTTGTCCATAGGGGTGGAAGGGCTGTCTAGGGGGTAGGGGGTGTCCGGGGGGGGGTGGTCGGGTTGTTCACAGGGGTGGGGGGGGGTGTCTAGGGGGGTACGGGTTGTTCAGGGGGGGTGGGGGTGTTTGGGGGGATGGGGGGGGGGGGGGTTTCTGGGGGGGTGGGGGTGTCCAAGGGGGGTGGGCATGCTGTCCACGGGGTTGGGGGGCTGTCCAGGGGTAGGGGGTGTCCAGGGGGGGGTGGGAGGGCTGTCCATGGGGGTGGCAGGGGTTTTCCAGGGGGGTACAGGGTGTCCAGGGGTAGGGGGTGTGTCTAGGGGGGGTGGGAGGGCTATCCATGGGGGGTGGCAGGGTTTTCCAGGGGGGGTACGGGGTGTCCAGGGGGTGGGCGGGTTATCCATAGGGGTGGAAGGGCTATCCAGGGGGTAGGGGGTGTCTAGGGGGGTGGGTGGGATGTCCACAGGGGTGGGGGGGATATCCACAGGGGTGGAGGGGATGTCTAGAGGGGTAGGGGGTGTCCAGGGGGTGGGCGGGCTGTCCACGGGGGTGGGGGGGGATGTCCATGGGGGTATAGAGTGTTCAGTGGGGTGGGGGTATCTGGGGGGATAGGGGGTGTATGGGGGTGGGGTGGGGGGGGTCCAGGGGGGTGGGTGGGCTATACATGGGGTTGGGGGGCTGTCCAGGGGGGTAGGGGTGTCCAAGGGGGGTGGGTGGGATGTCCACAGGGGTGGCGGGGCTATCCAGGGGGTACGGGGTGTCCAGGGGGGTGGGTGAGCTGTCCACGGGGGTGGCGGGGCTGTCTAGGGGAGGGGGTGTCCAGGGGAGTGGGTGGGCTATCCACGAGGGTGGGGGGTTGTCCAAGGGGGTAGGGGGTGTCCAGGGGGGTGGGGGGATGTCTACGGGGTTGGGGGTGTATCCACGGGGGTTGGTGGTGGTGGGGGGGAGGGTCCAGGGTGTGGGGGGGTTATCTAGGGTGTTGGGGGGATGTCTAGGGGGGTCAAGGGTGTCCGGGGGGATGGGGCGGTGTCCGGGGGGTGTCCAGGGGGGTGGGCGGGCTGTCCACGGGGGTGGGGGATATCTGAGGGGGTACGGGCTATCCACAGGGGTGGGGGATGTTCACAAGGGTGTGACTGAGATCTATGAGATTTAATTGGGTTGTCATTCATGTTATGAAAAAAAACAATGGGTGTTAAGGATTAGAGTAGTATTTTTTAGTGAAAATCCAATTTGGTAGGATTGGTGACTTGATAACATGATGGTATCATGTTTGAAATTGAAAAAATGTTGGGGAATTGGATTTTTTTGGAAGGAATACAAGTTAGTGAATATCTATAGGTAGTTATTAGGAATGATATTATGTATGGTAATGAGTTTGTAAGGATTTTTATCATCATTTCATGATGATTAAGGGTGTTTTCCTATATGAAGTTGTATGGATTCCTCAATATTTTTTTCATCATAACATGAATTAAATTTAGGATGTCATTAGAAGGTGAAGTCTATATAGAATCACTATTCATTTAATACATGGAGAGGTGGGATTATGAATATGGGACATGCATATGGTAGTTGGTCCCTAGTCTAGGTGGATATATATAGAGATTTTCCTCCACTGGTCTCTGTATAAAAGGATTCTAAAAGGATCCCACCACCTTCCGAGGATATATTATTTCTAGAAAAATGTGTTGTAATAGAAGGAATTCATCCTATATAGTTGATGTCACTTTTATATCATGTGATTCCTTACTCATTAAGATGACTAGAAAAGAACCAAAACCAAAGAGGCCTCAGACCTATCCAAATCTCTAGAAGTGATGACTTTCCAGTGCTTATTGGAGAACTATGGAAGTGATGACTTCCCACCTGCATAACCCCCCTCCCCACCTCACCCCCAGCAGACTCCCCCCGCACATCCCCCCTCCCATCCATCCACTGCACAACCCCCACCTGCACCCCCCACTTGTACAACCCCCCTCCCCCACCCCCACCTGTACACCCCAACCACCCCCACCTCACCCCCATTAGACTCCAACTTACCCATCCCTCCCCCGACCTGCACACCCCCCTCCCCAACTCACTTGTACAACCCCCCACCTACACCCCCCACATGCACAAACCCCCTCCCCCACCCCCACTTGCACAACCCACCCCCACCCCCACCTATAGAACCCCCAACTCACACCCAACAAACTCCCCCCACCACACACCCCCACCTGCACACCCCCTCCCCCCCACCCACTGCACCCTCCCACCTACACCCCCACTTCAAATAAAGTTGATTCACATAATCATGACAGTTTAAATGTAGAACAAAAATAGAAAAAAAAAATCAAATTGCAATTTTTGGGTATAGCATACCGCACATACCTCAGGTTTAGGCCAAATAAAAATAGAAAAAAAAAAGATGCAAAACATTAAACCTAAGGCACGACTTACAGATTTGAAGTGAAAAACACAATTTTCTGATTGAAGATGGATCTAGTGGAATAATTTTCCAAGCCAGAGAGATATTAGGTCTTGGATTTAGGCATGAAATCGTGCAGATGGGGGATTGGGTCAACTTGCAATTTAGGGGAAAAATTTCCCAAAGGTTTTTTAAAACCGTTGGGAAAGGTAAGCTTTACCAACGGTTTCAAAAAAGTGTTGGGAAAGCCTTCCTAAAACTAACATATCCCAATAGTTTTATCAAACCATTGGTTAAAAGTCATCTAAAACTCATATATCCCAACGGTTTGATAAAACTGTTGGGTAAAAGTTATCTAAAAATTTCTATTCCAACAGTTTAGTGAAACCTTTGGGTAAGGACCCCTATTCCAATGATTTATGAAAACCTTTGGAAAACTTCCATTGGTATATACTCCAATTATAGTAGTGTTTATTGAGATATCGATGACGAAGAGATTATATTACATAGACAATGTTTGTAGGAAGGTAGTCATTGCTTTGAATTTTCCTTATCTCTATAGGGGCCTCGATGGGTTACTATACCCCGCTCTTGGTCTATGAATATTATTCACTGCTATTGAGATAAGGGTATAGAGGGTCACACACAATAGCGCTTTGAGAATATACCCTATTTTGTTGAATAGGATTATGGAACTTGGTGGCACCCACCATGGGGTTTGATTTTTATCCAAGTTATGTGGATCACTAAGGAATAAATAAATTATTTAATTATTCAAGTTTGGAATAATTAATTGAATTTATTTATTACATTTATTTACAAATGATTAAGTAAATACAAGGATAGATATTATTCGAACGAATATTAATTAAATAACCTAGGTTCATTTAATATTATTAAGGGACATGATTCGAGTAAATGGCTCAATATTATCATGTAATATATTAATATATATTACACTTTAGTGATAAATTATAAATATTATTTATGGAATAATTTTATTTTTCATAAATAATTATTTATAATATTTATATAGTGGATGTTTATTTCACGGGGGCTGAGAACCCAAACCAGGTATTATAGATATTCACTATATAAGTGGAGATATGATCATCTCATGTAGACTATTCATTTATTGGAATTGAGAGCCTCTCTCTCCTCTTAAATCCTATAGAGAGACTCTCTCAAACAATCAAGTTCTTCAAGTTTCGTCTTCTCAGATCAAAGAATTTAGCTTGTGATGATAATCTCTGTGTCGAAGTGGTCACTGGTGTACCGCTCTAGCACCCAGATTCCAAATAATGACACACAAGTAGATTTAAGAGGTGTGTGTGGATGATCTAGAGGACTTCGACATTGGAGTCTTTGAGCAACGATTGCTGACATCTTGCGATAGGCTTACACACATCATATTCAAATGAGGTAAATGTTCATTATTATTTTGTGCTCTGTTTAAACCACGTGTGGTCCTTAGACCATACTAGGATGAGATCACCAGAGTCGATGATGTTACATTGCTCCGATGATGCAAAAATTTTAAATTCTCATTCGATCGACTTTCATTGATCATCCCAATACCTAATAGTGGTATCAGAGGGACACATTGTTTTTCTGAGTTAAAGGAAAAATTAAATTGCTGTAAATTTAAGTACAGGGTGCTGAAGCAGTTCTAATGGATCCAACTGCACATCGATTCATTTTTGAATGGCCATTTGAAAAATTGTCATAGGATCGACAACGCGGTGGACATTTTTATATTTTTTGGGTTTTTAAATTTTAAGAACATGGTTTTATATGTGTTCTTGAAAAATTACTAGAATTCGGTCAAGGATTGGCTAGAAACAGGTCACCAGATTTTTTCTGGCAATGATCAATTATCATGAGATCAATAAAATATTATAAAATATTATTTTATTTTATTTTTCTGCATAAAAAAAATGAATTGATTTTTTTTTGTTTTAAGTCTAACATACTTTTGAAAACCCATAAAGGGTGAAATGGTTGTCAATCAACTTATGTGGAAAATTTATTTTCCACATTTTTTAAATAAAAAAATAGCACCTAGACCCATTGGGTCTTCCTCTTTGGTGGGACCCCACCCCGTGCGTCGCCTCCTCCCTGTGCGAGCTGAACCAGGCCGCCGCCCCCTTCAGGCTGCCCCGCCGCTCTCGACTCGAGGCCACCACCCCGTCCAGGTTGCTGCGCCGCCCGATGGTCACCGCCCTACCATCATGACCTCATTGTGCAGATCCCAGCTCCCCACACCGTCCTGAGCTCATCGTCTCCTCCTGGTCCGCCTTCATCCCTTCGTCGCGGTGCCCGTCGACCTGGCCGCCACCATCCCAGCGGATCACTGCCAACCTAGTGCTCTCCTACTTCCCCGCACCCAGTTCCGACTTCCCGAACTCAATCCATCTGATGTAGGTGCCAAACCTCCCTTTTTTGGCAAGCACCGCTGTGGGGTATCGCTGGACCAACTGCTCACACCGCGGTCATGCCACTGTCACTCCTCGGTTTAGCCCAGCTCTAATGAAACACCATCGCTGTAGTCCACAGTCCAGCCTGACTCCTTTCTCTGTTGGAGGTAAACCAATTTGATTAATTTAATTTAGTTTTTAAATTAAAATAGTTAAAATTAATTTGGGATTTTAAATACAATAAAATCCGAAAATTTTAATTTAATTGAAGCTTTAAATTAAATTAATGGTTTAATTTAATTTTTTTTCGAATTTAAAAAAATTAAATTAAACAATTGGAATCGATAAATAATTAAATTGAATTTATTTAAATTAATTTAACTTATTATAACACCCTACACTATTTAAATTTATCACAGGTTAATTTTTATTGCGTATTATTTTATACCGACTAGTCTTGATCTAGCGACTGACCTATGAATGTATGGATTTAATTTTTTAATTATTTATTCAATGTGTGCTATGATTGTAATATTTAAGTAGTTAAAAGATGGTCTATGCATCGTCACTTTTAATTCAAATATATATAAGGGCATGTGTGTCCAATGCTCTTGTTGTATTTTTTACCCCGAGACCCCCTTGCCTGCGTGCAAGTATATTTGTAAAATTGAAGATGACGATCTCAGATGCAGACTCCACTAAGTCAAGGTGGTAATCCAGACGAGAGTTGAGAACTTTTCACTAGGGGTGAGCCGTGACACGAGTCAGCTATTGACTCGGGTATATAACCCCCTAGGTCATGATTGATCCATTATAGACTGATCATAAAGAAATTCTCAAGACCAATCAAATTTAATGCTTTTCCTTTATGCATAATTTATTATTTTATGCAAAAGCATGATTATTTCTTGATCACGTTAAATAATAAACAAGATAAAATGCATAAAGATGTGACAAATATATTTCTATTGTTTTTTCAGTTGTGAGTGCGACAACCTAGTTTTAATGAATAAAATAGAATTAAATTATATTTGTCAATAAAAAATCCCTCAAAGATATTTCAATTATTATTTCCTTATATTATTCAAATTTGAGCAAAACTGGCTGTTTGGAGTTCTCGTTAGCCAAAGTTGAGAGTGCTCCTTACTATTGGGGAGTTCTTATAAGAATGATGGGCTGACTTGACTAAATATAGTAGCAAAGAAGCATCCAAAGTTAGCTTGATATCACTTTAGAGGCAAGATGTCGAGGGAATCAAGTTTAAATTCCAAAAGCCGGGACTTTACAAAACAGTACAAGGGACCACGAGTTAATGTGGTTGACCAGAATAGATCCTACCTAGGAACTATCCAAGTAGTGGTGTATCCAAAGCTTATAGACTATGAAGAGAAATTTCAAGGATCCTTTCCAATAGAATACTAAAGTGACAGAGTATTTTGAATCCAATAGTGAGGGCTATTAGGGTTCGTTAAAATAGTGAGAGACATAAAAATGATATAATTAATTAATCATAAATGTCTAATGGTAATCAATATAAAGTACTAACTGATAATGTTTATCTGATGTAGATTTAAAATGGGAATCACCAATACCACAAGTACATTATCACTGCGATCTATTCTGGATAAAGAAAATATCTGGACTGGCAATAACTTCTAGGAGTGGTATAGGCACTTGTGCATAGAACTACGCTAATAAAGGGAGCTATATGTGCTGGAATCCTCAGTTCTTGCTTATCCTCCTTAAAGAATAAGTAAGGTGAAAAAAGATAAATGGAAATGTCATGACCCGACCCTACTCGGGCTGGAGCCGCAACTACCCCAGGCCCACCTCCATAGGCCAGGGGCTGGCGACCAGCGCCGAAGGCACAATAACTCGGGGAGGCCTTTGCCTAAGCACCTATACACACACACGCAGCATAATCAATGAAAAAGAGCATAGTAAAAGAAAGAACAAGCAGAAAAAGGGCAACTGCTATATAAAAACCACAAATGTGCATCGACCACTAAACAATACAAGTAAGTGCTGAAAAGGAAAAAGGGGAAAAACACGCGTCCAACCAAAAAAAGTGCCACAAACCGGCAACAGGTAAAAAAAACAAATAGCTGACGGGTCTCCCCACCTGGAACCCGGCTACGACCACCGCACGCGGTCCAAGATCCCAAGCTCCTACGCTCCACCGAAGTCACACTCCACCTGTCCGTCGTCTATAAGGGCACACCAAGTGCGGGCAAAGCCCAAGCAGGGGTGAGTATAAAAATACTCAGTAGGATACCCCGAAGGCTCGAGGGAGCAACAAAGGAGGTACCGAAGGGTGAGCAGTAGAGCGAACAAGGAATAGAAAGGAGTACAAACAAGGGTGCAGTAAAGGGTAATAGCTCAACCCATCAAGAGAAGGGAAGTAGACTCGTCCAGGCACAAGGAGCTGGAAACAGTGAGAAGATGAACTTCCCATCGAGTCTTCGCTGCCTATAGCAGGAGAGTAGACTCGTCCAACCACGAGAAGCTAGACACGGAAAGCACGTGGCATACCCCGTGCGTCTTCGCCTCACCTGGAAGGAGAGTAACCAAACCCAAGAAGTGGGTACCAGAAACAAGGTATATACATATCCCTTTGCTCAATCAGGAAGCCCGAACATCATCGTAAGGGGATACCCGTCCCGTAGCTCAGCCCAAGAAAAAGAGTCGCCAACAGTCCCAGACATAACCCCATCATCGATGCCCAGCATCCCGCACGTCTGCCCCGAACTACAAGCCAAGGGGCTCAATCACCGCACATCGACACTATCCGCTTTGGGCGACATTGACTCACCCGCACGGTTTTAGATCGCGTCACAAGAACGCGTCTTGGTGGGGAATGTGCCCCCTGTGATTGAGAGTTCTAGGGAAAGTCAAACCCCGCCTTGTCACTGCCCTGCAGTCGAGAGGTCTCCTCAAAGTCAAAGTCGTCACAACACTGACCCGTATAACCAAGGGTCCCGCTCCGGTAATCACGGAGGAAAGCCTCAGACTAGCCTAGTAGAAAGGACTGAGTCTGGAATGCCAACAGGTGTCCCACTGCCCAACCCTGCTGGAGGGTAATTCATAACCAGATATCGGTTGACCCACTGCCCAGCCCTGCTGGAGGGTAAACCCTAATACATCGTCAAGCGACCCACTGCCCAGCCCCGTTGGGGGGTAAACCATATTAAGATACTGGGTGACCCACTACCTAGCCCTATTGGAGGGTAAACCATAACACATCATCTGGCGACCCACTGCCCAGCCCCACTGGAGGGTAGACCTTAATACATCATCAAGCGACCCACTGCCCAGCCCCGCCGGAGGGTAGACCTGGAATAAGTCGACAGGTGACCCACTGCCCAGCCGAGCTGGAGGGTAGACCTGGAACTAGACGACGGGCGACCCACTGCCCAGCCCTGCTGGAGGGTAGACCCTAGGTCATCGGGTGACCCACTGCCCAGTATCTGCTGAAGGGTAGACCCTAAGATCATCGGGTGACCCACTGCCCAGTCTCTGCTGGAGGGTAGACCCTAGAAGTCCGTGAGCAACCCACTACCCAGCCCTCTTGGAGGGTAAGCCCGAGGAAGTCGATGAGTAACCCACTGCCCAGCCCCGCTGGAGGGTAAAACTCAGAACCGCTCTTCCCATCTCTACAGGAGGGTACAATATTGGCCAACCGAACACGGAGTGGGTGTCGCGCAACCACCCAACTCCCAAACAACTCTCCCAAAAGTGGTGCAACGTCTGCTCCAGCACTAGGTGTCACTAGCGCCTCTACCGACCAATCCATCGAGAGCGAAACCAGGGGGAGACCACTCAACCCTGCTAGTCAAACAAACGAGCACAAAGCCAGGGGAAATAAACTCCACCCTGCTAGCCAAACAAACGAGCGCAAAGGGACCCTCTACGCCGCGAGAGGTCTAAGTACACAAAGTAGAACACAGCACGAACGTGGGGCCCACACGACGTGTGGCCCCAAGTCAACCCCAACTAAGCGCACGAACGTCTCAGGTACGAACCACATGTACCCCAAGCGCTCTCGTATACTCCCAGAGTATACCACGTCTCCAGACCAAGGGCTATCGTGCACACGGCACCCAACGTCAACGCGAAGGCGTGACGTAACAACTCCACCTCAAAGGACCAGGCACGACCAACCACATCACTCCAAGCATTTACATCACTCACATGGGAGTGCACGCGATCACTCGCCAAAGGTCCGCTACAAGCAAAGTAGGGCGAACCACCACTGGAGCACCTTTCATGATTTCACATTTAAAAGGATCGCGTAAGAGGCTCTGAACAGCCAAACGGATCACACCATTACAATCCTTGCGCAAAAACACGCGAGTCAGACTACTCACTCGCCCGAAACGGTCAACAGGTGAAAAAGGTACTATTCACCATGACCAAACCTGTGTGGAGCCCACCCCAAGATCCTGAAACTGAACCAACGGATCACGCCACTGTGATCCCCTCGAAAAAACACACGGGATTGAGTACTCAATCGCCCAAAACGGACACCCGGTGAAAAGTGCACTATTCACCGTAGCCGGGTCGGGTGGGACCCACACCACGTCCCCGAAAAAGGTCGGGCGGACTGCGCCATCGCAAAGCTCCCGGAAAATCACGTCAAATTGACTGCTTACTTGCGTGGAACGGGTACCCAGAGAAAAAGATGCGTTCCGGCACACCACACACGAGCGGCACCACGTGGGACCCCCATCCCGGTCCCGAAACTCAACGAACGGATCGCACCGTTGCGATCCTCTCGAAAAAGTACACAAGATGGACTATTCACTTGTCCAAAATGGTCGCCTGGTGATTAAGATAGAAAAATCTCCGTCGACGCCGAAACGACCCTCGTGGGCCCCGCACCATCGTGCGGAATTATAGCGGGCAGACTGCGCCAACGCGTTGCCCTCGGAAAAACACCCAACATCGACTGCTCGCACGCCCCGAACGGACGTCAGAGGAAAAAGTCGTGAAACGCTGCCCGCAGCTCAAAGGACGGGCCGTGGGGCCCGCACCTCAAACCCAGTCCCAACACCCGAAACCGCCCTGGAAATCTCCGCCTCAGTGCCAGGGTTGCAACGCCGCTGACAGCGCTCAAAACGGACGTCGGACGCGTCTGCGCCGTCCAAAACAAGATTCCCGAAAAAACGCTCGTCCACTAAAGGACACGTCGCGCCTCCGCGGCCCCTCGTTTCGGGAATTAAAAATTCCCGAAACTAGCTCAACATGTTCGCCTCGTCGCCAGGAAGGCTCTGCCGCAGACGGCTTGCAAATCGGACACCCGTAATGAAAATTACGGGCGTCCGAAGAGGGGGAAACGAATTTCCTCGGACTGGACCGGCCTGGGCCGGCCGGTCCGCTCGGCCTGGGCCGGCCGGTCCGCTCGGCCTGGGCCGGCTCGCGCTGGCCGGCTCGATTTGGAGCACCGGCCCGCGGCTCTACCGCGCGGGCCGGTCGTCTACTGCGCAACGACCTGCAAAGCGCGGGTCGTGTCTCCGCTGCGGGGTCGCGCGGCGACCCCGGTCCTCCCCTGCCCCCGGCGAGCTCGGCCTCGCCCTCGCCGTCACCCGGCTGCCCAGGCCGCCCGCCCCAGCGCCGACCTCCGCTGAAGCCGGCCTCGCCGCCGCCGCCTGGAAAAGAAACCGCCGCCGCCACCTCCAAGCACCGCCGCCACCGCCATGCGCCGCCGTGCCTCGGACCGCCGGAACACCCAGAAAACCCGAATTTCCCGCAACATTCGGCGAACCTTTGCGATCGACTCCGAAGTCGGATTTTAAATCCGAAAGATGCGATGGAAAGATTGTGAATTATACTACGAGACTACAGGCTTGGATCAAAGATCGGGCATCAATTAGACACTAAAATTAGGATTCAAAGAGGGGTTCAGGATTTAAAACGCAAACGAACACCGCCTACCTCGCTGGGCTTCGCCCGGAGCTTCGCGTCGATCCGCCGGCACCACCGCACCTTGCCGGAGTTGCCTCGCCGGAGCTCGCCTCGCCGGAGCTCGCCTCGCCGGAGCTGCCTCGCCGGAGCTGCCTCGCCTGAGGTAAAGGAGGGGGAGGAGGGTTTGAGGAAGAAGAAGAGGGAGTGGGGGTGTGTTAAGCGTTTAAATAGAAAACGCTTAACTACCCGCCCGTCGGCCCGAACCCGAACTCCCGAAGGGGTCGAGGTTAAGCCTCCCCTAGGGTAAAAAACACCTCCCAAGCACAACAGCGATCTTGGAATTTTAATCCGAGACCCCGTTCAAAAGATATTGAACTTAGCGCCCGAGGCTGCTAAATTACGAAAACGCCCCTGGAGCCATTTTTCACAAACGGCCCGCGCCCGCGAAACTTATACCCCTCCTAGGGTAAACGACACGCTCCGAACTCAACTGTGCCCTCGGTTTTCCAATCTGAGCCACCATTTAAGAGATACTAGCGTTTTTCCAATAAACGAATTAATTAATTAATCCGTTTAACGTTCCAGAAGCGGGCGAGGGGTCCAAACATCCTGCGCCGACAAGTTTTATGTCGTTCCTAGGGTAAACACCCCATTAAGGACCCATCGGTACACTCGTATCCCTGATCCGGAACTCCGTTTAGGAGTTATCTCATTTATTTAGCGTTTCCAGTGTGAACGCACTGAAAATTTAATTCCGGCCACTCCGGGGCTCGGAATCGCACGCCATCTGAAGGCACTGCTCTAGAATATTATCAAGAATATTCCAAAGTATTTCTCAAAAAAAAAACCGGGTTCTTACATTATTCCATCCTTCAAGCTTTTCGTCCCCGAAAAGAAAAACTAGGGAGCAACACAGGGTACTAAGCCCACACCTGGCTTTCCCATACCCAGAAGAACCCATGCACAGCTCTGCGTCACTGCACACAGACCAAAGGATTGATCTGTTCATGCTAGGTTGGCCCTCACCGACGTCGTGTACCCACTCCAGACTTTGGGGTTAGGGCAAGGCGGTAGGGAACCTCTCCATCCCTTTGCACAGTCTCAAACGGCCCGAAGGCCCTCGGGGGTAGCTCACCTCCCCGACCAAACCTCTACGTCGCATGCCGCGACTGGAATCACCGCCCGTACCTGAAACAGGGCCTGGTGATTCCCTCCTTCAGAATATCCATATGGTGGAACACCTAAGGATATCTGGTCACGCAAGATTCCACAGTCGATGCTCTCTTACACGCTCAAAAGGAGAAGGAGTCAACACCATCGACTAAAGGAAAAGGTCTCACGCCTTTTTCCCTTACCAACACAGGGTTACACCCGACGCCATGCGTCACCCTGGTAACACCTCAAACAAGGATCAAGGAGAAAATCCTTTCACATGCAGAGCCTAAAAATTCTACTGTAAAAAGTAGAAGAGTCGCAAGGGGTACCTCTCACCATCCCATGCTCTGCAGGATCGTAGACACCCAAAGCTCGCGGCTACTCGCGGTCCCAACTGTCAGCTCTCGGAGCCTGACGTATACCACCTAGTGGTGATGGGAATACCTCGTAACGTCGTCCCCAACCTCCAGCTCCTCCAGCTCCTCTGATAGCATCACCTCTCTGGGCACTACTCCGATCACGGCGCTGCCCCTGCCGTGGTGGTGCGCCTGCTGCCTGCCCAAAGCTCTCAACAACTCGGGTCGGGCAGTCTCGTGCCAAGTGACCTCGCCCTTCACAAGCATAGCACCGACGCTCTCTGGGATTCCCTGGTGCCCTCCGGTGCCACTGTGGTGTATGACCACAGTCCGGGATCCACTCACGGAAGGGCATCCTTGGCTGAGGCCCTGCGCCCTTTCACCATAGTGGTCTACGACCACGTCTCCGAAACCGGCAGTGGGAAGGCCACCTGCATCGAGATCCTGTCCTCCGGCGCCTGCTAGCTATGGCAGACGTCCCGGCTCCGACGTGCCTGCTGCCACCATCAACTCTAGAACGTGACAGGAAGCCCTCTGTCACCAATGCCTGCTCTGGAACCCTGGCATATGTGGGAATGCCCAAGGGTACTATGATAGCACGAATCTCTCGGTGGAGACCCTGCTCAAACTTTCGCGCTCGGAGGTTGTCGTCATGGACCAAGTCTGGGTAAAAGAGTGCACGGTCTGCAAAACTAGCCGTGTACTCGGCCACCGTCATCCCTCCCTGCTAAAACTGCAGGAGCTCCCGAATCCGAACGGAGCGCAAGCAGGAGGGGAAAAACTCCTCACAAAACAACAACTGAAAGTCACCCCACGAAAGCGACGACTCGTCAAGAAGCTGAGTCACCAGAATCCACCAACGCCAAGCTGCCCCACGAAAAAGGTCGGCTGCCAAAGCCACCCTCTGATCTGCTGGCGTCTGCACAAGCCTGGAAAGGCTAACCACTGCCTTGAGCCAAACCTCTGCTGCCTGAGGGTCTGGCTCACTACTGAACCTCAGCGGTCTCTGCCGCTGGAACTCACGGAGTGCGCTCAACCTGCGCTCGAGCTCAGCCTGCTCTGCTGAAACTGCCTGCTGCTCAACAGGTGGGGGTGCTGCTACCGGCCCACCCGGAGAAAGGGGCTCGCATGATGGGTCCTGGACTGTGGCCTCGTAGCTCACAGGGTCGTCGTCACGAACCAAAGCTGGTATCCTGGCTGGCTGTCCTCGCGGAGACATCCTGAATATTATCAAGGAGTGCCGCGGTCAGATGAGCATATATGTATATACCAATAGCAATGATGGGGAGCTGACTCAAGAAGAATAGTCAAATACTCAATCCTATGTGATGCACAAACCAATTTTCCCTGCAACAAGTGTCTCAGCATGCCGAGTCGACAAGCGGGTTATCAAGGTCCTGGTGAATGGATACGTCGACCGCCGCACCATCACTGGACTCCCTGGCCTGAGAGCTGCTCTTGAGACAAGTTAACACTGTTTCCCTATATCCCAAACAATTCCTCTTTTAGGGACGTCCGCACAACGTCCCAAGGAACGAACCACCTTTGATACCACTTTGTCACGACCCGACCCTACTCGGGCTCGAGCCGCAACTACCCCAGACCCGCCTCCATAGGCCAGGGGCTGGCAACCAGCGCCGAAGGCACAATAACTTGGGGAGGCCTTTTCCTAAGCACCTGTACACACACACACAACATACTCAATGCAAAAGAGCAGAGTAAAAGAAAGAACAAGCAGAAAAAAGGGCAAGTGCTATATAAAAACCACAAATGTGCATTGACCACTAAACAATACAAGTGCTGAAAAGGAAAAAGGGGAAAAACACGCGCCCAACCAAAAAAAGTGCCACAACCCGGCAACAGGTAAACAAAACAAATAGCTGATGGGTCTCCCCACCTGGAACCCGGCTACGACCACCGCACGCGGTCCAAGATCCCAAGCTCCTACGCTCCACCGAAGTCACACTCCACCTGTCCGTCGTCTGTAAGGGCACACCAAGTGAGGGAAAAGACCAAGCAGGGGTGAGTATAAAAATACTCAGTAGGATACCCCGAAGGCTCGAGGGATCAACAAAGGAGGTACCGAAGGGTGAGCAGTAGAGAGAACAAGGAATAGAAAGGAGTACAACTAAGGGTGCAGTAAAGAGTAACAACTCAACCCATCAAGAGAAAGGAAGTAGACTCGTCCAGGCACAAGGAGCTGGAAACGGTGAGAATATGAACTTCCCGTCGAGTTTTTGCTGCCTATAGCAGGAGAGTAGACTCGTCCAACCACGAGAAGCTAGACACGGAAAGCACGTGGCATACCCTGCGCGTCTTTGCCTCACCTGGAAGGAGAGTAACCAAACCCAAGAAGTGGGTACCAGAAACAAGGTATATACATATCCATTTGCTCAATCAAGAAGCCCGAACATCGTCGTAAGGGGATCCCCATCCTATAGCTCAACCCAAGAAAAAGAGTCGCCAACAGTCCCAGACATAACCCCATCATCGATTCCCAGCATCCCGCATGTCTGCCCCAAACTACAAGCCAAGGGGCTCAATCACCGCACCTCGACACTATCCGCTTTAGGCGGCACTGACTCGCCCACACGGTTTTAGATCGCATCACAAGAACGCGTCTTGGTGGGGAATGTGCCCCTTGTGCTTGAGAGTTATAGGGAAAGTCAAACCCCGCCTCATCACTACCCTATAGTCGAGAGGTCTCCTCAAAGTCAAAGTCATCACAACATTGACCCGTATAACCAAGGGTCCCGCTCCGGTAATCATGGAGGAAAGCCTCAGACTAGCCTAGTAGAAAGGACTGAGTCTGGAATGCCAACATGTGTCCCACTGCCCAACCCTACTGAAGGGTAATTCATAACCAGATATCGGGTGACCCACTGCCCAACCCTGCTGGAGGGTAAACCCTAATACATCGTCAAGAGACCCACTGCCCAGCCCCGCTGGGGGGTAACCCATATTAAGATACTGGGTGACCCACTACCCAGCCCTGCTGGAGGGTAAACCATAACACATCATCCGGCGACCCACTGCCCAGCCCCGCTGGAGGGTAGACCTTAATACATCATCAAGCGACCCACTGCCCAGCCCCGCCGGAGGGTAGACCTGGAATAAGTCGACAGGTGACCCACTGCCCAGCCGAGCTGGAGGGTAGACCTGAAACTAGACGACAGACAACCCACTGCCCAGCCCTGCTGGAGGGTAGACCCTAAGAGGTCGTCAGGTGACCCACTGCCCAGTCTCTGCTGGAGGGTAGACCCTAAGAGCATCGGGTGACCCACTGCCCAGTCTCTGCTGGAGGGTAGACCCTAGAAGTCAGTGAGCAACCCACTACCCAGCCCTGCTGGAGGGTAAGCCCGAGGAAGTCGATGAGTAACCCACTGCCCAGCCCCGATGGAGGGTAAAACTCAGAACCGCTCTGCCCATCTCTACAGGAGGGTACAATACTGGCCAACCGAACACGGAGTGGGTGTTGCGCAACCACCCAACTCCCGAACAACTCTCCCAAAAGAGGTGCAACGTCTGCTCCAGCACTGGGTGTCACTAGCGCCACTACCGACCAATCCATCCAGAGCGAAACTAGGGGGAGACCACTCAACCCTGCTGGTCAAACAAACAAGCACAAAGCCAGGGGAAATAAACTCCACCTTGCTAGCCAAACAAACGAGCGCAAAGGGACCCTCTACGCCGCGAGAGGTCCAAGTACGCAAAACAGAACATGACACGCACGTGGGGCCCACACGACGTGTGGCCCCAAGTCAACCCCAACCAAGCGCACGAACGTCTCAGGTACAAACCAAATGTACCCCAAGCGCTCTCGTATACTCCCAGAGTATACCACGTCTCCAGCCCAAGGGCTATCGTGCGCACGACACCCAACGTCAACGCTAAGGCGTGACGTAACAACTCCACCTCAAAGGCCCAGGCACGACCAACCACATCACTTCAAGCATTTACATCACTCACACGGGAGTGCACGCGATCACTCGCCAAAGGTCCGCTACAAGAAAAGTAGGGCGAACCACCACTAGAGCGCCTTTCATGCTTTCACATTTAATAGGATCACGTAAGAGGCTCCGTACAGCCAAACAGATCACACCATTGCAATCCTTGCGCAAAAACACGGGAGTTAGACTACTCACTCGCCCGAAACGGTCAACAGGTGAAAAAGGTACTATTCACTGTGACCAAACCTGTGTGGGGCCCACCCCAAGATCCCGAAACTGAACCAACGGATCACGCCACTGTGATCCCCTCGGAAAAACACACGGGATTGAGTACTCAATCGCCCAAAACGGACACCCGGTGAAAAGTGCACTATTTACCGTAGCCGGGTCGGGTGGGACCCACACCACGTCCCTGAAAAAGGTCGGGTGGACTGCGCCATCGCAAAGCTCCCGGAAAAGCATGTCAAATTGACTGATTACTTGCGTGGAACGGGTACCCGGAGAAAAAGATGCGTTCCGACACACCACACACGAGCAGCACCACGTGGGACCCGCATCCCGGTCCCAAAACTCAACGAACGGATCACACCGTTGCGATCCTCTCGAAAAAGTACACAAGATGGACTATTCACTTGTCCAAAACGGTCGCCCGTTGATTAAGATAGAAAAATCTCCGTCGACGCCGAAACGACCCTCGTGGGCCCTGCACCATCGTGCAGAATTACAGCGGGCAGACTGCGCCAACGCGTTGCCCTCGGAAAAACACCCAACATCGACTGCTCGCACGCCCCGAACGGACGTCCGAGGAAAAAGTCGTGAAACGCTGCCCGCAGCTCAAAGGACGGGCCGTGGGGCCCGCGCCTCAAACCCAGTCCCAACACCCAAAACCGCCCTAGAAATCTCTGCCT
Source organism: Viscum album (assembly GCA_963277665.1). Classification (NCBI taxonomy): domain Eukaryota; kingdom Viridiplantae; phylum Streptophyta; class Magnoliopsida; order Santalales; family Viscaceae; genus Viscum; species Viscum album. The sequence goes on from OY728136.1 coordinate 55,418,032, forward strand.
CAGTGCCAGGGTCGCAACGCCGCTGACGGTGCTCAAAACGGACGTGGGACGCGTCCGCGCCGTCCAAAACAAGATTCCCGGAAAAACGCTCGTCCACTAAAGGACACGTCGCGCCTCCGCGGCCCCTCGTTTCAGGAATTAAAAATTCCCAAAACTATCTCAACATGTTTGCCTCGAAGCCAGGAAGGCTCTGCCGCAGACGGCTTGCAAATCGGACACCCGTAATGAAAATTACGGGCGTCCGAAGAGGGGGAAACAGATTTCCTCGGACTGGACCGGCCTGGGCCGGCCGGTCCGCTCGGCCTAGGCCGGCTCACGCCGGCCGACTCGATTTGGAGCGCCGGCCCGCGGCTCTGCCGCGCAGGCCGGTCGTCTTCTGCGCAACGACCCGCAAAGCGCGGGTCGTGTCTCCGCTGCGGGGTCGCGCGGCGACCCCGGTCCTCCCCTGCCCCCGGGGAGCTCGGCCTCGCCCTCGCCGTCACCTGGCTTCTCAGGCCGCCCTTCCCAGTGCCGACCTCCGCTGAAGCCGGCCTCGCCGCCGCCACCTGGAAAAGAAACCGCCGCCGCCGCCGCCACCGCCAAGCGCCGCCGCCACCGCCATGCGCCGCTGTGCCTCGGACCGCCGGAACACCCAGAAAACCCGAATTTCCCGCAACATTCGGCGAACCTTTGCGATCGACTCCGAAGTCGGATTTTAAATCCGAAAGATGCGATGGAAATCTCGTGAATTATACTATGAGACTACGGGCTTGGATCGAAGATTGGGCAGCAATTAGACACTAAAATTAGGATTCAAAGAGGGGTTTGGGATTTAAAATGCAAACGAACACCGCCTACCTCGCTGGGCTTCGCCCGGAGCTTCGCGTCGATCCGCCGGCACCACCGCACCTTGCCGGAGTCGCCTCGCCGGAGCTCGCCTCGCCGAAGCTGCCTCGCCGGAGGTGAAGGAGGGGGAGGAGGGTTTGAGGAAGAAGAAGGAGTGGGGGTGTGTTAAGCGTTTAAATAGAAAACGCTTAACTACCCACCCGTCGGCCCGAACCCGAACTCCCGACGGGGTCGAGGTTAAGCCTTCCCTAGGGTAAACAACACCTCCCAAGCACAACGGCGGTCTCATAATTTTAATCCGAGACCCCGTTCAAAAGATATTAAACTTAGCGCCTGAGGCTGCTAAATTACGAAAACGCCCCTGGAGCCATTTTTCACAAACAGCCCGCGCCCGCGAAACTTATACCCCTCCTAGGGTAAACGGCACGCTCCGAACTCAACGGTGCCCTCGGTTTTCCAATCCGAGCCACCGTTTAAGAGATACTAGCGTTTCGCCAATAAAAAAATTAATTAATTAATTAATTAATCCGTTTAACGTTCCAGAAGCGGGCGAGGGGTCCAAACATCCCGCGCCGACAAGTTTTATGTCGTTCCTAGGGTAAACACCCCATTCCGGACCCATCCGTACACTCGGATCCCTGATCTGGAACTCCGTTTAGGAGTTATCTCATTTATTTAGCGTTTCCAGTGTGAACGCACTGAAAATTTAATTCCAGCCACTCCGGGGCTCGGAATCGCACGCCGTCTGAAGGCACTGCTCTGAAATATTATCAAGAATATTCCAAAGTCTTTCTCAGCAAAAACCGAGTTCTTACAAGAAAAATCATGTAGAGGATGTACTTGATGTTCAACGCATCATGTTCTCATCCATGTCCAACCAATTGTAGAAAATGCATGAGGATGAGGATTCCTACAAGATTCTTTGACATCTCTAAGAATTATATTAGGAGAGGGCCAGACAAGAAAGGTATGAGATCTCTAGTGCCCTTTATAGGTGCAAGCTAACAAAAGGGTGTTGGGTCGGAGAAAAACGGGGAAAAGATGGCAAGAGGGGGGGTGAATTGCCTTTTAAAAAAATGATTAAACAAATTAAAAATCAAAGTAAAGTGCAACGGAAATAAAGAGGCAAGACACACAAAATTGATAACGGAGTTCGGCCAAAACCCGGCCTACGTCTCCGCTCCCAACTCAACCGTTGAGAGATTCCTACCGCTTGCTTTTCAATGGTTTTAGCAAGAAACCCACTAGGCTTTGAGGTAGCACTAGGACCTATTACAGCTTGCTTTTGGTGGTTAAGCAAGAACCCACTTACTTTTAATGGTTTAGTAAGAACCCACTATCCTTTTTAACGGGTGAAAGCTAGCTCACCGGTGACACAAGCCTTTTAAAAGGAAAGGCTTGAAGAAAACTGTTCACACCTTAATGGTGATGTGAAACCCAAAAGAAAGGGGGATGAGAAAAGGTGTTGGGGTTTGTAGGCACAAACCCAATTTTAAGCTCAAAAAGATAAAGAATGAAAAACTGTAATGGAGGAAGTCTTGGGCGCCTTTGATTGATTGGAGATGTTGAAGGCCGCTTCCAAGCTTCTTTGAAGGAGCTCCTTGGATGTGGAAGTTGTTGGAGCAAGGTGGGTTCCTTGAAGGAAGTCCACCGGAGGTACGCCAAATGATCAACAAGGTGTCCGTGGGCTTCCGTATAGTTCCGGTTGGTGTCCGGGGCTTCCTTGGCCTTTATTTATAGGCATGGAACCCTTGGGGAGGCTTCGGAGCCGTTGGAGAGGTCTTCGGAGCCGTTGGAGGCCAAAAGAAGGTTGACTGGTCAAAGCCAACGGCTAGTTTGACTGGGCTACCAGCTGGCCGGTACAGCTGCACCGGCTGGCCGGTGCCTTGGAATGTGGAGGGTGCTTCTCCCCAGGAGCCACCGGCTGGCCGGTGAGAAGGCCACCGGCTGGCCGGTGGTGAGACAGTAGGTCTCACTGTTGAACCAGGATGCCACCGGCTAGCCGGTGACAGAGCCACTGGCTGACCGGTGGAACCTGGCAGTGGGCAATGCCTCTGCCAGGTCCACCGGCTGGCCGGTGCTATCACACCGGTTGGCCGGTGGACTGAGTTTCAGTCCACTTGATGTTCTTTCTTGGGCCAATCCTTTGGCAATCAATTTCCTATCAACAAAAACACTTAAAACACAATTAGATAAATAAGAAAGTGATTGTGATCATGAAAATTAAACCACGAGGGGATACGAGAGGTACAACAAAGGGCTCCAAACCGGTCCTCATGTACTCAAGATGACCGGGTACATTGATAGGATTGAGACCTTGGGTTCAAATTGAACCAAGAGATAGCAACAAATCTCATTATTACCTCTTTACCACCAATATTTTAAACTTTTATTGTCAATTATAACATGAATGATATGAAAAATTCTCTCCCATACTATTGTCTTTAGTTCTCCAAGCTGATAAGGATATGAAAAATACCAATTCATCTATCCTTATGGTGAAAATGAGAAAGAAATACAAGGAAAAGGGGTCTAAGGCCAAGTAAAGGCCAAAAAAATCCAATGAACCATCCTTTAAAGAATCCAAAGATTTAGAATCGGAGTAATGAGTAGGATGTTGTCTGCTTTGGATGTGGCAAGAAAGGCCAATAGAAGAAAAATTATAGAGCTGGGAAGAAGAAGCAAGCTTACGCTTCTACTTCTGGTATTTTTGTCATTGAATGCAATCTTTACTTATCTACAAGTTGGGTATTGGATATGGCATGTGAATCACACATATGTATTCATATACAGGAACCAAGTAGATTCAAGAATATTTCAAGAGGCGAAGTGGATCTTTGAGCTGTAAATGGTGAAAGTATGGAAGCCTTGGTAGTAGGAGACTATCTCTTTGTACTCTTTCCTTCATTCAATAAAAAATTACACGATGATGATGTGTAAAGTTTGGAAACTATGGTATTTTATTTCAAGTTTCGAAATAAATTTTATCTATTAAATAAGGATAACATGTGTTATGGTATGACACATCTTAAAAATGGTTTATATATACTAGAAATCAAAAACTCCGTAATGACAATCAATGACAAAAACAGTGAGCAAGACTCATATTTCACTCGCCTATGGTACTTCAGGCAAGGTCATTTAAACAAGAAGCGATTACAAAGATTACATCAGGAAGGGTATTTAGACTCAGTATAGTTAAAAACCTTGGATGTATTCCAAGATTGTTTACAATGGAGAATGACCGAAGCACCTTTCTATGGGAAGGGAGAAAGAGCCAATGCATTACTGGAATTAATACATACTAATTTATGTGGTCCATTTCTAGTAGAGAAAAGGGGTGGTTATTCATACTTAATTACTTTTACCGATGAATATAGTAGGTATGGATATATCTACTTGATGCAGTATAAGTATGATTCATTTTGTATTTTTAAGTAATACCAAAATGAAGTAGAAAACCAGCTTGGTAAGACGATTAAGGCACTCCGCTCAGACCGAGGTGGAGAGTATCTTAATCAAGCTTTCATTGATCATTTTAAGGAGTGTGATATTCTATCCCAACTCACACCTCCTTATACACCACAGTGGAATGATGTTAGTGAAAGGAGGAATATGACCTTGATAGACATGGTCAGATCGATGATGAGTTAGACAACTCTTCCATTATCCTTTTAGGGATACACTTTACAGACAATGGCATATAACCTTAACCGAGTACCAACTAAAGCTGTAGATGTGATTCCATATGAGTTATGGTGTGGAAAGAAACCCAATCTGTCACACTTATGTGTATGGGGATGAGAGGCTTTTATCAAGACTTTACCAAGTAAAAACTTAGCATCTAGAAGCATGAAGTGTATCTTTATAGGTTACCCTAAGGAAACCAACAGATATTACCTATACAGACCTTTATACAGAAAAGTTTTTGTGGAAATACATGTCATATTTATAGAAAGGGAACACATTTCCAATGGAAATAGTGGGAGAAATATTGACTTTTATGAAGTTAATGCTCCAAATGCACAAGAGTTGGTACGAGAACAATCTCCACAAGAGAAAATGGAAAAAGAAGTAGTTCCTGAGACACAAATACTATGTAGGTCTAATAAAGACGTTAGAGAACCAGAGCGTTATGATTTTCTTATCACTGAGTTAGGTGACACATTATTCCATGAGGATGATGAACCTATAACCTACAAGGAAGTAGTATAAGGCAAAGCATCTGCTAAATAGAAATATGCCATGCATTCTAAGATGGAGTCCATGTACCCAAATCAATTTTGGATTTAGGTAGACCCTCCAGCTGATGTAAAACCCATTGGGTGAAAATAGGTTTTCAAGAAAAATTTGGACATGGATGGTAAGGTTAATACCTATAAAGCAAGACTGGTTGGAAAGGATTTTAGGCAACATCAATGCATCGAATATGATGAAACCTTCTCACCAGTAGAAATGGTAAAATCCATCAGAATATTGCTTGCAATAGTAGGGATTCATGATTATGAGATTTTTAAAATGAATGTCAAAATGGATTTATTAAATGGGAGGTTGGTTGAAGATGTCTATATGACTCAACTCGAAGGGTTTGTCAGGTCAAATAATGACAATAATATGTGAAATCTACAAAGATCAATTTATGGGTTGAAGTAGGCATCACGATCATGGAATATTCGTTTTGATGAGGCTATAAGAGAATTGGTTTTGTCAAAAATGAAAGTGATCCTTGTGTCTATAAGAATGTTGATGGGAATTCCATCATTTTCCTAGTATTATATGTTGATGACATATTAATTATGGGAAACAAAGTGCAAGTCTTACAATCAGTTAAGACTTGGTTAAATGAATTATTATACATGAAATACTTAGGTGAAGAATCCTATATTCTATAGATAAATATCTATCAAGATATATCTCAAAGGCTGCTTGGGCTACGTCAAAGTACATACATTGACAAGGTACTAAAAAGGTATAATATAGAACAATCCAAGAGTGGGTTGGTGCCTATGTATCATGGTATTAATCTATCTAAGAAAACGTGTCTGCAAACATAGGAGGAGATTAAAATAATGGGTATAATCCCTTATGCCTCGATAGTGGGTTTTATCATGTATTCCATTCTATGTACTAGGCTTGATGTTGCCTTTTCTTTAATCATGATGGGTAGATATCATGATAATCCAAGAGAGAGGTACTGTTCAGCTGTTAAAACTATCCTAAAGTACTTGAGGCATACAAAGGATATATTCTTGGTATATGGAGGAGATGAGGAACTAGTAGAAAGGGGATACACTGATGCTAGTTTCCAAATAGATCACGATGATATTAAATCATAGTTAGGCTACATCTTTTGCCTGAATGGTGGTGCAGTGACCTGTAGAATCTTGAAGCAATCCATGGTCGTCAATTCTACAGCAGAATATGAGTATATAACAACTTCCAATGCAGCGAAGGAAGTAGTCTGGATATACAGATTTGTCTTAGACATTGGTGTTGTGCCTAGTAGTGCAGACCCTCTTCCAGTTTATTGTGATAATAATGCTACATTGGTTCTTGCCAAGGAGCCTAGGTCTCACCAGAGGACAAAGCATATACTTTGTAAGTTTCATCTCTTGATGGATTTTACACTGAGAGGTGAAGTCACAGTTAAAAGAGTATCCATAGAAGGCAATGTGGTAGAACCCCTGACTAAAGACATCTCTCAGTAGAAGCATGATTCCCATGTGAGGGCTAGTGGATTGAGTCTTGTTAGTAGTTGGCTCTATTATAAGTGGGAGTGTTGAAAGTGGGTTCCCTAGACCCAACTTGCATTGTACTTCGATTACTACTAAATTTATGCAATGTTTTATATATACATGTGTTCATCTTTCCATAATAGTGCAGATACTTCTACATTCACTTTGTTTATGGTAATTTCCTTAGATTACATGTTGTATCAAAGGGTTATAGTAGATCCCAAGCTATAATGAGAAGCTAGAGATACTATGAAAGTAATCTTAAAGTAAAGTTCTATGTTCCAGTTACATAATTATGACATGACACAGATGATATGAGACTATTAGGTGTTAGGGGCTCATAATCATTAAGGATTCGTCTCATAAAGTTTGCACTTGATGATCTCTAATAGTTGAGATCATGAGGACTGACCCACCAATAGTAACACCAAATGTTTCATGTGTCATTGGTTGTTCCTATCTATGGACATGTGTAATGGTCTCCTAACTTGATATCATTATCAATGTATTCCATTTAATTGCAAACTTTGATGCAAGGTGAAAACAATGATAATGAAGTCGCAGTGAGGTAGTTTGTGTTGGGTAATTCATTAGTGACATGACATTGATTGAATGATTAAGACATGATTTGTCACTTCTAAGTTAAGGAAGATATATCTCATGCATTGTTGATTAGGATGGTAACACCTTCATTAAATCCATGGCCATGGTAGTCAAAGGTAAGACCGTCTAGATAGATCAAAAAATAATAAAGCAAGGAAAAGATGATGACACAAGTGTGCATCCTGCTTTATTGAGATATCGATGACGAAGATATTATATTAAACAAACTATGTTCGTAGGAAGGTAGTCATTGCTTTGACTTTTACTTATCTCTATAAGGGCCACGATTGGTTTCTAGACCCCACTCTTGGTCTGTGAATATTATTCACTGCTATTGAGATAAGGTCCTAGAGGGTCACACACAATAGCGCTTTGAGAATCTTCCCTATTCTGTTGAATAGGATTATGGAACCTGGTGGGACCCACCATAGGGTTTGGGTTTTATCCAAGTTATGTGGATAACCAATAAATAAATAAATTATTTAATTATTCAAGTTTGGAATAATTCATTGAATTTATTTATGACATGTATTTACAAATGATTAAGTAAATACAAGGATAAATATTATTCGAACAAATATTAATTAAATATCCTGGGTTCATTTAATATTATCAGTAGACGTGAGCCAAGTAAATGGATCAATATTATAACATAATATATTAATATATATTACATTTTAGTGATAAATTATAAATATTATTTATGGCATAATTTTATTTGTCATAAATAATAATTTATAATATTTATATAGTGGGTGTTTATTTCACGGAGGCCGGGAACCCAAACTGGGTATTATAGATATTCACTATATAAGTGAAGATAGGTTCATCTCATGTAGACTATTCATTCTTTGGAATTGAGAGCCTCTCTCTCCTCTTTAATCCCAGAGGGAGACTCTCTCAAACAAGAAAGTTCTTCAAGTTTCGTATTCTCAGATCGAAGAAGTTGCCTTGCGGTGATCATCACTACATCGAAGTGGTCATCGGTGTACCATGCTAGATCCCAGATTCCGACGAATGACACATGAGAAGACTCAAGAGTAATGTGTGGACAATCTAGAGGACTTTAACATTGGAGTCTTCAAGAAACGTTCACCGACATCTTGTGACAGGCTTGCACACATAAAATCCGAATGAGGTAAATGTTCGTTATTATTTTGTTCTCTGTTTAAACCATGTGTGGTCCTCAGAACGTACCAGAATGAGATCACCAGAGTTGAAGATGTTACATCACTCCGGTGATCCAAAAATTTTAAATTCCCAGCCCATCGACTTCCATTGATCGTCCTGATACCTAAAAAATTAGTGGGGCATGCAACATGATACTGAAGTGCCATTATGAAAAGATATATCGGTGGTGGTTTTTGAGTATGGTCAGTAGCGAGAAGTGGGAAATTGGGTTGTGAAATGAGTTGATGCAATGATGCCATGTGTTATCTCTAAAGGGTGATGTTTTTTAAAATAATATTATCAGAGAGTCGACATAGGTGTATTAGGGTGTGAATTTTCACACAGATTTTTCTACATTGTATTTTCAATTCAAGACTTGAGCTTTATTTGAAATTTTGTACTCTCTGATTCATAGTGTATTTTATTAAAGTAGGTCTGTGTTTTTTTAATCCTCTACAAGTAGGGTTTTTCCACATTAAATTTATATGCCCCAATTTATTATTCTACTATTTAGTTTTATGCTTCCTTTATATTGATGATTCTCACAAGTCTTTTATCGCAATTGAATAATTATCACGGGACTGATTTGATTCCGACCCAATAGGGGGTCCACACGGTGTGTGACCTTGCCTCATCACCTGGTCATGTCTTCTCTGAACACATCTCACTATCCATATAGTATTACATGACGTGTAAGTGTACTACATGGCGTGCCACAACCACCCGGGTCCCTGCCTGTGTTTCTGGTCATGCCCGTGTCCGTGACCATGTACCCTAGCCATGTACTATCCCATGTACTCCCAGAGTACATAATGGGCCTTCCATCTCTGGGTCACATGATGTGTGGGGGTCCCACATGGTGTGTGATACTTATCTCCCCCCAAAAACCCTAGTCGCCACAAAAAACTGAAGAAGATGCCGTGTGTTCTACTGAACTACATGACGTGTTGTCGTGATTTTCATAGAACCCATGAAATCATCACATGGTTCCAGATATAGATCCTATACCACCAAATCCTCTATTCGACCACCTGAAAATAGTGGAACCTCCCTCCAGTTGTTGATTCCTACCCTCTGATGGCCAAAAATCGGATCTGTAGCCCTTCTGTATGAAGCCATCATCACCACGAGGGCCTCATATCATTGATATCTTGGATCCGGATCTCGAATCCACATATCCATCACCCATACTCGCAAACCATCCTAATCCATCCTCAAATCATCATCCAAATTTTCACACGTGAATCTAATGCGAATATGAGGGTTTGATCATGCTCGATCCCACCCAACAATGTCGAACTGTTTCCCCATAGGACAATGACAAAAAACGTGAAAAATGATTGGGGGAAAATCACAAGAATAAAGGTTCAACAATTTTTGGCCAAGAATTCATGGCCAACAAAATTGATTGAGGAAGTATGGGGTAAAAAACATGACACAATGAGGATAAATTGAATAAAAAATCTAAATCTGATACACAGGTTCATGAAAATGCCCAATTTAAATGAAGATAAAATAATAGAGGTTTGATCATGCTCAATCATTTAATAATAAGGACGAAAACCAAAAATGACGAGTCCTACCTCGATTTAGATCGATAGTTGGTGAAGAATGTTGCTGCCAAAAAAGGGGAATATCCGTTGCATTCGCCGTGCCTTGATTCACCTGGATCCAGAAGCTCATCATTGTTCAATATCAATTATCCAATGATGGGTGGTGGAATTATCCACTCAATGGTCCTAGGGTTATATTTCTAACCCTGAAGATTCTCCATAATAAACTATTTATAAAGGAAATTAGGTTTAAATGAATTAATTAATTCACTTAACATACCTGTGAATGGTTTCCTTATCTGAATGTCCTATGCCGACCAATTTTAGGTCTTGCATAGGGTAAAACCCATGTTCCAGATTCAACTACGATCTCATATTTTTGATTCAAGACTCTTGAGATATTCCATTATTTCTTAAAAACTATGCGTGTGTCATATAAAATATATTTAATATTTTTATAAAATTAATTTTAGGCACACCGAGCCTCAGGAACGCACGTCTTCTCAGCACCTGACTCCAAAAATATTCCTTGATATATTTCAAAGTCTTAAAAGGAAAAAACATGGTCTTTAAATTATTCCATCATTTAATATTTTAGTCCTCAAAAAGTAAAAACTACACAAAGAGTTGGGGATACTGAGTTCGCATTTGGCTCTCCCGCTCCCAGGAGCTCTCCCACATACTCCCATGCTAACACAACACACGAACTAAGGGAATGGTTCATCAATGTAGTATTCTCTCCTACTGATCCTCGATCATCACTGGGTTCTCTATGAAAGTGGTTCCATCCATGATATCTAGCTCACTCCATTCAATAACATGTGTGAGATCGTGCACATATCTCTTTATTTGCGACACATGGAAGATGTCATGCACCCGCTCCAATTTTGGGGGTAGGGCAAGGTGGTAGACAGCCTTGATAACCCTCTTTTAAATATCAAATGACCTGATGAACCTCAGGGATAACTTTCCTCCCTGGATGAATCTCTAAAATACCCATCATGGGGAGACTCTTAGGAAAACATGGTCTCCCTGCTCGAAATTCAAGGGACTACAATGTCGATCTGCAGAAGATTTCTTCCTGCTCTAACATGTCCTCATCCACTCACAGATCATCTTGACCTTCTCCACCATCGCCAGCACCATCTCCAACCCAACAAGATATGTCTCACTGATCTTAGTCCAGCATCAGGGTGATCTTCAGGGTCTCCCATTCAGGGCCTCGAAAGGTGCCATGCTGATAGTAGAGTGGTAGATATTATTATAAGAAAACTCCACCAAGGGTAAGTGATCCTACCAGCTCTGGTCAAAGTATAACACGCAATCCCTCAATATATCCTCAAGTAACTGGATAGTAAGATCGATCTATCCATCTATCTGGGGGTGAAAAATAAACTCATACTCATCTAGGTCCTGAATACCGCTTGAAGGTATCTCCAAAACCGTGACGTGAATCACACATCATGGTTAGAGACAATCGTCAAGGGAATCTTATTGAGTTAGATTATCCCCCACATGTACAATTGCCCCAAACTCTCCACCAAACTCTTCTCCCTAATATCAAGGAAGTGTGCCGAATTTGTAAGTCTTTAAACTATCACTCAGTTGGATTTATGGCCTCTCGCTGTCTGTGAAATCCCTATCACAAATTCCATGGATATTTTGTCCCATTTTCACTGCAAGATCACAATAGGCTACAACAAAATTGCCAGAGCTGGTTCTCATCCTTTACCTACTGACACGTGACACTGAGAGATGAACTCAGCCATGCTCTGCCTCATTCCATCCCACCAAAACTGCCACTGGAGGTCTCTGTACATCTTCCCTACACTGGGATGTACAAACAAAGAAGATGTGTGAAACTCAATCATCACCTCATTCTGCATCGTGATTGGGACCACCATTCATCCCTGGAAATGAATGATGTGGTTCTCTCCTTCAGAAAATCCATATGGTGAATCTCCTAAAAATACATGGTCATGTAATACCTCACTATCGATATCTCCCAACTGAGAATCTCTCACACACTATAGAAGTGGAGGAGTCAACACCATCGAATGAATAAAGGCCACACACTCCTCCTCAACCAGGGTCAGCTGCAAGGAAGACAACTGCTCTGATTCCTCCTACACCAAATGAGCCTGAGACTTCCTGCTAAAAGAATCTTCCACCATGTTTCCCTGACCAGAAGTATAGAATATCTCAAAGTTATAATCCTGCAGGAAATCCAACCAGAACCTCTGTCTTAGGTTCATGTCTCTCTGCTTGAAGACACACCTCAGACTCTGATGGTATGAGTAAATAACAAAGCGCTCTCACATAATATAGTGCCTCCACATCCTCAGAGTAAAGACTAATGCTTCCAAATCCAGAACATGAGTCACGAAGTTATACTCATGGGGTGTCAAAGACCTTGACCCATATGTGATCACTGCCTGCCTCTGCATCAACTCGCAGTTGAGCCCAACTCCAGAGGCATCGCAATATACTACGTACTCCACACCCTCTTCCAGTAGTCACAAAACAAGATCACTCATTAGCCTCAGCCTCAACTCATTGAAGGATCTATGACACTTCACAGTCCAGGTAAATGACTTCCCTTTCCATATCAGGGTGCTCAAAGGGGTTGCAATCCTTGATAAGTATGCCACAAACCTCTTGTAATACCCTGGAAAGACATAAAAACTCAACACATCTGACACACTTTTGGGTGGATCCTAAGTGATCACTGCATCGATCTTACTGAGTCCACAAATAATCCATGATTAGAAATGACATTCCCTAGTAAGTGAACCCTGTGTATCTAGAAATTTAACTTTGAGAGTTTACTATAAAGATAGTGCTCCCGAAGCAAGTATAGGACCATCCTGAGGTGCTCTGCATACTCCTCCTCTAATGTAGAGTATATGAGTATGCCATCAATGAAGAAAACAATAAATTGATCCAAGTATGGCTGGAAGAACCAGTTCATAAAAACCATAAAAACAGTGGGGGAATTCATCACACTAAAAGGCATCACCAGAAAATCATAGTGTCCGTAGCAACATCAGAATGCCGAATTCAGAATATCAGCATCGCGAACTCTCAACTAGTGGTATCTGATCCTAAGATAAATCTTCGAGAACCATCTCACACATCAAAAATGATCAAATAGGTATTCAATCCTTGAAAAGGGGTAATTGTTATTTATCTTGGAATGGTTCAGGAGATGATAATCTACACACAACCACAATCTCCCATACACCTTTTTCACAAACAAAAACTAAGATGCGCAAGGGGACACATCAGGTCTGATAAAAACCTTCTCTTGAAGGTCCTCTAACTACAACCGTAGCTCCCAGAGCTTGGTAGGGGCCATCTTATATACCGAAGAAGATATCAGAGTGGTCCTAGGGTGTAAGTAGATAAAAATATCCATCTCCCTCCTCAGTGTTAGTCCCCAAATTTTTTCGAGAAAGAATTCCATAAAATCCTCCACAAATGAAGGAATCCAAATGTCTGACGAGCCTATTGCGCCAAGAGATACACTCACCAAATAATGAGGGATGGGTTGGATCCTTCTTCTCACAAAACTCACTTATCCTACCATAAGATATATCTCACCCATAAAGGAGAATCTCATCCCATTAGTGTGAATATATTTGAATCATCTATAGTGACAATCAATCTGGGTTTGGATCATGTCCAAACAATCCATACCCAAGATGATGTTTTAAGGTCTCATCGTGAAGACCAAAAGGTCCCATAATAAACTATTTATACTAATCGATAACTTGAACTTCCAGTTGATAAAAGATATCAAAGAAGTGTTCCCCATTGGAACCTCAAGGAAAAGCTGTTGGGCTAAAGTCTCAACTAGGATCTTCATCTCCCACACTGGGAGTAAAAAGATGAAGGAATGACTTGAACTTGTGTCTACTAGTACTTAAGAAAGAGTAGAATAAAATAATTTTGTACCTCTAATTATCTCATGATCTATCGGGTCATATGCCTCTATAGCTTGCAGATTTCCATGACCCTAATCGCCAGATCCCTTAGCCTGACGTGGGCAGTCTGGTGGTGGTGGTGGAAGAAGCTCATAATGTTCTCCACCATTCACAACTCCTTTTCTTGGAGCCCCGCCCACTCCTCTCCTAGCTCTACCTCTATGGGGGTCACCCTTCCCTCGATTGGGAGATCTATGATCATGACACTGCCTCTATCGCGGTGGTCCATCCGTTATCTGTATTTCCTACTCAGCACATCGGGTCGGTCAGTAATCATGTGCCATGTGACCTCACCCATCACATGAATAACACCACCCCTCTCTGGGATTCCCTAGTCTTTTGCGCGATCCCTGTGCCACACGACCATGTGTTTGAGTCTGGTCATGGGGTGGTGTCTTACACCGAGACCCTACTGAATGGCGCCTACTAACTACTACAGAAGACTCAGCCCCATAACACCCACTACCATCTCTAGCTACATGAAATCCCACTAACATGAAGCTCTCCGTCACCAATGCCCACTCCAAAACTCCAACATAAGTGGGAATGCACAGGGGTACCATACTGGCATAAATGTCTATGTGAAGACCTTGCTCAAACTTTCGTGCCCAGAAGTATCCATCTCGAATCATGTTGAGGGAGTACTGTGTGAGGCTAGTGAACCTCATAGAAAACTCAACAACTTTCATCCCTCCCTGCTGCAGATCTGAAAGATCCTAAATCCGAACCGAGCACAAGAACAAGGGGTAATACTCATCATGAAAAAATTTCAGAAAGTTGGTCCATGAGAATATAGACTCATCATACATATGTGTGACTAGAATCCACCAATTCCTAGCTTCTCCATGGAAAAGATTGGCTTCTAGAACAACCACCTGACCAATCGGTGTCCAGATAAGTCTGAAAACTTGGATTACTGACTCTATCAAATCCTCCACCGCCTGGGGGTCTGGATCACCGCAAAACCTCAGCAGCATCTGGCGTTGGAACTCATAGAGTGCACTAAGCCTACACGCATCCTCAACCTACTCTGCTGGTACTATTTGCTGCTTGACAGGTAGGGTGTTGTTACCGATCTTCCTAGAGGAAAGATATCATGTGATGACCCTTGAACTAAGGCCTCATCACTCATCATATTGCCGTCACGATCCTAAATTGGTAACCTGTCTGGTTGTATTTGCAGATGTATCATAAAAATTTAATCAAGACATACCACGAACAGATGAGTGTATATATATATAAATATATATACAGGTAACTGACTCAAGAAGGACATTCAAAGACTCAATCCTATATGATGCATGCATCAATGTTCCCTCAAACCAATGTCTTAGTATGTCAAGTTGACAAGCAGGTAGTTAGAGTCCTGATGTATAGATATGTTGGTCGTCGCCCCAACACTGGGTTCCTTATCCTGAAAGCTGCCCTCGAGATACTTTGACACTGTTTCCCTAAGTACCAACCAAATCCTCACAAGGGGAAAACTCCAAACACTATCTCAAGAAACTAACTAGATCTGATACCAATCTGTCATGACCCGAACCACCGGGGCCTGTTGTAATAGTGGGTTCCTTAGAACCAACTTCAACAACACTTTTTATTACCATATCATATGTACTGTTAGATACACATGATGTACACTTACCATTATAGTGTAGATATTTCTGCGTCAACTATTTAATGGTAATGTCCATAGATTAATTATCATATCAAAAGGTTATAGCAGATCCCAGGATATAATGAGAACCTCGAGATACTATGCCATTAATCTTAAACAAAGGTATATGATCTAGATACATCATAATAACTGAAAAAATTGATGTTTGATTATCAGGTGTTGGGAGATCATAAGTATTGAGACCTTTTTCTCATGAAGTTCACACTTGGTGTTCTCTAGTAGTGATATCATGAGGAAAAACCTTCCAATATAAACACCACATGTTTCAGGTGTCATTAGATGTTCCTATCTATGGACATGTGTATTAGTATCATAACTTGAGATCATTACCAGTGTGTGCCATTTGATCACGTACTTTGACGTAAGAAAAAAACCATGATAATGAAATCATGTCAAGGTAGCTTGTGTTGGGTGCGTCATTGATGGTATTACATTGGTTGAATTATCAAGAAAGGATTTGTTACTTCTGAGTTGAGGAAGTAATATATCTTGGGCCTGGTTTATGAGGATGGTAGTACCTTCATAAATTTGCATCCATGGTAGTTTAAAGGTAAATCCGTTTAGATAGATAAAAAAATAATAAAGCAAGAAAGGATGATGACATAAGTGTGCGTCCTGATTTAAGAGATATCTGAAGACAAAGTGATTATATTACACAGTACATGTTCGTAGGTTGGTTGTCATTGCTATGAATATTACTTATCTCTTCAGGGACCTTGATGGGTTGCTAGAATCTGCTCTTGGTCTATGAATACTATTCACTACTACCAAGATAAGGGCCTAGAGGGTTACATACAATAGCGTATTCAACAATCCACCCTATTCTATTGAATAGATAAATTGGACATGGTGGGACTCACCATGGGGTTTGAGTGTTGTCTAGGTCATCGATCACCAAAGAATAAATAAATTCATCATTATTCAAGTAAATAATAATTGGGTTGAACTTATTTTTTAAAATTATTTACATGTTTAGTAAATATGAGGAAAAATATTAATCAAATGAATATTATTTTAATATTCCATATTCGTTTAATATTAAGCATGAATTACGAGTTGAGTTAATGACTCCGTTTTATCACGTAATATATTTAATATATATTACATGTATATGATTAAAATATAAATAATATTTATGATGCAGTTTAGTTCGTCATAATTATTTATTAATAAACATTAAATTTATGGGGGTCTGGGAACCCTTTCAGGTATTTTGAGCATCCACTATTTAAAGGAGGAGAGAGGCTCTTACTAGCAGCTATTCATGATGAGTTTATCAAAGGCTCTCTCTCTTCTCTAGCATTCTATAGAGAGATTCTATTGATCCAAGTGATTATATCAAGTTGATCTCCATGCATCGGAGGTAAGTCGATGCAGTGATCGTCCGGACATCGAAGACATCATTGGATCACCGCGCTAGCACTCAGAATACGACGATCAACTCTCCTGCAGATTCTAGGAACATGTGTGGATGATCTAGAGGTATTCTAATTTGGATCCTTCGAGCAGTGATCACCGACGACAAGCAGATGTCGAGCATGGATTCAGATCCAAAAAATGCATGTTTTCAATTTTATATTTGGGCTATGTTTAATTTATGTAAGATTCTAAGACCGCATCGAGGCTCAGATCGTTAGACATGACAGGTTTTGTCATTCCATCAATGATTTTTTTTAAAATCCTCAGCCCATAGGCTTTTTCTGCATGCCTTGGTACCTTCAATCAGTATCATAATGATCACATATATTATCCAAGCCAAGAAAAATTTTGTTGCATTAAAATTAAGTAGAGAGTTTAATTTCGGTCCGAATGGTGTCATATGGCCAAGTTTCAGGCATCCGAAAAAAATTTTATGGATTAAAATTGATATTTTTTCAGGTATTAAAATTATGTACAACATATGAGTTTATATATGTTGTTTTTACTTAGATCCTGTAGTCGGAATAGGGATCTCCGACAAGTGTTAATTACACCGGAAATGTGGTTTTTATTATAATGACAATCATTATTATTTTATTACAATGATCATTATTATTTTAATTAAAGGATATTTTAATAGCCTTGGTAAAATCACAAGAAAAAAAAACATTCCATTCACAAGTGGCTCGAGTTAGTGTAAGCCCACAAAATAAAAATTTAAAAACTTAAAGCAGGTGATTGATTCTTTTAAAAAAGTGTTGTGTTTTTTTGTCTTCTAATAAGAAAAATCATAAAAAATAGGAGAAATTGAGTGGTAGGGATTAGCCACCCCCACCTCCCTATCTCCCTTTCTTCCTTGAGAATCCAAGAGACCACCAGTCGCAACCTACTTCTTCCCTAGCTGAATCCCATGACATCCTTCTCCCATCATGCCTGATCGACACCGCATGTCACCCCGAGCCGAAGGCTGCCGATTCACCTCCTCTACTGCGAAAACCCTTGTCTCCCACGATGAACGTTGATGACCCTGATTTCCCACCGTGACACCTCAATAGTAGTCAGACCACCACACCTCAGTGTGGCCGCCACCGTGGCCACACCCAGGAGCCGTAGGCTCCCCGGACCGCTGCTACCTCGATGCTTCGCAAGTCTGCTACAGATGAGGTAAAATCAATGTGGACCCATCCAATATGAGGTAGTATGACATGATGAGGACAGAGTAAGATGTGGCCAATGCCAAGTCAAGGTAAAATCCAGACGAGCAGTGGACACACTGGATAAGAGGATGAGGTGCATTGTGAGTCAAGCTACGACTCAAGTATGATACCCCTATTTTGTGGTTAATTCATTGAGTTTAAATTGATCAAACGGTTTTAGATGATCAAGATCAATTGGGTAGTTAATTTCCTTTATGAATTTATTTATTATTTTATGTATTTTATGATAGAGGGAAAATACATAAAATAATAAACAATAATTTTCATAAATTAGTGGTGATTTTTTTCTATTAATGTTCAGTTGTGTGCGTGACAACATAAAATGAACAAGATTAATAGAAATGAATTACACTGTCGAGAAAAACACAAAAATCCTCAAAGAAATATTCAGTCATTAAATGACTTATGTCATTAAAATTTGAACAAAATTGGGTGTTTGGGTGCTCATCAGCCAAAGTTGTGAGTGATTCTTACTACTGAGTAGTTCTTATGAGAGTGGTGGTTGACTTAACTGAAGTTGGAAGCAAAGAAGTATCCAAAACTAACTTTCTATAACTTTAGAGTCAAGCGTCAAGAAAATCAAATTTATGATTTTAGAAGCTGAGACTTCACTCAACTGATCAAGGAACCATGATTTAATGTGGTTGACCAGTCAAAATCCTACCTTGAACTCTTTGAAAAGTGACATAGAAAAAACTTTTAGATTATGAGGGGATGTTCAATGATACTTTCCACTAGAATACTCAAGTGAGAGAGTATTCTAATTCTAGTACAGATGGTTCCTAGAATTCAATAAAATAATGAGAGACATTTAATGATTAAATTAATTAATCAATGGTGTCTAATTAAATAATCAAGATAAAAGTACAAAATGCTAGATTTTATTTTTGTATAAAATGGAAAGTAATACCACAAATACACTATGATAAATATTGGACAAAGTAAATGTCCAAACTAGCTTGAATTTCTAAGTGTAGTACAGGTTCTTGCGCACAATACTACAATATTATAAATTCAAGGTGTTGGTGTGACTAATACCTATTAAATTACCTAAGGAATCATGGGTGTAAAAATGATTATAGGAGACTCATGTATATATCATATGATGGTTATGTTATAATGCCATCATCAACATTTGATGTTATTTGTGGTTAAAATATCAAGACATGGATGATTACACATGTTTTCTCATATCCTAGAAGATTACGAGGAGAAAGTGAAGTGAGATATGAATGGATGATATTACATTGGTTACTTATAAATATGAAAGAAAAAACAAGATCTTTCAAGACATCCCATTATTATATCTTTTTCACTGATATAATCCAATTTCGTTTAAGGTTACAAAACAAACATCATGGAGTAAATGATTTATTACCATTTAGGTAAGGTTTTCCAAGTAAATAAGAACATTATAGAAAGTTTAATATTTAGGTCTTATAGAGAATAAGTTGAAAGACAAGGTGGAAAAGCCAATGGAAAGAGCAACACCAAAGGAAACTTCACAAAATCCTTCAAATAAAGAGGCTGATTATTAAACAGGTGGTTATTTTCTTTGCTTATTATCAAATTAATTTATAGAAGTTTAAATGTTATGAAATGAATTGAATAAGTAATCACCCACTTATTCTTTAGTGAATATGCATCAATTATAAGTATTGTTTCTAACATAATTCTTGGGTATTAAATACAATATGTTTATCACATATATGTATCGAAATAAAGTAACCATGTAAGTAATAGAAAAATTACAAGAAGTAAGGTGTATTCTCTAAGCAGTTGAGAAAGGGTGATTCTTAAGTCTACGGTGAGAAACACATAAATTCTAATTTCTATGTTTATGATTTAATTAGAAATATTATTGAGTATAACCAAAACATTTATCTCATGTATCCTTTGAAAACTAGGATACATTATTCTAGGTTCAATATTAAATGTTGTTTGTGGTGTTTCATACTCAACTAATATTTCAGTGATACATGAATCATAGGCAATACATGAATCATAGGCAATACATGATGAATATAAAATGAAAGACTTATATACCCAGTTATGGAAAGAGAATTATTTTTCAAGTAAAACTAAAAATAGATGTCAATGATATATCCAGTTTGGTATTTAGACTCATTAGAGATAGAAAACTTTGTTATTATTGACATATTTAGTTTGAAAAAATGAACCTTTAGAAATAAAGGTATGCCAAAAAACTTTCAAAATTAGTTCATCTAGTGAGTGTGAAATATTACAATGGTGATATAGTAGTAAATATAATTCATAATATTCCTTTAAGTATTTGAGGAATGATAAAGTGAAGTATGCATGGTCAGAAGATATGAGTTTCTTCAGGCTGACATGTCGAAGAATATCTAGACCAAACGTTCATTGATCAATATAATGTAGTGTGGAGTAATTTATAAACACACATTACCTTATCCACATCCAGGATTTGATGTTAATAAGGAGGATCAATGACTAGTATTACATGTTAACATCGATCAATTAAATTTAGCGTGGATCAATTCATAAACGCACATTTTATACATCAAAGTTATGATGTAAGTAGTATCAATATTGAAACTTGCAGAAAATTATATTATATTTCTTGACGTGCTTCACAAATAATAGTGACATATCATAACCATATGAAAACTATCATGAAAAATGGATATCATAACAGTTGTATTATGATGGAAATCCATTATCATAAGAATGTGTGTTAAGATGATTTTTTTGTTAAGATATAAACAAAATTTCATAAATAAAAACACCAAGTGAATCTAAAGTAATTATCCTAAAATTTTCTTAGGATATTACATAAATTCCTATGATAGAAAAGTTATAGTCCATCCATAGAATATATTTCTATAAAAGGGTCCACATCTCTATTTTAGATAACAGGAGATAGATCTACTTGGGTTTAATCAATACTAAAGATGCACAAGTAGTCGACACATGAACTAGTTCCACAAGTGCATGTGGAAAAAAATGTTCCAAAGACACATACTATGCAGGAAGGATGAAACCATAGTGATGGTTTTATATTAACTAAAGCTGGTGATAAATTATTAATTGTGAATAATAATTCTTACAAGTAGACAATATATGAAAATTAGATAAGATTGACAAGGTCAATTAAAATTCAATAATGGATTCCATGCATCAAAGTGAAAAGGGGCTTATTATTTTGAATACTGTGGTGGGTATTCAAATGAAACAATACATGGATGGTACAAGTGTGGTACCAATAAGGCTCCATTGGTTATACCAAGTCGTTATGCCTAAATCCGTTAAAATTTTACTTATCATAGCTAATTTATATGATCATATGATTGATAATTGAATGTAAAGACCCCAATCATGGAAGGTGTCTATACAATACAACCAGACATGGACGACGACATCATAGAATTCCAATATGGTTGCAAGTTACTGAAATCTAGTTCATGATTAAAGTAAGCAACTAAATTATAGAATATTAATTTGGAATGAATCTTTGTCATGTGTTTACTAGCGGTTAGTGGGAGTGCCATTGATTTCCAAGTGAAATATGTTTGGTAACATATGGAAAACACCTATTGATCTTATAGTTAGTTAAGACTAGAATGAAAGAAATTCTCTAGTGATCAAATTAAATTAGAAACCTAACTTACAGTGAATAAGATCTATTGAGAAATATCTAACGGTTTAATGTAGTCAATTGTACTATAGTGATATAGTATTGAAAAATACAAGCTTGAAAAATTCAAGAGAGAATTTTTACCAATGTCACATGTCATAAGTCCCTCCAAACAGACATGCATGGCCATGAGAGGAGATTAAATTAGAGAGTTTCATTCTATATGCTTCTACGATGAATCAATCACATATTCCATGATATGTACAAGATATGATATTGCCAACATGTACTTTATGGTTGGAAAATATTAGATATATCCATGAGAACTGTAAGGGAATTAGTTAGAACTATCCAATTATACTTGATAAATATAAAGGATATATACCTGGTATGTGGAGAGGATGGGATAATAGTTTTTGGTGGGACAAAAACTAGTCTTCCTTTGGATTAATTTGATCTAGTATTGTAGTTAGGATGAGGTTTTGAGCGATAAAATATTTTAAAATCTAGTGGAAACCATACCTACAAAAACTGAGTATGTTGCAGCTTTTGAAGCAGTTAAGAAGAAATTATTAAATGCGATGATTTGTTCTAGTTATTGGAATCGTACCTACCAAGTAAAGTTTTATCATAACAATAATTATGTTGCTGGTACTATCTAAGATTTCAACTTTTTAAAGTGGAAAAAAGGTATATACTTGAGGATACCATCTCTTGAGAAGTTTTACTCAATGAGGTGAGGTCACACATAACAGAATAGCCATGCGACAGAAATGTGGTAGACCCAGCAGCTAAATCCTTTACTCAGAATAAACACGATCTTAATCATGTGAGATCTAATAAGGACGGTTTGCAAGTTGGATCTAGTGCAAGTGAGAGTGTTATAATAGTGGGTGCCCTATACCTAAGTTGAACAGTACTTTTTATTACCCATATCATATGTATGGTTAGATACATATGATGCAAACTTACCATTATAGTGTAGATATTTCCATATCCACTATTTAATGGTAATGTCCATAGATTAATTGGAATGTCAAAAGGTTATAGTAGATCCCATGCTATAATAATAACCTAGATATACTATGGCATTAATAATAAACAAAGGTCCTATGGTTGAGATACATCATACTGATTAGACATAGTTGATGTTTGACTATCTGGTGTTGGGGGCCCATAAGAATTGAGATTTATTCTCATGAAGTTCGCACTTAATGATCTATAGTAGTGAGATCATGAGGACATACCCACAAATAGGAACACCACATGTTTCAGGTGTCATTGGATGTTCCTATATACAAACATGTGTATTAGTCTCCTAACTTGATATCAATACCAGTGTGTGTCATTTTATCATGTAATTTGATGCAAGGAAAAAACTATTATAATGAAATTGTGGTGAGTTAGCTTGTGTTGGGTGTGTAATTGATGACATAACATTGGTTGAATGATCAAGAAAGGATTTTTCACTTCTGAGTTGAGGAAGTAATATATCTCAGGCATGGTTGATCAAGATGGTATTACCTTCTTAAATATGTGGCCATGATAGTTGAAAGGTAAATCCATCTAGTTAGATCAATAAATAATAAAGTAAGAAAGGATTATGACACAAATGTGCAGCTTTATTTAAGGTATATCTAAATACAAAGATTATATTACACAATGTGTGTTCGTAGGTTGGTTGTCATTGCTATAACTATTCCTTATCTCTTTAGGGACACCATAAGGCCTTCAGGACACATGATGTAGATGTACCAGTTAGAATACAAGGGAAAAGGCTTCAGATGAGGATTAGGGCAGGAGCATTCACTAGAGCAGAGCTAATCGGAATTGGAATAACGAGAGGGTATGACTTTGCCATCAGTACCGGGCCTGTGCAAATTTTCATAGGACAACTAACCGATTAACCCTGCGAAGGTGGAGTACTGATATTATGACATATACTGGGGAGAAGCAGTTTCAAGTTGTCTTTTCTGGGTGATTCCCTCTTAGAACTATGGGCCATGTAATTGTCTCTAAGCCTTTGGGACTTGTAAAGGTTCCACATCACCCCTTGAAAGGTGGATTATCAAAATAATAAAAAATGAAGGCCTTTGGGCCATTCCGACTGAGTTGATCTCCACGCATCAAAGGTAAGTCAATGTAGTGATTGTCAGGACATCGAAGACATCATCGAATCACCGTGCTAGCACCTATAATATGATGATTGACGATCCTGCAGATTCTTAGAACATGTGCGGATGATCTAGAGGGATTCTATAACACCCCAAACATTTTATGGTATGCTTCGCTTAAATACATTCTATTCATTGCCTATATGTCATAAATCACTATGTTCCTTTGAAACAACACTTGGTTATTTATGAGATAGTCAAAACCTAGACATTAAAAATAAATTCTCTACTTCTATGTTTTGAATTTCAAAAAAAGGTCATCTAGAGTTGTGACCAGTAAGTTGTTTGGAGTTTGATAGAACCAACTTGATTTTTTGAAGCATAGTAACATACCCTTATGAATAGTAATATGACCCTTATAAATAGTAAATAATGATAATATTTTATTTTCTTAAGGTAATAAGATAATGATAAGTTAATTAAATTTTCAATGTAATACAAAACTAATTATATCTTTAAATTGTTATTTTTCGAATTAACTATGATTTTATTTAAAAATTAAATTAAAAATACTTAAAAAATTATTTTCAAAAAATGGAGTTCATTTTTGAATTCTTCATGTCGAAAAATGTTTATGGTTATTTTTTGGTATTTTTCTAAAATACATGAAATTTTCATGAATAGTAAAAATACAGTTTTGAGTTTTTGGTAGTTTAATGACATCATAATGAAATAATAATTAAAATAAAAGTCTGGTCGACTTTTTTATAGTAACATATGACATGAGGTGTCCCAAGTGACTAAAACCATGGGAAAATACCATGGGAAAACCCATGGTTTGACAAAAAAACCACTAATGAGGTGTCCCTTTGAAATTATTAAAAACTGCCTCTCTTTTTCTATAAATACCCACTCATACATTCGTTTTATTTCATTACAAATACCTCATACTCAAATATATGGTGGTTTTACCTCTCTAGGAGTCCTCCCAAGGTGTCCTTAATCCCCCAAGGTCCCATCCTTCAAGATCTATGAGTTATTCTACAAGGTAAGGGAATCCTTCATTCTCTTCTTTTAGTCGACACTTTTTTATGTTATCTATTTGATTTTACATTCCCATATATTGGGGTTTTATTTTATGTGTTCTTATTACTATAATTTTTATTTCAATATTATGATACACTCGTTTTCTCTCATCATTTAGTTTTATAAAATTTAAGTGACGCCGTTAGGCTGCCGAATTTTATTAAGGGATCTCTCACCTTTTCTTTTATTTTCAAGTTCATCTCTGTTCTTTTTATCTCCTCACCTCCTCTATCCAAATGACCATGATAAACTCTAGTATCATCTATATATTGTAATTATATCATGTGAATATAATAACCATCATCAATATTCTTAATCCCTCCATTTTATTTTTATAAATGAAACCAACATCCATGAGGTTCCAATTTATAACCTTTGTGAACGACGGAGTTTCGTTCTTTACTTTATCCTTCATTACTGGTCATGAAACCATTTTAATGGTTGAACCAGATAATAATATATTTATTTAATCTCATCAATTTTCTGGAATCCTTAGACACTCGTAATATAAAATAATAATACAAAACTAGTTCATTATGAACAAAACGGCCAAGTTAATCCGAATATTTGTAATAAACTTTTAACTAATGAATCATCATCATGGTATATAACCCAAAATCATTATAAGATAATTTATATCTCATTAATTTCATTAATAATATATATTAAAAATTATTTATGTTTAACCACATTTCAAATGAACTTCCATTCATGAAAACAAGTAAACGAATCATGAAAACCAAGGAAGAAAATGCTTCTAAAACAAGAAAATTGAACCTCTTAAACCCATAAAAAGGGCCATGAATGAACCTAATAAGGTTATAATAAATAAATTACATGTATAGGAGGTTCTAGAGTTATTAATTAATGGAGATAAATTTTATTATTCAGGTCATTAAAACAAACGAAGAACACACTCGAGCATAAGGTAAGGGGTTTCTCATCTCACTTTCATTTCTATGAGATTTTCATTGTTCGCCAATTATTTCTTGTATGTGGTATATGTGTACTGGAATTTGATATATAATAACATTATTATCTTTATATTCATGTTATTAAATTATTAATTTGAGGGTTATTAAGTTTTGGTTATATGATTCGACCGATTACATTGTGGTAAGAGACTTTGTATCAACTACTATTTTGTTGTGACTAACTTTGTATGGTGCACCTAATAATCCTTATGTGGTGCACCTACTGCCCATTTGAGATCAATTTTAATTTGATATTATATTTATATTAAATATCCATAATCTCATATCATGTATATGTTTGTTGTCTAAACTGTATAGCATTTTAAATAGGGTGTTTGTTCGGAAAGTTATTTTAATTATGGAAATATTAATGAATATGTATACTCTACTCTATACGGATATTAAAAAGGAATATTTATCTTGTATTTAATCAATGTATAAATAATTATTTGTACATGAAGTGGTGGGTGGGTCCTGCTATATCCCCTTTATGTATCGGTAGGTCTAATGAGACAAATCAGTTGGTGACAAACCCTTTGTGTTCGTTTCCAAAAAATAAGACGGGTTTCTACCCACAGAACTAAAACGTTTTAACGGTATTATGGTATCATGTGATAGATACATGACTTCCAATTAATAATCATTCTCTTTATTCATTTTCAGTGATTACTATCCATGAGGTTTTCACTATGACAAAATCTATGGATGTAGTCCCTTTCTTAGTTTATTAATGGCGTGTGTTTTTTCATTTATTCACCATGCCATATTTGTTTACGATTAAGTTATTATTGATTCATACTTACACTATTTTTAACCCTTACTGAGAATTTGAGCTCACCCCTTTCATTGTCTACCTTCAAAAGGTGATGAAGAGGAGATCATTTATTGAGTTCCAGTGGATGCAGTTTTTAGTTTTTGTTATGTATTGTATTTTGTAACCTTCTACAATGTAATTTGAGTTACATTTATGTATATAGTTTCTTGAAGAATACTAAACTGATCGTTCCTTTGGGATTTTCATTCCTTATAATCATGCCAATATAACAAGTAATGCACCGACTCCGGTCTAGAGGGGTTAGGGTGTTACAATTGGTATTAGAGGAGGTTTAGTAGAAAAATTTTAAACTACAGTAGGAAATTTATAGTAGGGAACAAATCCCTAAGGCGGTATTTGAGGATAAAAGTTCAAGAACATCCTGGTATTTTGGTAAGGAATATATTATGTGGATATTTTAAGCAATATATCCCTATCTGGATACGAGCAGGTAGAGGCGGCTCTGGCACATATGTATCTAGGGGTAAAACCCAAAAACACCGCTTTAAGCTAGACTCGAACAGGAACTAGTGCATGAAAACATGCCTTGCTGCACTCTTGGTTATGAAACTCCTGGGGGATATGCTTAGGATAATTCACATTTTCTTTAAAAGCCATTATGAAGGAGTTTAATGTAAATTTTTCCTCAGAGAAACCATGTTTATAAGATTAGATATGAATAGAATTTCAATCAATGTTGAGTGCTTTTCTATTTGAGATTCATAAACTAATCTAGTGTATCCCATTATTTAGAAATGGTGTATAACAGAATAAGGGGAATAAATACTTGTGGGAAAGGTAGGGATCTCCCTACTGAGCAAGTCAACACAGTCAATGTTGGAGCAGATCATATCATGACCATATTGGGAAAACTTACTCAGGTTATAACAAATAACCATTCTATACCTGTGTTGGATCGTTTCATGCGGCAGAAGCCCCCATATTTCAGTGGGACTACTAACCCAGTGGTTGCTGAGCAATGGATCAAGTCCTTTGAAAAGATATTCATGGCATTAAGATGAAATGAAAATGAAAAGGTAGTACTAGCAGTATATTGTCTCAAGGGAGATGCTGATCAATGGTGGTCCTTGATTCAGAATACCATGGAGGAAGAAGAAATAAAAGATATGTAATGAAAGACCTTTAAGGAAATATTCTTTGAAAAATATTTCCCTCATGAGAAATGAACCAAAATGAAGAGGAAATTCCTTGGCTTAAAGAAAAGGGAAGAAGACAGTGTTGCAGAGTATGAGACTACCTTCACAAGGCTAGCCGGGTATAATGCAGATTACGTACGTGACTCAGCAGACAAGATTGATAATTTATTTTAAGGTCTTAATCCAAGTCTTCAAAGGGAACTGGCTTCTCAAAAATTTTCATTATATGATGAAATTGTATCAAGTTCCATTAAAATAGAGAAGGAATTTTCTCGATCAAATTTGTTCAAGGGGGACCAAGATAAGAAGAGGTACTCTGATAACCAAGGGAAATGTGAAGCACCAAAGCAGAACAAGGGAACAGAGAAATTCCCATTATGCGAAAACTCTGGAAAGAATCATCTCGGGAAATGCTTAAAAGGAATGGGAGTCTGCTATAAGTGTGGAAAAAAGGGTCATCCATCTCATGAATTCAAGGGAAATAAACAATTTGATGGTGTTCAATGATACAATTGTAGAGAGATGGGACACTATGAAAATGAGTGTCCTAAGCTCCAAGGAAATATGCCTCAGAAAAATCCAAGAGAACAAGGGAGAGATTATGAGATTACAACCGTGAAAGATGAAGTTCCTAATGGTGTAGTGGTAGGTACTTTAATTGTTTCCTCAAACTTATCCAAAACTTTATTTGATTCTGGATCATTGCCTTCATTTATATCTTCCTAGTATTCCAAGAAAATTAGACATGTCCAATTTGGTTTAATAAAGGAGTTATCAGTCAAAACTCCTAGGGGATGCATCATTGCAACAAAGGCATGTCAACTAGTTCCCCTTGTGACACATTAACGTGCTTTAGTTTATAACCTTATCACCATACCAATGACTGACTTTGATATAATTCTCTGTATGAATTGGCTATCAAACTATGATGCGAAGATTTATTGCAAGAAAACGAAAGTTACAATTTTTGAAAATGCTGTAGAATCTCTTATATTTAGAGAGGATAACTCTCCATATGATTCTTATCTAGACCCAACCCCAGTAGTTCTATTGAATGCAATTCTTGGAGAGGAAGAGAACCCAATATCTTTAGGTGAGGAAAAGAATCTTCAAATTGAATATGTGCATATAGTGCATGAATACATTGATGTGTTTCCAGCGGATTTACCTGGACATCCTCCAGAGCGTGAAATTGAGTTTTTCATTGACCTAATTCCTAGTACAAGACCTATATCAAATACCCCCTATAGAATATCCACTGTGGAGTTAGTGGAGCTAAAGAAACAACTAGAGGAGTTTAATAATAATGGATTTATTCGACCTAGTGTTTCTCCATGGGGAGACCCGATCTTGTTTGTAAAAACTAAAAATGGATCCATGAGTCTATGCATTGATTATAGGGAAATCAATGATATTATAATAAATAATAAGTATCCTCTTCCCCAGATTGATGATTTATTTGATCAACTTCATGGAGCTAAATACTTTTCAATGATTGACCTTCGATCCAGATATCATCAACTGCTTGTGAGTAAGGAAGATATTCCGAAGATAACATTTCAAACCAGGTATGGGCATTACAAGTTTACCGTGATGCCTTTTGGACTGACGAATGAACCATATGTTTTAATGGATTTAGTGAATAGAGTTTTCAAGGAATATCTTGATAACTTTGTTGTGGTATTCATCGATGATATCCTGGTATACTCAAAAATCTATGAAGACGATGAGGATCACTTACAGATTATTCTGAAAACTCTTAGAAGAAATGAATTATATGAGAAGTTTAGAAAGTGTGAATTCTGGCTTCAATCAGTTTCTTTTCTAGGCCATATTTTCTCTAAGTATGGAATCCTAGTTGATCCTGTGAAGACAAAGGCAATCCAAGATTGTCCAACGCCAAAAAATATAACCAAGGTACACAGTTTTATTGGCTTAGTAGGTTACTATCAGCGTTTCGTTCAGAATTTCGCCCAATTGGCTAACCCGCTAACCAAGCTCAAATGTAAAGGAGTTAAGTTTGTGTGGACAAAAGAGTGTATGGAATGCTTAGAATAATTGAAAAGAAGATCGGTCAATGATCTAATTTTGACTCTTCTATCCGGAAGTGATGGATTTGTGATATACAGCGATGCATCAAAGAATGGGATGGGTTGTGTCCTTATGAAAAACGATAAAGTTATTTCTTATGCATCAAGACAGTTGAAAACCCATGAGCAAAATTATCCAACTCATGATCTTGAGTTAGCATCCATAATCTTTTCTCGGAAAATATGGAGAAATTATCTCTACGAAGAAATATGTGAGATTTATACAGACCGCAAGAGTTTGAAATAAATTTTCACACAAAAAGAACTCAACATGAGGCAAAGGATATGGTTCGAGTTACTCAAAGATTACGATTGTTCAATACACTACCACCCAGGAAAGTCGAATAAGGTGGAAAATACATTAAGTAAGAAGGATCATGGACTTCTGACTCAAATGAGGATTGAGAGAGATCCTATATTTTTGGATCTACTAAATATGGATATGGTAATTTTTAAGGAAGGGGAAACATATTTTATCTTTCAAATTATTGCTAAACCATATTTATTAGAGAAGATAAAAAGATCTCAATCTGATGATGAGAATCTTCACAAGAAAATTAATGTTGTCAAGGATGGGAGACTAGATGACTTCGTGTATGAAGAAGGAGTTATGAAATTTGGGAAGAGGTTATGTGTTCCATCAGTACCTAAGCTAAAAAGGGAACTATTAGACGATGCCCATAGCTCAAATTTATCTATACACCCAGGTAGCACCAAGATGTATAGAGATCTGAAGGAATATTTTTGGTGGGATAATATGAAGCAGGAAATTGCTGACTACATGTCAAGGTGTCTAGTTTGTCAACAAGTGAAGGCAGAGAGACAACATCCCAAAGGAGTGATGAAACCTCTACCTATTTTTATGTGGAAGTGGGATAACATTACGATGTATTTTATCACCGGACTACAGAGGACACCTAGAAGGAATGATGCAATATGGGTAATTGTTGATCATCTCACAAAATCAGCACATTTACTTCCTATAAGAGAGTGAAAAGACTGTATATTAATGAAGTTTTAAGACTTCATAGTGAACCTCTATCAATTGTATCCAATAGAGATCCCTGATTTACATCAAAATTCTGGAAAAGTCTCCAGAAGGCTTTGAATACTGAGCTTCATATGAGTACTGCATATCACCCCCAAACCGACGGACAGTCTGAAAGGACTATTCAAACTCTATAAGACATGCTGAGGTCATTCTCTCTTGAGTTTCAAGGTATGTGGGATAAATAATCACCTTTGTTGGAATTTTCTTACAAAAATAGTTTCCATTATAGTATTAAAATGTCTCCATATGAATCATTATATGGAAAGAGATGTCGAACTCCAACTTGTTGGGATGAAGTTGGTGAGAGGAAACTTATAGGCCTAGAACTTATTGAAGTGACCACAACAAAGGTGAAGACAAGCCAATCCCATATTAAAGCAGCCCAAAGTAGGAAGAAGAGTTATGCTGACAACTGGAGAAAGGATTTGGAATTTCAAGTGGGAGATCATGTATTTCTAAATGTATTTCCATGGAAGGGTGTCCTAAGTTTTGGTAAGAAAGGGAAACTGAGCCCCAGGTACATCGGACCATTTGAAGTTCTAGAAAGAATCGGAGCTGTAGCTTACCGTTTAGCGATGCCACCAAATCTCTCTAGAGTTCACGATGTGTTCCACATGTCATTGTTAAAGAAATACATGCCAGACCCAATGCATGTACTCACATATGAATAAATAGAACTGGAACCTGATTTTTCATACTGTGAAAATCCTATCGGGATTCTTGACACAAGGGAGCAGGTATTGAGAAATTGGAAAAGTCGTCTAGTAAAGTTTCTTTGGAGAAACCAAAATATGGAGGAAGAAACATGGGAACCAAATGATTTCATGAAGAAGAACCACCCACATCTTTTTGGTGGGCTTTATACATAAAATTTCGAGGATGAAATTTCCAAAGGAGGGAATAATATAACACCCCAAACATTTTATGGTATGCTTCTCTTAAATACATTCTATTCATATAATATATGTCATAAAGCAATGTGTTCCTTTGAAACAACACTTGGTTATTTATGAGATAGTCAAAACCTATCCATTTAACATAAAATCTCCACTTCTATGTTTTGAATTTCAAAAAAAGGTCATATAAAGTTGTGACCAATAAGTCGTTTAGAGTCTGATAGAACCAACTTGATTTTTTTGATGAATAGTAACATACCCTTATGAATAGTAATATGAATAGTAATATGAACCTTATAAATAGTAAATAATGATAATATTTTATTTTCTTAAGGTAATAAGATAATGAGAAGTTAATTAAATTTTCAATGTAATACAAAACTAATTATACCTTTAAATTGTTATTTTTCAAATTAACTATGATTTTATTTAAAAATTAAATTAAAAATACTTAGAAAATTATTTTCAAAAAATGGAGTTCATTTTTGAATTCTAAACGTTGAAAAATGGTTATGGTTAATTTTTGGGATTTTTCTGAAATACTTGAAATTTTCATGAATAGTAAAAATACAGTTTTGAGTTTTCGGTAATTTAATGACATCATAATGAAATAATAATTAAAATAAAAGGCTGGTAGACTTGTGTAAAGTAACATATGACATGAGGTGTCCCAAGTGGATAAAACCATGGGAAATACCATGTAAAATCCCATGGTTTGGCAAAAAACCACTAATGAGGTGTCCCTTTGAAATTATTAAAAACTACCTCTCTTTTTCTATAAATACCCACTCATAAATTCGTTTTATTTCATTAAAAATCCCTCATCCTATAAAATCTGGTGGTTTTACCTCTATAGGAGTCCTCCCAAGGTGTCCTTAAGCCCCCAAGGTTCCATCCTTCAAGATCTAGGAGTTACTCTACATGGTAAGGGAATCCTTCATTCTCTTCTTTTAGTCGACACTTCTTTTATGTTATCTATTTGATTTTCCATTATCATATGTTGGGGTTTAATTTTATGTGTTCTTATTAATTTAATTTTTATTTCAATATGATTATATACCCTTTTTCTCTCATCATTTAATTTTATGAAATTTTAAGCGACGCCGTTAGGCTGTCGAATTTTTATAAGGGATCTCTCACCTTTTCTTTTATTTTCAAGTTCATCTCTTTTCTTTTTATCTCCTCACCTCCTCTATCCAAATGAGCATGATAAAATCTAGTATCATATATATACTTGAATTATATCATGTTAATGGAAGAACTATCATCAATATTCTTACTCCATTCTTTTTATTTTTATAAATGAAATCAACATCCATGAGGTTCCAATTTATAACCTTTGTGAACAACGGAGTTTCGTTCTTCACTTTCTGCTTCATTACTGAAAATGAAACCATTTTAATGGTTGAACTAGATAAGAATATATGTATTTCATCTCATTAATGTTCTGGAATCCTTAGACACTCATAATATAAAATAATAATACAAAACAAGTTCATTATGAACAAAACGACCAAGTTAATCCGAATATTTATAATAAACTTTTAACTAATGAATCATCATTGTTGAGCCCTCTGGAAGATTGTTGAATTATTCCTATGATTGCTGTTTTAATAATCACAAATCATCAATTACTTAATCCGGTTGGATTTCTCATATACATAATCAAAATCTCTTAGTGAATCTGTGTATATTGGTTGGATCATGTTTTTATTTCTTTGTTATTGATTTACAAGTATTCTGGAAGTCCTCTGGATCAAAGGAAAATGGTCGCACCGATCCATATCAAAGGACAACGGTCGCACCGATCCATATCAAAGGACAACGGTCGCACCGATCCACATCAAAGGACAACGGTCGCACCGATGCAGATCAAATGAGTCACCGAAGATGTCTCACCGATGCAGATCAAATGAGTCACCGATGCTGATCAAATGAGTCACCGATGCTGATCAAATGAGTCACCAAAGATGTCTCACCGATGCAGATCAAATGAGTCACTGATTCTGATCAAATGTCTCACCGATGATGATCAAATGAGTCACCGAAGATGTCTCAATGATGCAGATCAAATGAGTCACCGATGCTGATCAAATGTCTCACCGATGCTGATTAAATGAGTCACTGAAGATGTCTCACAGATGCTGATCAAATGATTCACCGAACATGTCTCACCGATGCTGATCAAATGAGTCACCGAAGATGTCTCACCGATGCAGATCAAATGAGTCACCGATGCTGATCAAATGAGTCACCGAAGATGTCTCACCGATGCAGATCAAATGAGTCACCGATGCTGATCAAATGTCTCACCGATGCTGATCAAATGAGTCACCGAAGATGTATCACTGATGCTGATCAAATGAGTCAACGAGGATGTCTCACCGATGCAGATCAAATGAGTCACCGATGCTGATCAAATGAGTCACCGATCATGACACACCGATGCTGATCATCTGAGTCACCGAAGATGTCTCACCGATGCTGATGCTGATGACCTACCGATCACTTGACACACCGATAGTCATAAACAGCTGTTTGAATTTCTTTATCTTTATTTAATCTAACCAACGGTCATATTAGGAATATTTTAATGCTCTGTCATTTATTTAATGAAGGTTGTTGGATGTCAGGGAACCGTACCTCGTACCTGCAAAAAGAAATCATTTCTTTTACTGGAGCTCGTACCATAAATACAAGAAGCCCCTGCTGATGCACATATACGGGAGTAACAATGACAAGACAGAAGAGCGCAAAAAAAGTGGTGGATGAGATAGTCGTAGAAAAACACAGAACCTCATACACACTCAATATCACTCAAGAAAAGTTCTGTACTTCCACGAGGACATTGAAGAAATTCATTCACTACATTTCTCACTATCTCTGAGTCTGGATGCCAAGAAGACGACACTCTGTCTTTCAGACAAAAACCAGACGAGGACTCAGAATCATCTCTGATTAAACTCAAGGAGTCCAAAGCTTCATTGCAATCACTAGAGCCATTTCTAAACTCTACATCTCTGCTCTGTGATTCATTATTTCACATTTCGAGCAGTGTGTGTTATCTACTGCATTTAACACACACACTGTCTCCTATACTTTAACTGGAGGATCTGTAAATCCTCACTCAAACTCTTACATCTTCTATTTCCCATTGAGATAGTGGTAGAGGTCGTGTGTGACCTGGACAGCTGGTTGCTGTTGTTCTGTTTCCCACGAATAACAGTTGTAGAGGTCTTGGACCTGGACAGTTATAAACTATTGTGAACCCCGATCCAGGGTGTGGATAAAATTTATACAAATTGTTGAGAGGACTAGGTATTGGCTTGAGACTGAACCTCTTGGTTATATGTACTGTTCTATATCTTTCAAAGTTATTCTTTTATTCCGTTGCTAATTTCTTTAAAACCAAAACTGTTTTAAAGTCACTTTGATAATTAAATTCGCAAGTGTTTATATTAGTTGTAAATCAGTAAGTTGGTTTCAAAAGTTAATCAACCTTTATGTTTTGATTAACTGGGAAATAATCAATCCCTTGAGAGCTCAACCGAACCCTTAATTTGATATAAATTCACTACAGTTTAATTCAGTATTTTATTTGGGGGTTTTTAAGACAAAGTTTTTAAAATAGAAATTTTAATTAGAACTCAATTCGCCCCCCTCTTGAGTATCCACTTCGACCAACAATCATCATGGTATATAACCCAAAATCATTATAAGATCATTTATATATCCTTAATTTCATTAATAAGATATATTAAAAATTCTGTATGTTTAAACACATTTCAAATGAACTTCCATTCATGAAAACAAGTAAACGAATCATGAAAACCAAGGAAGAAAATGCTTCCAAAACAAGAAAATTGAACCTATTAAACCCATAAAAAGGGCCATGAATGAACCTAATAAGGTTATACTAAATCAATTACATGTATAAAAGGTTCTGGAGTTATTAATTAATGAAGATAAATTTTATTATTTAGGTGATTAAAACAAACAAAGAACACACTCGAGCATAAGATAAGGGGTTTCTCATCTCACTTTCATTTCTGTAAGATTTTCATTGTTTGCCACTTATTTATTTTATGTGGTGTATGTGTACTTACATTTGATATATAATAACATGATTATCTTTATATTCATGTTATTCAATGATTCATTTTAGGTTTATTAAATTTTGGTCATATGATTCGACCGATTACATTGTGGTAAGAGACTTTGTCTCAACTACTATTTTGTTGTGACTAATTTTGTATGGTGCACCTAATAATACTTATGTGGTGTACCTACTTCCCATTTGAGATAAATTTTCATTTGAAATTATATTTATATTAAATATCAATAATCTCATATCATGGATATGTTTTTTGTCTAAACCGTATACAATTTTACATATGGTTTTTTGTTTGGAAAGTTATTTTAATTATGGAAATATTGATGAATCCGTATACTCTACTCTATATAGATATTAAAAAGGCATATTTCTCTTGTATTGAATAAATTTATAAAGAATTATTTGGACATGAAGTGGTGGGTGGGGCCCGATATAACCCCTCGATGCATCGGTAGGTCTCATGAGACAAATCAGTTGGCGACAAACCCTTCTAGTTTGTTTCCAAAAAATAAGATGGGTTTCTACCCACAGAACTAAACCGTTTTAACGACATTATGGTATCATGTTCCAGATACATGAAATCCAATTAATAAGAATTATCTTTATTCATTTTCACTCATTACTATCCATGAGGTTTTCACTATGACAAAATCTATGGATTCATGCCCTTTCTCAGTTTATTAATGGCGTGTGTTTTTTATTTATTCACCATGCCATATTTGTTTATGATTCAGTTATTATTGATTCATGCTTCCACTATTTGTAACCCTTACTGAGCATTTGAGATCACCCCTTTAATTGTATACCTTCTATAGGTGATGAAGAGGAGACCATTTATTGAGTTCCTATAGATGCAGTTTTTAGTTTTTGTTATGTATTGTATTTTGTAACCTTCTACAATGTAATTTGAGTTACATTTATGTATCTAGTTTCTTCAAGACTACTAAACTGATCATTCCTTTAGGATTTTAATTCCTTCCAATCATGCCAATATAACAAGTAATGCACCGGCTCCGGTCTAGAGGGGTCTGGGTGTTACAGATTCTACTTTGGATCCTTCGAACAGTGATTGCCAGTGACAAGAATATGTCGAGCGTGGATTCAGATTTTAAGATACATGTTTTCAATTTTATATTCATGATCTGTTTAATTTACATGAGATCCTTGGACCGTACTGGGGCTCAGATCTCTAGACATGATAGGTTTCATCATTACAGAAATGAAAATTTTTAAAATCCCCAGACCACTAGCTTCCGCTGTGCACCCCGGTACCTTCAGGGCCCACCTGGCTAGTGAATGGTTGAGCCATGACTACCCAAAGTCTGCCTCCATAGGCCAGGGGCTGAAAAAAAGTGCTTAAATACATAACTAACATGGAAGTCCTTTGACTAATGTACTTGTACACACACACTCAACCATCTCCATATAGAAGTGCATAAGAATAAATATAAAAATTTGGTAACATCTAGAGTAACAATCATGCATTTAAAAATTTATAGGAAATATAGAAGTATGATAGAGTAATATGAAAAGTAAAGGGTAAAAATACACACCCATCATAAATATTTCCCAACCTAACAATAACTGGAAAAATAAATGTTGAGAGAGCTTGACTCCATATTTCAAAGCCCCAACCACCTCACATGGTCAAATGCCCCTAGGTATCCCATATGCTTCTATGTAATCACCACCGACCTATCCATCATATGCATAATACATGACACGTGCGGGAAAATCCCATGAAGAGTTGAGTATATACATATATAGTAGGACACCCATAAATCCAAGGGGGAGGGTAAGCAATAGGAGACATGATAGAAGTAGGAAACTTAACCCACAATAAGAGAAATGAAATTCAACAACAAGGATATATATATATATATATATATATATATATTCTCATAAAATAAACCTAGTAGAAGATAGAAAGGGGATATCTATCTCACATCCCAACCTAGAAAAAGTGTCTGTCAATAGTTCCAAGAGGTCCATCAACAATGCTCAGTATCTCACGTGTCTATCCATGAAAGTAACCCTGTGGAGGGCCTATACCTTACCACCAAACTGTACAGTCGGGGAGGCATAATCTCCAAGTAGAGTACCCATTCCCTAGTGTGTTGGGGGTGGGGGGGTTCTACTCAGTGTAAGGAGGACCCATGTAACACCCCGACCCCAGAAGCCCGAAGTCGATACATTATTTTATTAAATTGGCATGATTACAAGGAATAAAATCCTGAAGGACCAGTCAATTTATAATTTTTAAATAAATAGATACATAAATAGTTCCCTTATTACATTGGTAAAGCATAAAACATAATAAAGGAAAATAACTTACATCCTTGAAATCATTCAAAAAATTTCATCTTTATAACCTAGGGAAAATAGAACAAATAAAAGGGTGATCTCAAATGCTTATTAAGGGTAAGTAAAGTGGAAGTAATAATGAATTTATGAAATTAAATAAATATGGAAAGGTAAATAACTGAAACACATTCCATCTATATAAATAAATTGAGAATAAAATTCATCCATAAATACATCAATGAAAAATATCACGGATAAATAATAAATGAGTCTAAATGAGGGAGATGCTTAATTATTGGATGCCATGTTTCCTAGGTACATAGAACCTTTACCGTCAAGACCTTTCACAAGACGATTTAGCATATTGGGTATAAAACCATCTATTTGTCCAACTATTTCATCTCATGAGACTACTGATGCATTGGTGGGCTATCTATAACTATCCCCCTCCTATGTCATACTTTTCCAAAACATTCCTTATATCGAATAATCGATTTAAATAATAAATAACTTTCCTTTTCAAATATCCATATTTAATAAAGGATAAAAATTTATCAATAATTCCCCTATGAAGGCTAGGTAACAATAATTATTTTTGAAGTTGATGAATGAAAATACCATTGAAATATCATTAAATCATTTTTGAGAAAAATAATCTTAAAACATTCCAAAGTGTCCCATACCAATTTGAAATATTTGAATCATAATCTCAATGAAGGAAAAAAATTAAATGATACTTATAATTTCATGAGAATAAGAATATTCATGATATAATATTTCAAAGGGTATTATATACACCATATAAAAGTGAATTGGTTCATAACAACAAATAAGTCTCAATGGAATATAAATTGAGATGAAATCCCTTACCATTTTGAAATAATTTATTTAAAAGGCTGCACATTTATAAAATAAAAAAATTTATTTGAAAAGAACCTTGTAAAATTGTAAAGGAAGCTTAAAATCCTTAGGGAATTATGATTGTGGTAAATTATACTTATACCATATAAGTTAAAAAACATTCCTTTTATTTTTGTAAGAAAAGTCATAAAGTACTTTTTTTGTAAAATGACATGAAGATTTATTTTTAAATTTTTTTATAAAAAGTTAAAAGGGGGTAAAAATGAATTTAAACAATAAATAGATAATAGTAAAAATAATTTTGATTTTTTTTAAAAAAACACTAACATGGAAGATAAATATTTCCCAGTGGAGACTTAAACACAAACAATCCCGAATTACAATGAGATTGTGAAATAAATACATATCACTTTAGAATTAGTAGAATCATATGAACATGAAATAAATATAATTATATGGATATAAAAATACCATAATATTATGAATAATACTCATAAAATAAATTCATGTGTGGTATATATACCACAGAAAAGAAATAAGTAGTGTATAAGGCATGTGTCCCACAGAAATAAAAGTGAGACAAAGATCCCTTACCATGTGTTTCCTTTTGGGTGATCATCCTTTAAAATCTAGTATAATGGTTTTAAGAGCATTAATAACTTATTAAATAACCATATTAATATTTATGATATCATATATGATCATATTTTAATATCTTATTATCCATTTGTTTACATTATTTCGTTATTTTTATTATTTCAAGTGTTAATTGCCTAGTTTCCCGAGTAAATTTTTACTTGTTATTTGTTGTTATTGTTAATTAGATCATGGTTTCATCATATCTATAATTTAAAACATGATTTAAATATTATATATATTCAGTATATATGTATTTATAATAATCCATAAAATTTAGAGATAAGAAATGAAATGCACCATTCATTGAGATGGTAGACTGTACGTACACATGAACACTACTTTCATTTCTTTTTCATATTAAAAGAATAAAAAGTAAATGATTTATATGTATATTATAATTCCATTATTATATCTATGTAATATATATCACATATGTTTATTAAAACCATCCTTTATATGTTCCATGTATAGTGTGAACGAATCACGTCGTTTTGAGGAAGCAGTAGTCCACACTTCCACAAACGATGTTATCGTATTCACACAGAATAGAAAGTATAAAGGCATGTGTTATAAAATAATTCTAGAAGAATAAATACACAGATATCATATATAAAATATATAAATATAGTTTCCATAATAATTCTTACCCATGAAAGGTGCTAAAGGAAAAACGAATAATCATCATTTCATGAGGCAATAGTTTACTGTACACATAAACAATATGTTTGTTACCCATTACATGGAATTGTGTGTAAGTGTAGTTAGAACCCTTAACATAACAACATATTAGTATATTTAGTATATTTTTTTATTATATAAGTATGGAATAATAATAAATCAAGGAGTGGTAAATAAATAAAACTAATGTGATCGTTGAAGAAGGTTACCTTGTTTTCAGGTAACTCCTTTTGGTTTATACCAAAAGGATTCCTTGGATGATTTTTTTCCAAACTAGAGGATTCTAAGATAAAGATAGGAAAGTTTTGAGATGATTTGGGTAGGTTTTGGTTGATATATAAGTCTCTAAGTGGTGGGAGGAAATGAGGGAGGAGGTGTCCTTTTATAATGAAGGTGAGGGGTACTTTTGGAAACTCTAAAACTATTAAATTAATATAAATTCATTTTCTATTCTAAATGGATCCAAATTGAGTTATTTAAAAGATAATATGAGTTTGGTTCTAAATCCTCTCAACTAATAATTTTTAAATAATTTTAGATCACATTATTACTCTTAGCTTTTGGCTTTAACCCTTCGTTAAACCCTTTAACTCTTATCGTGACAACTTGACTTTTTTACTCTTAAAGGGTAAATATGATTAATATAAAATGAAAAACAAACCCATGTATAATTGATGAAAAACTTAACCATATCACAAACCTTTTTCTGAATTTTATATTTTTATGAATTTTATATAATTTAATAAGTATTATTTATTTTAAAATATCAATAATGTCAATTTTGACACTATTCCATACATGACTTTTTATAAATATCATAACAACTTGATATCTTCAAACATACTTAGTTATCTAAACCATAACATGTCAAAGTAATCTATAAAATTATTTTATGACATAAAATATATCAAATTATATTTATTTAAATATTTTTAATATCATTTATTTGATTATCCCATTAATTAAGCAATTACCGCATCATCATTGTGTCACTATTTAGTTTAATTAATTATTTCCTAAAAATTATAAATAAATTAACATAATGTATATAAAAATTTTATATTTCAAATTAATATTTATATTTTAAGATATCTTCTTAATAACCATACATAAAAAATGTAATACTTATTAGAAACATGAGTAAGACATATTGGACTTTCCTTAGAATAAAATACTATAAAAGCCTTAAAGTCATAAAAGTGGATCCAAGAGGACATAAAATTGTCCCATTGATGATTTTGGTCAAAAATAACTCATAAAATAAAATTAGGACAAATGTTAGGGTAATTTTATAATTTTATTTTTACCCTTAATTATCTTATTTACCCTTAACTATGGTAATTAAAATATTACTAAATTTACTATTCATATGCCCAAAAATAAAATAAAATAATTTACATAATTTGGAGTCATTGATTCTAAATATGGAATCCATTTTTCAAAATTCAAAAAAGATAAGTTTCAGTATTTAATTAAAAATTAATCCCATTGACGGGGTGAGAAAATGGGTTATTAAAGTTTAAAACATGAAAAAGATTGAAACATTTTTATATAAAAATTCAATAAAAAATTTATTTCATAAATGATAAAAAATATTCTAATTATATGTTAAAAACAATTAAAATTAAAATTTAATACTATAAATTATTTTGATGAAAAAAGTTATTTTCAATTAAAATTTAGTATTTTTCACTATTCATAAAAACATGAAACTTATAAGAAAAATAAAAAAAATAAAGCAAAGTAAATTTTTATATTTCAATTTAAATGAATTTTATTTTTCCAAATATAATATATAAAATTTTCAAAAATTGGATTTAAAATAGGTTCTTCATTAAAAGGCGGTAAAATTGCCTTTAGAGAAATGTAGGTTTTTTATGCATAAAATTGGGTTTGTTCATATCTTATGTACATAAAATCTATTAGATGAATATAAAAAATATTTTATTGAATATATATAATATATATTTTTTTCACCTTATATTTTTATAAAATATATATTTTCATAGTTTAGTTAATACTATAAATACTATTTTAACGGTTAGGTTATAATAGTAACATTTAAATAATAATATTTAGTTGTTTGTTTAAGCTTGTTGTTGCGTGAAACATAAGCTATCAAAGAAATTTAATTTAAAAAAAATATACATACCATAAAAATATTAAGGTGTTACATTCTCCCCTCATTCAATAAATTTCATCCTCAAAATTTTTGAATTCAGGTTCAGTGACCAAGGTTTCACTATTGAAATACCATATCAGAAAAAGGATTAATGAGACCACCACTTTAAAATAAAGAAAGGGAAGTAATAAGAACACTAAATATGAAACATATTAAGGTTTCATGTATGAAAACATATAAATATAACCATCAAGTTCTGATGGAGATTCATAGATAACATTGTCAAAATAAAGTTAACAATCACAAAGTTATGAATCTGTGATAATCTAAGAGACCATTTGATTCTTCAGAAAAGAATGTACTAGGATAACATTTTTGGTTTCAAGATATTTTCCCTAGAGTTAAATAATTAATTTACTCTATAAACTAATAAAATAAGGAAGCATACTTACTTGACAAGTAGAGTTTCATCCTTTAATCAATTTCCACCACAAAATCATCTTTTTCTCTAAATGATGAGTATTTAAGATTAATTTTTTATATCCGAAGATTTAAAATTAACTTCTATAGATTAAAAAATCCAAAAAAGTATAACTATGTATTCCTTCTTTCATTATACATTAACAAAAATTTTAGGATAAGATAATATAATTCCCCAAATAATCTCCAAAATTCAACAGTAAACCCCAAAGTTCAACATATATCATTAAAAAAATAACTATCCTTACTCAAAAATATTTTAGACTAAGATTGAAACCCAAAAATCAGAATTATTTGATCATATAGTCTTCCAAATAACATTCTTCACTTTTAATATCTTATAATAAAAATTTAATTACCTAAATCTCATAATCTCCAAGATTTTCAAAATATTTCTATAAATAACCCAAATCACCATAAGTCCAAAATAAAATCATATTTGACTCCAAAATAAAATTCAACCTTTATTCCTCATAATATTATGTTTACCTTAATCATACAAGATTCTCAAAATAGTGAACGTATTCTAAAATAAAATTAATCACTTGATCACCAAATAATTTTTCAATAACAAGGTTATTTATTTGATAAAATAAATGCACTTAAAATAAAAATAATATTTATCCATTAGATATTTTAACTAATTTTTTACGATAACCAGGAATTTATGTAGGCTAGTGGTAGGAACTGCATCCTTTTCGCCCTTCGGTTGTGGGTTCAAACCTCACAACCTTGTCAGATGCGACATATTGTCACCTGGTGTGCAAGTTTTCCTTTTTCTAAAACCATATTAATATTATTCAGAAATGTGATAAACATCCTGAAAAACTCAAATATAT
Source organism: Viscum album (assembly GCA_963277665.1). Taxonomy (NCBI): domain Eukaryota; kingdom Viridiplantae; phylum Streptophyta; class Magnoliopsida; order Santalales; family Viscaceae; genus Viscum; species Viscum album. Next base: position 55,462,053 of record OY728136.1, read on the forward strand.
TAAAAATTAGAGAAATGTTTTAACCACAAACGTTATCTCATATATTTCATTTTTCATTCCCAATTATATAAATACCCATAATTACTTTAAATTTAAATATTATATAAACCATAATAGTTATCATTACCTTTAAACATATTTCCGTAAAATGAAAAGTCATTATTCCATAAATAACTTTTTCACACATACTAAACCAATGTATTGTTTTCCTTAATGTATGTTTTCCAAAATCTAGTTCCCAAGGTTTCCACTAAACTTACTTTGATACCAACTGTAATGCCCCGACCCCAGAAGCCCAGTGCTGGTGCATTATTTTATTAAATTGGATTGATTACAAGGAATCACATCCCGAAGGACCGATCAGTTTAGTATTTTTTAAAAACTAGATACATAAATGGTTCCCTTATTACATTGGTAAAACATAAAACATAACAATGGAAAATAACTTACATCCTTGAACTCATTCAAAAAATTTTAACTTTATAACCTAGGGAAAATAGAACAATCAAAAGGGTGAGCTCAAATACTCAATAAGGGTAAGTAAAGTGGAAGTAATAATGAATTTATGAGAGGAAATCAATATGTCAAGTTAAATAAATGAAAAACATGACATATAAATCAATAAATTGATAATATAATACATCCATAGATATGTCTATGCAAAATCTCATAGATAAATAATAACTGAGTCTAAATGAGGGAGATGCTTAATTATTGGATGCCATGTTTCCTAGGTACATGGAACACTTACTGTCAAGACCTTTCACATGACAGTTTATCATATCAGGTAAAAAACCATCTATTTGGCCAACTATTTTGTCTCATGAGACTATCAATGTGTTGAGGGGCTATCTATAATCAGGACCCTCCCATTTCGTACCTGCCAAAGCATTTCTCATATCAAATAATCAATTTAAATAATAAATAACATGCCTTATCAAATATCAGTATTTAATAAAGGATACAAATTTATCAATAATTTCCCAGTGAAGGCTACGTAACAATAAGGGTTGTTAAAGTTTATGAATGGAAATACCATTTAAATATCAATAAAACATTTTTGAGGAAAATAATCTTAAAACATTCCAAAGTGTCCCATACCACTTTGAAAGATTTGAATCATAATTTCAATGATGGAATAAAATTAAATGAAACTCATAATATCATGAGAATAAGGATATTCATGATATAATATGTCAAAGAGTAGTATATACACCATATAAAAGTGAATTGGCGCATAACAACAAATAAGTCTCAATGAAATATAAATTGAGACGAAATCCCTTACCACTTTAAAATCATTTATTTAAATGGACACACATTTATAAAATAAAAAATTTTCTTTGAAAAGAACCATGTAAACTTATAAATTAATATTCAAAACATTAGGGCATCATAACATCAGTAAATTATATTCATTCCGTATAAGTTAAAAAAACATTCCTTTTATTTTTGTAAGAAAAGTCATAAAGTACCTTATTTTTTTGAAAATGACAAGAAGATTCATTTTTAAAGTATTTTTTAAAAATTAAAAAGGGGGTAAAAATGAAATTAAAAAATAAATGGAAAATAGTAAAAAAAAATTGAATTTTTTTTTAGAAAACACTAACATGGAAGAGAAATATTCCCTAGTGGAGAGTTAAGCACAAATAATCCTGAATAATGATGAGATTGTGAAATAAATACATATCAATTTATAATCAGTATGATTGTATTCCCATGAAATAAATATAATTATACGGATATGAAAATACTATAATATTAAGAATAATACTCATAACATATATTCATAGGTGGTATATACACCATACAAAATAAATAAGTAGTGTATAAGGAATGTGTCCCACAGAAATAAAAGTGAGACAAAGATCCCTTACCCTGCATTTCCTTTTGGGTGATCATACTTTAACCTCTTGTATAATGGTTTTAATAGTGTTAATAAATTATTATATAACCACATTAATATTTATGATATAATATATTATCATCTTGTAATATCTTATTACCTGTTTGTTAACATTCTTTCCTTATTTTTACTATTTCAGGTGTTAATTGTCAAGTTTCCCAAGTATGTTTTGACTTTTTATTTGTTGTTCCTATTAATTAGATCATGGTTTTATAATATCCAGAATTTAAACCATGATTTAAATATTATATACATTCATTATATATGTATTTATAATAATCCATAAAATTTGGATATAAGAAATGAAATGCACCGTTCATGGAGACAGTACACCGTACGTACGCATAAACGCTACTTTTATTTCTTTGTCGTATTAAAAGAATTAAAATTAAATGAATTATATGTATATTATAATTATATTATAATATATATGTTATATATATGACATATTTTTATTAAAATCATCCTTTATATTCTCTATGTATAGTGTGAACGAATCACATCGCTTTGAGGAGGCGGTTGTCCACACTTCCATAAACAATGTTATCATATTTACACAAAATAGAAAGTATAAAGGTATGTGTTATAAAATGATTACATAAGAATAAATACATAAATATAACATATAACATATATAAATAGAGTGTTTATCATAATCCCATCTATGAAATGTGATAAAGGAAAAATGAATAATCATCATTTCATGATGCTGTAGTTCACCGTACACATAAATTGTATGTTCGTTACCCATTAGATGGAATTGTGTGTAAGTTTAGGTTGAAACCTTAAAATAAAAACATCTCAGTATATTTATGATAATTGTGTTAATATATAATCATGGAATAATAATAAATTAAGTAGTGGTAAAATAAAAAAAACTAATGTGATCATTGAAGAACGTTACCTTGTTTTCAGGTAACTCCTTTTGGTTTATAACAAAAGTATTTCTTGGATGGATTTATACAAAAATTAAGACTTATAATATTAATATAGGGAATTTGGGATCTTATTTTGGTAGAGTTTTGTTGAAATATAAGTCTCAAAGTGTTTTTAGAAAGTTATGGAGGATGTGTCCTTTTACAATGAAGGTGAAGGGTACTTTTGGAAACTCAAAAACTATTAAATTAATATAAATTAATTTTCTATTCCAAATGGATACAAATTGAGTTATTTATAAGACAATATTAGTATGTTTCTAAATCATCTCAACCAATAAATTTTATAAAAGTTTAGGTCTCACTATTACCCTTATCTTTTGGCTTTAACCCTTAGTTAAACACTTTAACTCTTACCGCGACAACTTGACTTTTTACTCTTTAAGGGTTAATATAGTTACTATAAAATGTAAAAGGAACCCCAAATGGATAATTGACAACAAAATTGACCTTATAACAATAATTTATCCTAATTTTATTTTTTTATGAATTTTATATAATTTAATAAATATTATTTATTTTAAAATATCAATAATGTCAATTTTGACACTATTCAATACATGACTTTTTAAAAATATCATAAAAATCTATTAAATAAACCATAAAATGTTATATTAATCCATAAAATTCATGTATGACATCAAATATATCAAATTATATTTATTTAAATATTTTTAATATAATTTATTTGATTCTCTAATTAATTAAGCAATTACTGCATTATCATTATGTCACCATTTAATTTAATTATTTATTTCCTAAAAATTATAAATAAAATACCATGATGTAGATAATTTTTTTATCTTTTAAATTAATATTTATAGTTTAAGATATCTTCTTAACAATCATACATAAAAAATGTAATACTTATTAGAAACATGAGTAAAACATATTGGACTTTCCTTATAATAAAATACTATAAAAGCATTAAAGTCATCCAACAAGATCCAAGTGGCCTTAAAATCATCCCAAGGATTATTTTGGTCAAAAAAACTTATCTAATAAAATTATGACAAATTTTAGGGTAATTTTATAATTTTATTTTAACCCTTAATTTCCCAATTTACCCTTAACTGTGGTAATTAAAATATTACTAAATTTACTATTCGTATGCCCAAAAATAAAAGAAACCTATTTACATAATTTTTAATCACTAATTAAAAATATTGAATCCATTTTAAAAAATTCAAAATATAGAAGTTTCAATAGTTAATTTAAAATTAATCCCCTTGACGGGGTGAGAAAACATGTTATTAAAGTTTAAAACATGAAAAAGATTGAAATGTTTTTATATCAAAATTCAAAGTGGAATTGATTTTAATTAAATAAATTTGATTAATTGATAAAAAAATTATAATTATACTTTATAAAAAATTAAATTTATAATTTAATACTATAAATTATTTTGATGAAAAAAGTTGTTTTCAATTAAAATTTAGTATTTTTCACTATTCATCAAAAAATGAAATTTATCAGAAAAAATAAAAAATTCAAACAAAGTAAAATTTTATATTCTTCTTTAAAATAAGAAGTTTATTTTTTAAAATAGAATATATAAGTTTCAAAAATTGTATTTAAAATAGGGTCGCCATTAAAAGGCAGTTTTAAATGTAGGTCTTTATGCATAAAATCAGGTTTGTTCGTATCTTATGTCTATAAAATATATTGGATGAATATCAAAAAAAAAATTATTGAATATATAGCATATATATTTCATTAATATCATTTAATAATTGTAATTAATTTAATTTATTAAGACAAAATTCCTTTGGGAGCATAAAAATAAAAATATTTTCTTTATATTCAATTGGTTTATTTTTTAATTTCTAATTAATTGGTAACCTATGAATTTATACTATTTTTTTATAAACCATATATTTTCTTAAGTTAGTTAATATTATAACTTCTAATTTAATGGCTAGGTTATAATGGTAATATTTAAATAATAATATTTAGTTGTTTGTTTAAGCTCGTTGTTGCATGCAACGTAAGCTATCAAAGAAATATAATTTTTAAAAAAAGAGACATACCATAAAAATCTTGGGGTGTTACAAATCATTTCCTGGTGTATTGGGGGGGGATCCACTCAGTAGATAGAGGACCCACTCCCTAGTGTGTCAGGGTGGTACCACTTGGTATATAGAGGACCAACACCCTAGTGCATCAGTGGGGGTACCACTCAGTAGTTAGAGAAACTGCGCTAGGGTACCACTCAATAGTTAGAGGACCTGCGCTCTAGTTCCTTAGGGGTTACCACTCAGTAGATAGAGGATCCACGTCCTAGTGTGTCAGGGTGTACCAGGTACCACTCTGTAGATCGAGGACTCATGCCCTAGTCCATCAGGGGGTACCACTCAGTAGATAGAATACTCATGCACTAGGGAGTTAGGGGGGTGGGTGTACCACTCAGTAGATAGAGGACCCGAGCCCTAGTCCTCCAGGGGGTACCACTCAGTAGATAGAGGACCCATGCCCTAGTATTCTAGGGGGTTCCACTCTAAGGATCCCATCTGATCACTACCATCATCGAGCACCATTTAAAGAAATGTCACACTTGGAACATATTTCATCATATCTCAAAAGCCACTATAAACGCCACCACCATGTTCCACGTAGAAAATAAAACTCAGGATAGGCTACCCATGGGCCAAAATCTGAGTGCAAATGAAGGAGAAACGAGAGATGAAAAAATCATCAGGAAGTACACAACATATGAGGGGGGTCCACATAGATTGCGAACTCACCTTTTCACCTAGTCATGTCTTCTTAGAACACTTCTTGATGGTCATGTTGTATTGCATGGCATGTAAGGGTACTACACGACATGCCGCATCCACCCAGGGGCCTACCTGTGCTCTTGGACATACCCGTTTATTTGATCACATTCCCTGGCCATGTACTATCCCGTGTACTCCTAGATTACACACTGTGCAACGCCCCAACTCCAGTTACCTAGATTCGATTCATTATTACGTATCATTGACATGATCACAAAAGATCAAGTCTCTAAAGACCAATTAGTTTAGTATCCTTGGAAACACTAGATACATTCATAAAGTTTTCATTACATCATAAAATAAAAACTACAACAACATAGTCTCCATAGTCCACACTCATATCCCCTCATACTATCCCTGCAGGTCATTCATAAAATACTTCTTCACATCCTGGAAAAAATAAAACATAGGAAGGGGTGAGATCAGATTCCCAGTAAGGATAACAATATAGAGGAAACTTTCATAAATAAGCATAAACATTTAAGGAAATGTATAACTAAAAAAAATCTTCCAAAGTTGCTTATGACACATGCTATTGTATTAATCAAAGAGAAGCATACCGTGGAATCTTGGGGTGTTACATTCTCCCCTCCTTCAAATAATTCTGTCCTCAAAATTTCTAGAGTATTACTGCGTAAAAAGACTCATGTTGTTCTTCATCATAAGTTCCTTAGGTTCCCACATTTCCTCTTCCATCTTATGGTTTCTCCATAGAACTTTTACCAGAAGAGTCGTCCGGTTTCTCAGCACTTGTTCTCTTATATCAAGAATCTAGACAGACTCTTCACAATAATATAGATCATGTTCCAGTTCTAATTCCTCATAGGTGAGTACATGCATTGGGTCAGACATGTATTTTCTCAATAGTGATACATGGAACACATAGTGGACTTTGGAGAGACTTGGCGTCATTTCCAACCGGTAAGCTACAACCCCAATTCGTTCTATAATTTCAAAAGGTCCAATGTACCTGGGACTCAATTTACCCTTCTTACCGAAATGTATAACACCCTTCCATGGAGATACCTTCAAGAAAACATGATCTCCTACCTGAAATTAAAATTCATTCCTTCGGCTATCGGCATAGCTCTTCTACCTAGTTTGAGCTGCTTTGATGTGGTTTTGGATTACCTTAACCTTTTCCAACGTTTCCTCCACCAGTTCTTGGCCTATGAGTTTTCTTTCACCAACATCATCTCAATAAGTTGGTGTGTAAAATCTCTTTCCGTATAACGCTTCATATGGTGCCATCTGAATACTTGAATGGAATCTATTGTTATAGTAAAATTATACGAGAGATAAATATTGATCCCACATACCCTGAAAGTCAAGTGAGCATGATCTCAACATGTCTTCTAAGGTTTGAATAGTCCGTTCTGATTGTCCATCAGTTTGGGGGTGGTAGGTAGTGCTCAAACGAAGTTTAGTATCCAGGGATTTCTGAAGACTTTTCCAGAATCTTGATGTAAAATGGGGATCACGATCAGAAACAATCGACAATGGTACTACATGAAGTCTTACAACTTCATTAATATATAATCTTGCTAAAAATTCAAGTGGTAAATCTTCTCTTATAGCAAGAAAATGTGCCGACTTGGTAAGGCGATCAACAATGACCCATATTGAATTATTCCTTCTTGGAGTCTTTGGTAGTCCCATGAAAAAGTCCATCGTAATATTATCCCATTTCCACTCAGGTATGGGAAGAGGTTGCATGACTCCTCCAGGCTGTTGCCTTCCAAATTTCACTTGTTGACAAACCATACATCTTAACAAAAAATCAGAAATCTCCCTCTTCATGTTGTCCCACCAAAAATGTTCCTTCAAATATATATACATCTTAGTGCTACCAGGGTGTATAGAGAAATTGGAACTATGAGCATCGTCCAACAATTCTTTTTTTAGATTAGGTATATCGGGAACACAAAGTCTCTTCCTAAATTTCAAAATTCTATATTCATACAAAAAGTCACTCAATATTATATCATTCACAACTTTAATCTTCTTTTGAAACTCTTCATCAGCGGTCTAAGAACTCTTTATCCTTTATAGTATAGATGGTTTGACAACCATTTGAAAAAGTATTGATGTTTCACCTTCCATGGTTATTCCCATATCCATCTTCACTAGATCCATGTATATAGGGTCCTTTTCCACTCTCATCTTGTTCAAAACTCCATGATATTTTCTGCTGAAAGCATCTACCACCTTATTTTCCTTCCCCGAGTGGTAGTGTATAGTGCAATCATAATCCTTGAGTAGTTTAAGCCAGTGCCTTTGCCTCATGTTGAGTTCTTTTTGTGAGAAAATATACTTCAAACTCTTGTGATCAGTATAAATATCACATTTTTCACCATATAGATAGTGTCTCCATATCTTCAAAGAAAATATTACAGCTTCTAACTCAATATCATGAGTAGGATAGTTTCTCTCATGAATTTTTAGCTGTCGTGATGCATAGGCAATAACCCTATCATTCTGCATAAGTACACAACCAAGTCCTTTATTTGAAGCATCACTATAAATAATAAACCCATCATTCTCCGATGATAGAGTAAAGATAGAAGCATTGAATAATATTCTCTTAAGTTCTTCAAAACATTCTTTACACTCTTTTTTCCAAACAAATTTAACCCATTTACATGTGAGCTTCGTTAATGGGTTAGCCAATCGGGTAAAATTCTGGACGAAATGTCGATAATAATATGCTAAACCAATAAAACTACGTACCTCAGTTATACTTGTCGGTGCTGGACATTCTTGGATTTCTTTGTCTTATAAGGATCAACATAGATTCCATCCTTAGAGACAATATTTCCAAGAAAAGAAATCTCCTGAAGCTATAATTCACACTTGCTAAACTTCCCATATAATTCACGTCTTCTAAGAGTATTCAGGATAATGCGCAAGTGATTTTCATGATCTTCATAACTTTGGGAGTATACCAAGATATCATCAATAAATACCACTAAAAATTCATCAATATATTCCTTGAAAACTCTATTCATTAGATCCATGAAGACATAGGGTGCATTAGTCAATCCAAAAGGCATTACTGTAAACTCGTAATGCCCGTACCTGGTTTGAAATGCTGTCTTCAAAATGTCTTCCTTCTTCACACACAACTGATGGTATCCATATCGAAGATCAATCCTTGAAAAGTATTGAGATCCATGTATTTGGTCAAATAAATCATCAATGCGAGGTAGGGGATACTTTTTCTTTATTGTTATAGCATTGATCTCCCTGTAGTCGATGCACAACCTCATAGATACATCTTTTTTCTTAACAAAAAGGACAGGGGATCCCCATGAAGAAACACTAGGGTGAAGAAATCCCTTATTACTCAATTAATCTAGTTGTTTCTTTAGTTCCACTAATTCCACAATGGCCATTATATAAGGGGTCTTTGATATGGGCCTTGATCCAGGAATTAAATCAATGGAAAACTCAATTTCTCATTCTGGAGGATGTCCAGGTAAATATTCTGGAAACACATCAACATATTCTTTCACAATAGGTACATACTATATTTGAACATTCTTTTCCTCACCCATAGTTATTTCATTCTCTTACTCCCCAATAATTAAATTTAGTTGATCTACTGGGGGTGGATCTAGATAAGAATTAGGTGGTGATGATTCTCCTCTAAAGATAAGGTGTTCTTTATCATCGTCATCAAAAATAGTAACCTCCTTCTTCTTACAATAATTTTTTGCATCATGGTCCAAAATCCAATCCATACTAAGGATTATATCAAATTCAATCATGGGTATGATGATGAGAATAACATATAAAGAACATTTATATTCTCTAATGAGGAATGATTCACAAAACTTTGTTGTGATGATACTTCCCTTAAGAGTTTTTACTAACAACTCTCTTGTTAAATCAAATTGGAAATATCTAATTTTTTAGCAAACTAGGAAGATATGAAACAATGCGATGATCCAGAATCAAATAAATCATTGGCTAAACTTGAGAAAACCATTAGATTACCTGCCACCACGTCTTTCGGAGCTTCAACCTCAGCAGTAGTGATCGCATAAGCTTGGACTTTATCCCTTTGAATTTTATGAGGTAAGTTTCCCTGACGCTTAGGAAATTCATTTTCATAATGTCCCATCTCACTACAATTGTAGCATTGAACATCGGTAGCTTCTTTCTTCCCCTTGCAACCACGAGCTTGGTGGCCCTTTTCACCACACTTGTAACAGACTCCCATTCTCTTCAAGAAAGTACTATGGTGTTTCTTCCCACATTTACTGCAGGATGGATATTCAACTTTTATCTTCTTCCCCTTATTTCCATTTCCAGAGTGATTAGCAGATCTCTTCTTCTCTTGCTTTTCTTTAAAGTTGCAAGACTTAGAGAATTCCTTTTCTGTCTTGATAGCACATGAGAAAATATCTTCATACGATGAGAAGGATTGTGAGACTAATGCTCGATGGAGAAATAGTTTTAACCCATCAAAGAAACGATCAATATTACTTCTTGTGTTATGTATATAATCTTTAGCATGCCTTGTTAACCTTGTAAAGTTAGACTCATACTTTGTAACATTCTTGTCCTCCTTTTGCCTCAGACTCAGAAATTATCTTTCCATATCCACTCAATGGTCACGAGGAAAGTATTTTTCTAAGAAAATCTCTTTAAACTACCTCCATTCTATATTTGATACTTTATCATCTTCCTTCGTGTTTTTCATCAATGAACACCATTGATCAACATCTTCAGTGAGGCGGTAAACTGCCATGACAACTTTTTCCCTTTCGCTACTCCCTAAGGTGTGGAATATTTTCTCTAAGGAATTTATCCATTTCTCAGCTACTAGTGGATTTGTACCCCCATTTAATGTTTGTGGTTGTTTCCTTATGAATCGATCTAACATTGATCCTCCACGCTGCGGATCAGGGTGCTCCATACGGGTAAGGTTATTATTCATAACCTGAGTGAGTTGTCCCAGTATGGTGATAAGATTATTAGCACCAGTTGTATCACCATCTCCACTATAATTATCTTGATCAGGAGGGAAATCCCTACATGGAGTGTGTGCATTGATACAGTTTCCATTCCTTCCACTAGGTGCCATTTCTAAACAATGGAATAAAATAGATTAGTTTATGAATCGAAATACATAATTCCAAACTTGTAAAACACTTAACATAAATTGAACAGTTTATGGATATAATCCATAATCATAAAAATGTTTTCTTTGAGGAAGTATATACTCATAAACCCTTCATAATGGTTTGTAAAGAAAATGAGAATTATCCTAAGCATATCCCCTGGGAGTGTTGTAACCAAGAGTGCAGCAAATCCCATTGTCATGCACCAGTTCCCGTTCCCATTCGAGTCTAGCTCAAACTGGTGTTTTCAGGTTTTACCCCTAGGTACATATGTGCCATAGCTGCCTCTACCTGCTCGTATCCAGATAGGTATGTATTGCCTGAAAAACTCACAAAATCTCTACATTACCAAAATTCTAGGATGTTATTCTATACTAATCCTCAAAGTCTATCTTAGGGTAATGTGCTCTAATCAGAGTTTATCTAAATCTAGATTCCAAGGTTTGTACTAAACTTTCTCTGATACTAACTGTAACGCCCTAGCCCTAGTTACCCAGAGTCAGTGCATTATTACATATAATTGTAATGATCACAAAATATCATGTCTCGAAAGACTGATTAGTTTAGTATCCTTAGAAACACTAGATATATTAATAAGGTTTACATTACATCATAAAATGGAAAACTACAACAAAATTGTTTCCATAGACAATAATGAGATCCAATAGACTATCCCTGTAGGTCAGTCATAATATAATTCTTCGCATTGTGGAAAAAATAAAACATAGAAAGGGGTGATCTCAGATGCTCAGTAAGGATAACAATATAGCAGAATCTTTCATAAATAAGCACAAACATTTAAGGAAATGTATAAGACTAAAACAAAAGCCTTTTAAACTTGAACTTAAGCATAATATGGAAAAGATAAAATCAAATAATTCCATTTAATTACTCACATGGATATTCTACTAGTTGAATAATCACATGCAATATCAATAACCACTTTCATAATGATAAAATGCATAATTCCAAACTTTCATAACCACATAGTCAAGGCCTTGTGCCAAGACTATAAATAAGATTTTGTCAAGGCCTTTTGCCAAGAACCTAGTTTGTCTCATGAGACCTACCGATGCATCGAAGAGCTATAGAGGGCTCCACCCATCACTTACTAAGTCCAATGCATTCCTCATATGAACATGTTTAAACATAACATAAACATTCGTATTAAAACTAGAATATGAAATGTCAATAATTTCTCCATAAACCATGAATGGTATAAAAATAAAACATCCACAATCAAACATATCAGAAAACCTTAAATACAATATGGAAGTTTTTTATCATAATAAATCAACTTTAAATAATCTTAAAATCCATCAAAGGATGTTGACAAAGATGGAATCAAAACTATTTGAGAGAAATATCTCTTTTTTGAAATCATTTAAAAGTCACATAATTATAAAAGAAAACATTTAATTTGAAAATATTCTTATAAGATTGTAAGGGAATCTTCAACAATTTTATAACGGTGGAAAATAGCTTCACCCGCCGTATAAGTTAAAAAAAAGACATTCTTACCTTAATTTTGTCGAAAAGGTTAAAAAGGACCTTATTTGGAAAATGACAGAAAGATTCCTTTATAAACATCTTATAAAAAGTCAAAAAAGGGTATAAATGAATTTAACCCATAGTCTATAAAATATTAATAATGTTTTGAAATACATTTTTAAGAAACACGGATGTGGATGATAAAGAGGTCCTAGTACATACTTATATAAAAACAACCTTGGATAATAAAGAGATTGTGAAATTAACCCTTACCTTGTACTTTTCCATGGTCGAGGGTAGGTTAACCTCCTGTATAATAGTTAAATCATTGTTATTAAATTATAAAATAATCATATACATAAACATGACATCATATATGATCTTCTAATATTGCTTTGTTAATAATATTTTAGTATTATCGTCATTTCGGGTCTTAACGGATTTGTTTTCCTTTATATTATTTATTATGTGAGTCATATTTGTTATGGACGAGATCTATCTTATTCATATCCAGAATTATATCAAGTATTTAAACATTATTTTTAATCATCTAATGAAAATTATTCTTGAATGGATACGATGAGGAATGAATCTCATCGCATTCGTGGAGACGGTAATCCATACGTACGCACGAGCGATAATATCATTCTTTTGATATTAAAATAATATATAATTGGATGTTATATTATATATAAAGAATCATTATCATGTTATATTTATTATTTAAATCAATTACACATCATTATTATACCCATCCAAATAATAATGCATTGAATAACAATTACACCACGACGTGGAGACGGTAAGCCGTACGTACGCACGTATGGTGACATGTCATTCAAAGGATGGATAAAATAATGAATATGGTTATACCATATTTATAATAACATCACCGTATATAGAAGATACTGGAATTATTATTTTATAATGGAAACAACAAAGAAAGAGGAAGTGGAATAAGAAAGGAACCTGAAAGTGGTGATGAAATATTTATCTCTTCTTCGGGTTCTTCCTTTTGATTTGACCAAAATGGATCCATAGGTTGGATTTCTGACTAAAGTAAGGCCTCTAGGATGAAGGGAGGATAATTGAGAGGGTATTTTGGCAGAGTTTTCCCAAGACAAATTGTCACATACATGACTTATTTTAAAGTTAAATTTAATTTATTTTCCATTAATCCCTTTTTTGGGTTTCTCAAGCTTTTATGGTAGAATGGGTGAGTTTTCGTCAATTGGGCCAAACCGTGAGCCCAATTCCTGATTTAAAAATAAATTTCGTTTTTTTTATAACTTTTTCATTTTTTAATATTTTTTCACTCATTCCAATTCCTAAATGGGATACCCTGACATATTAACACCACCATTGTAGTTTGGAGCCTTTATAAATCCATAACCAAGGTGTATATGGGTTTTTATTTAAGGGATTGGGCCTGTCCGAAAGCCCAATTCCAGTTTTAAAAATAAAATTTTATTTTAATAACTTATTCATTTTTAAGTCTTTTTAGGTGATTCCAAGCCTCAAACGCACCCCTTGAACCCAGTCGCGTGCCCAAGCTCTCTCTATCCTCTTTGGAGCTCTTCTTCATCGCTATTGAATGCTGAACTTATTAGGGTTTCTAAAATCGGGCAGATTTGAAGAGGTAAATTCATTCCTTCATATCTCCTTCAATATTTACTTTCCCCCACCATTTCAGTCCCCACATTACCTCCTCCTCATCAGTCGAGCCTAACTATCAGGTTTTTCTACTTTGAGTTTCAAAATTTGGTTAATTCGGGGTAATTGCTTCAAGATTTGTCAAGGTGAGTGTTCCTCCCTTCCACTTCTTCCATTTCCTTAGGGTTTCATCCCTCTTTCTTGATGTTCCAAAGTGTCTAGAACCTAGGGTTCATACCTAGGGTTTAATAATGGGTCTTTTTGGTGAAAATTTGTGGTCTAGGGCTGGATTTATCATACTTGTGGTGTCGGGGTGGTGCGGTTGATGTTTCGCACCATGTTTTGAGGGATTCAACAATTTCGGTAGGTGATTCCATGGGTAACCATTTAATGATGAGTTAGTTTTCTTGATTAAATAATTTCACATGTTCCTTATGTTCTGTGCATTATGAGGAAATAATTTTTGGTAGAAATAGTAAAGCATTTGGTATTAAAGTTACATTTTTTCTTGAAGTGTGTATTTTTTCAAATGTATTTCATGTGTTATCTCTTTTGGTAGTTTTATAAAATGTGGAAGTGGTTTATTAGTTGTTGAAAGGGGATGAAAATTATGGTTGGGTAATGATATAGTTCCATGTGGGCCTAAAAAGGGGGTTTATTTGAATGGTTTTATGTGTATAACCTTGTTATACTCCTTGAAAGTGTTTTATGGATTTGTGTGTTCTCATGGGTATCTTTTGTGATATTGTTCAAGGTGATTATATAACATTTGAAAGTGGATTATTACATGTTGATTGGGCTGCCAATTCTATTTTGGTAGGTTCTTGGTGTGCTTTAGGCTTAAAAAGAGGTTTTTGAAATGGGTTTTATGTGCAAAGTTTGGGTATACTCTTTATAATTGTTTTATGAAAGTTTTGAATGGTTTATTGAGTTGTGTAATAGGTGAAACTATATCAACAAATTGTTTTGGTAGGATTATATTTTTAAAAGTTCCATTTCATTTGTGAAAAGGCTGTTATGTGATATGTATCATATTGGAAATACTTTTATTAAATTTTTTGAAGGAGATATTGAGGAGTGAAAGTGATGTGAAAGTGATGTGGACTGTTTTGTGTGAGTGTGATGTGAAAAATTGAATTTTTGATTATGAAAGAAGTGTTATTTTCCATGTGTGTGGGCTGTTATATGAGTTGAAATATCTTATAATTGTTTTATAAAATTGTTTAGTGGTTTTGTGGAAGTGTTGAAGAAATGTGAAATGTGTTGTGGGCTATTTTGGTGTGAGTCGGATTTCAAAATCATTTTGAATGAAAAATGGATTTTTGTGACTTGTGTGGTATACATATGGGATGTTTGGTGAATTTGTGATGTGGAAATGATATTTTCATGTTCAATGTATATTTCTTGACTTGTTGAACTTGTTTTAGCACAAGGGGAAAACTTGGGTATCTAGGTGGGTGGACGTGTACTAGTATGCTAGTGAATCCGTGGGGTTTGGACTCAGTTTCACTTAGCAATATTGACGCTTACAAATCTAAATAAACTATGATGATGATGATTGGGGACCACTAGGTTATGGGTATGTTCCCTACTAGTGGCTCGTGCATGAGAATGGTTATTTGTGATGGTTACTCTCCCCGAGATACGAGGTACCTGTGACCCACATCTAGCTAGTGCCTAGGGGTTATTTCCTATTGCTTGTGCTCATTAGTTACTTTATACTTACCGTCGGCATACAATACATTTGTCTGGAAAATTCAGTATCTTTGTTGTTTATTTTAAAAGTGTTAACCCGTTAAAATAGCCCACTTGAAAACTGTTTTTATTCAAAGTCGCATCTTTTAGAAATTGTAACTAGCTTTTCATGTTTTTGAAAACTTGCATGCTTTTCATCTTTAAATGTTTATCACATGGAATCTATTAGTGGTGGTATCCTACTGGGCATTGTCTCACACCCTACTTACACCTTTGTGTGTAAGTAGACTTGCTTATTTTATGTCACAGGTTTGGGTACAAGTTTTATGCCTTTGGTTTGGGTTATTAGCGGTCCATCGTGATGCAGTGTCGTGGAGATGGCTTGAGGGAGGTGCCTCTTGACATGTGGAGGTTCTTGGGATATCTTTTATTGGTTTTGTACCTTTTTAATGGTCTTCATACATTTTTTAAATTTGTGTAATTCAGTTCTGAATTTTAGTAAAAGATGTTTTTGTTTGAAAAATCCAGTTTTGGTTTCTTGGTTTCGTTTGTTGTTTTATGTTTACAAATTCAGGTAAATCGTACCCAAACTTCATTTTATGATACCTGGGCACTTGTTCCAGCCCGTGGGGATCTGGAACTCCCTTCTGGTCTTGCCATGGACCGGGTCGGGTGCCGATTTTGAAGGCGACTAGATTCGGTTCGTGAAAAAATGGTATCAGAGGAGGTTTTCTCTATTTGAGTCATGTTATTTGGGAAATAGTTGGGATAGTCTGGAGTTAAGATTGTCAGGACATGAAATTACGATTATGGGTAGTTTTCTTGATCACCAAACCTCATTTCGGGATTCGAGTCACCAGGGGAAGTCGGGAGTTATCTATGTCTTTTGGTTTTCTTGGTTCGATGATGATTAAGGAAATGAAAAGAGAGTTGGGTTAATGGTCCTAGTGAGATCGCAGGGCCTGGAAAGCCATGTGGAGACAAGGATATTCCCTAGAACAATCTCTGTTATAGTGAAGTGATTGGAATATGGCCAACAACCATATTTCCAAGTCACCCACTGAAACTAGTTTCCTCTCGCATTGTTTTGTGCTTAGGTTTTGAAATCTTGGCACTTTGGTTTTAAGAAGTGTAAAGTTTTTGTGAAATGATTTTCAAATAAAGAGGGAATGGATTGATTTATGAAATGGTGGAAGTGAATTTTTAGAATTATTTTGAAATGGAAAATGGTGTGCTTACACCTCTTTTGAAAGAAGGAACTATATTGAAGTTGGTTTTGAAAAGTGTTTCCAATAGAGTTTTCTAAACAATCAAAGGGTGTTTTAATGGGATGAGATGTTTTGAAATTGATGTGAATATCTTAAAAGTGAGTTATTTTCTAAATGGTTGTGTCTTTATGAAAAGTTTTGTAAGATGTGAGTTGGGATTTTGATCTTGTGGTTAGAAGTTTTGAGAAAAAGGATGTGTTGGTTGACTTTTTTGGTTTTGAAATGTGGAAAGAATGTTTTGTTTTAACCTTTGGTATTTCCATGGGCAACCACATGCATGGGGTTATATAGGATGATGGATTATTGATGTCACGACTGGATGAGTGTCAGGATGGATATGAGGATGGTGCCCAGTGTGGCATAGAAACATGCATGTGTAAGGCCCATGGGGTACCATTGGTGGATACGCTAACCGCTGAACCGTTTGTTTTCAAGAAATATTTTTAAAGAAAAACATGATGTCTTGATGAATTGTTTGTGATGTCTTATATTATGTGTTTTTGGAAAATGTTGATATTGTGGGAGGTTTTGTGTCCAAGAACCCCTCCTATTTGAACTGTATTTTGGGTTTATGTTTGGTCGGTAAACTGGGTAGAAGGATCGGTTAGTAGTCTCCTCTGAGATATGTTTCGGGACACCTTTATGGTGGTTCCCTTCATGTGTTTGGATCTAGTTTATGGCTTTTTTTAACCAATAGACCAGATTGGTTGGGTCCTTGGGTTCTCTCATTGGATAAGGTACGCCCCCATTAAGGGTTAATGCATAAATGAACTACAATCCAGATTATTTCGCCATTGGAAAATCCTCCAGTTGATCAATATAAGGAATATTTTATCGATCTTTGTGGATTGAGTCTACACCCATTCCTTTCTTTGATTCTTAGATCCTCTTGTAGTGGAAGAGTGCTCATGGAAGGTTGAAAGATACCTTAGTTTCTTAAGTTTCCTAATTCATTGAAGCTGGAAGTGGTCTAGGGTTGTTAGTGGGGATGAGTGTCTCGATGTCATCTAAGAGGGCCTTTGGGCTCTTCAAAGTTTCTTTGAAGAATGAGTTTATGTTAAACCACCAGTGTGGGAAATATGGTCATGATAGGATATTGTGGCCACTATCTAGAATTGTGTGTTGTTTGGGGATGTTGTATAAGGCCCCTCTCCATGAATTATTTATATCAGTTGCAATGTTCATGTTTGGTCATGCCTTATGATGTCATGTGATCAATTGACCGTAAAGGTGAAAGTTGGGAAATCATATGAGAGTCTCTGTTATTTTGGGAGAATGTCTCCCTTGGAAAAAAATATTCCATTTTAGAGGAAGTTGAGTATAGGTTTTCTTTACTTCTATTTTTTCTCACCCGAACAAACAAGGTGTGATGTGTGTGCATCTTATAAGCCCTTGTTTTAGTGAAATATCGGGTTAGGGTAAAGTGAGTTTGGAATGTGTTATGTCTTGGAAAACTTATCGGGGATTGAAGTGTAGTTGTTGGTTGCACCGAAAGAATAATTATTGTTCAGGGGGTTTTCAAAGCCTAATTGTGAGGCCGAAGATGCTTCAATCATTTGAGCTCCAGCCATAGGTCTCGGAGAGAAGCTGGCTCATAGTCAAGGGAAATCACAGGGTCATTTAAACCCTTGTACAAAGTCCTATCCTTAGTATGAAATATAGGAAGAGTTTAAACCTATGGTCTCATTATATTTCTTCTGTTGTTCATGTTTAGTGGAAATAGGTAAAGGGCCTTGTACCCATGTCATCGCCCAATGTTATTCCACCCCCTTTGGTTTCCATTGAGTCTTTAGAGAAAGGTTTGAAGTTTGGATAGACAGGTTGGGAACATGATTTGCACTTGGTTAGTAGTGACCATGCCCCAGAAAACCTTGTAGATAGAAGGGTCCCCACTATTAGTGCATGGTTTCCCAAACCCTACAGACTAACCATGTGGTCGTCCCAACTCTTTAAATTCTGGGGGATTTCTGTACCGTCCCATGCTGGTCGGTTAAGATGGTTGGTTCTTATGGTGGGGAGACACACTATGAGTCTTATATAAGTTCTTTTGTAAATTTCTAATGGAATTATACCCTTTGTACTGGGGAGTCCACTCATGCCTCCCCCTGTTAGTGTCCTGATTCTTTCTCAGGGAAAAAATATAGGTTGTCTCTTATGGTGGGGAGGTTATTTTTGTTCCCCCATATTAGTAACCCAGACTTATCCATATTCGTGGCTTGGCGGTAGGTAGTCTCATTCAGAGCTATCAAGCTACCTACATATTCCTTTAGTAAACATTGGGATTGGGGAGTACCTAATGGTCTAGTTAAAGTAAGGTAAGTGTAACCTTCTTTGATGTTGTTGTTCATTTGGGTGAATTGCTTGAGTCTTGTTCGGATAGTGTTTAATGAGTTTTATTTTGGGATAAATTATGAATGTGATTGATCATTTCAGGAAAGTGGTGTAAGTTTTTTTTTGAGAGTAATTCTTCATTAATTGATCACTGGAGGTGTTTTGGCCTTTGGGGGTGAAACCTGACAAGGGAGTACCTCTTGGTTTTTCAGTTGGGTTTGGTTGTTGCTTTGGCCTTGATGAGACTTTACGGGGCGGAAAGTTTTCATGGTGGGTATAATTGTCACATAAATGACTTATTTTAAAGTTAAATTTAATTTAATTTCCATTTATCCTTTTTTTGGGTTTCTCAAGCTTTTATGGTGGAATGAGTGAGTTTTCGTGAATTGAGCCAAACCGTGAGCCCAATTCCAGATTTAAAAATAAATTTTTCTTCTTTTATAAATTTATCATTTTTTAATATTTTTCACCCATTAAAATTCCTAAATGGTATAACCTGACATATTAACACCACCATTGTAGTTTGGAGCCTTTATAAATCCATAACCAAGGTGTATATGGGTTTTTATTTAAGGGATTGGGCCTGCCCGAAATCCCAATTCCATTTTTAAAAATAAAATTTGATTAATTAATAACTTATTCATTTTTAAGGATTTTTTGGTGATTCCAAGCCTCAAACGCGCCACTTGAATCCAGTAGCGCGCCCAAAATCTCTCTCACCTCTTTGGAGCTCTTCTTAATCGAGATTGAATGCTGAACTTATTAGGGTTTCTAAAATCGGGCAGATTTGAAGAGGTAAATTCATTCATTCATGTCTCCTTCAATATCTACTCTTTTTCCCCCATTTCAGTCCCCACATGACCTCCTCCTAATCCGTAGATCTTAACTATCAGGTTTTTCTGCTTTGAGTTTCAAAATTTGGTTAATTAGGGGTAATTGCTTCAAGATTTGTCAAGGTGAGTGTTCCTCCCTTCCACTTCTTCCATTTCCTTAGGGTTTCATCCATCTTTCTTGATGTTCCAAAGTGTCCAGAAACTAGGGTTCATACCTAGGGTTTAATCATGGGTCTTTTTGGTGAAAATTTGTGGTCTAGGGCTGGATTTATCATCCTTGTGGTGCCGGGGTGGTGCAGTTGATGTTTCGCACCATGTTTTGAGGGATTCAGCAATTTCGGTAGGTGATTCCATGGGTAACCATTTAATGATGAGTTAGTTTGATTGATTAAATAATTTTACATGTTCCTTATGTGCTGTGAATTATGAGGAAACCATTTTTGGTAGCAATAGTAAATCATTTGGTATTAAAGTTAAGTTTTTACTTGAAGTGTGTATTTTTCAAATGTATTTCATGTGTTATCTCTTTTAGTAGTTTTGTAAAATGTGGAAGTGGTTTATTAGTTGTTGAAAGGGGGTGAAAATTAGGGTTGGGTAATGATATAGTTCCATGTGGGCCTAAAAAGGGGGTTTATTTTAATGGTTTTATGTGTATAACCTTGTTATACTCTTTGAAAGTGTTTTATGGATTTGTGTGTTCTCATGGGTATCTTTTGTGATATTGTTAAAGGTGATTATATAACATTTGAAAGTGGATTATTACATATTGATTGGGCTGCCAATTCTGTTTTGGTAGGGTCTTGGTGTGCTTTTGGCTTAAAAAGAGGTTTTTGAAATGGGTTTTATGTGCAAAGTTTGGGTATACTCTTTATAATTGTTTTATGAAAGTTTTGAATGGTTTATTGAGTTGTGTAATAGGTGAAACTATATCAGCAAATTGTTTTGGTAGGAGTATATTTTTAAAAGGTCCATTTCATTTGTGAAAAGGCTGTTATGTGATATGTATCATCTTGGAAATATTTTATTAAATTTTTTGAAGGAGATATTGAGGAGTGAAAGTGATGCGAAAGTGATGTGGAGTGTTTTGTGTGAGTGTGATGTGAAAAATTGAATTTTTGATTATGAAAGAAGTGTTATTTTACATGTGTGTGGTCTTTTATATGAGTTGAAATATCTTATAATTGTTTTATAAAATTGTTTAATGGTTTTGTGGAAGTGTTGAAGAAATGTGAAATGTGTTGTGGGCTATTTTGGTGTGAGTCGGATTTCAAAATCATTTTGAATGAAAAATGGATTTTTGTGACTTGTGTGGTATACATATGGGATATTTGGTGAATTTGTGATGTGGAAATGATATTTTCATGTTCAATGTATATTTATTGACTTGTTGAACTTGTTTGATCACAAGGGGAAAACTTGGGTATCTAGGTGGGTGGACGTGTACTAGTATGCTTGTGAATCCGTGGGGTCTGGCCTCAGTTTCACTTAGCAAGATTGACGTTTACAACTCTAACTAAACTATGATGATGATGATTGGGGAACACTAGGTTATGGGTATGTTCCCTACTAGTGTCTCGTGCACGATAATGGATATTTGTGATGGTTACTCTCACCGAGATACGAGGAACCTGAGACCCACAACTAGCTAGTGCCTAGGGGTTATTTCCTATTGCTTGTGCTCATTAGTTACTTTATACTTACCATCGGCATACGGTACATTTGGATGAAAAATTAAGTAGATTTGGTGTTTATTTTAAAGTGTTAACCTGTTAAAATAGCCCACTTGAAAACTGTTTTTATTCAAAGTTGCATCTTTTAGAAATTGTAACTAGCTTTTCATGTTTTTGAAAACTTGCATGCTTTTCGTCTTTAAATGTTTATCACATGGAATATCTTAGTGGTGGTATCCTACCGGGAATTGGCTCAAACCCTACTTACACCTTTGGGTGTAATTAGACTTTCTTATTTTATGTAATAGGTTTGGGTACAGGTTTTATGCCTTTGGTTCGGGTTTTTAGCGGTCCATCGTGATGCAGTGTCGTGGAGATGGCTTGAGGGAGGTGCCTCTTGCCATGTGGAGGTTCTTGGGATATATTTTCTTGGTTTTGTACCTTTTTAATTGTCTTCATACATTTTTTAAATTTGTGTAATTCAGTTCTGAGTTTTAGTAAAAGATGTTTTTGTTTGAAAAATCCAGTTTTGGTTTCTTGGTTTCGTTTGTTGTTTTATGTTTTCAAATTCAGGTAAATCATTCCCAATCTTCATTTTATGATACCTGGGCACTTGTGCCAGCCCGTGGGGATCAGGAACACCCTTCTGGTCTTGTCATGGACCGGGTCGGGTGCCGATTTTGAAGGCGACCAGATTCGTTTCGTGACACAAATGGCTTTTAAGGTGTGAATTAGAGAGAAGGTGGAATGCACTTTTATAAGAGGGGTGAGGGGCACCTTAGAAAAAGTTAGAAATATTATTTTATAATAAAATAATTTTAGGTTTCTAATGTCTCCAAAGTGGATTATTTAAAGGATAATGTGAGGATGGGTCGAAAACCACTCAACCAATAGGTTTTATACAGGTTTGGGTCACTATATTAACTTTATCTTTTAGATTTAACTCTTAGTTAAATAGTTTGACATTTACCATGTCTCTTTATATTTTTATATTATATGATTAATAAACTTACTATATACTTCCAAGAGAACCCCAAGTGGTTCATTAATGATACACCTATCATTATATAATTATTTTGGCTGAAACTTGGATTTTTATTAATAGAATATCAATTAATAATATAATATTTGTTTTAAAACTCTTTTATGTCAATTTTGACACTATTTGGTATTTTGTTTTTTATAAATACATAACAGCATTATTACTTCGAAAAAAATTCATCTAACCAACCCTAATATGTAATATTAACCTATAAAATTAGTGTAATTCATAAAAAGTCTCAAATTACATTTATGTTGATATTTATAATATAAATTATTTTAATATTTCATTAATTAAGTAATTACTGCATCATCATTGTGTCATAAATAAATTAAATTATTTAATATCTAAAAAATATAAATAAAATACCATTATTTAGGAAATATTTTTAGATTTATAATGAATATTTACAGTTTAATTTATCTTATGTATAACCCTATATTAAAAATGTTTTTGTTATTAAACTTTGATTTTAACTCTTTTAACTCTTCTTTAAATAAAATAATAATAAGTGTCCTAATCTAATACAAGTGGACCAAAAAGGTTCATATTTTATTCCTAAGGTTGTTTTTGGTCTAATTATACTTATCCAATAGAATTAGGACATGTGTTAGGGTAATAATAATATCATTTTTACCCTTAATTACCCTATTTACCTTTAACCGTGGTAAATAAAAGTAAAAAGTTACTATTCACCAAAAATTATTTTCATCTCATTGAACCAAATTTTACTTACTGATATCAACCGTATCTCTTGGATTTTTGAAATTCAACTCACAAAAGAGGTAAAATTATGTTTTATGTGAATTTGCAAATTCTCCTAGGAGGTGGGTAAAAGACGGTGAAAAGTTCATTAAAATTTTTATGTATCTAAAATTCTTATAAACTAACTCCAATGAATTACATTGAACTAATATAGGTATTATGTATCTATTTTTACCTAAAATAAATTTAAATAAAATAAATAATTATTTAAATAAAAATTCGGTTTTGAACTATAACTTAGTGTTTTTCACTATTCATCAAAAATTGAACGTTTTCAGAAAAATACCAAAAATTTACCCTAAGCTAATTTCGACATTCCAAATCCAAAAATGAAGTCCATTTTGAAAGATAAAATCTATAAAATTTCAAAAAGTTGGTATTACTATTCATAACGGCTAGTTTGATTGGTTTTGGTGTATTAGGACTCGAAGTTGCGTACGACACACGCAATTGTATTAATCAAATAGAAGCATACCGTGGAAGATTGGGGTGTTACACACTGGGCCTTCCAGTTCTGGTTCATATGGCATTTTTGGGTCCCACATAGCGTGTGATACTTATCTCCCCCAAAAATCCTAGGCACTAAAAAAATCTAAGTACATGTCGTGTGTTCTTTTAAACTACATGGCGTGTAGCTGGGATTTTCACAGAACACATGGAATCCTCATGCGGTTCCAGACCCAGCTCCTCCACCACTAAATCCTTCATTTTACCACTTGAAAATGGTGGAATCTACCTCTGGTATTTGATTCCGGCCCTTTGGTGGTCGAAAATTAGATCTCCAACCCTTACGCATGAATTCGTTACCACCAAAATCACCTCCTATCATTGTTGTCTTGGATTCAGATCCCAAATTCACAAATCCATCACTGGTACCTACAAACCATCCCGATCCATCCTAAAATCATCATCTCGATCATCGCATGTGAATCTTTCACAAATCTAGGGGTCTAATCATGCTCGATCCCCCCCGACAGTGTTTAACCATGACCCCGAAGGCCAACGGTGAAGAACGAAAAGAAATATTGGGGAAAAAATGTAAGATAAAAGGTGAAATAATTGTTTTCAAAATGTTCTTGTCCAAAAAATTAGATTGAGGATGTTTGGGGTGAGAAACATGGCATAATGAGGATAAGTCAAATAAACAATCTAAATCCGATACATGGGTGTTGTAATAGTGGGTTTTCTAGACCCAACTATGCTGTACTTTGGATTGCAATATCATTTATATAGTTGGATATACATGATGTATTCTTACCGTTATAGTGTTGATATTTCCACGTCCACTATATAATGGTAATGTCCATAGATTAATTATCATATCAAAAGGTTATAGCAGATCCCAGGCTATAATGAGAACCTATAGATATTATTACATTAATCTTAAATATATTCACTATGGTATAGACACATATTACTAATTGGACATGGTAGATGTTTGACTATCAGGTGCTGGGGGCTCATAAGCATTGAGACTTCTTCTCATGAAGTTCTCACTTGGTGTTCTCTAGTAGTGAGATTATGAGAGAAGACCTGCCAATAGGAACACCACATGTTTTGGGTGTCATTGGATGTTTCTATCTATGGACATGTGTAATTGGGTCATAACTTGAGATCATTACCAATATGTTTCATTTGATTGCATACTTTGATGAAAGGAGAAAACCATGATAATGAAATTGTGGTGAGGTAGCTTGTGTTGGGTTTTTCATTGGAGGTATGACATTGGTTGAATGGTCAAGAAAGGATTTGTCACTTCCAGGTTAAGGAAGTAATATATCTCAGATCTAGTTGATCAGGATGGTAGAACCTTGATAAATCCATGTTCATGGTAGTCCAAGGAAAATCTATCCAGTTAGATCAAAAAATAATAAAGAAAGAAAAGGGTGATGACATGAGTATGCATCCTGCTTTATGAGATATTTAAAGATAAAGAGATTATATTGCACAGTGCATATCTATAGGTTGGTTGTAGTTTCTATGAATATCCTTATCTCTTCTAGGGCCTTGATGGGTTGCTAGACTCCACTCTTGGTCTGTGAATGGTATTCACTGCTATCGAGATAATGGCTTAGAGGGTCACACATAATAGAGTTTTCGAAAGTCTTTCCTATTCCGGTGAATAAGAGTTTTGGACATGGTGGTCCCCACCATTGGGGTCTATGTTTTGTATAAGGATATACGATCACCAAGGGAATAAATAAATTTATATTATTCAAGTTAAGAATAATTGGTATTGAATTAATTTTCTATGTAATATATTATTTGAACGAATATTAGTTTAAAATATTAAAGTTTCATTTAATATTTGTGAGAATGATGAGTTGATTTAATGGATTGAGTTTTATCACGTAATATATTTATTATATTACAATAAAGTGATAAAAATAAAAATGATATTTATGATTCAGTTTAGTATTCATAATGTCATTTATTTAGTGAGAAATAAATATTCAGGTATGAGGTTTATATTTTAGATATTTATTAAATCACTATAAATAGAAGAAAGTGAGCTCTCTCCAAACACTATTCACTACTCAATGGTGAGAGGCTATCTCTCTCCTCTTATCTCCTAGTTCATAGAGAGGGATGCTCTTGTTCCAGGTGCTTGATCGTAGTTCTTCTTCACAAATCGACAGAACATAGCAGTGGTGATTTTCAGTACATCGAAGGATTCATCATAACTCCACTCTAGCACACATATTTTGATGGTCAATGTTCTTAGATGCTTTTTAAGTATGTGTGGATGATCTAGAGGTATTTGAATATGGATTCATTGATCAAATATCACCGATGATGAGCAGATGTCAGCATGGCTTCAAATCTAACCAAATATTTATGGTTTTATTTTTTATGCTTAAATTTACTCATGTGAAGATCCTATGGTGTATAATGGGTAGCGTTTCACTGACAATGACATTTTCATGTTGATCGTTAGTGGAATTTTTTTAAAATCCCATGTTTTGGGGCTTTCACTGCACGCCCGGTACCAACAAAAAGCTCATGTAAAGACTCAATTTAAACATATATCAATGAATAGAGGTTTGATCATGATCAATTATTTAATCATAAGGGGAAAACCAAAAAAGATGAGTCCAACCTTGATTCGGATCAATCATTTGTGAATAACGCCACTACCAATGAAGGGGAATATTTTTTTTTTGTTCACTGTGCCTTGATTCACCTGGATTCGGAAGCCCATCATCATTTGATCTCAATTCACCAATGATGGTTTGTGGAATTCTCCTCTCAACAGTCCTAGGGTTATGCAGATAACCCTGAATATTTTCCATAATAGACTATTTATAGAGGAAATTAGGTTTAAATGAATTAATTTAATGAATTAATTAATTAACTTAACATACTCTCCAACAGTCGCCTTGTCCGAATGTCCCGCACTGATCAATTTTAGGTCCTGACTAGGGTAAAAACCAAACTCTAAATTCAACTGTGTTATCATATTTTTGATTCGATACTCTTTTTAGGAGATATTCTATTATTTATAAAAACTGTGTGTGTGTGATATAAAATATATTTAATATTTTTTATAAAATTAATTATGGGTACCCTGGGCTTCAAAACCGCTCACCGTCTCAGTGACTAACTAAGAAAATATTCCTCGATATATTTGATAGTATTACAAGAAAAAAAGGTATCTACACATCGTCATCCATCTCAATCCCGGTTCTTTGATAATGAAATAGTGTAAACACTCTATTAAATTTTCATCAATCACATTCTTATATCTGGGATGCTGGAGGAATTATCTATCTCAACCTATATCTAAGTCAATATTTGGTCTTTTTCAACCCAGGGTTGTGGGTGAGTAGATACAAAAATATATTTATGAATCATTTCTAGTCTCTACCTATATAAATGGGTGTGAAGGATACATTCAATTTCATTTCACTCTATCCCAATTCAAAGGGTGAGGCGTAAAGGAAACCACCACAATATTCTATCACTATTGATATCCATTAGCCACAGACTTCATCAAAACTCAGAATAGATAAGTACACAAAACAACCACCTCATTCACAATCAAGAATTCCCATATCGATCATAATATACTCTTATAATAATAGTACTTAATGGGTTTTCACATTCTAAACTCATTCAAATCTAGTATTAATAATTCAATAATGAATAATTTTGTTATTGAATTATCCCACAGATCATTTTATAATGAAGTTAATATCACTTTCTGAACTTTGAGTTATATCCACGTCATCTCAAGTAACAAGAAATACTTCACTATATCCCCAAACCATTCCCATAGCTTACTTAAATTTTCATTATAAATATTCAACTACCTTAGTCTTTAAAGTTAATGTTATAACATCCTCAATGGTTTTTCACATTCTCAACTCATTGAAATCTAGTAGTAATAGTTCAAAAATGAATAAATGTTGTTACTGAATTATCTAGATGGGAATTTCAGAATGAGGTTGATATCACTTTCCACACTTTGAGTTATATCTGTGTCATCTTAAGAAACCAAAAATAATTTACTATATTCCCAAATCATTCCTATAGCTTACCAGAATCCTTATTAGAAAGATTCTTTATCAGAAAGATTCAACTACCTTAGTCTTTAACGTTCATGTCAACATTTATGGGTTTAGGGAGATACCTATATAATCCTTTTTTCATGATATCAAGTGAATACTAGACATAAAATAATGTCAATATAGTATATTCCATCTCAAACTTTCTTGATTCTCCAAAAAATTATGACCTAATAGATGAACACATCACATGTCTTTCATCCAATGGATGAACACATAACATGTCCCTCATCTAAGTATCCAAACACATCATATGTGAATTAGCTAAACATGACCATGAATTTCCTCACTCTAATTCAATCAATGACCAAATGTATTTTCTCATCATATGAGTGGAAAAATTCCATTTTGGTTTGGATCCAACCGATGACAAGATCAACAATATAACCAACCACCACTTAATTAGCTAAGCATTAAGACTTGTGTAATAAAGGTATCAAAGTATTAAAGTTCTCATGCTAGGTATCTCACAAAAGTCAGGTAAAAAGGGTTGATAATAAGCATACACACTTAAATTTGTTGATGATTGTATGACATTATATGAGATATACTTTGGTGGGATAATCCAAACAATAAGGCTCAACTTATTATATAATGAGTCTAGTAATCATTATAATATTAACATATCATCAAAAAAAAATAATTTTTTGTGATGATCATCGATCAGGGACAACTCAAATTCACACTTTGAGGTAATATTATCATTTTATTGTTTTTGTAAAGTAAATTACAACGCAAATGAATGTATGATATACATATATTTACTTTTATTATAAAACCATGATACATTTACAACCATTACATAAATCTTTTATGTATCACATACCAATATATTCTACATGGATCTCATGCTTCTATGGGAATAATGGATTCATCAATGGATTCACTACATTTTCCTCTATAGCCACCCAAAAAATCCTAACATCTCCTCTCTCAATAATATCTCACATGTGATGGTATTTGAAAAGGATGTGTTTGGTCCTTTAGTGAGACTGAGGTTCCTTGGTCTAAACAATGAATCCATTGTTGTCATAGTAAAGCTAAATTTCCCCCTCAACGATAAGAATCACCTCAAGTTTAGAAAAGAAACTCTTGATCCAAATAAATTCCTTCTTATCATCTGATGTAGCGATGTACTCTACCTCTTCTGTTGAGTCCTCCATGATGACCTATTTGAAACTCTTCCAACTGATAACTCCACCATTTAGGAAAAAAATGAAATCCGATTGAGATCTCATGTCATCTTTATTAAACTGGAAACTATTATCATTGTAACCCCTCACACAGAGCTCATACCCTCCTCCAAAGATCAAGAACTTATCCTTAGTCCTTCTCAAGTACTTAAAGATGGTTTATCTACAATCCAATGACTCTCACCAAGTTTGGGTTGATATCTACTACTTATTCTAAAATTATAGAATACATCAGGCCAAGTACACAACATAACATACATGATAGAGATTATGAAAGATGTATAAGGAATTCTACCCATCATTTATAACTCCTTAGAAGGATATTGAATCTTCATAATATTTGTTCCATCTAACACTGGTAAAGAACCCATTTTGGAGTCCTCTATTTTAATCCACTTCAGCACTTTACCAATGAATGTGTCTTTACTCGGTCTAAGAAACCTCTTAGATCTATCTCTATAGATCTTCATACCCAGTATGTAAGATACCTCACCCATGTATTTCATTGAGAAAAATTTATCCATCAATATCTTTACAGAGTGTAAAGTTAGGATCTTAAGTTCAATAAGAAGTATGTCATCCACATACAATATAAAAAATACTATCACACTCCCACTAATCCACTGACATACATAAGAATCATATATGCTTTTTATGAAACCAAAATCTTTAATTTCATTATCAAAGCATATATTCCAACTCTAAGAAGCTTTATTCAATCCTAAAAATTGACTGTTGTGACTTTAAAACCTTATCAGACTCATCTGACACTTTAAATCCTTTGGGATGCATCATATACATGTCCTCAATTAAATTACCATCAAGGAAAACAATTTTGAAATCCATTTTATACATCTCATAATTAAAATGATTAATTATGAAAAGAAATATATTAATGGACTTTATTAACACAACATGTGAAAAGGCTTCTTTGTAGTCAATATCATGAATTTTATTGTATCCCGTTGCCACCATGCATGCTTTATAGGTTGACACTCTATCACCAATGTCAATTTTCTTATAGAAAACCCACTTGAACTCTATGGGTATTACCCATTAAAGTGCATCAACCAAGTTCCAAACTTGGTTAGTGTGCATGAAGTCCATTTCAGATCCATGGATTTTAACCATTTATTGAAATATGAAATCTCAATTGCCTCCCATTAGGCAATAGTTTCATCTCCTATGAACATTACTCAATCATTTTCCACAAGAAATACATATCTCTCAAGCTCTAGGT
Source organism: Viscum album (assembly GCA_963277665.1). Classification (NCBI taxonomy): domain Eukaryota; kingdom Viridiplantae; phylum Streptophyta; class Magnoliopsida; order Santalales; family Viscaceae; genus Viscum; species Viscum album. The sequence continues at coordinate 55,492,549 of OY728136.1, forward strand.
GAATCCTAACAAACCTTTGAGGTTCTTATGTAGCTTGAGTTGGTTGTTATTTCACAACTCTTTATAGAACTGACTCAACTTCCATATTAGGAACACTTCCAATTTATCTTTATTAAACTTCTTAAAGTTTAACTTTCCTCTCATTGAATCCACGATCAATATATTCCTTCTCATGGAATGTAGAAAATTATTCTAAAAACACTCTGTTCTCAGTATGATTATAAAAATAACACCCCTTAGTTTTTTTTGGGATAACTAATAAATAAACACTTGTCTAACTTAGGGTCAAATTTATCGGAAGATAAATGTAGTATGTATGCTTCACAATGCCAAATATTAATATAAGATAGACTGTGATGTTTCTCATACCATATTTTATATGATTTATTTATTATTTCTTTAGATGGAACGTATTTCAGTAGGAATAAAATAGTCTCCAGAGCATAACCCCAAAATGAAATAGGAAGGTCACACTGAATCATCATCAAATGAACCATGTATGATAAAGTACAATCCATCCTCTCAGACACACCATTCCTCTGTGGTGTTCTAGGAGGAGTGAGTTGCTAAACAATTTCATAACCCATTAGATGATTAGTGACTTCCTAGATCAAGTATTCACCATCCTGATCCAATCGAAGAATCCTAATATTTTTTCTGATTTGATTATGCACTTCATTCTAAAACTCTTTTAACTTTTCAAAAGTTTCATACTTGTTTATAATCAGAAACACATAAGATGGATTATAATGCAACAACTCTTTCTCCATTACCGACATATTGATATATGATTCACCTTTTTTTTTTCAATTCCCTCCTATCTTTGATTATGTGTTTATTAACACAAATGTGTGATGTACACTCGGTATCCAATACCCATGCGTCAAAGTTATAGAAATTGATCTCTATAATATTCACATTTAGATGTTCAGAATGATTCTCTTTGAGAACACTTTTCAACCTTAAATACCAATCTAGAATTGTTTTATAATTCATACCTATAAGGGATCTCAAAATGATTATCATGATTTAAGTTTTAATCTACAACAAACATATCTATGAGTGAGTACCATGTTTTATATCTTTTCATCAATGACTTTTTAATGAATGCGCTCCCACTAAAAATAATGAACCCTATACATCATACCTATTTAGTGATCTAAGACCCATATTTCACTAAGTAATGAGTTCACTATGACATTCCTCTTACCACTTAGTTATATAGTAGAGAATCATCCCAATCACTATGGTTATGAATCTTGGATAGGTGAGTGAATAACCCTTTGTTCAGATCCATCACATGGAAAAACTCAACTTTATTCCTCAAGTATCCTAACTCTTAAAGTTTCTTAGCTAAGTAAACTAATACAAAACAATCCTTTAATAGCATTGGCCTTTATCAGTGCTAGAAAAAATCACTGATAAAGGTTTCCTTTATTAGTGCTAAAACAAGCGTTGATAATGGGTACATTTTATCAGCGCATTTTTTTAGCACTGATAAAGGATACCCTTTATCAATGCCTTATTTTTAGCACCCATAAAAGGATCGTTTATTAACACTTTTTTAGCACTGATAAAAGTCCGAATAAAATGAAATAATTAAATAAATAAAAAATAAAAATGAGTTTATTAAAAAAATAATAAATTTTTTATTAATTAAATAATTATTGATAAAAATGAATAAATTCATTATAGTATATATAAATTATAAATACTAATAAATAGTATGTATTAAATATATAGATATATGTAAAATGAAAATTAAACAAATAAAAATTAAATATAAGTAAATTGAGAAAAATACTAAAATTTTTATTAATTAAATAATTATGGATAATGTTCATAAATAGTATATATTAAATATATAGATATATATGAATGTACATAAATATGATTTATATAATACACAATATTTATGCTTTACATTAAATAGTAATATATATAGTGAATAATGGTTTGAAATTAAAAATTAATATGAATTAAAAATACTGACCAATTGCATCGAGTAATGGACATAATTCAACGTCATTTGATTTTTTAATTTAACATAGATTAAATGTATTATATTGATTTCACATATATGCAATTAATGTATTTTTATATACAACACACACATAAATAGTTTTTAAATAATTTAACCAATTTATATTTTTAATTATATATATATATGTATATTTACTACGTTATAATATTTTCAATATGTATTCATCTTTATTTCAATATATATCCATTTTTTTAATAATTTATATTTAATTAATCAAACTTATCCAATTTTTCAATACTATTAGTGTACTCATTTTTAATTATTAAATTTCACTCATTTTTGACATGCATGCACTTAAGATTAAATATTCATTAATAATGTTAAAAATATATTTGTAAAAAAATATTTATATATAAAAATATTTGTATATGTATATTTACTATTTTTATGCATTTATATACTTATAATTATAAATAAATAAATGTTATTTTTAAAAAATTATTTATATAATTATAAATAAATAATTATATATATTTAAATAATTAAATAATTATAATAAATTTATTTAAATAATGAATATATTTACTATATTTATATTTATTAAATATATATATATATATATAATTATATAAATATATATAATGATATAAATATTATTTTTTAAAAAGTATTTATATAATTATAAATAAATAATTATATATTTAAAGAATTATAAAATTGTAATAAATATATTTAAATAAATATATTTAAATAAATAATATGTTCACTATATTTATATTTATATATATTTGTTAAATATATATAATTATATAAATATATTTTCAAAATTTTGTATTTATAATTATAACTATAAATCCTTTATCCACAATAAATTAATTAGCGCTGACAAAAGGGATCTTTATTAGTGCTAAAAAGGTGCTGATAAAGATGCATTTTATTAGTGCTAATTAATCTAGCATTGATAAAAGTGATATTTATCAGCGCTTTTTTGGAAGCACTGATAAAAGTGTCTCGATCTATTTAAATTAACCGTAACTAGTCACAAACTCATCATGATATCCAAAGCTTACTGTGGAAGCCACCCACTACCAGCGCTCCTCTTCGGTGAATTGAAGCTCGAATCAGATCTTGAGTCAAGGTTTGAACAATTTCAAGGGTCAAATCCAAGGCTCAAACGATTCAAGGGTCGAACGAATCCAAGGCTCGAACGTTTTCCAGGATTTTGATAAGTCTACTTTCTCTCGAATGATTCAAAGCTTCAATCCAAGGTATCTTATTTTCTCATAATCTTCCTCACTTAATGATTGATTTTTTGACGAGATATATTTGCATTTTTTTCATCATTCTTGATTTACCTCAACATATCCCTATGGTCAACAATGTTTATTGGCGATGTTTGGTTTAAAGGAGAGTGGGCTATCGTTCCATGCACTCCCCCACTCTCACCCCTTACTGAATCTATGCATCCCGCCCACCCCAATGTATTAAATATTTATTATTGAGTCTAAAAATTCCATTTAAATCATGGATCATTAATTATGAGACATCATTCCACTCTATAACCAAGAAGGGATGCATAGATTATTATGTATCTCATTTTTTCAGAAATGTCCATTTAGTCGATGATAAAGATCTTCAGATTATGGGGAAGGGTATTGTTAAAGATGATATTTTATATGAATGTTACTTGAACTTAGGAAGAGTTAGACACATACCAAGTTTATGGATGAACATAATTTCCTTTGGTCAGCTCGATGAAGTAGGATTTGGCTCATGATTCATAAATGAAAAGTGGAAAATTACTCGAGGTTCCATGGTTTTTGATAAAGGTGTAAACTATAGGATTTTTTATACACACACACACACACACACATGTATATTTTAAAAATAAATAAACAAACAAATAAATATATAATATAGATATATATTATACAAATACATTATGAAAATATATATATTATACAAATATAAATACAAATATATGTTATACTACATAAATATATATTATACAAATATATTATACAAATATATTATACAAATATATTATACCAATAAATTATGAAAATATAGTATATAAATATATTATACAATTATATTATAAAAATATATATTATACAAATATGTTATCCAAATATATTACACAAATTTATATGTATACAATTAAAAAATAAAAAATTAGTTATATATTTCCATATATTATATTTATACGTAAATACATATATATTAAATATTATATATTTATATATTAAACAAATATTTTGTACAAATATCTATATTATGCAAACAAAAATATATATTATATTACAAAAATATATAAAATATAAATATATATTATACGAATAAAGATATATATTACACAAGTAAAAGTACAAATATATATATATATATATATATATATATATAATACAATGCACAAATATATAGTATAAAAATATATGTTACAAAAGTATATTATATAAATATATTATAAAAATATATTATAAAAATATATTATACAAATATATTTCAATTGAGTTCATTCAATGGTTTAAATTCATCATCCAATTTTACTTATGAAGATTCATCTCACTTAAAAACTATTTTTATAAGAGTGGGTCATCTCCCATTTAACTTAAAACCTCTATATCTTACATAATTACAATTATTTATTTCATTATGACTATAATTTTAGGTCTACATGTATTGGTTACACCCCTAGTAATCTCTAATTACCATCCATATATATTCTTTTTTTTGAAGGGAATTTCCATGTGTGGCCTTTTCGAACCCTCCACACATGGTAAAACCCCTCCCCCACAAAGTGGTCACTACCCTGAGGTAGAGCCCTAGCCGGGGAAGGAGCCATTGCCAGCCGAGATGGAAGAGCGTCCCAGAGGGTGACAGTCTGATCGACGATGGTTCATCAAAGAAATCCGTCAGCACATTGGGCCGCGGCCCATGCCTCATTTTTCCCACCCAGTTGAGACCGAGCGACCCGGCAAGATGGGTGGATCTCAGGGGGAGAGGCTCGCCCCGAAAGCGGACTCCGAGGATTTGAACCCTAAACCTCCTAAATAACGGCGTTGTTTTACCACTCTCCTCCACCACCATGCCACCACCGAAGTGGTATACCATCCATATATATGAAAAAAAATCTTTATTTATTAAAATGTTTTATCAATATATTTTTATATCTTTTAGTTGACCGAATGATAGTTTATTATTCTTTTTTATCATATTTGGGTTTTTTATTGCTCCTTAATTTCCAATATTATATTTTCATTTGTTTAGGGGATTTAAGAAAGACTTCATAGATCATTTTAAAAAATGTAGGACTAGTCTTATTTAGAGGATTAAAATTATTAAAAGTTATATTTATCCTATAAATATAGAATTCATAGAGGCCCCAAAGATTTATATATCATAACATGTCCCCACTGAGACCCCTTGAATCATATACAAGAATGTTTATGCCCCAAAAATCTCACCTTCAATAGGCCATAAGTTAATAACTAGTGCCAATGGTGTAATTCTCACAAATGGGAGGCATTTCCCCTTTTATAGAACACAATTCAGTACAATTTTCATCCTCATAAACTTCATCTTGTGAATTGTTATTATTTCATTTTGTTGCCCTGAGACTCATCCCTCATCTCTTTTATGTTGATTGTACTACTCTAAACATTATTCATCCAATGGATGACTAATGATTAGAGTATTTCAATAAACATAGGTTAATTTCCACAAGATACGAAGGATGTGTTTCAAACAACAAAATGTAATGATAAATGTTCAGGAGATGAGTTGATGAAGATGAAAATTGTCTATAACTTTCACCATTGAATGAATTCAGAGTATAACACCTACCACAATAGAGTAATTATTTTCTTAAATTCAAATAACCATTATCTTCATAACATAATGAAATTATTTTAAACAATCAAATATTGGGTTTCCCTTATTAAAATACTAAAGAGTTGGAACTGTGAAGGGTAAAGGGAATACCTTTCTTCCTCCAGTAGCTTACACTATATCTAGATAGGATTTTTTTTTGATTTTGTCTATTTCTTAATAGTGTAAAAGTTCTATAGGTGGTATTCATAAAATATCAATAATGTCATGTCAATGAATAATTTGAATTTATAAGGACTAAAATCACATGACTGACATGTTTTGATGCAAGATTTGATTCTTGTTGCTTTCGATTGTCCTGCTGGAGACTAAAACAAATGTCGGGCTAGATGAAAATTAAATTGAGGATGACCCTTTCATTGTGAGATAATAATTAGTTCATGATAGTCCCAATGTATACAATGTCTTTTACATTAGAGGGAACCATAAAGAGGGGATTTTATTATTGATAGAGGAACCAAATCCCTAAATCCTTTTAAAAAAAGTGAGTTCAATGAGAAGGTAAAAGTGTTTTCTAATATACTATGTTTTTCTCATAATATTATATTTTATCTACCACATTAACATAATATAAATCAATTATTTGACTACTCATGCAGACAATATATTTTTCACATGATGATGTTACCAATCCCTTGGAAGAATAAACTATAATGAAGGAAACCCTTTGGGAAGATGTAAAGGTAATGTTTCGATATACTTTCTCTATTTTACTGAAAAATTATATAATGAAATGTTGATTTAATTTTCATTATTCCATATAGAGTTTGCTTATTTTAGAATATTTCTATCCATATTTCATGCCTTTCTACACTAAAACTTTTATAGACTTCTTCTCCCTCAAAACCTTTTTACCCATACTGTGTTGCATTTATCACTTTCATTAATGTTCCCTCCACTACCTTTGCAGGAATAGAAAAAACACTACCTCTACTAAATAAAAAACTTAATATTTATGTTTTTATAGTAAAATAATTATCTATAAAATTAATTTGTTATTTAATATTTTTGTTAAATTTATTTCTTTTTAGTATTACTCATATAATATTTTTTTCTTATACAGGTGGATTATTTTGTTCCAGTTGGGGTGGTTTGTTTGAAACTACTCATGATCATGAGGGATTGGACTTTGATCCAGCAACTGAGATAATGAAAATAAGGAAATGCATCAAGAATGCATAAAACCATCACAAAAAAGTGAATTTATATTACTTATTTAATTATTTTTTTCATTATTTTATCTATTATTTTTAAGTTAATTTCCTTATCATTTTTATCTAATAATTATTTAGTTTTATTCATAATATTTTGGGAAGTCATGTTTTGCTTTCAACTATCTGCAAAAATCCACAAAAGAGATAAAATGTTTATTTCTACCAATGTTACCATGATTTCCATTCCCATTGCCTTTCTTTATCAAACTATCAACACTGCATATTGACTCGATGTTATTAACAGAAAAACATTTCTCATTGTTGAAATCCATAAGAGTATAGAAATATCATGTTCCAATTATGGTTACTTCTTGTGACATAATGGAAACATGAGCATCCTCTTCTCTTCTGGATTTCAACAATGTGAATGGTTTTTTTGGATAAGAACATTGAGTCAATATGAAGTATTGGTAGTTAAACAAATAAAGGTAATGGAAATCATGGTAGTATTGACGTTTAGGATTTTTTGAGACTTTGGGATGTGTAGGAATCATCCTCACCTCAATTTGACACATGGTGTGATTGGTATGACTCCAAGTGCTTTTATTTATTTAAAATTGACATTAATTTTAGTAAAAAAGAAAAATAACATACTAAAAACCCAGAAAACATATTTCAATTATTTAGATACTTTAATACAATAATCTATAATTCATTTTTGACATTTAGGAATCAGTCACACCTTGATATGATATACGATGTGCCCGGTATGACTCAAAGTGTCAATTATCAGTTTAGAATAAACATTTTCAAAAAGTGTCACTCATTTAAAACCAAGAAAACATGACCATATTTTCTTAATAATTTAGGAAATATATTTATAAATCATTTGTGACATTTAGGAATTAGTCTCACGTCAAACTGATATACGATGTGATCTGTATGAGTCAAAGTGTGTGTTTCCAGTTCAAAAATACATTTTAGTAAAAAGGAGAACCGACGCACTCAAAATCAAGAAAACACATTTGTATTGTTTTTATACTCTAAGAAAATTATCCACAAGTCATTTGGTACATGTATTAATTATCCACTCCTCAATCCGATACACAATGTGATCGGTATGACTCAAAGTGATTCTTTTTATTTAAAATTGACATTAATTTTAGTAAAAAGGACAAATGACATACTCAAAACCAAGAAATATTATTATGATTATTTTGATACTTTAGTAAAATTATCCATAATTCATTTGAGACATTTATTAATCATCCTAACCTCAATCCGACACATGGTGTGGCTACTATGACTCCAAGTGCATCTTTTTATTTAAAACTAACATCAATTTTAGAAAAAAGGACATTTGATCTAAAAAAAACTAAACAAATGCATTCATATTGTTTTGATACTTTAGTTAAATGATACATAAATCATTTCTGATGTGTAGGAATCAACCACACCTCAATATGATATACAATGTTCGTAGTATGACTCAATGTGTCCGTTATCAGTTTAAAATTAACAATTTAATTCAAAAAGTGTCACTCACTAAAAAATAAGAAAACACGCTCATATTTTCTTGATAATTTATTAAATAATTTCATAATTCATTTTTTACATGTAGGAATTAATATCACATCAAACTAATACATGTTGTGATTGTTATGATTCAAAGTGCGTGTTTCCAGTTTAAAATGACATTTTAGTAAAAAAGGAAAGTGATATACTCAAAACTTAGTAAACACATTAGGATTATTTTTATACTCATAAGTCATTTGAGATGTTTAGGAATCAACTTCACCTCAATAAAATGAAAAATGTGACTAGTATGACTCCAAGTGCATCTTTTCATTTAAAATTGACATCAATTTTAGTAAAAAGGACAACTTACCTACTCAAAACTGAGAAAAATCATTCAGATTACTTTGATACTTTAGGAAAATTATCCATAAGTAATTTTTGAAATTTATGAATCATAATCACCTCAATTCGATGCACGGTGTGATCAGTATGAATCCAAGTTCATCTTTTTATTTAAAATTGACATCAATTTGGGTAAAAAGGACAGCCGACCTACTCAAAAGCAAGAAAAAGCATTTGGATTGTTTTTATACTTTAGTAAAAGGATCAATAAGTCAATTGTTATGTTTATAAATCAATATAACCACAATAATATACACTATTTTCCTGATATGAATCAATGTGTCCATTATCAGTTTAAAATTAACATTTTAGTTCAAAAATTATCACTCATTAAGAACTGAGTAAATGAACTTGGATTGTATTGATAATTTAGGAAAATTATTCATAATTAATTTATGATTTTTAGGACTTAGAATCATGTAAAAATTACACACGATGTGACTAGTATGTGTTAAAGTGCATATTTACAATTTAAAATGACATTTTAGTAAAAAAGACAAGAGACGTACCCAAAACTGAGAAAACACATTTAGATTATTTGGATAATTTAGAAAAATGATCCATAATTCATTTGATATGTGTAGGAATTAGCGACACCTAAGTTTGATGCACGGTGTGAATGATTTGACTCCAAGTGCGTCTTTTCAATATATAAATGTCATTTTAGTTTAAAACTCACATCACACCATCAAAACCAAGAAAATGAGCCTAGATTGTTTTATAATCATTCTATGTGCTATTATTTATTTAATTTTATTATCAGTTTTATCTTATACTTATTTAGTTAATTTTCATAGAGATAATTCTTGAAGACAAACAATAAATGGTGTGATGTTCAAGAATCAATTGCAAATTAATCCGATACATAATGTTCATAGTATGACTCAAAGTTTAGTTTAAATTTAACACTTTTTGTTAATTTATTTCTTTATATTATTACTAAAATAAGAATTGTTTTTTATATAGGTGAATTTCTTGATCGAGTAGTGGTTAATATCAAAATAAAATGGAACACTACTATTTTTGAATGTATGTAATAATTTGTACTTATGTAATTGTACAAACCAATATTTTAAATTTTTATAATGTGATGTTTTTTTATTTGTGTTGTGAATTTTATTTCATTTAAATTCTATATTGGTACTTGATTTTTCTAATTTTTTGGTGTTTTGGTGCTATGTTTTGATGTTATAGAACACTACATTGGTGCTACAGTGTGCTGTTTCAGCACACTACAACATGCCCCTTTATCAAATTTTTTTAGCATTGATAAAAGACTAGGGATTTTAATCTCACTTTGGTAGTCAACGCTTCTCTAGTGTTAATAAAGTCCATTTTTAGCACTGTTAAATTATTGTTTTGTAGTAGTGGTGTCACCCAAATCTCACTATGGGATTTGGTTACCTAACTTTTAGGGTTATCCATTTCCACCATTCCTTACACAAGATAATCCATGGGCACCCTGCTATAGTAGAACCTACTTGGTTGGATGAGTGAGGTCTTATCATGATCTACTTTGGAATGAATATCACACTTAGTATTTGAGATATTTTTTTTAAAGTCTCACAAATTTAATATACATCATATTTATATTAAATCATTAACTACTGCATCATATGAAATTTTTATCTTCTCATGTTGTATGCCTTTGCGTGTGCACAATTCTAACGATTTAGTTTTGAAATCCCTATGCCACCCATTAAATTAATGTGTTCACAACCCATTAATGTAAAACTATTTACACATCCCATAGTTTACATTACTCATCCAAAAATATAATTCAAACATATTCATATATATTTAAATATATCATATTCATAAAGTACATTAACACTTCATGTAAAGGTTTAAAATTTTATTAGATTGAAAATCTCCAAATGAGTATGTTTGGAGCCATAGATTTCCAACCCCAAATTTTCTAGAATAAGGAATAAGCCTTCAAACCAGTGATAAATACAACCCAAATTATTTCTATCTGAGGATACTTTACTCAAGGGATGATCTAGTTCATAAAAATTATATTACCTAATATGTACAAACTATGCTCAAAAACTAAATTTAATCTAATAACTTTAATAAAAAACAAAGTTCAAGTTAGATGAGAAATAAATATTTTGTAATAGAACCTAACATGTAATGTATGTATTTACAATTTATGAGAAGAAATTTTATCACATAAATTAAGTACACACAATATTCTGGTCTTATAAACATTTTATAGACATGAATATTCTAAAGGAATAAACAAAGAAATAAACTCTATTAAATTTTCAAAACATGAGACACAAATATGAACTTTTCATATTTAATTTAGACATGAAAATATCGTTTTTCACATCCTAAAACTAATTATTTATAAATATTTTATAAACTATAATCATTTCAAAAAAATGTTAAAATTTATAACATTTTTTCTATATTGTATTTTACGATAAATATGGGGTCCTATCTATCGTAATCTGTGATGCAGTGACACTAGTATGTGAAAATGTTAAATACTTATGCACTGCATAAGGTTTTTCTATGAATAATTTTTTTTAAAATACAAAAACCTGATGCATTTCATAAGACTATTTTTTATAAAAACTTTACATATTGATTCATATTTGATGATTGCCTGATATCATAAATATGTCACAATACTTTGTTTTTCCAAAACCCAGAACTTTTTTATATTTTATCATATCTCATATCATATCTCATGACATAGTTCAAATACATGGGTTTCAAGAATATCTCACCCTATAATATATGGATATCGTACACTATAATTAAGCCAAACAGAAGAATTACAACATATTGTATTTTATGATATGACTCAAAACACCTTACGACTAATATGTTCTTCAAAAAACATGTATATTAAAACATTGATATATTGAAGAAAAAATATATGATACCATTGATGAGTTTATAGATATCATATAATAATCATTTTCAACATAATAAATCCATAGAAACCCCAATTTATCTTTAACAAATGCAATGCATTATAAAAAAAAGAACATAAAACTATGTGTTCCTTCACTGATGAGTAATATATATTTTACTCTTTGATGTATTATAGATACAGATCACCAAATAAACACTCAAATTCCTCCTATATTCATAGGTGGTACACTAAAAATGGATCCTTATTCATTATAAGAGGATCCTGAATCATTGTAGGGGTGCTAGTGCTTGTTTATCAAGAAAAACAATGATGTGAGATCAAAGAGAGTTTTGAAAAACTTTTCATGTATTGAGGGTACCCCGAAACAAAGGATCATATCCCTTTTATAACAACTATTTAATAAATAAATAGTGCTTGAGCATTGGGTTCATCTCATGGTAGCCAAGCGTTATTTCCCATTGGTGTAACATTCATTGAACTCTTCAATGAATGTGAAAATACATTAATAAATCAATCTCAATGATTTATAACTAATGAAACCATGTGAGAGAACATGGAAGTATAACATGAACCCACATGCCATGAAAATATATCATATCCCAATCGTACGATATGATATAGGCTAATAGTAGCATCTGTTATAATAGTGGGTTCTCTAGAACCAACTTGAACAATACTTTTAGATCACCATATCATGCATAAAATTAGTTATACATAATGTACTCTCACCATTATAGTGTAGTAATTTGTTCTTCAAATATTTAAATGGTAATGTCCATAGATTATTTATCCTATCAAAATGTTATAATAGATCCCATGCTATAATGATAACCTAGATATACTATGACATTAATCTTAAACATATGTCATATGGTCTAGATACATCCTATTGTCTGGATATATTTGATGCATGAATATCAAGTGTTGGGGTCTCATAAGCATTGGGAATTCTTCTCATGAAATTTTCACTTGGTGATCTATAATAGTTGAGATCATGAGAAAAAACCCACTAATAGGAACACCACATGTTTTGGGTGTCATTGGTTGTTCCTATCTACAGACATGTGTTTTGGTCTCTTGAATTTAGACCATTATCAATATATTCCATTTGATTTCTTACTTTTATTTAAGGAAAAAACCATGATAATGAAACCTTGGTGAGGTATCTTGTGTTGGGTGCTTCATTGGTGGTATGACATTGGTTGAATGATCAAGATATAATTTTACACTTCCGAGTTGAGGAAGTCATATATCTCAGGTTTGGTTATCAGGATGGTAGTACCTTCATAAGTCCTTGACCAAGGCTGTCAATGGTAAATATGTCTAGTTAGATTAACAAATAATAAAGCAATAAATTATGATGATACAAGTGTGTATCTTTCTTTATGAGATATCTAAATACAAAGAGATTATATTACATAGTGCATGTTCATAGGTTGGTTGTCATTACTATGACTATTCCTTATCTATTTAGGGGTCTTGATGAGTTTATAGACTCTACTCTTGGTCGATTAATATTATTCACTACTATCCAGATAAGGTCTTAGAGGGATACACATAATAACATATTAAATAATCCTCCCTATTTTGGTGAATAGGCAAACTGAACATGGTGGGCCCCACCATGGGGTACGAGAGTTGTCTAAGTTATAAATCACTAATAAATAAATAAATTCATTATTAGAACTATGTATTTTCTCCTTTATTTCTTCTATTTCATCGATAAAGGTATCAAAACCCTAGAAAATCATTGATCTGGTTTTCCGATTAGAAGAAATTTGAGGCTTCTCAGATTTCAAATGTGTCTCCTTAGGCTGGGTTTTTTTTCCATATTTTATTTCCCTTAGCTGAGCTAAAAGGACGTGATTGGAGTTATGAATCAACTAATCTAAAACGGGGTACTTTGTGAATTCATGAATGGGACCTAAATTTTAATTTGAATGACTTCAAGGACACATTTTCTCAGGTTTGGGTAAAAATACATGGTCTTAACTGTGTTTTGTGTCACCCTGAAATTCTATTTGACATTGCTTTTGTGATTAGAATCCCAATAATAATGGATCACACCACTAAAATGGCGAGTTATGGTCACTATGCTTGAGTTTTAGTGGAAGTAGATTTGAGTTCCACATTTATTGATAGGATGGTTCTCTCCACCATGCAAGATGAAATATCTCTCAGGATAGAATTTTAGAAAACACCTATGTTTTGTAAATCTTTTAAAATTATTGAACACTCAAAGGATATGTGTATATGTAACAAGTTTTTATCTAACTGCAAGGTTAGAGGGAATGAATTGTATCTTTGTAGGAAGAAAATAATCCAAGGGACGACTCAGACCTCTGATGATTAGACTTAGACTCAAGTGAAAGGAAATGACAGGCTTGTTCCTATCCCTCCTCCTAGGGTTCAAAATAACATTGAAGAAGAGTCCCCTATAGTTATCTGTGAGCCCCTTCCTACAGGAATAATGGAAGATGGCCGCATTAGATTTCTTGAACCTGGATATGTCTCTCTCTCTCTAAATGACACTGCTTATGTTATCCCTACTCAGGAGAAAGAAAAGAGCCCACTATCTTGGGATGATATTGAAGAGGAGACTCATTAAATCATTAATGGGTTTTATTTCAAAGATGTTTTTTTCTAGGGGTATTTATGAAGAATGTACGACTGAAGATTCAGATAACAGTCAAGCTGATAGGGATATGGATTCACAAGCTGATGTTGATTTCAATTTTTTTGCAAGAGAAAAGATCGATTTAAAAAAATAGAAAAGGAAAAGAAAATATTGAGGTAGCTATTTCAATGAGATCAAAAGATAAAAAAGATTTCTCTTTGAACTCTCAAGATTCTTCCATGGGAAATTTTACCTCAGATAAGAACTCATTTACTTATTCTCACCTTTCTACTAATCACAAAAAATCTTCTCAAATGAGTAGTCCAGAAAACTATCAAATATATCTTGTGCCTTCTGCGGATCTCAGTGAAGGGAAGAAACAAGCTTCTCCTGTTTCGGTTATCAATGAACCTATTAATGCGTCTTATAATAAACAAGGTATGAATCCTGATTTTAAATACTAATGTTATTCAAACACTGCCAATGGCTAGAGATAGTAAGAATATGAAGCAACCCTACTATGTTTTAGTTCCTATCCACTGTAGGAAGATAATTTAAAATTCAGCTATTGATTCTATCTTTAGCAGCATGGAAGGAACTGGTTCACCCAGGATCTCTTCTGGTGACACTTCAGTATCACTGTTGGTTCCTATAGCACTTCAAGAACATAAAAACCAGGAACAACAGCAAGATAGTTTTTCTTTTTCTCTAGATGGAGAGGACCATTGGGTTCTGAAGGTGGATCCCAAGATGAAAAAAGACACAGAGGTGATTTCTACTCTAGGCTCGAACCTAGTACAACATGTGAAAAATAAATCAAATTTAAAGGTTAGTACTCATAATTCTTTTGAGTTGCTTTCTTCAGGAAGTAGTGAGGATGATGGTAAAAATTGTGTTCAAGATTTTAGCACCGATGAAATGTTGGATAAATTTGATGTTGAGATTCCAAATGATGGAGTAAGTCCATAGATACAGGTCAAAATATGGAGAAGAGGATGATATCCTTATGGCCTAGGTGGGAGGACCTCCCACCATAGTATGAGTACCCTCTCAAGAGCTACCTAGCTATTTTCCCCAGAATGTTTCTTGTTTTTTGATGTTTTGATGTTCTTTCAATTGTAATTATTTTTTATTTTAATAAAGGGGTGGTGAGCCTCACCTTTAAAAAAAATTAATCAAACAAATATTATTTTAATATTCCAGGTTCGTTTAATATTAGTGGGAATTATGATTTGAGTTAAATGACTCAGTTTTATCATGTAATATATTTAATATATATTACAAATATGTGATAAAATATAAATAATAATTATATCATAGTTTAGTTCATCATAATTATTTATTTAGTGGGTGTTAAATATACGGGGGTTGGGGAACCCTTTTCGAGTATTTAAGCATCCACTATAAATAGGAGAGAGAGGATCTCGCACAATAACTATTCACTGTGAGTTCAATATAGTCTATCTACTCCCTCATTTTTTAGTGAGATAAGATCTTGATCCAAATGATTAGATCGAGCTCATATCCCTACATCAAATACATGTCGATGTGGTGATCATCCTGATGTTTAAGGTATCATTGGATCGCTATGCTAGCACCCATAATTTGACTATCGACACTTCTACAAAATTTTTGAAGCGTGTGTGGATGATATAGAGGGATTATGATTTGGATCCTTCAAGCAACGATCACCAATGATGAGAGACATACAAGCATAGTTTGATTTGAACGAGGTACATGTTAAAATTTTAATTTCTATACTCTATTTAATTTATGTGAGATCCTAAAATCATACTGGGGATTGGATTATCAAAGATGATAAGTTCCTTCATACCGGTGATGAAATTTTTTAAATCCCCAGCCCACCGACTTCCATTGTGCACCCTAATACCTTCAATTAGTATCATAGGGGTCACATGAATTTTATGAGTCAAGAAATATTTAGTTTTCATTAAATGAAGTAGAGGGTTTAATTTCCATCCCAATGGAATAGACCACACAACTATCTGAGTTCAAACGGTCAAGTTATGACCATCCAAATTTTTAATATGGATCGATGAGCAGTTTATGAGTATTAAAATATGATGAACATATATTGTTATATATGTTATAATACCTAAAGTCAAGTAGTGTTCGGTAAATAATTGAACGTTGATGACCATAATATCATTTTCTGGGTATTTTTATTATTTAAATGGTATTGTGGAAATTATAATATATAATAATTATAATATTATAATGATATAATTTTTCAACAGCCTGAACTTAGTCTAAATATTTTTTTTTTAAAATTTGTATGATCAACTAAAAATAGAACATCAGTTGAGGGTTTTTTCTCAGATAAATCAGAGGAGGCGACCATAAAAATTATAAGATTTTTTATAATAAATAAAAAATAAAAAGGGCATAGAAATTTACTTTTAGTCTAGCGGTGGCGGCCCCTTTTGCCTATCGTGATTTTCTTTTTAGAGGGGAGAGTTTATTTTTACACCAGGGCAGACCACCCCTTTGTCTCTCTCTTGAATGAGCGGCTCTCCCCATCACCACATGTCTCACCGAGGGGTATCGTGTTCCCCGAATACACCACCATCGATGATGTACCCGATTTGTGTATATATTTTCATACATTCTATTGAGTATCAAAAAATGTTTTCACTGAATATATGTTGTTTTGTTGATAAAATTATTTATATTGGTGATCATGATGATTTTCAGGTATTTTCCAACCTAAGACACAAATCAGGGAAAGATCATAACAAAAATTCATATATACATGGTGTGTACTTCTTACGCATGCCATGTCTCATTATCCCGACACACGGATCAACCAGACCGAGTACACACCCATGTTACCAGCTAAGATTCACACATTATGTAATTCAATTTACATGTAGTGTTATCCATTCTAGAAGCAGTTGATGGCTGGAGCTGATACTACACAACATGTAGGACGATGCTACATGTCGTGTACCCCCACCAACTGACTGCCGATGCCTCTAAAGTCAAGGTTGGAATGGAAGATCACCTACCGTCAGTGGAAGAGGAGCCAAGTCAAGTAGACCTAACTACACAACATGTACTTTATGGTACACACCATTTAGTTTTCAATACTATAAATAGGAGGGTCAGATTTCCAAATTCAGAAATGAAAGGAGAGGAGATCAAGAGACACCGAATGGAAGAAGAAAGGAGAGAGAAGAAGAGAGATAAAGAGAAAGAGGAAGAGAAGAGAGGAGGTTCTGCCACTCTTCCTTCCCAACGATCTTCAATCTGAAGCTGTTGTAATGTTTTATTTAGGTATTAAGAGTCTTCTAGTTAATATCTACTCCATGTGTATCTAATTTCCCTATGTGTTGGGACTGTGGATGATTATGGTTTGTTATTGATCAACTGTCTTATTGTGTTTGTATTATTTATATCTCTCTCATAATCCCTCATAATTTCTTACTAAATATCACTTGAAACCCCATATCAGACTAAGAATGAAATTTCTAGGGATCTTTAGAGGAATTATGACAAAGTGAACCCATGATCATTGGGTGTACTTATCGTCTCAAAAGGGCCTATAATTAATAAAATTAATAGGAATCAAATTTCAGACTAAGGAATTAGTTTCTATTGATTCAAATGAAACTTACCAAATTAATGGGGGTTTTGTTATTTTTGAAACCCAGAGATGTGAGTTATTATGAACAACACAACATGATAAGAAAATCAATTTATTAACAATCTAAAAAAATCCACAACCCCGACACATTCTTCCCATTTATCATCAAAGTCAATTTTACTTTATCTTTAAAGAAATTTTTCAAGAAATAGAAGAATCAGCTACCTTTTTTTTGAAACATCAAATATATGGTATAAATCCAGTTAATCTTCACCTAATTAAGTACGAACTATAAAAATAGAATGCAGTTACTCTCTCTCCTCGTGGATTGACCCCATACTTGCACTATACTAGTAATAAGTTTGGGAATTTCAATTTGGGATGCTAAGCATAACACTTTAGCTAAAATGATTCCAAATTATGGAACTGTTTTTAGGGATGTGAAAGTTAACGGTGTTTTATAAAACCCAATTTGTATTAATTAAATTGAAAATAAAAATAAAAAATTATAAAAATTCTATTCTTAATCTCATTCCTATTTTTTTAGTCTTCCTCTTTTATGCTTGGTGTGTTGTTTCATGTTATGCAGGATCACAAGTGCATGAGTGGCCAAATAACTTGTTCCAAAAGCATTGAGTCATTAGACATCCTTCCACTTGATCTAGAGATTGAAATAACGGTCTTGAGGTGACAATGGGAACTTATGGGTGAACACAACCAAAATTCCCCCATGAAAAACATAAAAGAAGGAAACTCAGTTGCTGTCCAAGGTGTTGGACAACAGTTCATGTATGATGACAACTAGAACCAACAACTATCTATTGAGGATGTGTGGTTGAGTCCAAATTTACCCTACTGGTAAAAATTGGTCGATGTAGTACATGTAGGGGTCGAGTCCACAGGGACCGAAGAAGTAACCTTGAGACGCTATGATTTGGTGAAGGATGGGCTATGAATTAGCCAACTTTGGTTTTGATTTTGGATGGTTTTAAAGAACACTAAGAAACCTAAGTGAATTCAATTCAAAGAAAATGGGTTGATCTTAGGATTATGCTTGGGGTGGATTGAATGAATTTTACTTCTTTAGACAATTTTGGTTTTATTAATTCTTGATGAATCCATTCTTCAAAAATAACACTACCTTCATCATTTTCTGGTTTGGTGCTTAATAAAAACAATTACTAATCCCCTATACCCTTAGAGAACCAAATTAATGATCTCTCCGAGGTATATGGTCATTTAGTAATTGAATTTAGTTTGCTCAAACACATTAAAGATGAAGATTATAAATAACTGAAGAATGGATGTCTTAAATTAATTATCCAATTAACAACAATTCGTTCATAAAATAACATTCAATCCAGACTTTTCATCCTCCTAAGATCAACATATTAAAGGTTTATCCCTCCATTCATGGTATACTCTCAATGGTGGGCGGAATATGGCTTATAATAATTGGATTGAAGAAATTAAAACCGCGGAAATAACGAGCACTCCTCCATGTGTGTGAATGAAATTCACACCTATGTGTGAACTAATCCACCACAACGCAGAGATATCACTGTGATTTGTGAAAATTTAGTTTTAATAAATGAATGGAAAATATAAAAGAAAAATATGTTGATTAAGAACAAAAAAAAAACTAACATGGAAATTGAAAACATTACAAATGAACTTTTACAACATAACCTTATAATGAAACAAGCAAAAAAAGATGATAAGAAAAATATCCGCCCCTATTTCCTTAAAAACTAGCTCCTTATATAGGCATATTAGGAGCCTTAGATCTGCTCCCCAAAATAAATTCACCCCCCAACAATTAATAGAGTCAAAAAGAGGGTGAATAATAAAAAGGAAATTGACGTTTCGAAGTTGACCCAGAAAACTGTCCAGATTCATCCACAATATTGACATGTGAATTCGTAATTGAAGAAGGCTGAATCCGTAGGAGTTGTAGAAGATATATATCTTCGTCCATATGTCCTATATGAGATGTAAACATTTCAGGAAATTTTACTTATCCATTTGGAAGTTATGGTCGAAATGGTGGGACGACTTTATGTGCATTAATGTCGGTTCCACCATTTAAATATCAACTTCAGATCCCTTTATCATCATAAAAACATCAGAATTAGCTTCGTCCACAGTTGAATAAAATGATCCTAATATTTTTATATTTCTACTGTATAAATTTGAGATTCTTTGGGATTGGTTTGTGGGCCCCACATTTGTTTGATGGGCCTTAGGCCCATTATGCTTTTTTCCAGTAAGTTTCTGCCATCAGGTGCAAAAAATATCTATCTTCACTTGTGATTAATCCATCAGACCTAAAAGAAAAAATGTTACAAATAAAGTGATGAATCACATAACAAAATATCAAATTAAAATGATGAATATTTTAATTTCCACAAGCAAATTATTGAGTGGGCCCAAATTGACACTTTAAGCATGAATTGCACAATGATGGGAAATGAAGTTCAATTTTTGAATTGTACTAAAATTGATGTTTATGAACTTTTAAACACATTAATATTAAGATCTCAACAATGAATATTAGCCACTTTCAGTGACTAATCACACCCCCCAACTTGAGTTTTTCTAGTCCCGAGCAAAATATATTACAAATATGAAATTAAAATCCCCTTTTCCAAAAACATTTAAATACACAATGCTCACCCAAAGACCTGATACCAAAAAATTATGGAACCATCAAAATCATTTAAAAAAATCTAGGTCCATAAGAATATCCCAAGCCCAAGCCCATTCCTTTTTTCAAATTCATCGCCACATTTCATCCAATTTCAATTAATCATGATAAAGTGTTGTGCATCACAAAAGATATGGGGCCCATTTTATTGTTAAAGGGGAAAAATGGAAGCGCTAGGTGGGAATCACATTAAACCTTAATATGAGTATCCATTTTTTTTGATTTTTTTGATTTTTTTAATGATTTTTTAAACCACAATAGATATGAAAAGACTAACTCTGGGCAAGAAAACTATGGACTCATGAACCCCAAGTGCCGGATGCCACACATATTGTCAATTTCATGCTCTACAATAGAGATATAAAGCCTAACTATGGGAAAGACAACTATGGAGTCATGATCCCCAAGTGACGGATGCCACGCATTTGGACAAAACATTGCTCTATGTGGTCATAATTTTTTTTTGTTTTTTTTGGATACTCAAATTAAACTAAAAGTGACCCCATAACCCTATGATATAATGAAAGGGACCCAAGAAATCAAATTTACACCCACGATCTAGTAGACGTGCATTGTGGCATTTTTATTAAGAGGATGAAAATGTAAAATTTGAAAAATCACATCGGACAATCGAAATTTCCAAAAACTATGCTCATGAACTTAAACTTGCATTAAAATCAGAATCAAGGCATGAAAAATTTATTTGATATCAAATTTTAGAGTTTGAAATGTGTGTTATCATGTTTAAGGTTAATGGAATTTTTCATTTCATGCATGTTTTTATTCACAAAATAAAAAAAAATCATTTTTTATCTCCCCCCAACTTAGAATAACACTATCCCCAGTGTTTAAAGAAAAGAAAATTTAGAAGGGGGTAGGATATGAGTTCAAAGATGAAATTGAGAATGATAAACATGGAAAAAATTCACCTGGTTTTTGAATTTGATGATCATGATGCTCCAGATTACTCCTTTGATCTCTTGGGGGATGTAGGCACCTCCTTGATTCAACATGTATCACCCAAAATAGTTCATGAACCATAAAAAGAAGAACAAAGCAGACAAAACAAACAACATAATGATTTATTTAATTCCAAGTACCATCATTTTTATGGTTTTACATGTTTTTTTTAAATCAAAATAATGATACATTTTCTTCTTTTAAATTTATGGGTAAGGTATTACTCAGGAATCACACCGCGTGACACAGATGAATACGATGCTCCCCTTTCATAACCATCCATACTCATAAAAGAAGGACATGTCAAGAGTCTAATTTTTTTAACCTACAAAAACATAAATAAAATAAAATAAACTGATGATACACTGTCTTCTTTATATTTTCTGGGTAAGGTATTACTCAGGGATCACACCGCGTGACACAGATGAATACGGTGCTCCCCTTTCATACCCATCCTTACTCATAAAAGAAGAACAAGTAAAAAGTCTATATAAAAAAAATAACAAAATGAAGCAGAAGGAAACAAAAGATGATTCACAGTGATTGGAAACATGAAAACCATAGGTTGCCTCCCATGCAGCACTTTTTTTTAACGTCGTTAGCCCGACTTGTACCCTAAATCTATCAAATTTTCTCTAGTTCATATGCTGGCTTAGTTAACTCCTCCTTGGTTTCTTGTTTATTGAATGATCCAATGAATGGTTTTAACCTATGACCATTGACTTTGAAGACATGACCACTTGTGGGATCCTGAATCTCTATTGCCCCATGAGGGTACACATGATGCACTAGGTATGGACCAGACCATCTGGACCTTAGCTTTCCTGGGTTTAGATGAAGTTTTGAACTATACAAGAGCACAAATTTTCCCAGTTCAAAGTGTTTGACTTTGAGATTCCTAGATTGGTAGGCTTGAACTTTAGATTTATTGATCCTTGAATTTTCATAAGCCTCCATCCTAAGTTACTCAAGTTCATTAAGATCTAATTTTCTTTTTGTTTCAGCCAATGAAATGTCAAAGTTCATTTTTTTATTGCCCAAAAGGCCTTATGCTCAATTTCAACTGGTAAATGACATGCTTTTCCATAAACTAATCTATACGGTGACATGCCTAGGATAGTTTTGAAAGCAGTTCGATATGACCAAAGGGCATCTAAGAGTTTCTCGGACCAATCTTTCCTAGAGGGATTGACAGTTTTTTCAAGAATTTTCTTAATTTCTCTATTTTCCAACTCAACTTGACCATTGGTTTGAGGATGGTATGCAGTGAAAACTTTATGAGTAATACCATACTTAGACATGAGTGAAGAGAATGGGAGGTTGCAGAAATGGGTTCCAAGATCACTGATTATAGCCCTAGGAATTCCAAATTGAGAAAATATATGCTCTTTCAGAAATCGGATCACAACATGGTGGTCATTGGCCTTGGTGGGAATGGATTCAACCCATTTTGAGACATAATCAATAGCTAAGAGGATGTAGAGGTATCCCTTAGAGTTTGGAAAGGGTCCCATGAAATCAATTCCCCAACAATCAAAGATTTCAACGACCATAATGGGAGTGAGAAGAATTTGATTCCTTTTGGTAATGGATCCTAATTGCTGACACTGAGGACAACTTTTGCAGAATTGGAAGGAATCTTTAGTGAGGTTAGGCTAGTAGAAACAACTTTGGAGGACCTTTGCAGTGGTTTTCTTTGTAGAAAAGTGTCCTCCACATGCCTATCCATGACAAAATTTTAGAATGGACTCTTGCTCAGACTCAGGAATACATCTCCTGATGATTTGATCAGGACAGAACTTGAAGAGGTAAGGATCATCAAACACATAGTGTTTGAAATTATAAAGGAATTTCCACTTATCTTGGGTCCCCATGAATTTTGGAATGTCACACGTCACCAAATGGTTTTCTATGTTAACATACCAAGGGCAATCACTCACTGAATAGAGGTGCTCATCAGAAAATGAATCAGACATAGAGAGGTGGTGTGATTTGTCTTTGAATTCCATCCTAGAGAGGTGATCAGCTACAATATTTTCAACACCCTTTTTATCCTTAATGGTTAAATCGAACTCTTGAGGAAGAAGGACCCACCTAATCAATCTAGACTTGGCATCTTGTTTTTGGAAAAGGTATTTTAGGGATGAATGGTCAGTGAAGACAATGATGGGTGATCCTAAGAGATAAGACCTGAATTTCTCTAAGGAAAAGACAACAGCAAGAAAATATTTCTCAGTTGTGGTGTAGTTTAATTGTGCATCATTTAAAGATTTTCTTGCATAATCAATGACACATGAAGTTTTCTCACACCGTTGTCCTAAGACTTCTCCTACAGTGAAGTCACTTTCCCCACACATGAGCTCGAAAGGAAGTTTCCAATTTGGAGATTGCATGATAGGTGGAGATATAAGAGTTGAATTGAGTGTAGAGAATGATTCCTCACAGCTTTCTGTCCATAAAAATGGATCATATTTTACCAATAGAGCACAAAGTGGTCGAGAAATAGAGCTGAAATTCCTAATGAACCTTCTATAAAAACCAGCATGTCCTAAGAAGGACCTCACTTCGTTAACAATTTTAGGAGAGGGAAGGTGACGAATGATTTCAACCTTAGCTTTATCAACTTCAATCCCTCTACCAGATACCAGATGACCTAGAACAAGTCCTCCCCTTACTATGAAATGGCATTTTTCCCAATATTGTATGAGATTCTTATCCTCGCACCTTGAAAAAACCTTTTCAGCATTTATAATTCATCCCTCAAAAGTATCCCCAAAGATGGAGAAGTCATCCATGAAGACCTCTAAAAAATCACCCACCATATCCGAGAATATTCCCATCAGGCACCGCTGGAAGGTACCAAGGGCATTACATAACCCAAAGGGCATGCACTTGAAGGAAAAAGTGCCGAATGGACAAGTGAAGGTTGTTTTTCCTAGATCCTCTAAGGAGACTTCGATTTGATTATACCCTGAGAATCCATCTAGGAAGAAATAGAATTGATGACCCGCCACTCGCTCGAGGACTTGATCAATAAAGGGTAAGGGGAAATGGTCTTTCTTGGTACAAGATTTGAGCTTCCTATAGTCAATACAAACTCTCCATACACTACTGACCCTTGTTGGAATCAACTCTCCATCCTTGTTGGTTATTACTGTGATTCCAGCCTTCTTTGGAACCACATAGACTGGGCTAACCCACTCACTCTAAGCTATAGGATAGATGATACCAGCTTTTAACAATTTCAAAAGTTCTTTTCTCACTACTTCCATGAGATTAGGATTGAGTCACCTCTGAGGTTGATGACATGGCTTTGACTCGGATTCAAGAATAATTCTATGAGTCCCGATAAGTGGGCTAATCCCAGGAATATCAGATAGGGTCCATCTAATGGATTTCTTGTGTCTCCTAAGGACATCTAGAAGCATCCTATCATGATTAGCTTCAAGAGAGGAAGAAATGAAAATAGGAAAGGATTGATTGTCCCCTAAGAATGCATACTTTAGTGATGAAGGTAAGACTTTAAATTCAAGATCAGATTGGTCATGACTTTCCAAGAAAGGATGATACTTTGTATTGAACTTAGTTTCTTTGTTCAGATTTCTTGACAAAATTGGTTCCTTGTGAACAAAATTTTCATCCACTAAATTTTCCAGAGTAGTGTCATGAATGGATATGGACTCAATGTTATTGATTTCAACCATGGTATCATTGATTGGTGATTCTAGAAATTCATCAATAGAGCTGTCTAAAAGATATTCAATCCAAGGAGACAAATTTCCCTCATGTGAATAAAGAAAATAAATCTCTTCTTGACTTAACCATCCTTCAGTAATTTCTTGATGTTCATTAAGTTCATTATCAACACTACCAATCCAATTAACCTCATGGATCTCTTCATCATCCCCAATTTTAGAGTTTTCATTGTAGATGTTCAAGTCTAGACTCATGTTTCTAAAGGTGATGGTCATGTTCCCATTTCAGACTCAGATAACAGAGTTGATTGTTGCAAGGAAGGGACGACCAAGGATGATTGGGGTTTGCTCCATAGGACCTAAGCTTGGGTGATTGTCCAGAACAATGAAGTTAGCTGGGTAAATGAAATTTTCAACTTTCACCAAAACATCTTTTAAGATCCCCTTTGGAACTCGAACACTACGATCAGTAAGTTGAAGAGTGAAAAATGTGGGTTGGAGTTCTTCGAGTCTTAACTGACAATACATGGCATAAGGAATGAGGTTTACACTGGAACCTAGATCACACAAGGCTTTTACAACTTTGTTCTCTCCTAGTTCAACATTTATGTAAGGACATCCTAGGTCTTTCAACTTAGGAGGAATGGTCCCTTGAATGGTGGTACTCACATTAGCAGCCAAAAGGACTTGGTTTTTAAGTGAAAATTTTCTTTTAAAAGTGAACAAGTATTTAAGGTACTTTGAGTAGGAAGGTATGGTTTGGATGGAATCGAGAAGGGGAATGTTTAACTTGACTTGTGAGAAGATTTCCCTCAATGTTTCACTCAATTCAGGCTTGGTTTTCCCACTCATGCGTTGAGGAAATGGTGCAGGTTATGGAGTTGTTTGTTGAAGTGTTGTTTATTTCACATTGTTATTAGTTTCTTCAGTTTGATCTTGTGTTTCATTTTAATTTTCATTAGAGTTTGAAGATTCACATGGTTTATGACTTATTTGTTCAGTTTTTTCAATTGATTTCCCACTTCTTAAAACTGTCACAACCTTTAGTTGTTCGTGAGTTGTTTGAGTGAAACTTGTCTCTCCCCTTGATGTTTGTTGTGGAATGGACTGTGTGGGCATGTTTTCCTTTCTAGTTTTTATTGTTTGAAGTTATTGTTTAATGGATGAGAATTCTGAGTTCATTTTGTCCATTTGTTTGCACAGTTGTTCTAGTAGGCTTTGTAGAACAATTTGGGTTGGTGCTTGAGCTTGTTGGTTTATCCCAGGAGGATACTTTGGTTGTTGGATAGGTTGTTGAATGGGTTGTTGATATTGTACATGAGGATGTTGGAATTGGACCGGTTGTGGTTGGAACCGATTATGAGGTTGAAAGTTTTGTTGAGGGTATGGGTTGATACATTGTTGTTGTGTTGGTTGTTGATTTTCCTTCTAACGAAAGCCTGAATGGTCATTATACCTTGGATTGAAGGTGTTCATGAATTGTGGCTTTTAAAAGTTCATTGCATTAACTTCTTCTGGTGTTCCTACTAAAATAACATCCTTGATGGAAGGAATGGTTGGGAAATTATCAGTCTTGTGGTCATTCTTGTCACAAATTGTACAAACAAGCTCAATGGTTTGGGTTTTGTGGAACTTCCTAAGATCAATCTCCTCAACTTTCCTCGTGAGTGCAACAAGTTTTGCTCTAAGGTTTTATTCTCCTCCAAGATTTTACATTCCACCATATTTGGATGGCTTCTCATAGTATGGTGATGTTCCCCATGTTTGGTTCTGTTCAGCAAGATTTTCTAGATACTCGTAAGCATCATTTGGGGATTTTTTTTTAAGGTTCCATTACACATCATATCAATGAATTGTTTGTTTCCGGGACCCAACCCTTCATAGAAAATTCTCACTTGTTCTGGGATTAAGAAACCATGGTGCGGTACCATGTTTAATGTGTCCTTGAACCTTTACCATGTTTCATAGAATGTTTCTCCCTCTCTTTGAAAAAAGTTTTGTATGCTCTTTTTAAGTGCAATTGTTTTGTGATGGGGGATGTATTTTTTATAAAATTCTCATTGAATTTGGTACCAAGAGTGAATGGATGCTGGTCTCAAATTATTTAACCAATTATTTTCTCGGTCCTTAAGAGAAAAAGGAAAAAGTCTCATTTTAGAAGATTCAATTTGATTTGGTGGGCACATGGTTTCGACAATGTCATTAAATTCTTTAACATGATGGTAAGGCATCTCAGACTCCATCCCATGAAAGGTTGGAAGGTAGTTCAGGACATGGGGTTTGAAAACATATTGGGAATATCCTATGTTATCATTCCTAATGTATGAGGGTGCATTGGTACAGGTTGGTGTGAGGTAGTCATTCATGGTCGGGTCTGCAACAATTCCCAAGTTAGGGTCTTGCCCGTTATTTTGGTTCCCTCCCCGGTTTATGATTTGGTTTTGTGGGAGATTATCCATTGTATCGAACTCAACATCTGAATTTGGAGTATTAGGAAGATTTGTATCTAAAGGAAATATAACTCTTTTAGTTCTTGACTCCACAGCCCTAGGAGTATCCACCCTAACTAATCTGTTTGAGTTATCACAGGTGTAGGCGGACATGCGCCAAAAGAAAAAAAAAGCGAGAAAGGGAAAAGATAAGAGAATTGGGATGAGAATAGAAGAATGAGGGTAATAAAAGAAGGTTTTTGGTCTAAGGAACTTACTTGGTCCCCAGAAACGGTGCCATAATTTGGTTGCGCCCAAATTTACCCTACTGGTAAAAAGTGGTCGATGTAGTACATGTAGGGGTCGAGTCCTCAGGGACCGAAGAAGTAACCTTGAGACTCTATGATTTGGTGAAGGATGGGATATGAAGTAGCCAACTTTGGTTTTGATTTTGGATGGTTTTAAAGAACACTAAGAAACCTAAGTGAATTCAATTAAAAGAAAATGGGTTGATCTTAGGATTATTCTCGGGGTGGATTGAATGAATTTTACTTCTTTAGACAATTTTGGTTTTATTAATTCTTGATGAATCTATTCTTCAAAAATAACACTACCTTAATAATTTTCTGGTTTGGTGCTTACTAAACACAATTACTAATCCCCTATACACTTAGAGTACCAAATTCATGATCTATCTGAGGTATATGGTCATTTAGTAATTGAATTTAGTTTGCTCAAACACAGTAAAGATGAAGAGTAGAAATAACTGAAGAATGGATGTCTTAAATTAATTATCCAATTAACAACACTTTGTTCATAAAATAACATTCAATACAGACTTTGAATCCTCATAAGATCATCCCATTAAAGGTTTATCCCTCCATTGATGGTATACTCTCAATGGTGGGTGGAAGATGACTTATAATAATTGGATTGAATAAATTAAAACCGCAGAAATAACGAGCACTCCTCCGTGTGTGTGAATGAAATTCACACCTATGTGTGAACTAATTCACCAAAACGTAGAGATATCACTGTGCTTTGTGAAAATTTAGTTTTAATAAATGAATGGAAAATATAGAAGAGAAAGATGTTGATTAAGAACAAAAAAAACTTACATGGAAATTGAAAACATTACAAAGGAACTTTTACAGCATAACATTACAATGAAACAAGCAACAAAAGATGATAAGAAAAATATCCGCCCCTATTACCTTCACCAATAGATCCTTATATAGGAATATTAGGAGCCTTAGATCTGCCCCCCACAATTAATTCACCCCCAACAATTAATAGAGTCAAAAGGAGGGTGAATAATCAAAAGGAAATTGACGTTTCGAAGTTGACCCGGAAAACTGTCTAGATTCATCCACCATATTGACGTGTGAATTCGTAATTTAAGAAAGCCGAATCCGTCAGGGTCGTAGAAGAGAAATATCTTCTTATATATGTCCTATATGATATGTAAAAAGTTAAGGAAATTTTGATTAGTCGTTTGGAAGTTATGGTCGAAATGGTGGGACGACTTTATGTGCATTAATGTCGGGTCCACCATTTAAATCTCAACTTCATATCCCTTTATCATCATGAAAACATCATAATTAGCTCCGGACACAGTTGAATAAAATGATCCTAATATTTTAATCTTTCTACTGTATAAATTTGAGCTTCATTGGGCTTGGTTTGTGGGCCCCACATTTGTTTGATGGGCCTTAGGCCCATTATGCTTTTTCCAGCAAGTTTCTGCCTTCAGGTGCAAAAAATCTCCATCTTCACTTGTGATTAATCCATCAGACCTAAAAGAAAAAATATTCCAAATAAAGTGATGAATAATATAACAAAATATAAAATTAAAATGATGAATATTGTAATTTCCACAAGCAAATTATTGAGTGGGCCCAAATTGACACTTTAAGCATGAATTGCACAATGATGAGAAATGAAGTTCAATTTATGAATTGGACTAGAATTGATGTTTATGAACTTTTAAAAACATTAATATTAAGATCTTAACAATGAATATTATCCAATTTCAGTGACTAATTAATGTGCAAAACTAACTTCCACTAGAAAACATCATGGAGTTCATACCACAGAACTAGAAAATACAACTGGTTTTATTTGTTCCAGGTTATGGCCTACAACAACCCTAGCAGTACCATCCATGAGAGAGGTTTCCATACATGTATCTAGGGAAGGGGCCTTATTTTTCTCTTGAGCAGTAATTTTCCCCCCCACATCCTCAATACCAACTGCCCCAATGCCGTACCCTTATGAAGTATGACTTTCCTTATATCCAAGGGGAATATATGAGTATTGTCAGACCACCAGTGCAAGCTCAAAATTTTGAGATCAAGATGAACATCATGTAGCTCATCCAAAACATGGTCCAGTTTATAGGTTTACCCAGTGAAGACCCCAATGCTCGTCTCTACAATTTTCTGGAGATTTGTGACACATTTCATTACTATGGAGTGTTCGAGGATTCCATTTACCTTTTCTTATTCCCCTTCTACTTAAGGGACAAAGAAAAGGACTAGATTAAAATACTACCTCAACGTTCCATCCTCACCTTGGAGGTGTTGGCTCAGAAGTTTTTGTCAAAGTATTTCCCACCCTCCAAGACAGTGACATTGCAGAATGAAATTCACAATTTTTAGCAAAATGATTCAGAGTCTTTGTATGAATCTCGGGAATGTTTCAAATAAATTCCAAGGAAGTGACCTCATCATTTCCTTACATTGTGGATGAAAGTCCAAAATTTCTATAGAGGCCTTACAAAAAACACCAAATCATTGGTGGATATAGCTGCAAGAAGAACGATGATGAGGAAATCCCTAGAGGAACTCTTCAACTTACTAGAAGATATGTCTGCCAATAGCTTCCAATGGCACTCAGAGCGGGGTACTAAAAAGAGGGGCATGAATAACATTGATTCCACCATGATTCTTATTGACCAACTCGATGTTGTTTCCAAGAATATTGATGCATTGAATCTGAAAAATGCATCCCAAGTTCAAGCGGTAAATCACCATTCATGTAGAAAATGTGGTGACAATAACGCCATGGGTGAATGCTAGGGGAAAAGTACCGGTACTTAAAAAAAAAAGGTGAGATATGTTTCTCAAAACATAGGGCCAAACATGTACCCTAAGTACCAAAACCTGGCTTGGAAAGATAACACGAACACGGGCTGGGGGAAGCAATAAAAAAATTCTCAACCCCAACCCCAAAGGCTAACTAGTTATGGTCAACAACAATACCATAATTCATATCCCAGGCAGAAGAAATAAGGACACTTACAATAATAAGGGTATTAAAACCCTTATCTAACACAAAAAACAAGGAATCCCCAACCTCAACTAGTTGCACAACAACCTCAGTAAGAACACCCATCAAAGCTAGAAGAAATGATGTCAAAATTCATAAAAACTATTGAGACACAATTTCAGAATCAAGAAAAATCTATTATAATCCTTGAGAATAAAATTGGGTAGCTTTATAATAAACTATATTCATGGAAACCTGGTATACTACAAGGTAACATTGAGAAGAACCCACAGGAGGAGGCCAATGATATCACTTTATGAAGTGGGAAGGATCTACCCTAGAAAATACCTACAAATCAAGGTGAAAATCCAGCTCCACCTACACCCTCTTTGAATAATGAAGCTGAGATACACGAGTCTCCCTCAACACAAGGCCTATCAAAAGAGAAGGATTATGCACATGGTAAGGGAAAAGAGGTGGTAAAACCTTATAAACCCACCTTACCTTTTCCCGCACGAATAAAGCAAAGGAAGCTGGCTTAGCAGTTTACAAAATTTATGGAGGTATTCCAGAAACTTCACATTAATATTCATTTCATAGAGGAATTAACTAAAATGGCAACATATATGAAGTTCATGAAGGAAATCCTCTCAAACAAGAGGAATATGGAGTATTTGGGAACAATTCCTATCACTAAGGAATGCTCAACGCTGGTACATCACTCTCTTCTTCCAAAACTCCAAGATCCAAGAAGTTTTACAATCCCCTGTACCATCGGATATTGTGAGTTTGGGAAGTACCTTTGTGACTTGGGGGATAATATCAATCTTATACCCTATAGAGTCTTTAATAAGTTGGGTATTAATGATTTACAACCTACTCAAGTGACACTACATCTAGAAGATCGTTCCATTAAATATCCTAAAGGGCTACTTGAAAATGTTCTAGTGAAAGTGGGAAGGTTGATTCTTCCTACTAATTTTATCATACTAGACATAGAGGAAGATCAAGAGGCACATATTCTTATAGGAAGATCCTTCTTGGCTACTAGGAAGGTTTTGATCGATGTTCACCAAGGTGAATTGATCTTCAAAGTAGGTGATGAAAAGGTATCCTACAACGTCCTCAAAGCTGTTAAACAAGTATCACTTATGGAAAATGAGGATTTTTATGTGTTGAATATAGTGGAAAATCACTTTGTCCACATGAAAGATGAAATGCGATGTTGTTCTATCACTGATGAACCATTCATTGAGGAAATCCATCCTGATTATGAACTAGAGGACCTGTAATTCATCATAGTCCAGAGCGGTCATTTTTGGCAGCGTACACTTATTTTGGATATTCTGGAGCGAGACAAGGTAGAAATGATTGTTACTTCAGTTATTAAGGCTTCAAAACTTGAATTGAAACCTCTCTAATATTATATAAAATATGGGTATTTTTTCGATAAACACATGATTCCAGATATAATCAATGCATATATCTCTCTCAAGCGAATGAACATGAACTTCTACAGGTTCTAAAGTGAAGAAAACAGGCTATTGGGTGGAAAATCGATGATCTTAAAGGGATCATCCCAACCATTTTCACCCACAAGGTGCTACTTGAGGAGGGATCCAAGACCTCTTAGAAACAAAAATTATGGATAAATCCTCCAATGAAGGAG
This sequence comes from Viscum album, assembly GCA_963277665.1. Classification (NCBI taxonomy): domain Eukaryota; kingdom Viridiplantae; phylum Streptophyta; class Magnoliopsida; order Santalales; family Viscaceae; genus Viscum; species Viscum album. The sequence goes on from OY728136.1 coordinate 55,525,345, forward strand.
GTCATGAATAAAGAAGTGATTAAGCTATTAGATGCGAGAATCATCTACCCCATATCCGACAGCCCATGGGTGGGTCCTTTACAAGTGGTTCCCAAAAAAGGGGATATCACCATAATTACCAATGATAAAAATGAACTCATCCCTATAATAATGGTCACATGATGTAGAGTGTGTGTGTAATACCAAAAAATCAATGATTCTACATGGAACGATCAATTCCCACTTCCTTTCATGGATCAGATATTGGAGCGATTGGCACGACACAAATTATATTGATTTCTGGATGGTTATTCTAGATATAACCAAATCTATATCTCCCATGAAGACCAAGAGATGATCACTTTCACATTCCCATATGGAAATTTTGCCTATTGAAGGATGTATTTTGGCATGTGCAATGCTCCAGCCACATTTCAGCGATGCATGTTGGCGATATTCCATGATATGGTAGAGCAGATTCGGGAAGTCTTTATGGATGATTTTTCAGTCTATGGAAAATCATTCAACACTTGATTAAGAAATCTGAAATTAGTCTTAGAACAGTGTGAGCACACCAATCGGGTTTTAAACTAGGATAAGTTCCACTTTATGGTACAAAATGGCATTGTCTTAGGCCACTGAATTTATATAAAGGGAATTGAAGTTGACCCAGACAAAATTGAAGTCATCTCACAACCGCCTATCCCAAATTCTGCCTGGGAAATCTGAAGATTTCTTGTGAATGTAGGTTTTTACAGAAGATTTCATTGTGAATTTTCAAGGATAGCTCAACCACTAACCAATATTATTTCAAAATATGCTATCTTTGAATTTGAAGAAACACGAACTGAAACCTTCCATCTTCTGAAGAAAAAATTGGTAGAGGCTCCTATCATCATTTCCCTGAATTGAGAGGAAAAATTTGAAATTATGTGTGATTCAAGTGACTATGCCATGGGAGTAGTTCTTGGTCATCTAATCAATCGAATATTTAGACTGATCTATTATGCTAGCAAAGCCCTAAATGAAGCAAAAATTAACTACACTACCATAGAGAAAGAAATGATAGCAGTAATCTTCACATTCGATAGGTTCCACTCTTATTTAGTGCTATCCAAAGTTATTGTCTATACTGACCATATAACACTTAAATATTTGATAAACAAGAAGGATGCATAACAATGACTCATCATTTGGGTGCTTCTCCTCCAAGAATTTGACTTGGAAATCTGTGATAAGAAGGGAAGTGACAATGTTGTTTTTGATCATCTCTCTATATTGAGATTTACTCATCCAGAAAGAGAATATTATAGATAAATCAAGGAGGACTTCTTGAACAAGCATCTTTTCTCAATTGGATTTACACCTCTTCCATGATATGCAGACATAGACAATTACTTGGCTATAAGATTCATTCAACCTGATCTTACATTCCAACAAAAAAAATGATTTTTGTCCTAAGTGAAAATATATTTATGGGAAGACCCGTTGCTCTTCTACTCATGTGAAGATGAGGTGATCAGCCGTTGTATCCTAGAAGAAGAAATTACAGGAATTCTGAAGTTTTTTCATTATTCTTCAGCTGGGGAGCATCGTGGGCCAGACCGAACGATAGAAAAAATTCTTCAATCTAGATTTTTTTGTCCCACCATGCACAAAGATGCCAGATATTTTGTGGAACACTATGATAAGTGTCAGCGAACAGGTAACATGGGGTGCTGATCTGAAATGCATCAACATCCTATCCTTGAGATCAATATCTTTGATTTATAGGGTATTGATTTCATGGGCCCCTTTCCCCCATCATTTGAAAACTCTTACATTTTGTTTTGTATGGATTATGTATCCAAATTGGTATAAGTAGCTGTCATGACACCCAAAATAGAAAATTTTGTCATTTCCTTCTTGAAGAAGAATATTTTTAGCAGGTTCGGTGTTCGATAGGTTCTGATAAGTGATATAGGGACGCATTTTGACAATATTTTGATACAGAATATTCTCATTAAGTATGGAGTGAAGTATAACATGGAGACACTTTATCATCCCCAATATAGTGGCCAAGTGGAAGTATCAAATAGAGAACTGAAGCAAATCCTGGATAAAACTATGGGAGCCTCAAAGAAGGACTGGTCTAAGAAGCTTGATGATGCCTTATGGGCATACTAGACCACCTTCAAGACACCTCTATGTATGTCCCCATTCTATTTAGTCTATATAAATCCATTTCATTTACTAGTGGAACTTGAACACAAATACTATTTGGCTATGAAGGCCTTAAATTATGATTTAAAGGCTGTAGACGAGAAATGAAAGTTTCAACTCATAAATCTTGATGAAATTCAGAGGGAGGCATATGAGAATTCCAAGATATATAAAGAAAAAGAGAAGGCGGTCCATGACCGCATGATATCTCAGAAGTCATTTCATCCTGGCGATGAGGTACTCTTGTTTAACCATCGTTTGAGATTATTTCTAGGAAAATTGAATTCCCAGTGGTCAGGACCTTTTTGAGTGATCAAGGTCTTCCAACATGGTGCGGTGGAAGTAGCTAGAGTAGATGGTCAATCATTTATGGTGAACATACAACATCTCAAACCCTATATTCACATGGAGGACATGGTGGGTACAATATGCACAAAACATTTCAAGTAGTAAGAGGCTCAGGTAAGGTCGATCCAAAGATCTAAAATAAAGGCTCTTCCTAGGAGGCAACCCAGGGACAACTCACCGTGTATCAAATTTTCACATGGTGTGTACTTTTCTTTTTAATGTATATTATGATAAAACCAGTAGTATAAGTATATGTTAACTATGTTAATAAATAGAAATGATTCCTGTGCTGATGGTAAGGTCGCTAGAATGTATCTGAGCTGTTGTTGGTTTGAATCACTCCATACCTGCCCTCGGTACATGGTTTATCCTTTTTGAACCCATGCTAAATTAAATGGAATGTGAGGTATTTTCAAAATAAAAGTTTTATTAAATACAAGAAAACCCATGATGGGAATGGACCAGCTGTCCAGGGTGGTAAACCGAATCCAAAAGACCTGGGTTTGAATCTTGACAACTATCCTAGTTCCATAATTTTTCATATTAATCAAACCACACGGAGTTCATTTATATATACATCGTGTGTTCCATGTTTTCATTAATAATTTAAATGGTTTTCAAAATAATAGAATACATCCAGGTGAATTTGGCAGATTGGCAGAGTCTCGGTCCTGGATTCAAAAGAATAATCTCCCTACTTCATCCCTTTCATTCTAATGAAAACCACACATCGTGTCTTTTCTTCATCCCATGTAGACCTGCACCTATACTTTAATTATTAAAATTAACTAAAAATGTGCAACACTACAACCTTTGCTCCAGTGGTTTATGGATTGCATTCAGAACGACTAGTCACTTGTTTGAATCACGTCCCAAGCACCGAACCAAAGGTTGTAGTTCTCTTTTTCAAATTTTAGAACACACAACATGCCATCCTTTAATACACTATGTTTATAGGTTTATTTCTGATTATATTATTTCCTTTTATATATTAATAATTGTGTTATAAATAAATGTTTGTATTAAAAAAAAAATAAAACTCATACACGACGTGTATGCTTTATGACATGCCATGTACATTGGGTATAAAGGTCGGTCCCTACTTGGCCTAACCCCATGTCGCGCAACCCCCTCCTTGTTTTCTTCCTCCAGAAGCTGCTCCACCTCCATCACACAAATCCACCATTCTTTTGTTTTTTTCCTCCTGATTTCTTCTACATTTCTCTCCTCACTGAAGGTACACCTTTCTCAGACCTCTATTTCAAAGTTTCCTTAGCGTTTAAATTGGTTTACAAATTGGACAACCCTTCGGGTTCGACCAACAATACATAAGGTGAGTGAAGAACAGAGGCCATGTACATTCTGTACATGACCACACATACACATTTTCATAAATTCCAATATACATGGTGTGTATGTTCGGTACACTTTATGTCCTGTGCCTTCCCCTGCCCCTTAAGGACCAGCCTGTGTCCTATGGAACATGACCTCTTCCCATGTCTTTGAACACAAAGTTTATGTTCAGTACACGCTGTGTCCCCCAATCCCTTCAGAGAAATCCGTGTGAAAAGAGTACATGCCTTGAAATCCATGTTTATCTACACAGCGTGTACACCTTACACACAATGTGTCTTATGTCCTATCCCCTTCCAAGGTAAAGCCGTGTCTGGGAACTCAAGGGAACCACTCCAAGTTGTGACACACAGCGTGTATGCCTTGCTACACACCGTGAACTAGTTTTTACCATACCACATTCCCTCTCGGCGTGTATATCTAGATTACACAGGCTCTTAATCCGATCATACTACACACAATTTCCCTGGATCTATATGCCGTGTACTACTTCATTTTCTAAAATTCTCATATTTTCTTCTTCTTCTCGTTTTATTTTTCTTTTCTTTTCTTTTCTTTCTTTTAGCCTTGGAATGTGATGATCCCGTGAGTGGGAAGAGGCCTGCTTCTGCTTCTGAGGTCAAGTGACCCCCTCATCGTTGGATTTGTCTTTGTCATTTCGAGAGGTCCACATTCGATTTCCCAATTTTCCAGCCCCCAGCGTTGGCCTCACTGCCTCCTCTTTTACCGGCGCCTCCATCAACGATATCCGCTGGTGTGGTAGCTTCTGTGATGCCCCTTCCTGCCCTTCAACTCCCGCTACGGCTGCTACCACACCGTCCCCAGTCGCTAGGAGCTCCGGTGCCACCATTCCCTCTTCTAGATCTATCTATTCAGAGCTGAGCCCTACTTCAGTGGACCTACCTGCGGCCACTCCGACTTCAGCTGCTCCACCTTCGATGACCTCTACTGGACCATCCTCAGAGGTATCTCAAGTATCTATTGCTCCACCTACTGCTAGAACAACTGGCCCTTCATCCCCAGTGCTAGTGGATCTGCCTCAGCCTGTACCACCAAATCCCTACCCTCAACCACATCCATGCCTGATCTTTCCTGAGGGTCATCCTGCGGCAGACCGATTGTGGAGATTCTCATGTCGCACAATCCATTTTAGCGGAGTCTTTCTCGACATTAGTATTCCGTAGCATCTGGGCATCCAGGAGGATATTGAGGAGATCCTTGTCCATACAAATATCCTCAAGAAACTCATGGTAATCACTCATACCTATAGAGATTTATTTTTTGAGTTCATGGAAACCTTTGAGTTTGATGGGATAACCTACCGACATATGCCCACTGATACAGCTACCCTAGTTTGATTTCGGTCTGCCAACTGCCACTTTTCCCTAACTATGGATGAGTTTGGTTGAGGGTGAGAATTCTACCCATATCCTTCCACTCCACATACTATATCCACCCTTACCTACCCTAAGCACTCTGACCTCATATCCATGTGGTGGGAGCTTTCCGACCTGACCACGGGTACATCCCCACATCACAGAAGATCACACTCATCATTTCCCCTCCCCTTTGTTTCCTTTACCGGTGCTTCAATACCATACTTTTTCCTCACCATGAGGATATGGGTGTCATGTATGGCCTTGATATGAACCTTATCACTTTTATTGTTTAGTTTGACTACCATGAACTCCCTTTTCTAGCCACTTCTTACTTCCACTCTATGATCCATGGCCGCCGGGGCAACCTAAATGGTGGTTTCTATGCCACTTGATTGGCCCACCATCTATGAGTTTTTGAGCCCTCTCTCCCTCATGAACACTTGGGCTCTCCTCAGAATGTTTACTTCATCATTATTATCTTCATGAAGATGGTCGAGCATCGAGGATATGGGTACGGTCTTGTACAGGATACCCCCACTCCTATAGGGGTGAGAGATGAACCTACTGTTCCCGATGGTGTTGCTGAGCCAGTACCACCCCATCCACCAGTAGATGATCCTTCTCTAACCCACCCTACTTATTCCAACATTACTTATTCTTCCACCATCCCCTCTTATTCTGGACCATCCATAGACCTACCTCCACCCGCAACATTAGCTACCCCCCCCCCCCCAATTTCACTTCACCTGGACGCCCTGGACTGCCATCTATACCTTCTTCATCAACACGAGGCTGATATTGTTCAAACGCAGACACAAATGGTGGGTATGTTTATGCTCATCCTCTATCACTTGGTCATTTTATTACTAGAAAAACCTTATCCTCCATCCTCTCCTCATCCTTTTATATCACATCCATCATTTTCATCCCTGACCATAGATTCAGTTCTCTTATCCACTACCAACTCAGTTGCTATTACTACTGCTACCTTCCAAGATGTGCTATTAGAGTCTTCCGTATAGGGAACCAATGATTTTTCTCTATCTCCTGTTACTTATCTTTTCATGAAATATTTTCCCACTGTGCCTTCCACTAAAATCCCAGAGTCATTGCCTCCAGTTTTCCTTACTGATGATCCTCCATTGGAGGATCCCCCTGTTGACGATGATGCCTCTTCTGAGGCCACCCCATGACTAGTTTTTGGCACATTTATTTCCTTTATATATATCTCTTTTGTGCTATTCATGTGACATGATGACATATTTCTCTACATATTTCTTTTTTCCTTTTCCTCACCAGTCATAGGTTCCATGGAGCGTTTCTTGGACATTTTCTTTTGACTACTTTCCATCTTTGTTGACTCACCATGGAAGGAGTATTATTTTAGAGTTTATTTTTCATTTTTTACTTTGGATTTAATTTTTTCATTTCTTCCCCTTATCCCGACCCTTGATGTTTCCCCACATCTTCTCCTCTTCCTTGGTCTTACACATGGGGGACCATGTGCACTATTAAGTGCGGGGGAGAGTCTCTGACTACACTAGTATTTTCCCTTGAGCTGATCTAGGAGACATCACTAATAGTTGAAATATGTTAAAATGTGAAATTTTCTGATTAATTATAATTATAAATCATAAAGACATAAAAGAGAATTTTAAAAATTACATGCATATTTTAAATTTCAAAGTATTTTTAAATTATTGCTAATATAGTTTGATTTTTGGATTTAAAGTCTTGGACATTTAAATTTATTAGACTTATCATTTGTACTCATTTCATGAATTGATTAAAATTTTATTTTCCTCATTCCTAAGAGGTATTCTAATCCTTTTGACATATTCTTTCTTATACCCTCTTTCTTGAGAGTTTCTTGGGATATGTATAACTACTAGAACTTTCTAGTCTTTCTCTTCAAAACATGAAGATTTTGAATCACATTAAAATTATTGAGGCATTTGATTGATTTTCAGCCCATTTGAACTTGAGACCTACCCTATATATGATCTTCGTAAAACCCATAGAAACCATGAACTGCCTTGATAGGAAGACACATTACAAGCCTATTTACCCTTCCTACCCTAATTCATTTATAATTTTACATGATTATTCATTTGAGATTTAGAATGTATTTTTGGCCATTATTGGTATATTTTGGTGAGAAACCATGCATTTAAGTGTGGGGGATAGTACCACTTGATCATTTGGACAGAAGGGTTCCAAAATCACTATTCATTATATTCTTGGTGGTCCCTATGAAGAAGAAAAAAAAATTATTGAAAATTTCCAAAGAGGGACCAGATTTATTCATTGTACATATTCGATGGGTTATGAACCCATGTTGGTAAAGGAATATCACAGTGATTATACCCTTTGAGAGATCTTTATTGGTGATGAATATTCATTGATATTTATTTTGAATATCATGCATTATTTTTTAAGAATTCAGCCTCCTTTTTCAAGCCTCTAAGATTATTTTTTTCACATCATTAACTACCAACCCTTAGCCTTAGAAACATTTGAACCTTATTGAAATCCATCATGTTTTTGTAATTTAACTTCTGAATTTGAGAATGAGAACAATTGAAAGCCTATGGATAAAGTTCATATACCTAAGATTGAGCATAACTCTGATTAAAATCTTGAGTGATGAGTGTGGTACTTTTTGGTGATATAAATCATCAAGTGGAATGTTTATTTATGAAAAGTTAATCAATGTGGATGAAAAAGGATGCAAATATTTAATTAGCTTAAATAAGAGGAATGATTAGAATATCTTTGGAATTGAAATATGTTTTGTGCCTTTTAAAATCCTCTTCTATGACTATAGTATTTAAAATTATAATTAGTTTAATTATTCCCTTTTTAGAGTATGTATTCTATTGATTTGATGTTGAGATTTTGCTTGAGGACGAGAAAATGGATAAGTGTGGGGGAGTTTGATGTGCCTGATTTGTGTATATATTTTCATACATTCTATTGAGTATCAAAACATGTTTTCACTAAATATATGTTGTTTTGGAGATAAAATTATTTATATTGGTGATCATGATGATTTTTAGGTATTTTATAGCCTATGAAACAAATCGGGGAAAGATCAGAACAAAAATTCATATATACACGACGTGTACATCTTACAAACGTTGTATCCCATTGTCCCGACACATGGATCGACCAGACTGAGTACTTTCCCATGTTTCTGGCCAAGATTCACATGTCGTGTACTTCACTTTACACACCATGCTCTCCCTTATAGAATTAGTTGGTGGATAAAAGTGAACTACACTCCATGTAGGACGGTGCTACATGCCGTGTACCCCCATCAACTGACCGCTGACACCTCTAAAGTCAAGGTTGGAACTGAAGATTACCTAAAACGGCAGAAGAGGATCCAAGTCAAGTTGACCTGACTACATGATGTGTACTTTATAGTACACACTGTGTAGTTTTCAATACTATAAATAGGAGGGAATACTTTCCAAATTCAGACACGAAAGGAGAGGAGAACTAGAGACACCGAATGGAAGAAGAAAAGAGAGAGAATAAGAGAGAGAAAGAGAAAGAGGAAGATAAGAGAGGAGGTTCTGCTGCTCTTCTTTCCCAATGATCTTAAATCTGAAGCTACTATGATGCTTTATTCAGGTATTAAGAGTCTGTTAGTTAATAGTTACTCCATTTGTACCTAATTTCTCTATGTGGTGGGACTGTGGATGATTATGGTTTGTAATTAATCAACTATCTTATTGTGTTTGTATTATTTATATATCCCTCATAATCCCTTGTAGTTTCTTTCTAAATATCATTGGAAACCCCATATCATACCAAGAATGAAATTTATAGGGATCTTTAGAGGAATTATGAAAAAGTTCACCCATGATCATTGGGTGTACTTATCATCTCAAAAACGGCCTATAATTAATAAAATTAATAGGAATCAAATTTCAGACCAAGGAATTGGTCTCTATTGATTCAAATGAAACTTACCAGGTCAGGGGGGTTCCATTATTTTTTAAACCCAAAGATGTGAGTTATTATGAACAATACAACATGATAATAAAATCAATTTATTAACAACCTAAAAAAATCCATAGCCTCGACACATTCTTCCCATTTATCATCAAAATTGATTTTACTTTATCTTTAAAGCAATTTATCAAGAAATAGAAGAATCATCTATTTTTATTTGAAACATAAAATATCGACTCTAAATTTAGTTAATCTTCACCTAATTAAGTAAAAATAGAAAATTAGAACACAATTACTCACTCTCCCCATGGATCGATCCCATACTTTCACTATAAAAGTAATAAGTTTGGGTATTTCAATTTAGGCTGCCAAACATAACACTTTGGCTAAAAAGATACTAGTCGACTACAGTTCTGAATGATATCCACCCTCCTTTCCCTCCTCCTCCAATAAGCAGCTGGTGAAACACCACAGTAGGTCCACTGTCCTGTCTCCTTGTGCGCCGTGTGGTCGAGCCACTCCTATGAGAAGCCCCATCGCCAGCATCTCCTCGATCCAAATCTTGACCACCACCCTTGAGGACAACCACCCTCCTTCCTCTGTGTGCATCCATGAGCACCACACCCCAATGGTCAGCCAACCTCCTCTATATCTGGTTCCACCTTCCTGCTCGACTGTGCCACCCTTATCGGCTCATGAATCACTGACTGAGGGCTGCTACCACCTTCCTGAATAGCCTCGATGGCCTTACTGGCGTTGAAATCTAAAGTAGAGAGTAAACCATGATCTCCTTAGGTTTGGTTGGACTTGATCCTCAGCCCAACCCAAAATGGGTCTGGGTGGACCTGACTGGCCTAGAATGGCCCTACAGAGGCTTTTCATGGCTTGAAACGGGCCTGCACGAGTTCGGCGCGACCTGCATTGGGCCCGCATGGGGTTTCAAGTTTGGGATTAATCAAAATTAATATAATTAATTAATTTAATTTCATAATTAAATCAGATTAATTAAAATATTAATTTGTGGTTTAAAAATATAATTGTAATACCCAGGAAAAAATAATTTAATTTTTGTATTAAATTAATTAATTAATTTATTTTTTGGAACTAAAATTAAATTAGTTATGGGGCCAAATAGAATTAAATTATTATAATTTAATTAATTAATTTAATTTAATTAAATACCATCATATTTTAAATTATTGGAATTTAATTTTATCGCGCATTTATTTTACCCGTTGACTGGTCTTGAGCACCGACCAAATTTGTGTATGTATGGTTTAATTAATTATTAATTATGCATGATGATTGTAATTAAATAATATGGTTTGCACATTGTCATTTTTATCAATATGTATAATTCCATTAATGTCCAAATATAATTGTTGTATATTGTACCCCTAGTCCCCCTCACCTACGCGTGAGTAAATTTTTATTTTGATAAAGATGATGTATGACATGGAATGCAACATGATGAGAATGTTGTAAGATGTAGATAACGTCAAGTTAAGGAATAATCCATATGAGAAGTGGATACATTGTACGGGGATGAGCTACATCGAGAGTCAAACTGTGACTCATATATGATACCCCTGTTCATGGTTGAATCATAAAGTTTAAAAGGATCAACCAGTTTTAGATGCTCAAGAACAGTTGGGTAGTTTATTTTATTTATGAATTTTTCTTATTATTTTATGCATGTTCATGATAGTGTGGACCACATAAACTAATAAACAATAAAATACATAAATAAGTGATGGATGTTTTTATATTAATGTTCAATTGTGAGTGAGAAAACATTGAAGGAACAAGATTAATAGAAATAGACTACATTTGTCAAGAAAAATATATAAAACCCTCAAAGAAATATTAAGTCTCAAGTGTCTTATGTCATTTTAATTTGAACACAACTAGGTGTTCGAGGTTCTTGGTCATCCATATCTGAGGGTGCCTGCCACTACCGAGGAGTTCTTATGAGAATGATGGTTTGACTTAACTAAAGTTGGTAGTTAAGGATTATCCATAGATAAATTTCTATCAATTTAGAGTCAAAGAATTTAGGGAATCAAGGTTATGATTTTGAGAAGTTGAGACTTCACTCAATAGATCAAGGAGCCGTGTGTTAATGTAGTTGGCCATTCAAAAATCCTACCTTGAATTCTCCGAGTAGTGGCATATCCATAGCTTGTAGACTATGTGGGGAGGTTCAGGGATCCTTGACACTAGAATACTCAAGAGATAAAGTATTCATATTCTAGTACATAGAGCTCCTATAATTAGATAAAATATAGGGAGAAATTTAATGATATAATAAATCAATTATGTCTAATTCGGTAATCAAGATAAAATTACAATCCATTAGATTTTTTATTTTTTTAGAAAATGGGAAGTAATACTACAATATACACTATGATAATCATGGAAAAATTAAATGTCCAAACTAGAAAAAATTTCCAAGTGTAGTACAAGTGATTGCATACAATACTACGATACAAGAAATTTGTGGTGATGGTGTCCCTATACCTATTAAGCCACCTAGGGAAGCAAGGGTGCTAAAAATACTTACAAGAGACTCATGTTTGGAATATATGAAAGTTATGTCATATTTATATCATCAAAAATTTTATGTGAGTTGTGGATACTACATTAATATATGGATGATATTACATGTTTCCTCATCTTTGAGAAGTTTACATGAAAAAAGTGAAGAGCATATATGAATGGGCGATCATTACACTGGATATGTATAAATATGAAGGGTGGATCATGATATTTCATTACATCCCATTATCATATTATTTTTTCCCAGGTACTCAATTTTTTTAAGATAATAAAACGAGAAGGATGGAGTGAATTCTTTTTAACCTTTTAGGTAATGTTTTCCAATAAATAAGAACTTAAAGAAAGTGTAATATTTAATTATTATGGTAAAAAGTTGAAAGACAAGGTGAAAAGGTCAATAGATAGAGAGAAACTAAATCCACATTTACAAATTTCCTTCAAAGAAAGAGGAATTAAACATGACTTTATTTGCTTCGCATATCATGAAATTAATCTATGGGAGTTTAAATGCAATGAACTAAATTAAAGAATAAAGTAATTGATTCTTCAAGTATATTCATCAATTATAAGTATTATTTACAACATAACTCTTAGGTATTAAATAAAATATGTTTTTCACATATGTGCATTAAAATATAGTAACCAAGTAAGTATATAAAACTTACAAGAAGTAAGGTGTATTCTCCAATTAGTTGAGAAAGGGAGGTTCCTAAGTCAGCAATAAGAAGCACTCAACTTCTAATTTCCTAGTTAATTATTTTGATAGAACTATAATTGAGTATTACTAAAACAGTTATCTCATGTGTCCTTTGGACACAATGAGACATTATTCTAGTTTAGGAATGAATGTTTTTTGTGGTGTTTTATACTAAATAAATACTTCTGTAATACATGAATCATAGGCAATACGTGATGAATATAAAATGAAAGACTTATATACCAAGCTATGGATAGATAATTATTTGTCAAGTAAAACTAAAAGTGTATATAAATTATATACCTGATATGGTATTTATACTTAGTGGAGCTAAAAAACTTTGTTATTATAGACATACTTAGTTTGGATAAATAAATATTTATAAATAAAGGTAAGCCATAAATATTACAAAATTTGTTTGGGTAGAGAGAAAAAACTACTCCAAGGGTTATCTAGTGGTAAACAAACTTCATAAGATTACTTTAAGTATTTAAGGAATGGTAAAGTAAAGTATGGAACATTCATGGTTAGTAGATATAAGATGCTTCATACCGGCATGTTGAAGAATATCTTGACCAAACATTTATCGATCAATATAATGTAGTGTGTAGTAACTTCTAAATGAACATTAACTTATCCACATCAGGGATATGATGATAATAAAGAGGATAAATGATTATTATTACACGTTAACATTTATCAATAAAATTTAGCATGGAGAAATTCCTAAAAGAACATTTCCTTATATACATTAGAGTCATGATGTAAGTATAAGGAGTATAAATGTTGATATATATATACATTGTAAAAACTTCCATTATATTTCATGAAATGCTTCAAAAATAACAAAAACATTCCATAACCATATTATAACTATCATGAAAAATAGATATCATATAAGTCATGGTATTATTGAAATCCATCATATCATAAGAACATTTTATTTGAATGTAAAATGTTTGGTAAGGATATAAACAAACTTGCATCAAGAAAAACACAAAGTGCATATAAAATAATTATCCTAAAAAATTCTTAGGATATTATAGAAAAACCCTAAGATAAAAAATAGATATTCAAGTTATATACTATATTTCTATAAAAGGGTTCACACCTATACTTGAGATAGTGAGAGCAAGATTGACTTGGGTTTATTCAATGTTAAGAGATGCACAAATAGCTGGTATAAGAACTAGTTCCACAAGTGCATGTGGAACATGAATAATACCGATACACATACTATGTAGAAAGGATTAAACCATAGATATGGTTTTATATTCACCATGGTTTGTGATACATTGAGAATAATAAATCCTATAAGTAAATGGTATATAAAAATTATCTAAAATTTACAAGATCAATTAAAATTCAAAAAATGGATTCCATGTATCAAAGTACACGGGGCTTATTATTTTGAATACTGCGGTGGGTATTCAAATGATATGATACATGGATGGTATAAGCGTGGTACCAATAAGGCTTGATTGGTAATACCAAGTCCTTATTCATAAATCTATTATAATTTTACTTGTCATAGCTAATTTCTATGATCGTATTGTTATGCATTGGTTTCAAAGCCACAAATCTTGGAAGGTATCTATATGACGCAACCAGAAAGGAATGCCAACATCATAGAATTTCATTAAGGGTTGAAAGTTACTGAAATCTAGTTTTTTATTGAAGTAATCAACTAGATAATATAATATTCATTTGTAATGAAACTTTTCCATGTGTCTACCAGAGGTTGGTGGGAGTGCCATTGTTTTCTAAGTAAAATATGTTTGATAACATATGGAAAAAAACTATTGGTATTATAGTTAGTTAAGACCATGATGAAACAAATACTCCAAATATCGACATAAAGTAACAACCTAAGTTCTAGGGAATAAGATATACTAAGGTAGATATAAAATTTTCTTAGACATATTCAATTGTACATATAATGACATGGTATTGAAAAATAAAATTTGGAATAATTTGAGAAATAATTGTTACCAATGTCACATGACATATTTCTCTCCAAAAAAACATGAATAGGAATATGAGGATATTAAATTAGTGAGTTTATTTCCATATTCTTCAGTGATGGATCACTCACATATTCCATGATATTTACAAGATATGATATTTCCAATATAAACCTTATGGTAGGAAAATATCAGTTATATTCAGAATAACTATAAGAAAAGTAGTAGAACTATCCAATAGTACTAGAGAAATTATAGAGGATATATACCTAATATGTGAAAAATAAGGGATACTAGTTTTTAGGGGACATAAACTAGTATTCCTTAGATTAATGTGATCTAATATCACAATCAGGCTAAGAAAATGAGAAAGACAATCTCATATAAGTCTGTGGTAGCCATACCTACAAATATAGAGTAGGTTTCAAATTCTAAGGAATATAAGAAGATGTTATTAAATAAAATTTTATGTTCCATTTCTTGGAATAATACCAAGTAAGTAAAGTTTTATCATGATGATAAATATTTTAATGGTACTATCCAAGATGTTAACTTTTGACAGTGGAAAAAGGGATATACTTGAGGGTTTCCATCTCTTGAGAATTTTTACTCAAGAAGGTGAGGTCACACTTAGAATAATTTCTATGTAGTAGAAACGCGGAATACCCGACATCTAAATCCGTGACTCTATATAAACATGATCTTAATCATGTGAGAGCTAACAAGGATGGTTAACAAGTTGGATCTAGTGCAAGTGAGAGTGTTGTAATTGTGGGTTCCTTAGACCCAACATGAATAGTACTTTTAGATTACCATATCATGCATACAGTTTGTTATACATGATGTACTCTTACCATTGTAGTGTATAAATTTTTGCATCCACTATTTAAATGGTAATGTCCATAGTTTATTTGTCGCATAAAAAGGTTATAGCAGATCCGATGCTATAATTATAACTTTGAGATACTACGACATTAATCTTAAACATTTGGCCTATGGTCTATATACATTATAATTAATGGACACATTTGATGTCTAACTATTAGGTTCTAGGGGCTCATAAGCATTGAGACTTCTTCTCATGAAGTTTTCTCTTGGTTATCTCTAGTAGTTGAGATCATTAGGATAAACTCGTCAATAGGAATACCACATGTTTGGGGTGTCATTGGTTGTTATTATCTATGGACATGTGTATTGGTCTCCTAAATTGAGATCATTATCAATGTGTTCCATTTGATCACATAGTTTGATGCAAATAAAAAACCATGATAATGAAATCATGGTAAGGTAGCTTGTGCTGGGTGCGTTATTGATGGTATGACATTGGTTGAACGTTCAAGATTGAATTTCTCACTTCCAAGTTGAGGAATTCATATATCTCAGTCTTGGTTGATCAGGATGGTAGTACCTTCATAAGTCATTGGATAAGGAAGCTGAGGGTAAATCCTTCCAGTTATATCAACAAATAATAAAGAAAAAAAGGATGATGACACAAGTGTGCATCCTGCTTTATGAGATATCTAAATAAAAAGAGATTATATTACACAGTGTGTGTTAGTAGGTTGGTTGTCATTGTTATGACTATTACTTATCTCTTTTGGGGCCTTTATGGGTTTCTATACCATGAACTTGGTCACTATTTTCCACTGCTATCGAGATAAGAGCCTAGATGGTCACACATAATAGCATATTCAAGAATCCACCCTATTCTTGTGAATATGCATATTGGACATGGTGGGCCCCACCACGAGGTCTGAGAGTTTTCCAAGTTATCAATCACCGATAAATAAATAAATAAATTTTTATTCATGTAAATAATAATTGGGTTTTATTTATTTAAAGTATTTACAAGTTAAGTAAATACAAGGAATACTATTAATTAGAAAATATTATTTTAATATTCTAGGTTCGTTTAATATTAGAGGGAATTATCAATTGAGTTAAATGAATCAGTTTTTTTCATGTAATATATTTAATATATATTACATTTATATGATAAAATATAAATATTATTTATGATTCCATTTAGTTCGTCATATTTATTTATTTAGTGGCCATTAAATATATGGGGGTTGGGGAACCCTTTTCGGGTATTTGAGCATCCACTATAAATAGGAGAGAGAGGCTCTCACACAATTATTATTCAATATGAGTTTATTAGGGAATTTCTATCCTCTCTTGATTTATATAGATAGAACATATCTATCCAAGTGATCAGATTGAGATCATCTCCCTACATTAAAGACACATCAATGTAGTGATCGTCGAGACGTCAAAAGTATCATTGGATCGCCACACTAGCACCCAAAATTCAATGATCGATTCTCCTGTTGATTTTTTGAAGCATGTGTGGATGACCTAGAGATGTTCTAATTTAGATCCTTTGAGAAATGTTCACCGGCGATGAGCGATGGACAAGCGCGCTTCCATTTGAATGCGGTAAACGTTCAGTTTTAATTTCCATGCTATTTTTAATTTACCCAAGATCCTTGGACTGTAACAGGGATTAGATCACTGAATATGATTATTTCCTTTATCTCGATGATGAAAATTTTTAAATCCCCAGCCCACCAGATTCTATTACACACCCAGGTACCTTTATCATCTTATGACTCATTACAATACAAGTATACCATAGTCTATGATATTAATCATATGAATATCAAAGTATATGACCTGGACATATCATAAAATACAATATACCCTTATTTTGGTGTATATCCACAAAAAATTATTCCATTTTATCATTAATAGAAGAATTATTTATAAGAGATGTGATCATCATTTCATTTCCTTTAATTTTTTTCAACATTAATAATTATTAACGACCTATATAATTAAAATTATTTATCTACATTTATTGGTTATAATAATGTCATGTATTGATATTAAAAAAATAAATTTACATAATAAAATTGAATCTTATTGAGCTTAATCCTTGAAAACACATTAGGCTAATGACCTATTTTCATTAACATCACTATTCAATCAAGTAATTAACTATTGATCCTAGATTCTATTATGATACCACTGGAGGGGGGGGGGGGTGAATCAGTGATACCTATTTCTTTTACAAATTATCCTTTTTGAATTAAACCCCTATGACTGATTAAAGTCTATATTATCTTATAAGTCTCTCCACTTCACCCTTATACAATAATTATAAATAAAAACAACACATTAGAAATTTTACAAGGTTCAGCCTCAATGTGAGAGCCTACTCCTTTCCACGTCCAACCTCTTATTGGGACACATATTTTATTATTGCTATAATTTTCAGTGATTTCAATTTTAGTTCAAGTCATACAC
The DNA here is from genome assembly GCA_963277665.1 of Viscum album. Classification (NCBI taxonomy): domain Eukaryota; kingdom Viridiplantae; phylum Streptophyta; class Magnoliopsida; order Santalales; family Viscaceae; genus Viscum; species Viscum album. The sequence goes on from OY728136.1 coordinate 55,543,098, forward strand.
ATTTGTTGGAATGATTTCATCCACATTCCCTAGGGGTAGATATAATCCACTTACCTCAATGATGAATGATGTTTACACTAGAACCAGAAGTTCTTATAAGACCCTACTATGCTTTTGTGGTTTAATAAGATATTCAAATTACCAGTAGATGTCTCAACCTTAAGTAATAGATCTTCTTAAGAAATAACTTGACAGTTAGATCAATATAAATTCAGCAACAACAAACCAATATTTCTATCACAGTTCTTTAGAATAATATATTCATTCATGAGAGCATGAATACATAAACATGACCACCTTCATCCTAACAACAAGTGTTTGGGTCATTTGAAATGGAAACAACTTATCTCAACCTCCTCAAAATTCACAAGAAACACTGGTTGATATCCTTCTTCCATTCTAAGAGTTACTCTTTTAAAACCTCACTTAGTCTTTCACAATAGGGTGTATACTCTTTTGAAACCTTACTTACCTTTTCAAAGTAGGGTATACTCTTTAGAAATTATACTTAGTAATTTTTATCTATTTACTAGAATTCCATAATTACTTTGGATAATCAAAAACACTTTTTCATCAATTCCAAGTTGTCTCTAAACACCTAAAAAACACATTAACTATCTCCTCAAGAAATATCAAACTTTCAATCCCATGGTTGTCAAAAAAGACAACTTCTTCAAAACTTCTAAGAAAATATCAATCTCTCCCTTTGGATTTTTTTTCAACCTTATGAAACTTTTTCTAAAACTAAATTTCTCATTCAAAAGGAACCAAATAAAAACCTTTGTCATGTGATAAACATCTTGACACCACACCAAAATTTAGAGTAGTGTTTTTGAGATAAATATATCTCTTGGTTGCAAGTAACGTTGTTACCAAGTGATAAGATGCCCCTTCTTCATTGAGGGCACTCACTTGTTAAAATAAATCCCCATTTTTACAATAAACGTATCCATTGAATTATAGAAAGATAAGGATAGAGATGTATCTTTTTTCATACCATTTTCACTTTTGTGTATATTCTAAGAAAAAATTTATTCATTTACTTATCATTATTTGAAAAAAAATCCAAGGTTTATTGGGGGTCTTACCATTGGTTATCAATTGTGTGGGAGGGGATGAATATTCATGTTTAAACTCACTATATCAAATATTTCCTTAGGGATAACTTTGGTAAAAATGCCAGCCTGTTGATCTCTAGTAGGAATAAATTATATCTTGATGTCTCCATTAGACATTATCTCTTTGATGACATGAAATCTGATATCAATATGCTTATATCTTAAGTGTTTCATTGAATTTTTGGAAAGTTCAACACCAATTTAATTATAACAATGAATTTTGATAGGTTTTCCAACCTTCACACTAAAATCATCAAATTTATCTTTAATACAAGCCATTTGTGTGTAGTAACTAGTAGAAACCACATATTCATCCTTTGTTGTTCTCAAATGTCATTGAATTTTATTTTTTACAAGGTTATCTTTCATATTTATCTCCCAAGAGGAAAATTCCACATGAAGTGAACCATATATCATCACTATATCCTACTCAGTTTTCCTTAGTAAATCTAGACTGATTTATGTTTTTTCCCTTATTATAAAAAAACCCATAACTCATAGTCCTTTTGATATATTTAAGGACTCCTTTTGAAGTTATAAGATGTGATTCCTTTGTATTAATCCGATATCCATCATATAAACTCATAATATAGAAAATGTATGCAACATAACAACTTGAGATCCACTAATCAGTGCCCTAGACTGGTTTGTTATGTGACCTTAGACATGCCACCTAGAATGCCAAAGGCTGAAGACTATCAGAGAGGGTCTAATTAAACACACGGGGAGACTATAACTTATTTATTAAAGTAATACACAATAGATAAAATAAAAAAAATATATCAAAACAAAATATAATCATGCATTACCAAAACAATTTACCAAAAATGGGTATATGCCTACAACCAAGCATTAACTATCTCATGTCATGTCATATAGTGCCAGGTGAAAGGAAAACCCAAAATAAAAACACACTGAAGAATCCCTAAATTTGGTTCTGACACCAAGTATGGTTCCCTCATCCATGAAAATCCCTAATCCCTAAATCAACCCTCAATCATGGTTACCTTTCCCTTATCCTGACCTGAAACCATGAAGTTTTCTCGAGTACCTAATGGTGGCCTGAGCATGGTGTGAGTACAACTCAGTAGACCACTTCCAATGGTGTCTATAAAATATCCAGTCCAATATAGTGTATGTAAAAGTATAATAAATAATGAAAATATCAAAATAAAATAGGTTACATAATTTATAATTTAAGAGACCAATTACTTCCATTCATTGTTCCATGTTTTCCCATTTTTCATCAAACTTGATTTGTCCCGTTTCGGTCATATGATCCATATGTTAAAGGGGTCAAAGGTCAACAAACATAGAGCCTTAGTCCATGAATCTAATTGAGATTCAGAACACCATGTCTAACCATCCAAACCATGATATGGAACACCATTTCCATACCATTAGGTTCAAGAGAATCGGTCCATTTCCCAAAAAACTACTATGCATAGGGGTGCCTGGAGCATTAGTCTGGCCCATCCACAAGAGTGGAGTATCAGTCCAACATCCCACTTCCATTTCTCACATTCACATAGGCTCATCATTATTAACCATTTTATTACAAAAAAACAACAACAATGGTGCACCATTTCCATTTAATCACATTTCCATGGTTCCTTACACTCATCATGTTCTCAATTATCACATCATTCCCATTTTACCATTTCAACACATCACAATAATTCATCACCCATTTTAATCCATTTAACCATGAGGACAATCCCCATTAACCAATTATCATATCCATCCATTTACACACCATCACTTATTTAACTATTCAAGTTAATACAAACACCCCATAATGTTATTTTACCAGGTTAATCAAATTTACAATTGGTTTAATATCATAACCCCCCAATTTATCATTTAACATCTCAATATTTCAAGTTCAAGGGAGTGGTCCTCCCCCATGGTTGTCCATAGGCCCGATCTAGTCATCCTCATAGGATCCCACAAGGATCATGAGGGGCTCAATTCATCATTCAATTAACCTAATTACCATTTCCTACCAAGGAAGCCAAATGGAAAACAATGATATGCCAAAATACTACCATATACACATTTAATAGGGAATCAAATCTATAGAATATAACTTATAGAAAACCTACCTCAAGTTCATAGATGGACACTCGCTTAACCTTATCCCTTGATATGAACTCAAACAACCTCCAGAGCCCTAATATAGAAGCTATATAAAAAACAAGGTTTTATGAATTTAGATGGAGAAGAACAACCACACAAGGCCTTTTCTAGAAAACTAAGAAAAGCAGAGTGTTAGACTCACCCTGATCTTCTATATGCTCCAAAAAACACTCCAAATGGACAAGAATTAAAGGAGAAACATCCTTGGGAATCTTGGGAGGAGTGAGTTATTCACTTAGTTTTCTATAGGGTAAAATGGGAGGAAAATCAGGTGAGGATTCATAAAGCCTAAGGGGGAAAATGGGAAATTCAACCTATTTAATGAGGAACATAGTTTGGCTGAACAATTGGCCAAATAATACACCAAACATGTGCCACTCTTTGTCTAAGAGGGGCCTGTGTTTCATAGTTTCCTAGGATCTCACATAGTTTTAAAAACCATGTGGTGTCCATGAAAAAATGGCTCTATCCAAGTTCATATAGTTTGCAGGTCCCCCATTTCATGGTTTTTCAACAGTGCACCACCCCCCTATAGAAAACTCAGTTGAGGCAAATGGTTACCACTAACCATGAACCAATCATACACCCTATCTAGTTAAGCCTATTTTCTTCATTTTTATATCCCAAACCTCTGATCCTCCCCAAATTATCAGTAAAGAATTCATTAATAATAAAATAAAGAGTTTAACAAAAACTTAAACGAAGCATACTTCATTAGAAGTTTGGGACCTTACAACCTCACCAACTTATTATGGATCATCATAAAACCATACTCCCAAGAATTAATGACCCTCTAAGGTAAATATATTGATCCACTAGGTTCACATATCATCCTCCCTCTCCCAAGTCTTCTTTTGAATGTTACCATGCTGCCAAAACACTCAAACCAATGACTTGGTCTTGACCCTCAAGATTTTCTCTTTGTAATCCAAAATAAAAATCAGATGATCCTCAAAGGATACATCAAACTCAAGATCAACATCATAAAAAAATATCACATGAGAAGGGTTGAGGTGATACTACTAAATATGTGACACATGAAATACATCATGCATTCCACCGTACCACCATGGAAGATCCAATCAGCATGCCATCAGTTTGATCCTCTCCACAATCTCAAATAGCCCCACATACCTGAGCACAAATTTTCCCTATTTCTATATCTGATGGTGACCCAACCTTGGAGACACCCAAAGGAACACATGATCACCCACTGTAAACTCAAGAGGTCAACAATGTCGATCAACATATGAATTATGTCTACTCAAATCCATATCCACACGCTTCAAAAATCAACTGAAACTCCTCAGACATCTCTTGAATGAGACAAGTCTTAAATAACTCTGATTCTACAGCCTCCATACAATATAACATAGATATGAACAACCTACTATGGATCACCTCATATAGTTCCATCTGAATAGTTTTCTATTAACTATTTTTATAGTAAAACTCAACAAGTGCCAAATGTTTTTCCCAAGCTCCACAAAAATTTAGGACAGATGATCTTAGCTTTTCCTATAGTAATGGATAGTATGCTCTGATTTCCCATCTATCTGCGGGTGGGAATACACACTTAGAAGAAACTGGGTCCCAAGAACCTTCTGTAATCCTTTCCATAATTGCGAAGTTAAACACAAATCTTGATATGAAAGAATACTTCAAGGAACCCCATGAAACTATACTATCTACCGAATATACAAGTCACCCAACAGGTCCATGTTAAAAGTTTCTCAAATCATTAAGAAGTGCACCAAATTTTTCAACTAGTCTAAAATTAACCATATCACATCATTCTCCTGTAGTGTCCTTGAAAGACTTACCACGAAGTCCATGGTGACATAGTCCCACTTTCATTCTGGAATGGGAAACAACTATAGCATACCACTCAACCGATGACACTTGGCCTTCACCTGAAGATAGGTGTAGCGCCATTTCAAAAAACCTAAAACCACTTTCTTCATCCCTGACCACCAATACTATCTATGAAGATCACAATACATTTTGGTTAAACCAGTATGCACTTCCCACTTTGAGGCATGGAACTCACACATCATCTCCTCTTGAATACACATAGCCACAATAGCACAACCATGACCATAGATGATCTTGTCATTTCCAACAGTCCAGTCAAAAGGTGACTCCCCAACTTCAAGGATTTCCCCCAAGGAAAAATACTCAGGATCCTCATACAGTCTCTCTATGATCTAGCTCAAAAGGGTGGACTCAACCACTAAAGATGTGAGGGTCATCTATCCCCATCCCTCCTGAACCTCTATATGAATCTCAGCAAACAAAGCCATCATTTTCCACTGATAACTAGAATCATGAAATTTCCGAGCCTGTGTCTTTTGGTTTAAAGAGTTAGTAACACTTTTACCTTTTCCTGGCCTATAGGCCAACTTAAAATCGAAATATTGGATATACTCGACCCATATTCACTTTCGGAGAATCAAATACCATTGAGAAAATATGTACTTGAGGTTTTTATGGTTAACATACACAATAAAACTTTTTCACAATAGGTAATTCCTCCAACACTTTAAATCATAAACCAACACGACCAACTAGAGTTCATACATAGGGTAATTAAGTTCAAACGACCTCAACCATCAAGACCCATACACCAAAAATTGATCTTCCCACATCAAAACTATTCCAAGTCTGACCCTAGATGCATCACAAAACAAGTATACTTCTTACTAAACTTGTGCATGATCAAAATAGATGTGGTAGTAAAATGTTTCTTCAACTCTTAGAAGGAATTATCACATGATCTAGACCATTTGAACTTGAAACCATTTTTGGTCAAGCCTGAAAGTGGTGCTTCCAAGCGAGATAAATCCTTGATAAAACTTCTGTAACTTCCCTCCAAAACCAAAAATATTCTAATTTTAAAAAATTATCAGGCTTCTCCCAAGATACAACTACTTTCACTTTTTCTTAGTCCACTGACACATCTTCCTTTGAGATGACATGACTGAATAAATATACCTTGTTGATCCAGAAATGAAATTTGGATAACTTTGTGTATAGATGATTCTATCTCAGTGTAATAAAGATGATGTCATGGTGTTTGGAATGATCATCATGAGTCTGGGAGTACACCAAGATTTCATTTAAAAAAACCATAGACTATTTCAGATACGGGTGGAATATTTAGTTTATTAAGAACATAAACATTGTTGGAGCATTCTTCAACCCGAATTATATCACAATGAAATCATACAGACCATACATGATCCTAAAAGTACTTTATAGTATATCAGAAGGCCTTACCCTCTTTCGATGACACCATAACCTCAAATCTGTTTTGGAGGACATAGAAGCAACTCTCAACTTGTCAAAATGATCATTTATATGTGGAAGAGGATATCGGTTCTTAACTTTTATCCAATTCAACTTTTGGTAATTGTTGGTATTGGGGAATGAAAAAAAAGACGTTGGGCTGAAAATTTAAAAATTTTCATCACTAGAATGATGTAACCTATTATCTACAGTGATCCAAGCCCTCATACAGCCTGAGGGTATCATGTGAATTAAACTAAGAATAGAAAATAAAACTGAACACATACCTTGTTAGAAACGAAGCACACTCAACAACATCTCATCATCGATGACTTTTATTTAAATAATATGAAGCTGAACCCCTCTATATCATCCACACATGCTTCAAGAATCTGCATACTCACCATTCATCAAATTCTGGGTGCTAGAGTAGAGCTATGAAAAACCCTTCAGCGTCATGACGATTACATAGATCCCATGCCTTTGATCTATCAAAGGTGCACTTGGATCAGTGCTTTGAGAGAGACTCTCTCTCTAGAATGTAGGAGGATATAGAGAGAGGTTCTCATTTAGTTGGCATAAAAAACATACAGGAAATGTGCCTTTCTACTACTTATATAGTGGGAGAGTCAAAATACCTGGAAGGGTTTTCCAGCCCCCAGAAAAAAACGCCCACTAAATAAGGAATAGTCATAATAATGATAACCAACCTATGAATATGTAATATGTAATATAATATATCTGTCTTTTGATATACCATAAATAAATACACATGCTTTTGTCGTTGTCCATTATTTCTTTATTATTTATTGATCTAATTGGACATATTTACCCATGTCTGCCTTGGACAAGGAATTATGAAGGCACTACCAACCTGATAAACTGGGTATAAGATATTACTTCCTCAACCCGGAAGCAACAAATCCCATCTTGACTATTCAACCAATTCCATACCACCAATGATGCACCCAATATAAGGTACCTCACCAAGATTTAATTATTATGGTTTTTACCATGCACAAAAGTACATGATCAAATGACACACATTGATAATGATATCGAGTTAGGAGACCAATATAGATTTCCATAGATAGGAACATCCAATGACACCCAAAACATGTGGTGTTCCTATTGTTGTATTAGCCATCATGATCTCAATTACTAGAGATCACCAAGTGAGAACTTCATGAGAATAAGTCTCATTGCTTATGATCTCCCATCACCTGATAGTCATACATCTACTATGTCCAGTCAGTATGATGTATTTTAACCATATGATATATATTTATGATTAATGTCATAATATCTTGAGATTTTCATTATAGCTTTGGATCCACTATAACTTTTTATACGTCAATTAATCTATGGACATTGAAGGTACTAGGGTGACAACAGAAGTTGGTGGGCTATATATTTTAAAATATTTCATCACCGAGATGATGAAACTTGTCATCTATGGAGATCTGAGCACCAGTACGGTCTCGAGGATCGCATGTGAATTATTAAAATCACAAAAGTAAATTGAATTGTGTAACTCATTCTGAATCGAAGCATGATCTATTTCTACTCATTGTCAGGGGTCGTTTCTTAAAGGATCCAAAGTCAAACCCCTCTAGATCATCCACACATGCTCCAAGAATCTGTAGGAACATTGATCATCAAATTTCAAGTGTTATCACAATGATCCAGTAATGTCTTTGATGCCCTGACGATCACCACATCGATGTACCTTCGATTCATGGAGATAAACTCGATATGATTGCCTGGATCGAGATATTTTATCTCTAGAAAGTGGGATAAGAGAGAGGGGATATGATAAAATCTCCATGAATAGTCCCCAATGAGAGCCTCTATCATCCTTTAAATAGTTGATGCTCATCAAAATACCTGGAAGGGTCCTTCGACCCCCATTTATTAAACACCCACTAAATAAATAATTATGATGAACTAAACTGCATAATAAATATTATTTATACTTTATCATATACATGTAATATAGATTAAATGTATTATATGATAAAATCGAGTCATTTTAGTGTTTTTAGGGTTTTCAGAGGTTCTTAATTTTTTATGATTTATTTATTTATTTATTTATTAATTATTAATTAATTAATAAATTAATTATTATTTATTTATCTATTATCTATTTATTTATTTATCAATTTATTTATTAATAAATTTATTTCTTTATTTATTATTTAGTTATTATGTCCACATTCATTATGATTTTTTTTAATTAATTAATTAATTATTAATTAGTTATTAGTTATTAGTTTATTATTCATTTATTATTTATTCATTATTTATTAATTAATTATTAATTAATTAATTATTAATTAATTAATTATTAAATATTAAGTATTGAATATTAAATATCAAATATTAAATATTAAATATTAATTAAGAATTATTAATTATTAATTATTAATTATTAATTATCAATTATTAATTATTAATTATTAATTATTAGTTATTATTAATTATTAATTATTAATTATTAATTAATTAATTATTTATATATAAAATTAATTAATTATTTCTTATTCTTTATTATTTATTCTTTATTATTTATTCTTTCTTATTTATTATTTATTAATTAATTTTTAATTTACTAAATATTAATTTGTTATTAGTTTATTATTCATTTATTTATTATTTATTTATTTATTCAATATTCAATAATTATTAATTAATTATTAATTATTTATGAAAAATTTCTCAAAAATTTATTAATTATTTATAAAATTTTAAATATTAAATATTAATTATGAATTTTTATTAATTAATTATCAATTATTAATTATTACGTATTATTAATTATTAATTATTAATTATTAATTATCAATTATTTACTATTTACTATTTACTATTTATTATTTATTATTTATTTATTTATCTATTATTTATTAATGTATTATTTATTTATCATATATTAAATTATTTTTTAATTAATTTCTTATTTATACATTACTGATATATTATATGTTATATATTATATATTATATATTATATATTATATATTATATATTATATATTATGTATTATATATTACATATTACATATTACATATTATGTATTATATATATTATAAATTATAAATTATAAATTATAAATTATAAATTATAAATTATAAATTATAAATTATATATTATAAATTATATATTATATATTACATATTACATATTATATATTATTAATATTTGGTATTTAGTATTTATTATTTACAAGTTACTATTTACTATTTACTATTTATTATTTATTATTTATTATTTACTATTTACTATTTATTATTTACTATTTCTTATTCACCATTTATTTCCATATTATATATTTCTTTATTTATTATTCATTTATATTCTATTTATTAATCAGTATTTTGTAATTACTAATTATTAAATATTAATAATTACTTATTACTTATTAATTTTTAATTATTAATTATTGATTATTCATTATTGATTAATAATTATTGATTAATAATTATTGATTAATAATTATTTAGTGTGTATTTATTTATTTTTCCAATTAATATATATATATATATATATATATATATATAAGTATATTAAATTCAATTTATTGACCATATGAAGAGCGTGCTAGAGTGGTAAAGTCTTTAGAGAATAAGCAAGAGGTAAGGGGTTCAAATCTCACCCAACACATAATTTTTATATATGGCATGGGCATGTGCATGGGTTTAGACTTCTGCATGGAGATGGGCATGAGCATGGTAATAAAATAAATAAATAAATAAATAAAATAATAAATAAACACATAAATACATAAATAAATTGAGAAAATCAAAGTAAAAAAAAAATAAAAAAAATAAAACAATTTTTTTAAAAAAATAAAAAAAATTAAAAACGATTTAGCGATGGTATAAGCTGCTGCTAAAAAACCACTACTAAATCATTCTACGATGGTTTTAAGAAACTGCCACTAATTATTTCTTGACACACAATTTAGAGACGGTTTTTCAAAACCGCTGTAGAATGATTTTGCAGCGGTTTAAACCGCCACTAAATATAAATTTTGGCATAGTGTAAAGAGATAAGGATTTCCATAGAAACAAATATCAACCTACGAACACATAATGTGTAATATAATCTCTTTGTCTTTAAACATATCATAAATCAGGACACACACTTGTTTCATAGTCCTTTTTTTTCTTTATTATTTGTTGATCTAACTAGATGGATTTACTCTTGACTGCTTTGGCCAAAGACTTATGAAGGTGCTACCATCCTAATCAACTAGGCTTGAGATATTTTACTTCCTCAACTCTGAAGTGAAAAATTCTATCTTGATCATTCAACCAATGTCATACCACCAATTACACTCCCAACACAAGCTACCTCAACATGATATCATCATCGTGGTTTTCAACATATATCAAAGTACGCAATCAAATGGAACACCTTGACAATGATCTCAAGTCAGGAGACCAATACTCTTGTCCGTAGATAGGAACATCCAATGACACCCAAAACTTGTAGTATTCTTATTGGAGGACCTGTCCTCATAATTTCACTACTAGAGATCACCATGTACGAACTTCATGAGAAGTAGTCTCAATACTTATAATCCCCCAACACCTAATAGTCATACATCATTTGTGTCCATTTAGAATGATGTATCTAGACCATAAGACATTTTTTTAAGATTAATTTCATAGTATCTCGAGATTCTCAATATATCTTGGGATCTTATATAACCTTTTGATATGATAATTAATCTATGGACATTACCATATCAATATAGGATGCATAAAAGTATACACTATAATAGTAAGAATACATCATGTATATCTAACTGTATACACTATATAGTAATAAAAAGTACTATTTAGTTGGGTCTAGGGAACCCACTATTACAACACTCCCACTTGCACTAGATACAAGATAACCACACTTGTTACCTCTCACATGATTAAGATCATGTTTACGACAAGTCACAACTTTAGTTGATGGGCCTTCCATGTTTCTTCCATGTGGCTATTCTGCTATTTGCGCCCTCACCTCATTGAGTAGAACTTCTCAAGAGGTGACATCCTAGAGTGTATCCTTTTTTTCCACTATCAAAACATGACATCTTGGATAGTACCGATAACATAATTATCATTATTATAAAACTTCGTAGGTGGGATTCTAAGAACTGGAACAAATCATTGCATGTAATTACTGCTTCTTAGCTACCATAGAAGCTGCAACGTACTCAGTATTTGTAGGTATGACTACCACTGGATTGAATGAGATTGTATTTCTCATACCTTATTCTAACCATGATATTAGATCATTTTGATCTAAGGAAGACTAGTTTGTGTCCCCTAAAAACTAATATCCTCAACTCCATATACCAGGTATATATCCTTTGTACTTCTTCAAGTGTAATTGGATAGTATTGACTTCTAGCCTTGCAGTTCTCCTATATATAACAGATATTTGACTACTATAAAGTATATGTTGGAAATATCATGTCTTGTGCATATCATGGAATATGCGATTGATCCATCGCTAAAGCGTATGAAATTTAAACTCACCAAATTAATCTCCCCCATTCAATGTACATGTCATCTTGTAGAGATTTATGACATGTGACATTGGTACCAAATCTCTCTTGAATTGTTCCAGATTGTATTTTTCAATACTATGTCACTATATGTACGATTGACTAGGTCCAAGAAACTATTAGATCAACCTCATTATAACCTATTCCCTAGAAATTAGGTTTATAGTTTAAGAAAATCTCTAGAGAGTTACTCTCATCCTAGTCTTAACTAACTGTAATACCAATATATGTTTTCCATGTATTATCAAACATGTTTCACTTGGAAAACAATGACGCTCCCACTAACCTCTGGTAGACACATGAAATCAATTCATTCTAACTAAATATTCTAAGATCTTATACCTTACTTTAATCCTAAAATGGATTTCAGTAACTTACAACCCTATTGTAATTCTATGATGTCACCATCCATTTTTGGTTTCATTAAATAGACACCTTCCACAATTGGTGGCCATGATATCAAATTCACATTAAAATGATCATAGATATTAGATATGACAAGTAAAATTCTAATGGATTTCGGCATAATGATTTGGTAAAACTAATAGAGCCTTAATGAACCTGGATTGTACCACCCATGTATCATCTCACTTGAATACCCACTACAATATTCAAAATAATAAGCTCCATTCTACTTTGAAACATGGAATCCATTATTGAATTTTAATTGACCTTTTCAATCTTAGTTAATTTCTAAATACTGCCTACTTTTAGTAATTATTGTTCATAATGAATAATGTATCATCTACCATAGTGAATATAAAACCATTAATATAGTTTCAACCTTCCTATGTAGTATGTTTCTCTAGAACATTTCTCCTCCATGGTCTCTCTTGTAGCTTGTTCCTATGACAACTATTTATGAATCTCTGGGATTGGCTAAACCCAAGTAAATCTTACTCCCACTATCTCAAATAGAGAAGTGAAACCTTTTATAGAAATATGTTCTATAACATTACTATATTCTTTCTATCATATATATTTCTATAATATCCTAATAATATTTTAGGATTATTACTTTATATGCACATTGTGTTTTTCTTGATGCAAGTTTGTTTATACCCTAACAAACTATTTGCATCTAAACACATTTCCTTATGACATAATTGATTTCCATCATACTATGAATCATATGATATCCATTTTTCATTATATTTGGAATATGTTTATGGGATAACACCATTATTTTAAAATTACATATTGAAATATAATGGAAGTTTCTACAAGTTGCAACATTGATACTACTTACATCATAACTTTGATGTATAAAATGTGCATTTAAAAATTAATCCATGCAAAATTTTATTAATAAATGTTAACATGTAAGACTCATCATCAAATCCCCTTATAAAAATCATTTCTATGATGTGGATAAGGTAATGTGCATTTAGGAATTACTCCACACTACATTATATTGATCGATGAATGCTTGGTTAAGAAATTCTTCGGCATGCCACCCCGAAGTAACTCATATCTTCTAACCATGAATACTTCAATTTATTATTACTTAAATAATTAAAGGAATATTATGAAGTTTATTTACCAATATATTCCCCTTGTAATTTTTCACACTCTCTTGCTGAACTAATTCAGAAATCTTTGTGGAACACCTTTATTTCTAATGGTTTCTTTGTCCGAACTAAATAAGTATATATGTCCATAATACATAATGTGTTTAGCTATACTAGTTCTAAATTCCAAACTAGGTATATCCTTGATTTCCACTTTTAGTTTTAATTGACAAAGAATAATATTTCCATAAATGGGTAAATAATTCATACATTTTATATTCATCACGTATTGACTATGATTCAAGTACCACTGAACTATTGGTTGAGTATGAAACACCATAAAAAAATTCGTTCTTGAACTTGGAATAATTTATCATTGTGTACAAAGGAAATGTGAGATAAATGTTTTGTTTATAATCAACAAAAGTTCTACAGGAATCAATCATATGAAAATTAGAAGTTGCGTGCTTCTCATCACTGACTTAGGAATCACCCTTTCTCAATCTCTTGGAGAATACATATGAATTTTTGTAATGTTTCTATACTTACTTAGTTACTATATTTTTATACACATGTGTGATAAACATATTGTATTTAATACCCAAGAAGTATGTTAGAAACAATACTTGTAATTGATGAATATTACTTAATAAGAAGCGAATACTTACTTCTTTAATTCAATTAATTGTATTTAAAATTACATAAATATTATTTCATGATATGCGAAGAAAATAACATTCTATTTAATACCTATTTCATTTAAGGATGTTGTGAAGGTTCCTTTTGAATCTATCTTTCCATTGACTTTCCTTTTAACTTGTTCTCCATAAGAACTAAAGATTAATATTTCTTTAGTGTTATTATTGCTTGGAAAATTTTACCCAAAAGGTAATGAAGAGTTTACTCAATACTGTTCATTTTGTAACCTAAAACATGACTAAAGTAAATGGGTGAAAATGATATGATAAAGGGATCCATTTAAAGATCATGATTCATCTTTCAATTTACACATATCCAATGTAATAATCACTCATTCATATCTTTCTTCACTTTCTCCGCAGAAAATTCTTGGAGATGAGACTACATGTGAAATTATTTATGTACCTATGTTTTAACCAAAATTAACATCAGAAATTTGTGACTACATTATGACATAACCATCATATTCTTCATACATGAATCTACTATAAGAATTTTTACACCCTCACTTCCCGAGGTAGCTTAATAGGTATTGGGACTATAGCACTTTGAATCTCTGATATCTTAGTATTATGAACAAGTACCTATACTACACATGAAAATTCATGATATATTAGACATTTACTTTGTCTAATATTATCAAAGTGTATTTTTTTTTGGTATTACTTTCCATTTTCTAAAAAAATATATTCTAGTAGATTGTACTTTTTATCTTGATTACTGATTTAGACATTATTGATTAATTAATTAAATCATTAAATGTATCCCATTATTTTATCAAATTCTAGGAATCCTCTGTATTAGAATTAGAATACTCTCTATCTTGAGTATTCTAGTGACAAGGATCCTTGAGATTAACCCAATAGTCTACAAGCATTGGATACGTCACTACTTGGAGAGTTCAAGGTAGGTGTTTGACTAGCCAACTGTATTAAAACAAGGTTCCTTGATCTATTGAGTGAAGTCCTAGATTCTAAAATCATAAACTTGATTTTCTTAACACTTATCTCTAAAGTTGAAAAAAACTATCTTTGGATACTTATTTGTTTCCAAATTCAGTTAAGTCAACCCACCACTCTCATAAAAACTTTCCAATAGTAAGAGGCACCCTCAACTTTGGCTGACGAGCACCCTAAACACTCAGTTTTGTTCAAATTTGAATGATATAAGGTGTTTAATGAGTTAATATTTCTTTGAGGTTTTTTTTCTCAGTGAATGTAATCCATTTCTACTAATCTTATTCATTACAAGTTGTCACACTCACAACTGAACATTAATAGAAAAAAACATTCACTACTTCTTTATGAATTTCATTGTTTATTATTTTATGTATTTTTCCACTATCATGAATGCATAAAATAATAAATTAATGCATAAAAGAAATTAACTAACCGACTGGTCTTAAGCATCTAAACCGGTTGATCCATTTAAACTTAATAGATAAACTATGACCTAGTCATATCATACCTGAGTCGTAGCTTGACTCATGATGTAGCTCGTCCCCATCCAGTATATCCACTGCTCATTTGGATTTCACCTTGTCTTGACGGGGTCCACATCATACATCATTTTCATCAATATACAAATATACTCACGCACATGCGAGGGGGAAAAGGGAAAAAATATAAAATAGAAAAAATTGGGCGTGCAGGATCTTATACATATTGACTGAAAAGGATGATGCGAAAACCATCAATCATCGCACGCAAATAAATAATTACATAAATAAATCAAACAAGCATAGGTCGATGCTCAAGATCGGTCAGCAGGTAAAATAAATGCTCGATAAAATTAAATTGAAATAAATTAAAGTATGAGAATATTTTAATTAAATTTAATGAATTAATTAAATTTCAATAATTTAATTATATTTGGTCCCATGTTAATTTAATTTTAATTCCAAAAACTAAAATAACTAATTAATTTAATTTAAGGCCAAAATATAATTAATTATCCAGAGTATTAAAAATATTATAGTTTTAACCCAAAATAAATATTTAATTTAATTTAATTTAATAAGTAATTAAATTAATTAATTAAATTAATTATGGTTAAATCAGGCCCTGAAACCTCACGTGGGCCCATTTCAGGCCAGGCCGAAGCCTTGCACACCCATATCGGGCCGTGTAGAGCCTGTGCGGGGTTGTTATGGGCCAGAAAATCCCACCCAGATGGGTACCGGGTCAAGTAGACCTATCTAGGATTGTTTCAGGGTATAATTCATCCAAAATGACCATTGTAGGGTACCTCGGGGTGGGACAACCGCTGGAGGGCGATTCTAAGGTGGAACTGTAACACCTAGATATTTTGTGAAATAGTTTTTAAAATTAATTTAATATTTTTAGTATTTAATTTCAAAGAAAATTTAATATAGTTTTTTTATATTAAAGCACTACATTTGGATTGTGTACACTACATGAATGACTTATATTAGCTTTCTCTACACGCAACACCGACTTGGATTGCATCACACGCAACACCGAGTTTCTACGAAACATCATTTTGTTATTATAATTATTTAAATAAGATATTTATAACATAGACATTAAACTTGGTAATATGAATAATAATAAATAATTTATAAATATTATTTATAATAAATCATATTGATAATAATACATTCAATTGTTTTAGTAAAATCTTTATATGTTTGAAAAATATTTTCCTAAAAGAACTCCTTTTTTATGTCCTTATGTGAACAATAATAAAATTAGTTTTAGACACTCATATATATTTAATTTGATAAAATAAACTTTATTTTTGAATTTATAATTCCAAAATTAGCTTAGGGTGAATATTTGGTATTTTTCTGAGAATCTTCACTTTTGGACAAACAGTGAAAATACTGAAATTTAATTCAAAATTGCTTTTTTGTCTAATTTATTTATATAGTTAAATTACATTTTAAGTTGTTTTTAAAGTAAAAATATATAAATTATACATCTATTAATCTAATTTAGGTCATTTAAATCATTTTTATATTGAATTTAGATATAAAATATTAACGAACTTTTGAAAATTCTCAGTTTAAAAACCCACTTTCTCGCCACTTCTGTGAGATTAAATTTAAACTTACTTTTGATGCTTCTATGAATTGAATTTATAAAAATGGAAATACATGGTTTTAATCAATATAATATTTATATTCTAATAATATCATCCTAATTTTTGACAAAAAATATTAGTGAAAGTGATTAAAATTAATTACAACGATTAAAGTAAAATTAAGCTTAACAAGAGACTAAACTTTAAAATTAAGAGACCAAATGACCTATCCACTTGTCCAAAACCAATTGGATGGCCATATTTCGGCCATAAACCTTCCATTGTTGAGTTTTTTTTGATGAATTTTTTTTGGTAAAAACGTGGGTACACCTAACTTGTTTTTAAAAATGCCAAGTGTATCCCCTCCATCCCCTATAAAAGGCCACCACCTATCCACCTTATTCACACCTATAAAACCAATTAGTTTCGGCCAATATCTACCCAATACAATTCCAAATATCCCTTCCTTACTTCTTTAATCCTTTCTTTTGACTGAAATCTATCCAAGGAATCCCTTTCGGGCAAACTAAAAGGAGTTACCCAAAGAAGAGGTAACATCCTTCCTCAAGCTCCTTTATTTTATTTTCTTTCTTCACAACCTCAATTTATCTTATTCCATGCAAAAATTATATCCTTAGTATTCTAAATATACTTATATGTTGTTATGTTAAGGGTTTTACCTGAACTTATACACATTTCCATCAAATGGGTAACAAAATTACAGTTCTTGTGTACGACAAACCACTGCCTCACAAAACGATGTTGTTTGTTTTACCTTTACCACCTCTTATGGTTGGGAATTATTATACAAAATATATTTTTATATTATATTTATAATTTATTTATACTTATTTATTTATTATATAATTCACACCTTCATGATTTCCATTTTGTGTAAATATGATAACTTCGTTTGTGGAAGTGTGGACTACCGTCTCCTCAAAGCGATGTGATTTATTCACACTTTACAAGGAATGTATTAAGGAAGGGTTTAGTAAAATTATATTATATATATAAAATAATAATTACAATTTAATGATATTATATATATATATACATATATTCCATTTACTTACTTTCTTTCAATACGCCGTGAAAATGGAAACAACGTTCATACGTACGTACGACCTACTGTCTCCATGAATGGTGTATTCCATTTCATATATATATATTTTTTGAATTATAATAAATTTTTATATAATGAATATATATGATATGTAAGTAATTTTTTACATTATGGAAATAAGTAAATCCTGATTTAAGTAAGAGTATAAATAATGACAAGTCAAACACGTATGATAAACAAAGCGGTTATTACCCAAAATGTTACTTTAACATGGAATTGTTAATAAATGGGTAATAGAAGGTCATAAGAAAATAATATATGGTATTAAATATATTAATATGGTTATTTGATATATGTATAATAAATTTATACTTATTACACAAGAGGATTGTATGTGTACGATGAAAGTCAAGATGCAAGGTAAGCGAATTCCATCTCACTTTTTATTTCTGTGAGATACATGCCTTATTCACCACTAATTTATTTTGTGTGGTGTATATTATTCCCATGAATGTATTATATTATTATTACACTTAAATTTATGGATATGTTTATATCCATTAGATGATCGTTACTTTATGGGTTTTATGGTTCAAAAGTTACCAAATTAGTGAAGTAATTTTTTTCTCAATTTTCCTTCTTTGAGACACATGTATTGTTATGAACCTATGTTATTTTACGAGGTGTATAGGATTCCCATTTAAATTTTATATAAAAATATCATTATTTTTAATTATATTTTAGGCTCCATGTAATTTCATTTTCTCACATGGGGAGTATGATTCAAAGTTACCAAGTGGTAAAAGTTTATTGAAACAATCTCATTGTTTATTGAGATTGTTTATGATTATGATCCCATTGATGAAATATTATGATACATATCTCAATAAATATCACAAGTTTTCTCAACCTATGTTTATTCATGTTATATCCAAGTAATGGTACCATTTTCCACTATTTCGTACAAAATATGATCAAGAAAGTGTTTTTAAGAAATTCTAAATTTACCTCTCTCTTCAGTCAGAAATTTATGTTCCTTCAAAGACATGTTTTCTAAAAGGTTTAAAAAAATATTACACTATTATCCTATGATATTTAAAATAAATTTTTAACCATGTTTTTCCTTTAAAAAAAAAATTTTAAAAAATAATATTTTTATCTTTTTCAGGTCGAGGCACTTTTTAAAAATTTTTACGGTGCAAAAGGAATGTTCAGTGTGTACGAATTTACCCACTGCCGTGACCAATATTCCATTGAAGCTTCATTTACAAGATTAAAAATTTATTATTTTTAAAATAATTTTATCCTAATATAAAGTAAATTATTTTTTTAAAGTGTTTTTAAATGAAAAATGTTTTCAAAAATGCTTTATGTTTAAAAAGTGTTTTTAAATGATTTTAAAAACTTTCTTTATAAGCTTTCAAAAGGGTTTTTTCAAACAAAATGATTTCGATGATTTTTTAAGATTCATTTATAAGTTTTCAAAGTATTTTAAAAGAAAAACGTTTTCAAAATGTTTTCAAGCTTCTTTTATAAGTTTTGAAGTAAAAAGGGTTTTCAAGAAATTTTCAATATTTCTTTATAAGTTTTCAAATTATTTTCAAAGAGATGGTTTTTAAAAAGTTTTCAAGATTTGTTTATAATTTTTTGAATAAAAAGGTTTTAAGAATGTTCTAAAATATTCCTTTATAAAATTTCCAAGTTTATTTTCATTAAAATGTGTTTCAAAAGGTTTTATGTTTTAAAAATCATTTTCTAAGAAGAAAGGATAATTTCCGTAACATTTTTTTAAAAGATATTTTAAAATTATTTCCCATCTAAGATGACATATATTGGTGATAATCATGACTTATTGGGGATATGGTACAAGGTTCCATTAAAATTATTTCTCTGAATGTTTTATGTTTTGTTAGCATAACATTCAAGAAACCTGTTTCTATTTCATTGTTTATATGTTTATGAAATCCATTTCTATTTCATGGGTTATATGGTTATGAAATCAATTTATCTTTCATGGGTTCTATGTTTATGAAATGAATTTTTCTTTCATGGGTTATATGTATATGAAACCCATTTATTTTCACAGGTTATGCTTTGATGAAATGATTATGAAACCTGTCTCTTTTCCACAGGTTAGGATAAGATTACATGTTTATGATACATATTTAATTTCGTGGGTTATGTTATGATTAATATTTATGATCTCATGGAACACATATGTGTGATTTCATTATGATATGGGTGGGACCTATTTTTCACTATAATGCATTTGGTAAAAATTTATATCTCATGATATAGACTAAGATGGTCTTGGGAGTGAACCTTGAATACTAAGATGTCCATGGGAGTGAACCATGACTTCCACGATGGTATAGGGAGTGAACCCATACCACTAATATGACCATGGTGGTGATTCCTTGACTATTATAGAAATAAATTTATATACTTATGTGTTTTCCAAAATTCCATATCTTATTCCTATGTTTTTATTTCATGGATTATGTTCTTTATTTACTTATGATTCATGTATTATGAACATCCAATATTTATTCCATGATTCCTATTTATGATATTTTATATTTAGGGTAGGATCTTATAATGTTATGGTCACGTTCTCATACCCTTATGCTCATGTTTATGCTTACATATCTCCCTTATTTACCCTTACCAAGCATATGATCTCATCCATTTTTATGTTTCCTTCCTGGGGTTATGAAGATATATTTTAGGTTTGATATGTATAATAGGGGTTATAGTATTATAGAACCAAGTGGGAGATAATGTAGTTCACTAATGTACCAGCATTTACATTTCCTTGTTTCTAAAGGCATTAAAATAACTTGGTTTTTTGGGCGTTTTCTTTTGTAATGTATTAAGTATTCTGAAAAATTTATGTAATGTCTATGTATGTTAAGAATGGGTTGTTATAGTTGGTATCATAGATAAGGTTTATTCAACATTAATAAACTAGGATAAGAAAACTTTTTTGATATCCCTAGGTATATATCTAAGGATATGTCTAGGGATGTCTCTAAGGATATGTATAAGGATGAGTCAATGTTTAGGAAAATGTCTTGGAATTTTGGTAAAGGATAGAGTGAGTGTTTTACTATAATTAAATACCTATCTAGATACTAAAAATGGATGTGTATCTATCATATATGTACCTATGGGTAAAAACTTTTACAAGGTGCATCGGGCCTGACTCGAGCGTAACCTGGTACCAGATAACGAGCCTTGCTGCACACCTAGTTTGACACTCATGGGGGACATGCTTTGGGAATTCACAAACTCTTCATGAAAAATCATGAAGGATTTAAAAATATGTTGGCTATGAATAACCTAGGATAAAACTAAGGTTTCATAGATTAAAGAAGTAGGTGTCATTATATATACATCCTATATGTAATTTTTCATGATTATATAGTTTTCTTTTATGATTAGTGTTTCTCACCATATGCTTTCTAGTTTTGGTCAATGGTGGGAACTAGAGGGAACTAGGTTAACATTGAATGTTTTATATGTGGAAAGTATGGGAATTATACAAATCAATTTCCTAATATCCCATAAAGAGAATCAGGAAGGTGGTACGAGTATCAGTTATACTTATGAAGATAAAGAGACCACAAAAGACATGTGAAAGGTATGAGATGTTCTAACATTATTGTTTACATTAAACATAAGAAGAATGATTATATTTAGGTTTAGTAACCTTAATACATGATTCATATTTCATATTATATGAAATAGTTATTAAGGAATAAGTTTATGAAGCTTGAGTAATGGTTTAAGAATAAAGTTGGATGAATGCATTTTTTATGTTTTGGAATTAAAAGATTATGTTATATAAATCATGAAATATATAAGTCTTTTGAGTATATGTTTTTCATAAAGGATTAAAACAGATATGTTTAATGGTGATTAAGAGTTAGAAAAGTGATATTTTGAGGGAAGTTAACCCTTAATATGATCAAGATGTTGATAAAATTTTATTTAGCTTGGATACAGAGATGATTGATTTGGATAAAGTAAATTGGATAGTATCAATGAAATTAGAACCAATTAAGGATTTTTTTGATAATGTATTATATGTCATCATTGATGAAGTTTACAACTTCTTGGATTTAAGGAATATATCTATTAATATTTGGAATAAGAAATAATGCTTGTTTTCGAAAAGGATTTATGGTAATTCGGGTTATTAGAATGTTTCAAGAGAATATATAATGAGGGTATTCACATTTTTTGAATGTGAAAACCAAGATATAATTTATGATATATGGGGGATCAATGTTAAGCTGATTTCATGACCTTATTTATAATGTTTTGTATTTTCATCTTCTAGAAGAGTTACAAGGCTAACCATTTATGGAAGGACTTAAGATAAAATTTAGATGAAGTTTGTGAGATTAAAGAAATATCTCACTATATAATGATTTATGAATGTTGGATAACCTATTATAACCTTTTTTCTGTGATATTAAGTAAATGAAGATGAAATGGATTATCATTCTATTTATGGATCACATGATCTGTTAGTTCTTCAGGAATGAAGAATTCACCATCATCCCTTATAGTAGGAGATGAAGTGGGAATTGATCAAGGAAAAACCAAAGGGTGAGATTGTATATATGAAAAAGAATTAAATAAAGTACGTATATTTCATTATGTTCATATATAGTAAAATAATTACTCGAATATAGGAAAAAGATATTGAAAAAGATTTATCCTAGAACCTTTATTTCTGATGAATCTGATGGTCCCTTAGATCATCGTAGATTTATGTTTTTTGTGATCTACCACTTTTTATGATCAATGATCTCTATCAATCTCTATCCGAACTTAATATTTAGATTTATCTTCCAAGTCTATATTTTTACATGTCACCTATGTTCTCTCATGTGGAAACTTAGTTATGAGTTACTTTGGGTAATCGTAATGTTTCATACTTTCCATTTTTAAATGAAGTGTTAGTATTAATTTTTACAATATGGGTTTCCAGAAAAGGAACACTAGTACAAAAAACATTTTTTACATTCGTCATTTTTTACATCGGTTATTTATAACCGACGTGAAAATCCGTATAATTGATTTATAACATCGGTTATAATATAACCGACATTAAAAATGCATTATGTTGATTTATCACGTTGGTTATTTTATAACTGGCGTGATAAATCAAATATATCACTTTATCACGTTGGTTATTTTATAACCGATGTGATAAATACATTATCTTGCTTTATCACGTCGGTTGTAAAACAACTGAAGTGGTAAATCCAATTTTTTTACACTGGTTATATAATAACCGACATAATAAATGAATTTATCACGTCGGTTTTAAAAAAACCGACGTGAAAGTTAAAATTTGGAATCACGCCAATAACGAGATCAATTTTTTTACAAAGCGGCATTGAAATTTTCAATTTCCGCCTAATATTTCGTATATTTCGTGTCACGACCCGCCTTCACCAAAAGGAGGGAAGGGTCAGAAGATTTCCAGGCCCTTCCTTCTTTAAGTTGAAGGAGAGATAATGACCCCCGAGACCTGCCTTCAATAGGTCTCGGAGCGGCGACTAGCACCAAGGGTATAGAAATTTCTCACAAATGGAAGGCATTACCCCTTTTTGTTTTATAAGATCGAGAGATGAGATGATGAAACTCAACAACACCAAGGTAAAAGAAAAGTAAAACCAAAAGAAATAAACCATTCCCACATGCATGTTCTAAAAGTAAAGCCACAAAGTACAAAGGGCGACTACAAAGGTAAGTACCAAAGAAGAAAAACAGCAACTGCAACTGCCCCAAAGGTCCGAGCTAGTACGGTCCTGATCGATCCCCGAAGTCCTCCTGGAAACCTGAAAGCAGTTTTATATACGTAGGGTGAGCATACAAGTACACTCAGTAGGGAAAACCAAAGACTCTCGTGCACAAGTGGGGGAACGTACTAAAGTCCCGTGAGAAAAGGAGTAAACCAAACACCTATCAAGGTAAACTATCCACCCCAGGCCTCACCAAGGCACACTCCCCAAATAACGCAAGTCAAGTAATATATATATTAAGAGAACATTGATGTTTGGGTACCCCGTGCCACTTTCCCACTGGTTATTGAGACATCCTACGCATCGGACCAATCCCGTCATTCTCACCGCAGTCCCACTGCCACACCCGCCCGCACACACCTGGTCCACAACCACACGCAGTCCCACTGCCGAATCCCGCCCGCACACACCTGGGCCACATTTGTCATATGTAACCACGCCTGCAAACACCTAGGCCAGAACAACCACCACCACGCCCGAAGACACCTGGGCTAGAGAAAATCCACTGCCACGCCCGAAGACACCTGGGCCTCATCCCGAAGACACTTGGGAAACCACCTGCCGCACACACCTGGACAACCACCACACTAACCCGCCTGAAGGTTCTTGGGCTAATAATGGACCTCAGGCCATCACATCCTGCCCGAAGATACTTGGGCTATCCGGGAAAGGGAGCAGAAAAGGAGCCAATAACCAGCCACTATAAATAGTGTTGGGAAAAACACCCTCCCCCATGAAATGGGGGTGTTCGGCACTAAGTGCTCAACTTGGGTGGGGCGCGAATAAGAAACACAAAGCTACAAGTATAGATATAGGTAACAAGCACTCACCCAAAGCTAGGTTTTTCTTCAGACAACCTACAGATCACAACAACACTCAGGTCCGAGTCACGACTCATGCTAACAAACCCATTGGTCCCATTCTTATTTCACGTTCAGTAATAATGTTTATATTTAAGCACTACTGGGAAACTAGTAGGCATAGGCATAAGTCCAGGAAAGTAAACAGTCAAACATCAACCAAAACGCCCACACCCAGTTCTCAACAACAGAGGATTCCACCCCAATTCGTGATATAAACGAGTATCCACCCGGTCTTAAAACTCACAACCACCGAATCCATACCAACAGGGGATCCCATCCCCCAATTTCACACAACCAACGAGGGTATAAAAGAGCAGGGGATCCCATCCCCTCCCACATCTCCAGCAATCGGCCTGAAAGGAAAACAACCAACTACCACCACCAACACAAGTTAGGGATTTTTAGATTTAAACGACTTAACACACTCCATGATTTTCAAATTCCGTGTGTTCTGACCAGGAGTTATCACAGAAGGGTTAATCCTGGTGCTTTCAATTTATTCAGATGGATATACATGATTAACCAACTTCATAGAAGGAGTTCACATTTACAAACAAGCCATTTAAAACATGCGGTGGTTTCATTACTGCACAGGGAAAGACCACCAACGACCATTAATTTTCAGAAGGCGTAAGCCAACACAACTCAGAAAGATAATCAAAACATAATGCAGAAACAATAATTACAACCCCTTCCCCTTCATTCTTTAGATCTTAGTTTATTATCTTCATTAAGTTTGGTCCAACCAGTTTGACAGAAATAAAAGCACGCCCACCCCGCATGATACACAAAAGAGAGAGGCGAAGGAGAAATTCCCTACTTGTTGGATCAACGATCTACGCTGAGGCCGGGGGAGGAAGTTCACCGATAGCGATTCGGCTTGCCTGAACGAAAATCGCTTCGTCTATCAATGCTTAGGCCGGGCGCGGAACTTTACGGATAACGATGCGCCCGATGCACCAGAGAAGCTGTTTGTGAAAAGCCACAATCGAGGAAAGGAGAAACCACGGCTAACCCTTATTTTATAAGACCCGCGAACGGTTGAGGTGAGAACGCGAAACCGCGTAAGGCGCGTGGGTCGTGGGTTGATCACGCGACTCCACTCGTCATTAAAGGGTCGAGTGGTTTAAAATAACTCATTAATTGATTAAGTATTTAATTAAAACTATTATGCACGTTACGGGCCTTTAAAACACGCTCAAACAGGTCAAAATAAGGTTTAAAACCCTATTTGCGCAAAAGGGAGCGCTACTGGAAAAATAACCCGCAGGGTAGGCCAGGGCCACCGGTAGCTGAGACCTACCAGTGGGTGACAGCTACCGGTAGGCTGCAGCTACCGGTAGACTGAGCTACCGGTAGGCTGCAACGACCGGTAGACCGAGCTACCGGTAGACAGAGCTACCAGTAGCTGCAGCTACCGGTAGACCGAGCTACCGGTAGATAGAGCTACCAGTAGGCTACGGCCACCGGTAGACCGCGCTACTGGTAGGCCTGCTACCGGTAGGCTAAGGCTACTGGTAGGCCTACACCACCGTGATTCCCAGACCCGAAAATCCAAAACGAGATTTTCACAAAGTAATGGACCCCAAAAACCCGGGCCATTACATTTTGAATTTATTTTCAAGTGATTTTAATTGATTTTTCACATCGGTTATTATATAACCGACGTGAAAAATAATTTCTTATGACTTTTTCACGTCTGTTATATAAGAATCGACGTTAAAAATACATTTTTATGACTTTTTCACGTCGGTTATTAAATAACTAACGTGAAAAATTGATAAAAAACATGTAGTTAGTTTCCTAATATTCTATTTGATAGGTCTTGGAGCTCAAATGGAGTTCCGGATCAAAAGTTATAGCCATCAAAATTTGATCACCTCTAAACGAAGTCTTAAAAAATGTCAACTTCGGATGGCCATAACCTCTGATCCGTAACTCCATTTGAGCTCTGAGACCTTTCAAAACGAATCTTGGAAAATTATCTACATGTTTGTAAACATTTTTCACGTCGGTTATTAAAAAACTGACGTGAAAATTACTTTTAACATCGGTTATTTAATAACCGATGTGAAAAATCGAATGAAAGTTGATTTTTCACGTCGGTTATTAAATAACCAATGTTAAAAGAAATTTTTCACATCGGTTATTAAATAAAAGACCTGAAAAATGTTTAAAACATGTAGATAATTTTCCAAGCTTCCTTTTGAGTGGTCGTGGAGCTCAAACGGAGTTACGGATCAAAAGTTATGGCCATCGAAAGTTGACATTCTTTAAGACTTTGTTTAGAGGTGATCAAATTTCGATGGCTATAACTCATGATACGTAACTCCATTTGAGCTCTAGTACCAGTGAACTAGAAGATTTTGGAAATTAACTTCATTTTTGTTATTGATTTTTCACGTCGGTTATTTAATAACCGACGTGAAAAAGTCATAAAAATGTATTTTTCACGTCGGTTCTTATATAACTGACGTGAAAAAGTCATAAGAATTTATTTTTCACTTCAGTTATATAATAAATTATTTGAAAAATCAGCAAAAATCACTTGATAATAAATTCAAAATATATGAAATATTGGAGACAATTGAAAATTTCAATGCCGCGTTGTAAAAAAATATGAAATATTAGGTGGTAATTGAAAATTTCAATGCCGCGTTGTAAAAAAATTGATGTCATTATTGGTGCGATTCGAAATTTTAACTTTCACACTTTTTTTTTATAACCAACGTTAATGATATGTTTTTTATCGCGCCAATGCGGAATTTCAATTTTTTACAGCGTGAAATCCAAATTTTTTATTGCCGCCTAAAACATTTAATATCGTGTTTTCTTTTACTATATCATTTATATGTTTTCATTATGCACATATCGTTAACATTTTTTACGATCATTTGTTTCAACCATCACCATCCAACCGAGTCAACTCGTTTGATCTTCATCACGAATCCATTATTTCTTCTTTTTGCGATCTTATCAAGGTATTTGTTTTTATTTTTCCATGATTTATGTTTTTTATGATTATTTTTCTTAATTGTTATACCATTTAATTATTATTATTTTATTATAATGAATAATAATTCTTCGTATCATGTTAAAACTTCAATTCATCCTTCGGATTCAAACATTTTTTTAAGATGAAGTTCTTCACTCTGCGATCTCATCAAGGCATTCGTTATTATTTTCCCATGATTTATGTTTTTTATGATTAGTTTTCTTAATTCTTATATGATTTAATGATTATTATTTTATTATAATGAATAAAAATGTTTCTTATCAGGGTAAAACCACAAATCCTCCTTCAGATTGAAAAAAATCCTTTTAAGACGAAGCTTTCGTTGGCTCATTCGATATTTCATCGGAAAAAAAATATGAATCTTCTGATAGTCATAACTTCCGAACCGTAACTCCGTTTTAGCTCTACGACCTATCAAATCAAAGATCGCGAAATTATCTACAATACGGTTAAGATTTTTCACATCAGTTATTAAATAACCGACATAAAAAATTCCTTTTAACGGCGGCTGTTTAAAAAATGACGTGAGAAATAGAGTTCCGTTATCATTTTTTTAAAACGAATGGTCTTTCACGTCGGTTTTTAAATAACCGACGTGAAAAATCAAAAAAAAAAAAAATTCACGTCGGTTATTAAATAACCGACTTGAAAAAGTTTTTTCCATGATTTTCACCTGGGTTATTTAAAAACTAACCTGAAATATAGAGTTTCAACATCATTTTTTTTTGAAAAATAGATGGTCTTTCATGTCGGTTTTTAAATAACCGACGTGAAGAATCATGAAAAAAATATTTATAACGTCGGTTAATAAATAACTGAAATTAAAAAAAATATTTTTAACGCCGCTCGCAAACACGTCGGTTCAAAACTGACATAAAAAATCAAAAATAACCGACGTAAAAAACCCTTTTTGTATTAGTGTAACTTTAATGTATTAAACCTTTAATAACCCAGGTGGATTTCGAGGGTGAAATTCATTTTAATGAGGGTAGAATGTAACACCCTAAGATTTTGTGAAATATTTTCTTAAAATTAATTTAATCTTTTTATTTTTAAGTTCACACAAAACTAAATATAGTTTTTTATTTTGAATAAGTATGTTTGGGTTTCATATACTAAACAATAGACTTAGATTATCTTGCGTTACACACAACACTGACTTGAATTGCGTTACATGAAACACCGAGTTTCTACGAAACATCATTTCGTTGTTATAATTATTTAAATAGGGATAATTATAAAATACCTGTTCAAATTAGTAAAATGAATATTAATAATTAATTTTTAATTATTATTTATAATAAATCATATTGATAATAATACATACAATGGTTTTAGTAATGTCTTTATATGTTTGAAAATATTATTTTCCTAAAGGAACTCCTTTTTTATGTCCTTATGTGTAAAATAATATAATAAATTTTAGACACTCATATAAATTTAATTTTATAAAATAAGCTTCATTTTTGAATTCAGAATGAAAAAATTATCTTAGGGTGAATTTTTGGGATTTTTATGAGAATCTTCATTTTTAGATGAATAGTGAAAAATATTGAATTTTAATTCAAATATGTTTTTTTGTCTAATTTATTTATATAGTAAAATTATATTTTAAGTTAGTTTTAAACTTTCAATATATCAATTTTAAATATATTAATTCAATACAGGTCATTGGAATCATTTTTATATTGAATTTAGATATAAAATCTTAATGAACTTTTGAACATTCTCACTTTAAAAACTTGATTTCTCGCCACATTTGTGAGATTAACATTAAAATTAATTTTTACATTTATATTAATTGAATTTATAAAAATGGGAATAAATTATTTTAATCATTATAATATTTATATCCTAATAATATCAAACTAATTTTTTACCAAAAATATTAGTGAAAGTGATTAAAATCAATAACATCGATTAAGGTAAAATTAAGCTTAATAAGGGACTAAAACTTAAGCTTAAGAGCTCAAATAACCTATAAACTTGTAAAAAACCCATTTTATGGCCATATTTCGGCCATAAACCTTACATTATTTAGTTTGGTTGGTTTTTTTGTGACTTTTGTTAGGTAAAAACGTGGGTACACCTAACTTGTTTTCAAAAATGCCAAGTGTATCCCCTCCCCCCCTATAAAGCCACTATCTCTACCCATTCTTCACACCTCTAAAACCACTTAGGTTTGGCCAAGATATACCAAATAAAATTCTCCAAATCCTTACCTTACTCCTTGAAACCTTCTTTTGGGTAGAAATCCATCAAAGGAATCCCTTTGGTGCATACCAAAAAGAGTTACCCAAATAAGAGGTAACATATTTTCTCAAGCTCCTCTATTTTATTTTATTTATCCACCACCTCAATTAATATTATTAAATGATAAATAATATAATAATTATATTAAATATACCAATATGTTTTTATATTAATTTATCTACCTTAACTTACACACACTTCCATCTAATGGGTAACAAACTTACCGTTCTTGTGTACGACGAACTACCGCCTCACGAAACGATGTTTTTCATTTTACATTTACCAACTATTATGGTTGGGAGTTATGATGGAAAATATATTTTTATATTATATATATGATATTTATGATGTATTTATACTTTTGTATTTATTATATAAATCCTACCTTTATGCTTTCCATTTTTTGTAAATACGATAACTTCGTTTGTGGAAGTATGGACAACTGCCTCCTCAAAGCGATGTGATAGATTCACACTTTACATGGAATGTATTAAGAACGCGTTTAGTAAAATTATATGATATATATGAAATAATGATACTACTGTAATCATATTAAACACACACACACATATCATTTACTTTCTTTCTTTCAATACGCCATGAAAATGGAAACAACGTTCATGCGTACGTATGATCTACCGTCTCCATGAATGGTGTATTGCATTTCATATATCTGTATTTTAAATATTATTATAAATTGTAATATAATGAATATGTATTATATATAAGTCATGTTTTACATTCTTTAAAAAAGTAAATAATGATTTAAGTAAGTGGATCAAGAATTATAAGTCAAAACATGTACGATAAACAAAGTGGTTATTACCAAAAACATTACTTTAACATGGAATTGTTAATAAATGGATAATAAAAGGTCATAATAAAGTATTATATGGTATTATATATATTAATATGGTTTTTTGATATATGTATAATAAACTTATACTTATTATACATGATGGTTTTATGTGTACGATGAAAGTCAAAACACAAGGTAAGGGAATTTCATATCACTTTTTATTTCTGTGAGATACATGACTTATTCACCACTCATTTCTTATATTTGGTGTATATAAATTCCATAAATATATTATATTATTATTATACATAAATTTATTTATATTTTCATATCAATTAGATAATATTTCTTTCATGTATTTTATGGTTCAAAATTTACCAAATCGGTAAAGTAATTTTGTCTCAATTTGCCTTCTTTGAGACACAAGTTTTGTTATGAACCTATGTTATTTTACAAGGTGTATATGATTCCAATTGAAATGTTACATCATTAATATCATTAATTTTCATGATATTTTAGTCTCCATGTAATTTCATTTTCTTACATGGGGAGTATGATTCAAATTTACCAAGTGGTAAGAGTTTATTGAAATAATCTCATCATTTATCGAGATTGGTCATGATTATGATTCCATTGATGAAATATTATGATATATATCTCAATAAATCTATTTAATTTTCTTACCCTTTGTTTATTCATGTTATATCCAAGTAATGCTATCATTTTTCCACTCTTTGGTATATAATATGATCAAGAAAGTATTTTTAAGAAAGTATGACTTTACCTATCTCTTCGGTCGGAAATATGTGTTCCTTAAAAACCATGTTTTCTAAAAGGTTTCCAAAAATATTATATGATTATCCTTTGATATTTTAAAGAAACTTTTACCCATGATTTTACTTTAAAAAAAGGGTTAAAAAAAAGGAATCTTCTTGTCGTTTTCTGATCAAGGCACTTTTTTAAACTTTTTACGGTGAAAAAGGAATGTTCGGAAAGTATGGATTTACCCACCTTCATGATTGAAATTACATTAAATATTCCATTACAAGATAAAAAAATTATTATTTTTAAAATAAAATGTTTTTTTTAATATTCTGTAAATTTGTTATTTTAAATTGGTTTACAATGAAAAAGGTTTTCAAAAAAGGTTTATGTTAAAAAAGTATTTTTAAATGATTTTTAAAACATTCTTTATAAATTTTCAAAATATTGTTTTCAAAGAAAATGATTTTAATGATTTTAAAATATTATTTTATAAGTTTTCAAATTATTTTTAAAGAAAAATTATTTCAAAATGTTTTCAATATTATTTTATAAGTTTTAAAGGAAAAAATATTTTCAAAATATTTCAAGATTTCTTTATAAGTTTTAAAAGTATTTTTAAAGAAATGGTTTTCAAAATGATTTCAATATTTACTTATAAGTTTTCATAGAAAAATATTTTCAAAATTTTATCAAATATTTCTTTATAAGTTTTTCATGTTTATTTTCAAGAAAATGGGTTTCAAAAGGTTTTATGTTTTAAAAATATTTTTTCAAGAAGAAAGGATAATTTCCTCAAAAAATGTTTTTAAAATATCTTTCAAAATTATTTCCCATCTAAAATGAAATATTTTATTTTTAATCATGCCTTATTAAGGATATGATCCAAGGTTCCATTCAGATTATTTCTCTGAATGGTTTATTTTTTGACTACATAACATTATAATATTCTTGAAACCCGTTTATCTTTTATAGGTTATATATTTATGAAATACATTTATCTTTCATGGGATATATGTTTATGAAATCTTTCCCCATTTCATGGGTTCTATATTTATAAAATCTGTTTCTATTTTATGGGTTATATTTCTATGAATCCCATTTCTTTTCATGGGTTATGCTTTGATGAAATTATTATGAAACCTGTATCTTTTCCATAGGTTATGATAATATTAAATTTTTACGATACCCATTTCATTTCCTGGGTTATGTTATGATTAATGTTTATGATATCATGGAACATGTATGTATGATTTCATTATGAGATTATTGAGACCTTTATCAACCCACAATTCATTGGGTAAAGATTTATATCTCATGAGATAGACTAAGATGGTCTTGGGAGTGAACCATGACCACTAATATGGACATGGGAGTGAACCATGACTACCAATATGGTATGGGGAGTGAAATCATACTACTAATATGGATATGGGAGTGAACCACGACTAAAAAGATGGTATGGGGAGTGAAAACATACTACTAATATGTCCTTGGAACTAATTCCTTGACTATTATAGAAATCATTTTATATGCTTATGTGTCTTCCATAATTCCATGTTTTATTCCTATGTTATGATTCCATAGATTATGATATTGATTTCTTTATGATTCATATATTATGAAAATCAAATATTTATGAATTTATTCATGTTCATGATCTTTGGTATGCAGGGTATGATCTTCTAATGATCATGATCATGTTATTGTACCCTTATGTTCATGATATTCTTACACATGCCATTTATTTAACCATACTAAGCATTTGATCACACCCCTTTCTTATGTTTCCCTTATCGAGGTTATAAAGAAAGTTTTTTAATTAAAATTACTAAGGGGGAAGATATTTGTGAAAAACATTGAAGATAATTCACTATGTTAGAATATTTTTGTTCCAAGTTTCCAAAGGCACTAAACTAATATAGTCTTTGGGTGTCTTTTTATGTAACGTGTTATGTATTCCAAAAAAATGATGTAATGTCTATGTATGTTAAGAATAGGTTGTTATAGGAACTCAGCACATCTTGGATAGTGTGGTTATGCTTGGTGGTCATAGTGGCACTCGAGGGGGTCAGCCATTTGGCGGCGGCGCCAGCGATATGGCCTCACAACTCTGTCTCAACCAAAGGCAGTCCCAGGTGGTCAAATCCATGATGATAGGGTGAGAAACTGGTGGGGTTGAAGGATCCTTTTCTGTATCTGGTTGGGAGTGGGTTATCCAGTGGAAGTCATTATGGGATCTGGTCGACATGACCTCATATAGCGGCGATGTGAGAAGGCAGGACGATGGGCACTAGTCTGAAGTGGGAACCGGCGTGGGAAACATCAGGTAGTTTCCTTACTACTAGAGGAATGAGTTAGTAGCCACGAGAATGCCAGTGGATGGAGAGGGAGGTAGGAGGTTGCAACTTCGAAAGGGTGGAGCTCGATCAGAGGGAGCCGTGTGGTTAGGTGGGCGACAATGCTACTGTTGGCGGTGAGATGTGAGGAGGACGACCAGACACGAGCATCATGTAGATATGGTGCACAACCAGTTTGGGTGGAGGAGGGAGATAACCCAACATGGGGTCCCTTGTTTCCAACTGAAATAAGGGAGTAACCCCTTAACTCATTTTTTTGTTGTTTTTAAATCTAGGTGGGTCAAGTTCACCTCGTTCAATTTTTTTTCAAAATTTTTGTTATGCGAAAAAACCCCACTCATATAAAAAATCCATACCCATTATCAAAGAATTTTATTATAATAATAAAATCAATCATTATAATAAAATATCCTCAACTGGTGGAAACTTGATCCAAATAGAAAATACTATTCCAACAGGAAATTGGTTTTCACCAGAATTAACCACCGCAACCGCCATAATAAAAGTCATTTAAATAAAAATGAGTAAATATATGGCCTTCCAAATTCCTAAAACACCACCAATTTTGATACATCATTTTTTGGATGTCCATTTGAGATCATATTGAAACGCATTCGGATCCGTTGGGACCAAAATTAAACCTTCTACTTAAATTTAAGGCAACATTATTTTTCTTGACTCAGATAATTTAGGTGATACCTCAGATACCAATTAAAGGTATCAAGGTGACAACAGAATATGGAGGGACAAATATCTTAAAATTTTTCATCACCAAGATGATGGAACTTATTGTATCTATCGATCCAAACCCTAGTACAGTCTCGAGAATCTCACATGAATTATTAAAAGCAAAAAATTAAATCAAAATATAACCTCATACTGAATTGGAGCGTGCTCGATTGACAATCATCATCAGTGTACATTGCTTTAGGGATAAAAATATGAACCCCTCTAAATCATCCACACATGATCCAAGAATCTATAGGAACATTGATCATTGAACTTTGGGTGCTAGCGTGGTGATCTGATGATGTCTTCGATGCCCCGATGATCACTGCATCAACAAACCTTCGATGCATGGAGATGAACTCGATTGGATCACCTGGATCTAGATATTCTCTCTCTAGAAATAGGGATAGGATATAGAGGCTCTGATGAACTCTCCATGAATAGTCCCCAGTGATATCCTCTCTCCTCCTTTAAATAATGGGTGCTCAAAATACCCAGAAGGGTTCTCTAACCCCCATTTATTAAACATCCACTAAATAAATAATTATAATGAACTAAACCAAATCATAAGTATTATTTATACTTTATCACATATCTTTAATATATATTAAATATATTACGTGATAAATCCGAGTCATTAACTCGACTCATTATTCCCACTTAATATTAAACGAACCCGAAATATTAAAATAATGTTCCTTTGATTAATATTATTAATATTATTTACTTAACTGGTTAATAATTTTAATAAATAAATTTAACCAAATTATTATTTACTTGAATTATAATTAATTTATTTGTTCTTCAATGATTGATGACTTGGACAACACTCAAACCATGTGGTGGGTCCCACCATGTACAATTTAACTATTCAATAGAATAGGGAAGATTCTTGAATATGCTATTATGTGTGACTCTCTAGGCCCTTATCTCGATAGTAGTGAATAGAATCTACAAACTAAGAGAAAAGTATAATAACCCATCATGGACCCTAAAGATATAAGGATAGTAATAACAATGACATCCAACCTACAAACATGTACTATGTAATATAATCTCTTTGTATTTAAATATATCATAAAGCAGGAAGCACACTTGTGTCATCATCCTTTTATAGCTTTATTGTATGTTGATCTAACTAGAAAGATTTACCCTCAACTACTTTGGCCAAAGATTTATGAAGATGCTACCATCCTGATCAACCATGTCTGAGATATATTACTTCCTCAACTCAAAATCAATAAATTGTATCCTGGTTATTAAACAAATTTCATACCACCGATGATGCACCCAACACAATATTCCTCACCATGATTTCATCATCATGATTTTTTCCTTACATCAAAGTATACGATCAAATGACACACCTTGATAATGATCTCAAGTTAGGATACCAATACACATGTCCATAGATAGGAACATACAATAAAACCCAAAACATGTGGTGTTTCTATTGGTGGGTTTGTTATAATGATCTCACTAATTGAGATCACAAAGTGTGAACTTCATGAGAATAAGTCTCAATGCTTATGTTCTCCCAACACTTGATAGTCAAACATCACATGTGTCCAGTCATAATGATGCATCTATACCATATGACATTTTTGTAAGATTAATTTCATAGTATCTAGAGGTTCTCATTATAAACTTGGATCTACTATAATATTTTGATATGAATATTAATCTATGCTCATTACCATATCAAAAGTGGATGTAGAAGAGTGTACACTATAATGGTAAGAACATATCATGTATATCTAACTATATACATGATATGGTAATCAAAATTACTGTTTAGTTGGGTCTTTGAAACCAAATATTACAATAGACATTACCATTTAACAGTGGATTCATAAATTTCTACACTAAAATGGTATGTAAACATTATGCATAACTCATTGTATCCATGATATGGTAATAAAAAGTACTGATAATGTTGGTTCTAGGGAACCCAATTTTACAACACTCCCAATTTCACTAGATCCAAATTTCTAACTATCATTATTATATCTCACATGATTAATACCATGTTTCTACTGAGTCATAACTTTAGTCGCTGGGTCTGCCACATCTTCGGTGCGTGGTAATTTTGTTATGTGAAACCTCACCTCCTAGAGTAAAACTCCTAAAGAGATGTTATCCCCAAGTATATCCATTTTTTACACTATCATAACTTGACATCTTATCTAGTACTAGTAATAGAATTATCATAATGATAAAAATTTACTTACTAGGTGAGATTTCAAGAATTGGAACCGATCATTTAGTTTTTACACTACTTATTAGCTGCCTCAGAAGTTGTAATGCACTCAGTATTTTTAGATATGACTACCATTGTCTTGTATGATCTTATCGCGCTCATCACATTTATCCTAACTATGATATTAGATCATATTGATCTAAGAAAGACTAGTTTGTGTCCCCTCAAAAATAGTATCCCTTCTTCTCCACATACTAGGTATATATCCTCTATAAATTCTCTAGTACTTTTGGATAGTTCTTACTGCTTTCCTTGTAGTTCTCTGGGATATAATCACGATTTTACTATAATAAATTATATGTTAGTAATATAATTTCTTATACATATCATGGAATACATGATTGATCCATCACTAAAGCATATGGAATTTCAATTCACTACATTAATATCATCTCCATGAAAGTATTCTTGGAGAGATTTATACCATTTTTCATTGGTAACAATTCTCTATTGAATTATTATAGGTTATATTTTTCAATACCTTATCAGTATATGTATGATTTAGTAGGTCTAAGAAACCGTTAGATCTACCTTAGTATATCATGTTCCTTAGAATTTAGGTTGCTACATTAATTCAATATCTATATTATTTATTTCATTTTTATCTTAACTAATTATAAGATCAATAGTTGTTTTACATATGTTACCAAACATATATCACTTGAAAATAATGTTGATCCCACTAACCTATGGTATAAAAATGACAAAGATTCATTCCAAATGAATATTCTATAATCTTTTTGCTTCAATCCTAAACTATATTTTAGTAACTTACACCCCTTATTGGAATTCTATGATGTCACCATCCCTTTTTGCTTGCGTCACATAGACACCTTCCGTGATTGGTGGTCTTGACATCAAATACTCAATAAATTGATCCTAGAAATTAGATATGACAAGTAAAATTCTAATGAATTTATGCATAACGACTTGGTATTACCAATCAAGCATTATTGGTATGACTCTTGTACCATCCATGTATAGTTTCACTTGAATACACACCATAGTATTAAAACTAATAAAACCCCTATTCTTTGATACATGAAATCCATTATTGAATTTTAATTGGTCTTGTAAATCTTAACTAATTTCCATATACTTCTTACTTATAGGAATTATTATTCTCTATGAATAATGAATTACTGACCATGATGAATATAAAACCATTACCATGGTTTTATCCTTCCCACATATTATGTGTCACTAGAACATTTCTTTTCCACAACTCTTGTTGAACTTGTTCATATGCCAACTATTTGTGCATCTTCTCATATTGACTAAATCCAATTCAATTTGGCTCCCACTATCTCAAATAGAGGTGTACACCCTTTTTTAAAAACATAGTCTATTACTTTGACTATAACCCTTTCTATCATATATATATTTTTAATATCTTAATAAAATTTTAAGATAATCACTTTAAATTCACTTTGTGTTTTACTTGATGTAATTTTATTTATATCTTAAAAAACTCTTTGCATATAAACACATATTATTATGACATAATGGATTTCCATCATACTATAACTTATATGATATCCATTAGGCATGATAGTTGTCATATGGTTATGGGATAAAATCGTTATTTGTGATGCATGTCTTGAAAATAATGGAAGTCACTACAATGCATATATGTATCAACATCGATGATCCTTTTACTTACATCATGGATCTGATGTGTATAAGGAAATGTGAATTTAGTAATTACTCCAAGCTACATTTTGTGTTCTTCTCATCACTAAATTAGGACTCACCCTTTCTCAGCTGCTTGGATAATACACCTTACTTCTCATAATGATTTTATACTTAATTGGTTACTATATTTAAATACACACATGTAATAGGAATATTTTATTTAATACCCAAAATTATAACAGAAACACTATTTACAATTGTGAATATTCACTAAAGAAGAAGTGAGAACTTGATTATTCAATTGAGTTCATTACATTTAAACTAATATAGAATTATTTCATGATATGCAAAGAAACTATCCTCCTATTTAATACCTATTTATTTGAAGAAAATTATAAAGGTTCCTTTGGAACAGTTCTTACCATTGGTGTTTTGTCCTTGTCTTTCAACTTATTTACCATAAAAAATAAAACTTAATATAAGTTCTTATTGCTTGGGGAACCTTACCTAGAAGGTAATAAATAAATTCCTACATACTATTCATTTTGTAATCTCAAACAATACTAGAGTAAATGGGTGAAAAAGATTCAAGAATGGGATCTCTC
This sequence comes from Viscum album, assembly GCA_963277665.1. NCBI lineage: Eukaryota > Viridiplantae > Streptophyta > Magnoliopsida > Santalales > Viscaceae > Viscum > Viscum album. Next base: position 55,582,636 of record OY728136.1, read on the forward strand.
GAAAGATTGTGACCCACCTTTCATATTTACATGTAACTGGTGTAATTATCACCAATTCATATCTCGTTTCACTTTCTCCTTGCAAGCTTATTGGACACGAGACTACATGTTAAATCATCCACATCTTAATGTTTTATCCAAAACTCACATTAGAATTTGATGATATCATTATGGAAAAACCATCATATGCATCCTATATGAGTCTCCTATAATCATTTTTACACCCTCACTTCCTAATGTGGATTAACAGGTATTTGAGACACCAAGACTTCGAATACCTGGTATCATAGTATTATGTGAAATCTTTTGTACTACTCATTGGAAACTCATGATGGATAGGACATTGACTTTTTCCAAGATTATCGCAGTGTGTATTGTGTTATTACTTTCTATTTTATACAAAGTAAAATCAAGCAGATTAGTACTTTTAATCTTGATTTCTGATTTAGACATTATTGATTAATTAATTAAATCATTAAATGTAACCCACTATTTTACCGAATTCTAGGAACACTCTACACAAGAATCATAATACTTTGTCGCTTGAGTATTATACTAGAAAGGATCCTTGAATCCCCCTCATAGTCTATATCCTATGGCTATGCCATTACTTAGAGAGTTCAAGGTAGGCGTTTGACTGGTAGTCGCATTAACTTGCCACTCATTGATCTATCGTGTTAAGTCTCAAATTATAAAATAAAAAATTTGATTTACTCAACGCTTTCCTGTAAAGTTATAGTAAGCTAGCTTTGAAAAATTATGTGCTGCCAACTTCAGTTAAGTCAACTCATCACTCTCCTAAGAACTCCTCGGTAGTAAGATGCACCCTCAACATTGTCTGACGAGCACCCTGAACACCCGATTTTGTTCAAATTCAAATGATGGAAGACATTTTATGAATTAATGTTGTTTTGAGAGTTTTTATATTTTTCTCGATGAATGTAATCCATTTCTATTAATATTTTCATACTATGTTGTCACTCTCATAACTAAACATTAATAGAAAAACATTCATCGCTTCTTTATTTAATGATAATAATTTATTATTTTATGTGTTTCCCGCTATCATGAAAATGCATAAAATAATAAACAAATGCATAAAGGAAATAAATACATGACTGGTCTTGAGAATCTATTATTGTTTGATCCATTTAAAATTAATGGATCAACCATGACCTAGGGGAATCATACTTGAGTTGTGGCTTGAATCATGATGCAGCTCATCCCCACCTAGTGTCCACTGCTCGTATGGGTTTTTTCCTCACTTTAGCAGGGTCTATGTCTTAAAGCATCATTGTCAAAAGTATAAGTATACTCGCACAAAGGCTATGGAGACTAAGTTCACAATATACAACTGATAGATTTGGACGCACATTCCATTACACATATTGATTGAAAATAAGATGAGGCACATAACTTCATATTTAATTACAATCATCACACACAATTAAATAATTAAATAAATAAACAAAAAAAGACATACATAGGTTGATAAATGCTTAAGACTAGTCAACGGGTAAAAATTAAGCATGATAAAAAAATTAAAATGAAATAATTTAAGTACGAGGGTGTTAATTAAAATAAATGAATTATTTCAATTAAAATAATTTAATTTTATTCAGTCTACTATAAATTTAATTTTAATACAAAAAAATTTAATTAATTAAATTAATTTAATACCAAATTTAATTAAATTTCTATTTAGGTATTAAAATATTATATTTTAAACAAAAAAAATAATATTTCAATTAATTTAACTTAATACTAAAATTAAATTAATTCATTAAATTAATTTTGATTAACTTGGACCCCAAAACTCTGTGCAGGTTCAAAGCGGAGTTGGACGACACCCCGCAAGCCCATTTTGGATTGGACAGAGCCTGCATGGATTCATGGAGGTGTGAGGAGGATCTGACCAAGAAGGTGAAGTTAGATGGTGTTGAGGATCTGAGTGGGCGGTAGGGTTTGCGGTAGCAGAGGGTGACTGGTGGTCGACATCACTGGATGGTCCGCTGACATGACTCGAGCGAAGTGAGTACAGAGGCCAGTGGGGTGTGGCTGACATGCACTGGATCTGGCACGGTACGACTGAACGGGCGACGACCAAACAGATGATGACTGATGATGCTCTGGGAACCGTCAACGCCAAGGGGAGGAGGAATGTGCTCACCTGTAGCTTCCTATGGAAGCCATCAAGTCTCTATTTTTTATCCACTCCCTATCAAGACACCTCCCCCAAGTGGCCTCATTCCAATTTTCAAAATCATAATCAGGATTTTGAAAAATTATAAAAGAATCCACCAATGGATATTTCCTCAAATCTCACCCGCTCACCAATTCAAAAGCCAATTTGTTTGTATTAAAAAATAAAATCACATTATAATAATAATAATTATTACAATGTTATAATATTATAATGATTATATATTATAATTTCTATAATACTGGTGGAAGAATAAAAATACCCAAAAAACACTATTCCAGCCCTCTGAAATTATTATTCCTATTATTGATGTTTAAATATTTTATAGAAACTTCTTTCCTTCAGGTATTATAACTTATATAACAATATATTTTCATGTTTTAATACCAAAAAATCTCAAATAGATCTGTATTTTTTTTCAGATGGTTGTATCTTGGCCATCCTGCCTCGGATCGAATCGCAATCACATCTGTTGGGATCAAAATTATACCCTCTACTTAATTTAATGAAAATTAATTTTTCATGGGCTCAGAAAATTCATGTGCTCAATTTGATACCAATTTTTAGTACTGGGGCATGCAAGGGAAGCCGATGGGTCTGTGATTTAAAATTTTTCATCATCAAGATGACGTAACCTATCATCTCGGGTGATCCGAGCCTTTGTACGGTTCAAGGATCTCATGTGAATTAAACTAAGAATGAAAAATAAAATTGAACGCATACCTTGTTTGAAACGAAGCACGCTGGCCAGAAGCTCTTCACCAGAGACCGTTTCTCAAAGGATCTGAAGCTGAACTCTTTTAGATCATCCACACTCAATTCCAGAATCCACATGCTCTCCATTCGTTGAATTCTAGGTTCTAGACACTACAAGAAAACATTGTTTTAGCTGCGGTTTTTAAAACCTCTGCTAAATGTTTTTCGATCAAAAATTTGGCAGCAATTTTTAAAACCGCCGCAAAAAAAAAAAACACCACAATTTTTTTTTAATTTTTGTAATTTTTTTAAAATATATTCTAAATAAAAAAAATTTCAATTTTTTAGCGGCGATTTTTTAAAAAAACCGCCCCGATATAGCATTGGTTTTTTCAAAACCACCGAAATAATTTAGAATTTTTTTTAAATTTTCTTTATTATTTATTATTTATTATTTACAATCAAATATAGTTTATTATTTATAATTTTAAATATTTTTATCGTGAGAATTAATTAATATTTATAATTATTAGTTAATAATATTTTTAAACTGAAAGCAAATCTTCAATAAGTAAAAGAACAGACTTCAGCATCAAATGACCATAACTTCTGATCCAAGAGTCCATTTCAGCTTCACAACTAGTCAAATCAAAGTTTATCAAATGAGTAAAAACCAAGTGAGATTTAAATCATGTGATAATCAAAGGAAAAAAATATATTTAAAATTCAAAAGTCGAAAATCAAACTCGAACTTCAAACGACCATAAATTTTAATTCAGATGTCTGTTTGGGCTATACCATATATCAAGTCGAAGCCTATGACGAGCTCTACGCTGCTTAGGTCTGGTACTAACTCTTTGAGTTTTGTACCTCATTTTATTCTTCCAGAAAGGCCCAAAAGACCTTCAAAAACATAGGTTTTAGTTGCAAACACCAATTTCTTAAAATTCAAACTGTTATAACTTTCGATACAGGTGTCCATTCAGCCAATACCACATATCATATCGAAGCTCATTTCACGATCTTCGATTTGACTAGCTGTGGCACTGAAAAGAGAGTCTCAAATCATATTTTATGGTTATTTCAGTGTTCTTAGGGTTTTCAGATGTTCTTAACGTTTTATAATTTATTTATTTACTTATTTAATATTTATTTATTTATTTCTTATTTATTAATTATTAATTAATTATTTTTTATCTATTTTTTATTTTTTATTTATTTATTTAATATTTAATATTTATTTATTTATTATTTAGTTATTATGTCCACATTAATTATTAATTTATTTTTAATTAATTAATTAATTAATTATAGATTATTAATTTCTAGTTTATTATTCATTTATTATTTATTTATTTATTAACTTACTTATTTATTCGTTATTCATTATTTATTTATTAATTGTTAATTATTAATTTTTTTTTTATTTATTAATTATTTATTTAATATTAAATATTGAATGTTAAAATTTTGATATTAATTATTAATTATTAATAATTAATTATTAATCATTAGTTATTAGTTATTATTAATTATTAATTGATTATTTTTTATTTATCTATTTATTTATTTATGTATTTATTTATTTATGATTCATGATTCATTATTTATTATTTATTCTTTATTCTTCATTTTTTATTCTTTATTATTTATTATTTATTAATTTATTTTTAATTTACTAAATATTAATCTATTAGTAGTTTATTATTCATTTATTATTTATTATTTATTTATTATTTATTATTTATTGATTATTTATTAAGTAAATATTAATTATTTATTATATATTAAATATTGACTATTGAATATTAATAATTTGTTATAATTAATTATTAATTAATTAATTAATTAATTAATTATCTATTTATATATATATATATTATTTAGTCTTTATTCTTTATTCTTTATTATTTATTAATTTATTTTTAATTTACTAAATATTAATTTATTATTTTTTATTATTAATTTATTATTAATTTATTATTAATTTATTTATTCAATATCCAATATTTATTAATTTTTAATTAATTAATTAATAATTATTTATTAATTTATTAATAATTTATAAATTTGTAAATATTAAATATTAAATATTAAATATTAAATATTAATTCTTAATGATCAATTATTAATTATTTATAATTTATAATTTACTATTTATTATTTATAATTTATTATTAATTATCAATTATTAATTATTTACTATTTATTATTTATAATTTATAATTTATAATTTATAATTTATAATTTATAATTTATTATTTATCATTTATTTATTATTTCTTTATTTATCTATTATTTACTAATTTTTTTATTAATTTTTTATTTATTTGTCATATATTCAATTACTTTTTAATTAATTTATTATTTATACATTACTTATATATTATATGTTATATATTATATATTATATATTATATTTTATATGTTATATATTATCAATTATATATTATATATTATGGAATATACAATATACAATATATATTATATATTATATATTATATATTATATATTATATATTATATATTACCTGTTATATATTATATATTATATATTATATATTATATATTATATATTATATATTATATATTATATGTTATGTATTATATATTATGTATTATATCTTATGTATTATATATTATGTCTTATATATTATATGTTATATATTATATATTATATATTATTAATTGTTAATTATTAATTATTGATTTTTGATTAATCATTATTGATTAATAATTATTGATTAATAATTATTTAGTGTGTATCTATTTGTTATGTATTACTTGCTTTTCCAATTAATATATATGTGTATAAGTATATTAAATTCGATTTATTGACCACATGAAGAGCCTGGTGGAGTGGTAAAGTCTTTGGAGAATAAGCGTGGGGTAAGGGGTTCAAATCTCACTCAATAAAAAATTTCTATATATTGCATGGGCATGTGCATAGACATAGCCATATCCATGGAGATAGACATCAGCGTGGTAATAATAAATAAATAACAAAAATTTAAAAAATTTTAAAAAATTTAAATTTTTTTAAAAAATTAAAATTGATTTAGTGACGGTTTAAACCGTCGCTAAAAAACTGTCGCTAAATCATTCTAGGACAATTTTAAAAAATCACCGCTAATTATTTCCCGACACACGATTTAGCGGCGGTTTTCCAAAACCGTCATAGAATGATTTAGCGGCGGTTGAAATCGTCGCTAAATGAAAAAAAATCGCCACAAAATACAAATTTTGGCGTAGTGAGAGCGGAGCTACGAGGAATTCTTCTGGGTTGCGATGATCACCTCGATCTTCTGCCTTCAATCTATCAAAGATGTAATTGGATAGATGCTTAGAGTGAGACTCTCTCTCTCTAGAAGGTGGGAGGAGATATAAGATCTCATTTCGTTGACATGGACATCACACGTAAAATGTGGCTCTCTCCTGCTTAAATAGTGGGAGAGTCAAAATACACGGAAGGGTTCCCCGACCCCCAGAAATAAAACAGCCACTAAATAAGTAATAAATAAATAATATTAATATAATAAATTCTGTTATAAATATTATTTATATTTTATCACATATCTATGATATATATTAAATATATTATGTGCTAAAATTGAGTCATTTACTCAACTCATAATTCCCGCTAATATTAAACGAATCTAGAATATTAAAATAATATTTGTTCAAATAATATTATTCATCATATTTACTTAAACACTTGAAAAATAATTTTAATAAATAAATTCAACCCAATTATTCTTCACTTGAATAATAATGAATTTATTTATTTATTGGTGATCAATAAAACTGGATGAACCCTCAGATCCTATGGTGGGACCCACCATGTACTTTTTTACCTATTCACCAGAATAGGGTAAATTATTGAATACATAATTTTGTGTGACCCTCTAGGTTCTTATCTCGATAGTAGTAGATAAAATTTATAGACCAAGAGTGGAGTCTAGCAACCCATCAAGACTCTTAAAGAGATAAGGAATAATCATAACAATGACAATCAACCTACCAACATGCACTGTATAATATAATATCTTTGTCTTTTGGTATCTCATAAAGTAAGGAACACACTTATGTCATCATCCTTTATTTATTTGTTATTTTTTGATCTTACTGGACAAATTTACCCTTAATTACCTTGGCCAAGGACTTATGAAGGTAGTACCGTCCTGATCAACCAGACCCAAGATATTACTACCTCAACTTGGATGATAAAAATCATATATTGACCATTCAACCAATGTCATACCACCAATAACACACCCAACACAAGATAACTCACTATGATTTCATTATCATGGGTTTTTCTTTATATCAAAGTACGAGATCATCTGACACACATTGATATTGATCTCAATTCAGGAGACAAATACACATGTTTGTAGATAGGAACATCCAATGACACTCAAAACATTTGGAATTCCTATTGGAAGGCCTGTCCTCATGTTCTCAACTACTAAATATCTACAAGTGTGAACTTTATGAGAAGAAGTATCAATACTTATGAGCCCTCAACACCTGAGAGTTAGACATCTACCATGTCTAGTCAATATTATGTATCTAGAATATAGGAAATATATTTAAGATTAATGTCATAGTATTTAGAGGTTCTAATTATAGTGTGAGATCTTCTATAACCTTTTAATATAAAAATTAATCTGTGGAAATTACCATTTAATAGTGGATGTAGAAATGTCCATAATAAAATAGTAAGTAAACATCATGCATAAATCATCGTATCCTTGATATGGTAATGAAAATTACTGATAAAGTTGGATCTAGGACACCTAGTTTTACAACAGTTATCGACACACAACCATAATATTTAATCAGCCTTCTTAGCAAAAAAAGGATATCCCCAAGGTGATGTACTGGGATAAATAAACCCTTTATTCTCCTATTCCTATAACTGTGCCTCAAGTTCCTAAAGTTATTTTGGTTCTACTCTATATAGAGTAATGGAAACTAGATCAGTTCTAGGTATTAGCTCAATCGTGAACTCAATCTCTCTCTCTAGAGGCATCCCTTAGAAGTCCTCAAGAAATACATCCCAGAACCGATCCAGTACAGGAGGAAACACATGTCACTATACTCCCCCATTGTCAATTACAAGACATGCCACTTAGGATGTGATCTCACCTAACTGATGAAAAACTGTCCCTATACAGCCTACCTAGATATCCCATTCTCCACGATGAACATAAGTTTCACCACCAAGGGATGTGAATGTTACCCTTTGGTTGTAACAATTAATATGGGATCGATACAACACCAACCAATCCATTCCCAAGATCAGATAAAAACTAGACATATCAATCATCAACAAGTCCCAAAGGAAGAGGTACCCACCAACCTTGATAAAACACCCCTTACATTGCAAGAAATTTTCTTCTCATACTCTCAACGGTGTGTCAATCGACATAACCCCAAAAACATGTTCCATAGATACACACAAATAATTTAAATTCTAAGAAGATATAAAATAATGTGAGGTCCTTGTATCAAATAAAACACTAGAAATAGTGGAAGATACAAGAATCTTACCTCAAATAGTTGATGGCCCAACCTCACCATCTCCAGGTGCAGGCTGAACCACATGAAGCTGACCTACCCCTCTACCCTATACTCTAGTGTGAGTTCTTAGTGTTGCACTACCCTACTAATAGGGATGCCCCTATCCTGAAGTACCATACCCCCACCCTGAATGGTATGACCGGTGGAACTCCAACTACCTGATTGATACAAAGTAGATGGCCCACTTCAAGTGATCTGTACTGGCCTAGATCATCCACCACTGCTTGACTACTATGGGCTCTTACAGAACCTCTGTATATGATCCATCTTTACAAATGGGTGACATTCCACTGGTGGTCATGGACACCGACTTCACATTTGTCCTGGACTACCACACTTATTGCAGATGAAGGAGCTACCTCCCTGGTATATAACCCCTGTTCTCTGAATACTATGTCCACCACTACTTTTGTGGAGACTCTCACAAGGGATCTTTCTACTATCAGATACCAGATCACCCAACTAAAATGGTTTATACACCACCATAAGATTCATTCAGGCTCCCTTAAAAAATTAGAGCATGATCTACCACCATATAAAACCTCTTCAACCGAAAGATATTTACCTAGGATTTGATCTAATATCTAAGCCCATCCTGGAAATGCCCAGCCATAATCGCCTCATCCCCTGCCAATGTTGGAAACAAACGCTGCAAATATGTGAAGCGACCAGCATAATCCTTCCCCATCACACTCCACCGATTCAAGCACATAAACTCTTCAACGTTCCTATACCTCAAGGTTTTAGGTTAATAGTTTTCCAGAAAATTCTCCTGGAATTCCTTCCATACCATGCCTTATATCTTCTTATTATGGGCCTATATATATCCCACTAACATTTCACTAGTCCTCACAACATATAAGTTACCAACTTAACTATCCTTTTATTTGGGGTCTCCAAGTGATCAATAATTATATGGATGGACTCAATCCAAAACTCTTCTACCTTAGGTTCACCCTCTCCTACAAACATTGGATGGTGATGCATCTGGAGCTCTCTTATCAAATTGAACATACTCAGCATAGCCCGCCCTATGAATTTATCCATAAAATATATAAAATAGGTGAAGTTCTAACATAATTTATCTTCCCCCTATTATTCAGAATCAATGAGGGTTCTTTCCCCACTACTGATGAAGCATTCTTAGAGATGTACTCCTATTGGCCAATAGGTAAATGTTATCATGGTGGAATATCTCGACAATTCCAAACGCATGTCTCAAAACACATAACATAGGATTTTTACAATTGCGCAAAAGAGATCTTAAATATAGTAACAAAATTTCACCCCACATACACTATCCCAACCAACATAACCACTAACCCATTACTATTTTCAACCACTCCCAACCTAGTCCATTTCAACCAAGGGGTAAACCAACTCCCAAATTTTCACATCACATTAGTTTACATTTTAACCATCCCATAACCATATTCTAATTCTTTTCACAATCATAACATTTTTTTGGCACACTTTCTTTATAATTTCAATAGAATCAAGATGCATTTTCAACTGCCATACCTAACCATAACCCATTTTACCACATGTTCCTAGCATGATTCATGTCACATGCATCCCTAAGTGCCTATAATAATGCATGCATATATTACCTCATGCCATGACAAGCCACAAATGAAATATCAAATATTAATAATATCACACTATAAGTGCATCACTTAAGGTGAAATGACATCCAACTATAATGGAAAACATCAGTAAAAATAATCCTACCCTAGGTAATTGGTTTTTACATTGTACATGGGTTAGATACTCTCATGCATGAGCTAATTGTAAAGACATGAAACCTCCTAATCTCTTGTATACCTTTACCAAATAAAATAAATAATAGAAAAGAACCACTCTAATAACACTATATAAAATCCCAACCCGGTATCCATTAATCGGTGCCCATACCAGTTCATTATGTGACCTCATGCATGAATACCTATATGCTAGAGGTTTCTAACTAGTAGAAATAGTCAAATGAAACACATGGGGAGACTATAACCTCTTTATCAAAGTAACCCACAAGAGATAAAATAATAAAAAATATATCAACATAAAATATAATCATGCATTATCAAAATAATTTCCCAAAACTAGGTACATTCCACAACCAAATAGTAATTATTCCATGTCATGTCGTACAATGCCAAGTGAAAGAAAAATACAAAATAAAAACACACTAAAGAATCCCCAAAGCAGATCCTGACACCAAGTTCGGTTCCCTCATCCACACACATCCCTGAGCCCCAAATCAACCCTACAGAATAGAGACCTTTCCCATATCCTAACCTACAATCCTGAGGTCTGTTTGGGTATCCAATGGAGGCCTAAGAAGGGTGTGAGTACTACTCAGTAGGACACCACCAACGGTGTCCACAAAATATACTATCCAATACAATGTATTCATAAGTACAAAAAACAATGAAAACAACAAAATAAAATAGGCTACATAATTTATCATTTAAGATATCAATTACTTTCATTCTTTGTTCTAAGTTTTTTTCCATTTTTTATCAAACCTAATTTGAACCATGCAATTCTTCTAAGACATGTGTCAAAGGTTTCACAAGTCAAAAAACATGGATCCTAAGTCCATATGAATGGGATTCAAAATGCCATGTATGACCATCCCAACTATGATATGAAATTCCATGTCCATACCCTTGGGTTCAAGAGAGTCAGTCCATCCCCCAAAAAACTATTGTGCACAGGGGTGACTAGAGAATTAGTCTGGCCCACCCACGAGAGTGGAGCATCAATCCAACATCCCACTACCATTTATCACATTCACATAGGCTCATCATCATTATCAATTTTATTATATGAATACAATAACGCTTCACCATTTCCATTTAATTACATTTCCCTACTTACTTACATTCATCACATTCTCAATTCTCAAATCATTCCCATTTTACTATTTCAACACATCACAACCATTTATAACCCATTTCAATCTATTTTACCATGATTCCAAGCCCCATTAACCAATTATCACATCCATACATTTACACACCGTCACTTATTTAACTCTTAAAGTTAAGATAAATAGCCCATCATGCTATATCATCAAGTTAATCACATTTAAAATTGGTTAAATATCACAAACCCCCAACTTATCATTTAAAATCCCAATATTTCATGTTCAAAGGAGTGGTCTATCCCATGGGTGTCCATAGGATCGGTCTGGTAATCCTTACTAGATCCCATGAGAATAATTAGGGGATCAATTCATAATTAAATTAATTAAATTACTATTTCCTACCAAGGAATCCAAAAATATAGAAAATATGTTCCAAAATACAACCACATACACATTCAATAGGGAATCAAGGCTATGGGATATAACTTGTAGAGCACATACCTCAAGTTCGTAGATGGACACTCCCTTAACCTTATCCATTGATCCAAACTCAAACAAACTTTAATGCCCCAACCTAGAAGCTTTTAAAAAAACAAGGTTTTAGGGATTCAGATGGAGAAGAACAACCATATAAGTAATTTTCTAGAAAACTAAGGAAAGAGGAGTGTTAGAATCACTCAAATCTTCAATTTTCACCCAAACAACTCCAAAAGGAAAAGAATTAAAGTATAAGCTTCCTTGTGAAGATCGATATGATGAATTTTGTCACCTAGGTTATTATATGGTGAAATGGTAGGAAAATATGGTGAGAGTTAATAAATATCGAGGGAAAAAATGGGAAATTCACTGTATTTAATGAGGAGCATGATTTGGCCATATGGTTGTCCAAACCATGTGCCAACCATGAAACACCCTTTTTCCAATAGGATCTTGGTTTTCATGGTTTCTTAGGATCCCACACACTTTGAAAAACTGTGTAGTGATTGTGAGAAATGGATTTTTCCAAGTTCACATGTCTTGCAGGTTCCCCCTTACATGATTTTTCAATCATGAATACCCCCTACAGGCAACATGATTATGGCACACAATTACTACTAACCATGCGCCAACCAGGTGTCCTACCTAGTAAAGGATATTTTTCTTCCTTTTTCATTTCCAAAACCCCCAGAACACCACTGAGCCTCCCTATATTCTTGAGAAACAATTCATTAACAAGAAAAAAAAGTGTTCAACAAAAACATGAATAGATTATACCTCATTAAAAGTTCAATATATTACAATGCATGGGTTGTGAAGGTACCAAGGTAATAGTAGAAGTCTATGGGTCTGGGATTTAAAAAATTTCATTGTCGGGATGATAATACTTTTTTCCTATGATGATCCAACCCCTGATATGGTTTGAGGATCTCATGTAAAGTAAACATATTAAAAAAAGTAAAACAAGCACATGCCTTGTTCAAAACCAAAGCATGCATGATTGTATCTCATCTTGAAAAATCTTTGCTTGAAGGATCCAAATCCAAACCCCTCTATACTATCCAAACATTCTCCAAGAATCCTCTTTCTCATCGTTTTTTGTAATCATGGTGATAGCACGGAGTTCCGATGATTCCTTCGGTGTCACGATGATCATCATGATTCGTTGCCTTCAATCCATTGAAGGCATTCTTTGATTGATTCTCAGAGAGTATATTTCTCTCTCTAGAAAATGGGAGGATATAGAAGCTCAAATTCATGGTTAATGAATCTCTTTCCAAGAGCTCCTCCACTTCTACTTATATAGTGGGTGAGTAGATTACCCAAAAAAGGTTCCCCGACCCCTAGAATAAAGAACCCACTAAATAAGCAATAAATAAATAATTATGATGAACTAAACTATGTCATAAATATTATTTATTATTTTATCACATACATATAATATATATAAAATATATTACATGATAAAACCTAAGTCATTAACTCAACTCATAATTCCTGCTTAATATTAAACGAACCTGGAATATTAAAATAATATTTGTTCAATTAATATTATTACTCTTGTTTACATAACTTGTAAATACTTTAAATAAATTGAAACTAATTATTCATAACTTGAATAATATGAATTTATTTATTTATCGGTGATCGATAACTTGAACAACACTCAGACCCTGTGGTGGGGCCCACCATGTCCAATATACCTATTCAACTAAATAGGGTCTATTCTTGAATATTCTATTATGTGTGACCCTATAGGACCATATCTATATAAAAATTAATAGAATCCACAGATCGAGAGTGGATTTTAGTAACCCATCATGACCCCTAAAGAGATAAGGAAATCCATAGCAACAACAACCAACCTACAAACACGCATTATGTAATATAATCTCTTTATCTTTCATATCTCGTAAAGCAGGACACACAATTGAGTCATCACCTTTTTCTTGCTATATTATTTTTTGATCTAATAAGATAGAGTTACCTTTCGACTACCTTGGTCAAGGATTTCTAAAGGTACTACCATCTTGATCAACAAGCCCTAACATATATTACTTCCTCAACCTAGAAGTGAAAAATCATTTCTTGACCATTCAACCAACATCATACTACCAATGACGTACCCAACACAATCTACCTTGACATAATTTCAATATCATGGTTTTTGACTTGAATCAAAGTATGAAATCAAGTGAAATGCATTGATAATGATCTCAAGTTAGGAGACCAATACACATGTCCATAGATGGGAAAAACCAATGACATCCAAAACATGTGGTGTTCCTATTGGAGGGTCTATCATCATGATCTGACTACTAGAGATCACCAAGTGTAAACTTCCTAAGAATAAGTCTCAATGATTATGAGCCTCCTAGAGGATGATAGTCAAACATCAACTATGTACAATCAGTATGACGCATCTAGATCATAGGACCTTTGTTTAAGATTAATGTCATAGTATCTCGAGGTTCTCATTATAGCTTGAGATCTTCTATAACATTTTGATATGACAATTAATCCATAGACATTACCATTTCAATAGTGGATACACTATAATGGTAAGAATACATCATGTATATCTAACTATATACATTATATAGTAATCAAAAGTACTGTTCAAGTTGGGTATAAAGAACCCATTATTACAACACTCCCACTTGTACTAGATCCAACTTTCTAACGAACCTTATTACCTATCACATGATAAAGATCATGTTTTTGCTGATAATAGCTTGAGCAGCTGGGTCTTCCACATTTTTTCTAGGTGGAAACTTTTCTATATGAAACCTCATCTCCTTGAGTAAAACTTCTCAAGAGATGGTATCCCTGAGTATATCCTTTTTTTTTCTACCATTAAAATTTGAAATCATGGCTAGTATGAGTAACAAAATTATCATTATGATAAAAAATTACTTGGTAGGTGAAATTCCAAGAATTGGAACAAATCATCACATTTAATAAATGATTTTTAGATGCCTCATAAGATGAAACTAAAATGGTCCAGGTCTTCCCAGTCCATTACTTTGCCAGTTTTGAGTGTTGGAGGTGTTTGGGGGAGGTTCTGGGAGTTTTTGGTGGAAGATGGAGGTGCAACAGAGCTACTGCAGGAAATACAGATCGTGTAAGGGTATTACATGATGTGAAAGTTGGTTTCACGAATTTTCCATGTACAGTTCACATTGTGTAGTTTTTTAGGGTTAAATAATAAAAAGGTAATGTTTTTTTTGGAGAACCTAGAATCTCGAGATTACAAACATGAAAGGGGATTATATGTCACGTAATTCCCCAATGCTCTATAGTTTTAAATGTTTTATCTACCTAGGTTTTTACCAAACCATACAGCCAATGAATCTTATCTGATTCCAGGTATTCAAAAACCTTATCCTTCAACATTTTGAGACTCCTTTTGATGGGGATCGATCCTTGGGACCCCTTCTTCAATCCGTAGTGAGTTCTCCTCTAATTATCATCAGTTTAATTTCATTATTCATTATGATTTTTCTATAGTGGTATGGTTTGGTTTGGGTTGTGTGTTTGGTATGCATCTTGATGGTCTCTTGGTGCTGTATAGGTTTATCTGTGGTTCCTAATGGTGCATTTGTAGTTTTTAGATGTTATTCTTTTCCCTACAATGCACATGTAGTTGAAAAGATTATTTAAAGTAGGATTTACATCAATTTTCTTTATTTTGTATCATACAGAAGGGGTTTTATTTTGTTTACCTATGGGTTATTTTTATGATGAATTAATTAAATATAAATAATTTGTTAAATTGAAATTGAAGGGTAAAGGTTTTTTTTAACATGATTTTATGGATTTGATATTATTGTGATATTGTGGATTATATGATCCTAATTCCCTACTGAAAATTGTGATCATTGGAGGATTTCTTTGCACTGGATATATGTGATGTGATTGCTTATTTGGTTGTGATTGTTTTGATATCACCCTAAAAATGGAAATTTGCTAACCACTTATATTTGGTTAATAAATTAGTTTCCCCAAGATTTTGATTTGAGTGATGAATTCTCTAAAATATAGTGGAATGTGATAAAATACCATTTGTAAATATTTAAAATAATATTTATGTGTTGTGATTTATGGTTGGGGTATGTGGGGATGATGGTTTGTGTGCTTTTCTTTTGGGGTGGTGAGGTGATTGTTTGTGGGTTGTGATTTTGGGGCGATGAGGTGATAATTTGTGGGTCATGCTTTTGTGGAGAAAAGGTTAGGTTATTGAGGATGACATGTTGCTTGTGGTATGTGGTTATGTGGTTCTAGATACCCGAGTGGTGATTGAATAAATGAATGTTTAATAATGTTTGAAATGGAATGGGTTGTTTTGGTTAATGGAATAGAGATTTCTTAATGGAAAATTAAATTATGGGTTGTGTGGTTAAATGTTGTTGATGATAAATATGAGAAGGAATGGGTGTTAAATGTGGAGAAAATGTGAAGCTTTGTTAAATTATTAAGGCTATTCACCTTCTAAAATGACTGTTGCAGATACTAATAAATGCATTTAGAGGTGGCGACAAAGTTGATTGTGTTGTGAGTTGGTTAGTTTGTTTGAGAACCCATAGGTTGGGATTGAGTGTTTGATACTATATATATACTTATATTTTCCCTATTAAAACTATACACACCCCACCCATGTTGAGCACTATGTGCCGAACACCCGCATAGTCAAACGGGGGGGGGGGGGGTGTCTATCCCAACACCCTGGTGGGAGGATGGCTGGATAGACACTCGCTCTTCCCTACTCCCTCTTCCAGGCGATAGTGGACTAGGTGTCTTCAGGAGAGATGTGATGTGTGTTACTAGGTGTCTTTTATATTAGATGTAATATGTGTCCCAGGTGTCTTTGGAATGAGATGTGATTTGTGTCCCAAGTATCTTCGGGGTGAGATGTGTTGTGATAGACCAGGTGTGTCCGGGTGAGATGCAATGTATTTTGATACCTAGGTGTGTGTGGGTGAGATGTGTTGTGATATCCTAGGTGTGTGCGGGAGGGATGTGTTGTGATTTCACAAGTCTGTGAAGGAGATATATGATGTGATATATTCAAAAGAGGTGGTAGTTCCGGGACATTTTCTGTTGGGGTGTGAGAGCAACTAATCAGTTGAAAAGTGGTGTGGGGTAACCTATCATTGATTTACTTTACTTTATATTATATTACTTAACACACATTAATTGGTGAACATTCCTTGGTGAGGTTGGAATGGTTAGTATGTCTATTTAGGTGTTGTTTGGTTATGCAGTTTTCTCACAAGTGCATTAGTATACTTCTTTCACATGCACACAATAGACTTGATTTTTTTCTACTGAGTATACTTGTATGATCACCCTACATATATAAAACTATTTTCAAGTTTCTAAGAGGATTTCATGGAATGTGCTGGACCTTACTATCTGAGATCCTTGACATTTTCTATGTCGCTGGTTTATCTTTATTTTTGGGTATTTACTTTGGAGACTTTTATCTGTATCAGTTCTATTTATACATGCATGTGTGATGGTTTGGGTTTCTATTTTATATTATGTCTTGGAGTTTTATTGTATATGATTCATCTTATCTCTCAATATTGTTTCCTTATAAAGGGTAATTCATCCCATATTGTGATATTTGTAGACCCTTGGTGCTAGTTGCCAACCCGGGGCCTACTGGAGGCAGGACTCAGGGGTCATTATCTCTCTACCCTCATTGAAATATCTTTGGAGGGAGGGGTTCAGTGGTATCAAAGGTGATGATTGAGAGATAGGGTGGAGTTTGGAGTTATGCATAGTCAGGATTTCATAGGGTGGTATGGAAATAGTTCCATTTGACCTTGGTGTGTGACATAATCCAAGGAGACCAGATAGGACATGGTATTTTAGGGCCCCCTGTAATCCAGTGCATGGGCTCTGAGCTTATCGAACGAACAAACAATATGGACCTTCTTATAGGGTAGAGACCTAGTAAAGGTACATGCATCAAAATGACTTGTGTTATTGTTTGAATTGGGTGATTTTGGGAAGGTTAAAATGGGTGAAATAAATAAAACGAATTAAAATTAATATTAATAAAAATACACACTACTGGGCTTAGGAAATATTTTTTTCCCTTTCAGTTATGGCTCATGTTCGTCATTCACATGTGGCTCTGGCAGTCGAGGTTCAATAGGCTAATCTGGTTGATCACCATAGGGTTGATCTGGTTGAGGAGGATGATCAGTGGAAGAGGAAGTTGCATGATTTCTAGCGGCATGCTTTGGGAAAGTATGAGGGAAGTGTTTTAGATGTGGTAATAGAGAGTTGTCTAGAGATGCTTCAGATCACTTTCAATTTAATCCGGGCCCCGATAGAGTACTGAGTCCCTTTGGAAATCAGTCAGATGCAAGGAGCTGTAGGTCGTTGGTGGAAACTGTATCTTAGAGATCAGAGAGAGGTAGGTGTTTTGTGGGTTGAATTCCAAAAGAATTTCTGAGTAGAGTTCCTTTCACCGACCATGAAGGAAATGAAGAGGCAGAAGATTCTTTCTCTTTAGTAGTGGAGCATTTCAGCGCGGGATTTTGGAATCAAGTTCAAGGGTCTTCTTTGTTTTGAGTGTGAATATTTTTCCATATTAGGAGTGTCGTGCGAGATGTTACTAGTGAAAAAACTTGATTTAACGTCGGGTTTTAACCAAAATCAATAAAGGTGACATAAAAAATAAGGTTTTCAGTGTCGGATTATGAAAAAAAACCGATGAAAAAAACTAAGACTCCGTTTCGGCATCATTTTTTAAAAAGCTAATGATTAAAACCATGAAATTTTATTTTAATGATTCATCATCAGTTCCAATAAAAACCAACATAATTTTTTTTTTAAAAAATAGAAAGATTTTAATATTACACCCCCAAAATAATCAAAATCCTTATAATATAAAAATAGTAAACATCAATAAAACAACATGTATTATTGACTAAAAATCTATAAAAACATACATAATTTTATCTAGTTTATGAAAAAATTATCTGTGCATTTTTACTATAAAGTTGAATTAAAATACACATACCTAAAATTTAAAACATGATCATTATTGACTATTGTTAAAGCATTCATTTGATATCATTATGTTCAAACACCTATTATAATAAAATATTTAGTTTTTTGAACAAATTTTATTAAGAAAATGTAATATTAATCATAAACATTAGAATATTCATAACTTAAACCATAATCATACTTAATAAAAAGTTCTCAAACAAAGATCCAAGATGGTTAAGTTCATTTTGAGTACAAGACTCAGAATTATTGAATGTCTATAATAACATTGAACAATATGATATTGAAAAATAGAATACTATGAAAGAAAATATAAAATAATTAATATAACTAACCTTATCAAATTCAGTAGTTACCCTAGTTGTGATTATCTCATGCATGAATCGTAGACCATAATAACCACATTCAGCATGTCATTGTTGACAATGAAACTGTAGTTATTAAATATTAACATGATAATAAAAACCAATATATATATATATATATATATATATATATATATAAAATCAGAATAATATCTAATATAAAAATAATTACCATTATTGTCATATATTAGATTGCATTTGGGTGCTTTATCGACATGTGATCTTGGTTAAATTTATTCCATAACCTGAATTTTCATATATATCAACTAATAATACATGTATACAAAATAATAATTAAATATAATGAAATTATAAAAAATAAGAAAACTTACATGTTTAACGAGGTGGTAACTTTTTTACAAACACCACATAGTAAAGAGAAATACCAATATAAGGTGCATTCACTTGGGTAGAATATGCCTAACATCCAATGGCCCCTACAATACAAAAAGTAAAAAACTAATGACATTATAATGAACATTAGTTAATAACTATTTTGGTGTTATTAATTATAAATAAACGGAAGAAACCAATACTCAATATCCATCTGTGATAATATCTCACATATATATGCAATTCTATTAGGATTCTTCACATATTGCACATTTGTGGAAATAAATTCTGGTTCTATAAGACCATAAACACCTATGCTGTCATTTTTTATAAAAAGCATGTGTAGATACCTAATTAAAAAAGTAATACAGTTATTCAATTTAAATCATCTTTAATTAAGAAAATAAAAATTAAAATGTTAATTTACATACATGGAAAAAAACTGCAACACATGCATGCCGAGCTCTACAAAATAAATTAGATACATGATATATTTTCTGAATATTCTCAATGGATATTCTCTTATTCATACATCAAATGTCATCCAAAACTAATAAATATCACTCAAGGAAGAATAATCTTGAGATAATCTTTGTATCCCATCAAAAATATCAAAAGTATCTATAGTTGTTTGTTCTTGAACCTTTTGTTTCATTTGTGCCTTTTCTTTTGATTTTAGATACTCCTATATAAGTTAAATGTTAGAAAACATTATAAGTAATTTTCAATCATATGTAATTAATATTTAAAAAACACATACCTCATATGAAAGATAATGAAGAAGTCCAGATGACCAAATTTAAAAATGACCCAGATGATCCCCAACTCCGGTAACCTCCTTCATAGGAAATGGTAGTAGAGTAGTAGGATTAATAATATCAAGTACTCATACTCTAACCTAACCCATTTTTATAGGCTGGTGATGTATAGAATCCCCAAAAAAATGCACGAGACCTAATTATACAATATATATATGAGGATATTCAGTATACAACTCACAATATATGGTTGGGTATGAGTGAGGAGGTGGAGGATATGAGTAGGCAGGCTGGGAAGGGTGGTCCGGATGAGATGGCCGTATAGGCTACACAGCCGGCTGGGCAGTCTGGACAGGTTGGGAAGGATGTGTAGACTGTGACTGTCTCATAAATTGTTCTAACATAGCCTACACAACTGATTGAATTTGATCTCTCATGAAATACTTCATATCTTTCAGCTCAGATTTTAAGGATTCGATTTCTGGGTCTCTTGATTGCTTACTCTGATGAACAAAAACTTTCCAAATACTAACTCCTACATGAAATCCTCTTATGCAGTCGGGGTGTTCTGGATTTCCTAAAGCAGTGGCTAGGATGTCTATCCTACCCTCAGGGATAAAATATCCCTACATTTCTTACCCTTTAAGTTCATCTAGAAATGAAAAATGAAAATGTTATATTAGTATTTTTAATTTATAAAATAGAAAAATTCATGAAAAATAAATAATATTTACTTAAATTTTTTTCAGTTACTTCCTTAGCTTTATCTATAAGATACTTTCCATTTTTTATTCTTCTCACTCTTTTCTATTTTTCATGGTGAGTGGGGGGAGATGGAGGACTGAACTGGAACTCAATATAATCACTTGTGGAGTGAGATATTAGTGCTTTAAACTTTTCCTCCATAATTTTTTGCTTCAATAAATGATACCCTCCACGTGAAAAAGTATGAGGGTATATATTCTATAATTGGATGTCTTGATGGGATTTCGTGGAGGCCTAATATACAAAAAGTAAACTAATAAGTAAATAGGTACATATATATGTAATTTTACAATATAATATAATTATCATACCAGAAATTCTTCATCATGTTGGATGGAAACAAATTTCTTCCATGTATCTTCATCTATAAACTCATACTTAAGGAATGGGTTTTAATTTTTTCTCTTTCCAAAAACATAATTTTTTTGTAAACTTCATTTTTAAATCTCTCTATTGAACCACCACCAAAGTAAGATGTCTTTTCTTAATTTCTTTTATTTCTTAAAAATTGAATGTCATCTGTAATTGAATAAAATTAAAATTAGTCATTTAAAATATATTATATTCAAAAAATAAGATAAAATAAATCAATTGAGATATTATATCATTAAGGCCTCCCAAAGATGATATTTCTCCATCTTATCAATGGAATTCTAATTAGGATATAAAATGATAATCCCACAATGGATCTGCATGGAGATATAGCTGATAAATTGTGTTTCATTTGGTCTAGTTGAATTATTATGACCATCAAAAGTAATATGTAATTGATCATCTCCATGAGCAAGTGACAGTATTAGTAAACATTTAATTCCATGTTTACTAATTCTAGAACTCGATTTCGTAACATTAAAAGTATAGGACTCCACCGTTGATGTCTCATCAATAGTCCTACTATTATTTTCTGTAATTTAAACGTTTTTTTTTCATTAAATAATTATATTAAAGGATATTTAATAATATGAAAGAGACAAATACCATGATGCATGTTTCTCTATCACTATATCTATATCTATCATTGAAATAGAAAATTGTAATGAAATTCTTATGGAACTTCATATTATTATCCAATTGAATAATTAGAAAATAGGAAAAATAAAATACATAAGTGAAAAATGGCACACATGTGTAAGTTAAAAGAACAATAATGTTATTATTCTTAACTAAAAAAAATATAGAAGGTAAAATATTAAATATATACATTACTTCTAAAATGACAGAAACATTTATAAATTTAAATATCAAATAGTTATTAAATAATATGGTTTTTACACATGTAAATTTTAAGAAAGAAAAATAATGTTAATAATTACTAGTTTAATTAGGAGAGTAATTTAGTGTTTAACCTTATCCCTTCTGCATGATCATTTTTTAGTGCATGCACTATGTTTGCATTATAGTCATTGTTATTTGAAAATCATGTAATAGATGAATAAGCCTCCTATAAATCAATAACATCATCATAATCAACATCATCATCATCCAAATGAATTATTTTACCATGAAAAATGATGGACCACTGATCATTCGATGGATCGATGACATAAAATATTTGGTTTTCATTTGTGTCCATGATAAATGGTTGCTCATTGGAATTGATTTTTTTTTCAAATCAACCAGTTTAAACCTATATTCATCATGTTTCAAACCACTATTACTTGAAACCCAATTAAAATTAACAAGGTGAATCAAAATTTAATATAATAAATTTCTCATATGCCTTCAAGAACTAAAAAATATGGTGTTGATATAGAAATTGGGTTTTTATCTTTGGAACTTGAAAAATTCAGTGCTTTAGTGGTGACTATTACACCACTATTTTGAACGGTACTCTTGTCATCCAGATTTTTGTGTGTAAAACGTGTACCCATTAATATCAAAACCAGACCAAGTGATCACATTAAGAGATGGTCCCCCTGGAAACCATTTCAATGTTTTTGATATAGATATATCTATGAAGAATTTCTCTTTAAAACTTGAAAAAATGTATTTTTATGCTGAATCATCAACCAATTTTCATTTATTTTTGGATATCGTAACTTTAATTCAGCAATATGTAGTGATATATATGATTTAACCTCATCTGTGTTGTTTAAAATGTATAAATGTTCCTACATCACTTTATCACATGGAATGAAATTTAACTTTAATACTCGAATCCCTCTACATTCACTATAAACTTTCATATGTCAATATATAGGGAGACCAATATGCTCCACTTCATACAAGTAATCAGTAAAAAACTCAATCA
This sequence comes from Viscum album, assembly GCA_963277665.1. NCBI lineage: Eukaryota > Viridiplantae > Streptophyta > Magnoliopsida > Santalales > Viscaceae > Viscum > Viscum album. The sequence continues at coordinate 55,605,967 of OY728136.1, forward strand.
CCTATTATAGTACATATTTTTGAACAATAGAGGCCTCTGGTCGATAAGGTTTTTTTAACACATCCCTTCAAAATTTTCGTATATCTTTCAAAAGGATAGATCCATCGTAAATAAACAGGCCCACATATTCTTATCTCACACACCAAATGAATCACCAGATGAACCATTATATCAAAAAATGAAGCTAGGAAATAAATTTCTATTTGAAAAATAATAAGAGTAACTTCATTCTCCAACAAATTTAAAAAAATTGGATCAATGACTTTGATACAAATGGATTTTGAAAAAATTACATAACCTGAAGATAATATTTCTGACAGCTATCAGCAATATACCATGTAGTGTAACTGGTAGAAGTATTTATATAAATACATGATAATCATGAGATTTCATACCTATTAATTTGAAATATTTAAATGACACCAAATTCTTCATATTTGAAGAATAACCACTGGGTAATTTAATACCATGAATACACCAACAAAAATTCAACTTCTCAATATTGCTTAATGCATGACAAGACGAATGTAAGTATGTTATGTTTCCTTTCATAGTGGGAGATAACTCTAAACGTATTCCCATTGATATCAGGTCTAATTTAGGATTCAATCCATATTTTTTACTTTCCTTTTATGTCTAACAAAGTTCCAATCAAACTATCACATATGTTTTTCTGAACATTCATAACATCAATTTTATGTTTTATCTCTAAAAATATCCAATAAGGTAGTTCAAAAAAGATAAACTATTTCTTCTAGATATTTTTTTGAAGACCATAACTTATTTTCTTTTCAAATGTTGAATCAATATTTTTCACCTTTTCGTAATATTCTTCAACTAAAAATGGTTATAAGGGAAGATTGTATTCCTATAGACCATTAAATTATTTTTTCAATATATGATAAAGATGATCAATTAGAAAAAATCTTCAATGTCCAATGTACACTATCTTTCTTCCATTCTGTAATTGAAAGATGAAGTCTCTTATTCAAAGACTATACATGATTTATGTCCCTTAACACTATACCTGGATAAGTTTCCGTATACTTGAAATCCATTTATAGTTAACATTATAATAGCAAAAATAAGAAAAATACTATTTCTTGTATGCATTGAAAACTTTAATACCTATCTCCCATAGTAGTTTCAAGTCATCAATGACTGGTGAAAGATCCACATTAATATAATTTCCATGCTATTTTGGTACATAAATCATCAATATAATCATAACATATTTATTATTCATACATATATGTAATGAAATGTTGTAAACTTCCAACAAAACCGGCTATGAACTATGTTGGCTACTTAGGCTACAATATGGATTCTTTCCATCAGTACACAATCCCATTCTGAGATTTTTAACTTCACTTCCAAAATCAAGAAATTTTTTATCAAATATCTTCCATTATGGTGAATCAGCAGGGTGACATAAGTTACCATAAAAGATGCACTCATTTGAATTCCATCTTAACACTTTTCATCAATTGAATTTTCAAATAAATGCTTCAAACATAGAATTATTGGAAAGTACCAAATTGATTTAACAGGAGCTTTGATTATGGTACCTGAGAATTAATCACATTTGAATTATCTAAATTATATGAAGGTATTATTGCATGAAATTATTAGAAATTATACATAATTTATTTTTCACGAGGTTAGATTATAGTATCTAAGAATAAATCTTAGTTTACATTTTCATCCATCTTATAGCGTGATGTCCCATATGTAGGACAATTTGATAAATATTCATATTCTTTCCTATAAAACAAAAAATCATTGGGGTAAGCATGTATCTTTTTATACCCCAATTCCATTGGGAATAATATTTTCTTATCCTCGTAATTGGAATTTGGAATCCCATTGCCTTATGAAAGTAGCTATTTTAAAATCTCGAGTAAGTTAGAGAAATTTTTATCAATCCGCCCATTTCTTTCTTTCAAGTTAACTAATATCAAAACTGCTGATAACACTGTATATTTACTGTAACCTAGGAATAATGGTTTCTCAGAATCTCCATAAAATCATTCAAAAATTGAATTTTTTTGATGATTTCAACACCTAAATCATGAATTAATTCTTCAATATGATCCTTTGCCTCATTATGAATATTTTCATTAACATTAGATGTTTAATTTTCAGTTCTTTCACCATGAAAGATCCAACATGTATATTTAAGGATAAAACCATCACTAATGAGATGATCCTTGATTCCCCTGGAGTTTAAATTTCTTATATTCAAACACTTCACACATGGATAGAAAATAAAAATCTATGTTTTGAAGATTTCATTTATAAAATTACAAGAAATCATTAACTCCATTTTCATATTAACTAGTGGTTGTTTGTGAATTTATCCAATTATGATCCATTCAATACTTGATATCACAGTATAATCAGTGAATATATTAAAACATATAAACATTTAAAATATATATATAAATAGATAAATTGTAAACATAAAAATATTCAATAAAAATGATTGGTAATCAAATAAGAAACACCAATGATGATTAGAAATAAAATAAAAACTAACATACTAATAGAAAATCATGATTTTGTAACTATATATATGTTTTCCACACCACATATTTTAGGATGTTTATTTAATTTCAAACCCTAATTTTTTTGTTTGTGTATGATAAATGGTTACTTATTTTAATAATTAAAATTGTAATATAGGGGGTATAGTTTCCCCATGGTAACTCCTTAGACCCCAACTGCTATTGAAAACTTATTTTTGGTAAAAACTATATTAATCGTTATTTACACGAAAATACATTATTTCCAAAAAAATACCACAAAGTTATACTATGATAATATTGAAAGTCTAAATCAATAATTTAAGTTTATTTAACCAAATTAATTTTATAAAATTATATATTTTAAATGATGTATTATATATAATAAAAAACAGTTTTTATTGAAATATGACTGTTTGAACATTTATTGTTTTGTAATATCATTTCAAAATAATATTAAAATTAATTAATGATAATATATTAGTTCATATATTGAAATATTGTTTCAATCATTTAAAATTGGTCATTTTAATTTATTAAGTTCAATTACACAAAATTTTAACATATTTTATTTGAAAAAAATCCTATTGTAATATAAATTAAATATCTTATGAATTTAAAAATAGTAAATTTTTTATTTTCATATTATATAAATGTGGTTTATTGATATTATAATTTAATTATTTTCAATCATCTAACATGTATTTTTTCATATTACATAGTTGTTACATTAGTTCAGTGTCTCATGTGTCAAAAGGTATTGAAGATTGTATTAATTTAACAAGTGAAAAAATATGGAGTCATTACATCTGATGTTCATTATATTGATGAATGATGACAAAATATATCATTACTCATTTAATAATATATATCATCACAACCATTTGATAATTTCATCAAATAAAAAATTTATCAAAATAAACAAACTTTAAAATCTACATTTATAAATAAGAATCAATTACATACAAATAATTGAAACAATAAATCAACAATATAACTAAATGATAAATAATTTAACTACAAAATTAAAAAAAAACTTATAAATTTTGTATTTAACCAAAGAAAATGGATCCCTAATTTGAAATTTCTCCCTCAGATTCATTGGAAGAACAAAAGCTACAAGATCTAACAAAAATGTTTGTAGAAATGAACAATAAATAAGAATAAAGAAATAAAATCAAACCGCGAATGATGGTCGGTTGAAAAATAGTTTCCGAAGAGAAATAATTCCATAGATGTTGAAATAATGATAGGGGATAAAGAATAAAGACCACATATCATGAAATGATGACAAATATCAAAGTAAATAAACAATAATCACAATTGGGATCACCGAGTCAGCATTGGCCTCGTTGTGAGTCGAGGAAGGGTTTTAAAGTTCTAAAAAAAAAGTTTTCACGATCTCATATTTTTAAAAAAAGAAATTTGGCATCAGTTTTTAGAAAAACTAACACCATTTGTTTTTCATTTATTACATTTAGTTTCGGTAAAACCGATGCCAAAAAGTTTTTTTTGATTTATGCTGTCGATTTTACTGAAAACCGACAACGATTTTTTTTTCATTTATGGCATTAGTTATTATAAAAAACTGACACAAAAAGTCAAAATATTTTTTTGGCATCAGTTTATTTTAAAACCAATGCTAAAAAGTTCCCACAAATACATTTTACATTGGTTTATAAAAAACCGATTCCATATCTTCGATGTTGAATTCACTACTTCTACTAGTGTGTCTTGAGGAGGCACTTCATCCTTATATAAAGTATACAATAACTCCTTTTACATTGCCAACATATCTTGAGGTTCAGAAGAAGGTGGAGGTGATTATTAAAATGCACCCACGAGGAGGTTTTCCATGGGAAGGGAACCATAAGGGTTCCTTGAGAGGTAGAGTGGTTATTGTCTGGTCTCAGGCACTAGGACATTCGAGGTTTCGACCAGTCGGGAGTCGACCTCGACAGTTTCCATTTCAACCTTCTACTTTCTATGACTTTTCTGTGGGGTTTGGGAAAATATGATTCTTTTATATCATTCAAGACCATCTTTAGGAACAGATTCCAGTAGATTCTTGAGCTCAGTTTGGATGAGGCAAATAGGTTCAGTGTCGGCCTTAGCAGCGGTTACCAGTGAGGCCGTTTCAGCAGTACAGGCAGTAGGATTATGCTCTGCTGAGGGGAGATAAAGCAGGTATAGGCCAAACTCAGTATGTTCTTCATGTTTAGGGATCACGACCCGAGTGTGTACATGGAGGTGGTTGTCAGTATAGAGGTAGAGGATATGGGTGTCATTAGTTGCTGGAGGAAGAAATTACAGAGGGTCCATAAATCGTAAGAGGTATGATAAATTTGTTTAAAACTCTTGTTGTGACTTGTTTGATTCAAGATCTTGACACTCCTTTGTAGCACCCACTCTATCCCATGATCTATGACTAGACGTTGAGAGGACTCTCACACCCATGGTGTTGACTACACTTATCGTATGCCATACCAACTTGTTTAATGTGTCCTAGGGGTGTAGACTAATGATGGGGCCACATCAGTCTCGTGGGGATATTTTCTTAATATATATATATATATATATAGTAATACGATTTCATACTTGGAATTTAATGGTTTTATTCCATAGGTTCTATTATCGACTTGTTCTATAGGAGAGTCATGTTTTCAGATGTGGATGGTTAGCTTGTGGTTTTCTTCGGTAAACGGAGTTGTCATGTGGGAAGTCAGAATGTTGATCCCATTATTTCTTTGATGGATGAGTTGTCGGTGGAATCAATAGATGCTGGGATGGTATAGATTCTCAGGGTTGTTGGAGATTTCCTGGATTTTTTTTCTTAGGAGGATGTGATGCTACCCCCTCGACGTGATGTGGAGTTTGGGATAGGCTTGTAGCCTGATGGTTCGCTAATTTTGATGGATCCTTATCATATGAAACCTTCTGAGTTTTGGGAGTTGAGGATTCAGATATATTATCTGATTCAAAAGGGTTTTATCTTGTGACGTCCCGGACCCGGCTGCCCCTCAACCCGAGCCCCGAGTCCGGTTGGCCACATGACCCATGGCTCGTCTCCCCACATGCCAGGGGCTGCCGACTAGCAGCAGGGGTGTAATGGTAAGTCAATGGGGAGAATGTACCCCCATGTCAGAGTATACAACAGTATAACAGCAAAGTAGTAAAAATATCAGAAGCACAACCAATGGTAAATAGGAGAAGAAGGGAAACATACAAACCAAACAACAAAAGTAAGGAAAACCCAGATAGATATAAAAAAGCCACATAGGTAGTGTCTGATACAAAATGGGTGTATGGAATGCTGATACAATGGAAATAGATGGAAAACATGCTATAAAGTAATACAAAAAGAGAACAAAAGTAGTCCACAAGCATCCCTATCCAATCTCGGTCCTTTTCTATGGGTGTCCAGATAGAACATACATGTATCAACAACCTGAAGCTGGGACTTTCCCCTACTAGTACCTGTAGCAGTAAAGTCTACACGGGTGCCAAGGAGGCCGCCCGAGTAGGGTGTGAGACAAGTCTCAGTAGTCCACCACCAACAGGGTCTACGTGTAATCTAAATAGGTGTTCGCAAAATAAACAGTATGTAGTAAACTACAAGTAAGTAAAGCAAAGTAATAAACAACCCTCCCGATAGGGTTCTGGAAGGACACCTAGCGGGTCTACCTACTTCATCTCATGGCTAGTATCCTGAACAAACACCAGAGGGTATGAGTACATAGATATAGGTTATCACTAGCATGAGGTAAGCGTGCCTCTCGTCCATAAACACTGTAACTGACATGAGGTAAGAATGCCTCCTGCCCACACACGGAGATTTATCTGGCACGAGGTAAGAATGCCTCCCGCCCACACACATAGATTCATCAGGCATGGGGTAAGAATGCCTCCCGCCCACACACAAAGATTCATCTAGAATGGGGTAAGAATTCCTACCGCCCACACACGGAGATTCATCTGGAACAGGGTAAGAATGCATCCCGCCCACACATGGAGATTTATCTGGCATGGGGTAATAATGCCTTCCTCCCACACATGTAGATTTATCTGGCACGAGGTAAGAATGCCTCCCGCCCACACATGGGTTATCACAAGCATGTCAACACAATATATAATAACCATTCACATCACAATATATAAGGCAATCCATCTTATATCATATCACATTAACAAAGCATGGCATTTCCCAATCACATTATCACATAATCACATCTCAAGGCAACATGCATTTCAATTTATTCAAGGGGTTTAGGATATCTCATCCTAGCCAACCTATAACCAAGTCATCTCATTTTCATAACTTGGAAAATGCCTTTCAAAACATATCGTTAAGGTCCAAAGGTGAAAAAGGGCCAAATCTCAAGGCATAACACCTATGGTAACCTTACCCAATCCATATCTCATCTAAGCGCTCTATCCAGGTTAGATTCATCAATATCATACCACACGGGTCATTTAGACATGAAGCAATCAATATAAATACGGATTTTGACAAAAGACAAACCACGAAACGACGATAATAACTCAAAAAGATGAAAACCCAAAATGGAAACCACGTGACCACCTACCTTAGAGCTATAGGCATAGGCTCTCTTGATATCGACCTCAGATTCATAGTAGGTTGGAAGAGATCTGAGTTCCAGTCCAATGACCTAGAAATAGGGCATATGAGCCTGCATCAAAATAACAATACGGAAGGCAAGATTTTCAGAGGAAAGAGGGGTGTGTGTGGTAAGCCTTACCGAGGGTGATCCAATATCTTCGACGGATCGAAGAACGGTCGCCAGATGAAGAAACGAAAAGAGATTGAGACAGGAGAGGGTTTGGAGCTCAAAAGAGGGCTCCCCTCTGGTTCTGTCTGCTGGAGGATGAAAAAAAGCCTTTAAGCTTTAAAAAAACAAGGGAAAAATGGTAATTTTACCCAGAACAGGGCCGCACAGTTTAGGCACACAGTTTACCAAACCGTGCGCAAACCGTGCGCAAACCGTACACACCTCACTGCCTCACAACCAAGGGCCAAACAGTTTCGGCGCACAGTTTACCCAAACTGTGCGTAACCCGTGCGCACCTCCCTGCCTCCAGACTAAAGGCCACATAGTTTGTCTGAAACCAGGCGCAGGCCATGCGCAGGCCATGCACCATTGTCTGTAAGCCCATTTCTCAAATTCCCCGGCTCTGAACCAACCCCGAAAACTCGCTGGACCTTCCTTAGGATGTTACACACATTAAACAAGCTCAAAGGAAAGATTTGAAAGAAAAACTAATGATCCACACCTTTTCCAAAGAGTCATATCATTACAACCTCCCTTCCTTAAAGCAACTCATCCCCGAGTTGGCCTTCTGAGGGTACTGAGGTGTCATCAACGAAAAGCTCTGGCCATTGAGAAATTATATCAGCCTCTCACTCCCAGGTCTTGTCCTGTACCCGGCCATGCTTCCATAGCACCTATACAAGAGGAACGGACCTGCCACAGAGCGTCTTTATGCTCTGGTCAACAATTCACATCAGATACTCCTCGAAGGAAGCATCCATATCCAGTTCAACCTCATCAAGCTGAAAAACATGAGTCGGATCTGAAAAGTACCGCCATAGCTGAGATACATGAAAAACATCATGCATGGCCTAATATCTCTACGGAAGTGCAAGCTGGTAAGTTACTGGTCCGATATGATTCATCACCTCAAAGGGTCCTACGAACCTCGGTGAAAGCTTACCCTAATTCCGTATACGTCTTTTCCCCAACCTGGGTGAGACCTTCAAGAAAACCCGGTCCCCAACCTCAAACTCAAGAGGTTGCCGGTGCTTGTTAGCATAGGACTGCTGTCTAGACTGAGCTATCTACATAAGCTTCTTAATAAGTTGTATCTGCTCTTTATTATCCTGCACAAGATGTGGTCCTAGAATAGCTACCTCCCCTGCTTCAAGCCAACAAAGAGGAGAGTGACAAGGCCTACCTTATAAGGATTCATAGGGAGCCATCTCAATGGTATCCTGGAAGATATTGTTATAACTGAACTCGAAAAGAGGAATGTGTTTCTCCCATGAACCTCCAAAATCAAGAACACATGCACGTAACATATCCTCTAGTACCTGTATAGTCCGCTCGGTCTGTCCGTCAGTCTGCGGGTGATAGGGCGTGCTCAAAATTACCTGCGTACCCAAGGCCTTCTGTAAACCCTACCAGAAACGAGATGTAAAATGAGGATCTATGTCCCAAACAATAGAACAAGGTGCCCCATGAAGGAACACTATTTCATTGACATACATTCTTCCCAAGTCATCAACCGTGAAGGTCACCTACATAGGTAAAAAATGAGTGACCTTCGTCAGACGGTCGACGATAACCCATACTGCATCATTGCCATGAGGTGACCTTGGTAAACTGGTTATGAAGTTCATAGAAACATCATCCCATTTCCACTCCGGAATGGACAACAGCTGCAAAATCCCTTCCAGACGCTAATTTTCTGCCTTCACGTGCTGATAGGTGGAACACCGCATGATAAAACCAGCTATCTCCTGCTTCATGTTAAGCCACCAGTACTATCGTCGCAAATCACAATACATTTTGGTGATGCCTGGGTGAACTGCCCATGATGAGCTGTTAAAATCCCTCATCAGCTCCTCTCTAATGTCTGCTGGGACCCATACACGCCCACGAAACAATAAAGTATCACCTTCATCCATTGTCAAATCTGTAGAGGTGACATCAACGTCACTTTCTCGTAGAATAAGGCCTTCCGGATCTGATAACTATCTTGCCCGAACCCATTACAAAAGAGTAGATGTCGCCGCTAAGGTTGAGAGAGCAGTTTGACCCTGACCCTCCTGAACCTCAACGTGCATCTATGAAAATAGGTCCATCAGCTTCCAATCCTCATTAGATTCCCGAACCAGTTGTGACTGAGTTTTCTGACTCAGTGCATCAGCTACTGAATTTCCTTTCCCAGGAGTGTAGGCCAGTTCAAAATCAAAGGATTGCAGGTACTCGACCCACCTGCATTTCCTGAGATTTAGATCCCGTTGAGTGAAGAAATATTTGAGTCTTTTGTGGTCAGTGAATACCACAAAATGCTCTCCCAACAAATAGTGTCTCCAACAGCGTAAGGCATGTACAACTGTTGCGAGCTCGAGGTTGTGCGTCGGATAATTCCGTTCATGAGCCTTTAAATGACGAGAACCATAGGCAATGACTCGCTCATCCTGCATTAAGACAACTCCAAGGCCGATACCTGACGTGTCACAATAGACCGTATAAGCTCTTCCTGGCTCTGGCAAGATTAGTATCGGTGCTGAAGTTAGTCTACCCTTTAGTTCCTGAAAAGCTACTTCACAAGGTTCTGACCAATCGAATCTCACCCCCCTTTTGGTCAAAGATGTAAGAGGTGTTGAAAGGTGTGAAAAGTCCTGAATGAACTGCCTATAATATCCAGCAAACCCCAAGAAACTACTGATATCAAAGACGTTCTTGGGCTGCTCCCAAGAAATCACAGCACTCACCTTCTCAGGGTCAACTGAAACTCCAGACTCAGAGATAATGTGGCCCAGGAAGTGAACCTTATTTATCCAAAAGTGGAATTTACTATGCTTAGCATAAAGCTGATTCTCTCTTAGCGTATTCAGCATGATATCAATATGGGTTGCATGGTTGTGTCTTGAGTGTGAATAGACTAAGATATCATCTACAAATACAACCACAAAAGAATCAAGGTAAGGGTGAAAAATCCGATTCATAAGATCCATAAACACTGCAGGTGCATTTGTAATCCCAAACGGCATGACTAGGTACTCATAGAGACCACACCTGCTCCTAAACGCCATGTGAGGTATGTCCAAAGTCCTAACACGCACCTGGTGATAGCCCGACCTCAAATATTTATTTGAAAACACCTTCGCTCCTTGGAGCTGATCGAAGAGGTCATCAATTCGAGGTAAAGGATACCAATTCTTAATAGTCAGCTGATTTAACTTACGATAATCCACACAAATATGAAGGGTACCATATGCCTTCTTGGCAAAAAGAACCGGTGATACCCAAGGAGAAGTATTGGGACGTATAAAACCTTTTGCTTCCAGGTCCACCAGCTGAATCTTGAGCTCCAGGAGTTCCTTAGGTGCCATCCTATAAGGAGGAATGGTCAATGGTACTGCTCTTGGTATAAGATCAATAGTAAACTCCACCTCATGCACTGGAGGTAGACCAGAGAAATCATAAGGAAAGACATCACTAAAATGCTCCACCATTGGAGGATAAACATAGGGTTGTAACACTTGGTCATCGAGATAAAGATTGGAAACCTGTGCCGTGACACCACCTAAAATCTAGTGTTCTGGTCCTACTCGTGTCACACTAAGATCCCATTATCCCTTATCCATATGTGTGTCACCGTCTGGTGATGTAAACGCCACCCTACGACGATAGCAGTCAATCCAGGCTCTATAGGGAACTAACCAGTCCATCCCGATTATTACATCAAGACCTGTCATATCCAGAACATACAGGTTCCACATGAAAAGGTAACCACCCACCTCAAGAGGACAATTATGACAATGACGAATTCCCTCTGAACGGAAACCTAATGGCGTATCTAACGTGATCATGCCATGATATGACTCAAAGTCGAGGCCCAAACTTCCAATAATCGTCTCCAATATAAAAGAGTGAGAAGAACCTATATCAAACAAAGAAGATACTAACGTAGAGTCAACTAGAATCGTACCTCATACAGTATATGGTCCGGAGTACTACTCCTATGGCCGAGGATCGACTTTATACAACTGGCCGGTACCACGACCCTGAGTCACAACCTGACTACCCTAAGCATACCTGCCCTACTAGTGCTGAGAGTCATACACCTGATTACCTCTGCCTCGACTACCGCCACGGCCTGATCGGCCAGCAGTATTCCAGCCTCCTGACTGACGTGATCCTACCGATCCAGCACCAGATCGTGGAGTAGGTACCGATTCCTGATCACTATACCCTGGGGGAAAAGTCATGCAGAAATGGTGGAGATGACCCAACCTACCACAACCTTTGCACTCCACTGGATTTCGTGTACACTACCTCCTCAAATGTCCTGGCACACCACATTGGTGACAGATAGGAGTACCACCTGAGAAAAGGGTTTGACCACCACTAACACCATGAGAATCCTCAAAACGCTGCTTCTTCCTAGAAGCGGATCCACTGGAACCCTTAGGTGCCGAATCGCCCTGGTTCACACTGTCCAATTATCTCAAATTCCTCTCTGTGATCAAAGCTTGATTTATAATCTCTAAAATGGTCATCAGCTTGAACACGTTAACCTGTGACCGGATGGCATAACACAACCCATCCTCAAAACGCCTAGCAGCCATGAGGTCATCATCAACTAGTGTAGGAGCAAAACGCTATAACTCAGTGAAACGAGACGAATATTCCATGACTGTCATGGTCCCTTGCTACAGATTCATAAATTCTCTAGCTCTGTCAGCCCTCAAAGTCTGGGGAAAGAAAAAATCATAGAAGATGGTCTGGAAATCAGTCCAAATCATATCTATCTGCTGTCCCAACTGGGTGATGACATCCCACCACCTCCTGGCTGAACCACGTAGCATATAAGCTGTGAGCTTGACCCCACGCTCTGAAGGTGTATCAAGGTGATCGAAGATGGTCAGAATAGCTTCCAACCAGGACTCCGCAGCAATTGGTCCTCCATCTCCCGTAAACATAGGAGGATGATGTGACTGAAACTCGTGGGTCAACTCTGCCATACTCGGGGCAGGTCGCACTCCACCTTTCATACTCTGCATCATACGCAAGAAGCTCTCATAGAAATGGGCATCGACGCCCATCTCAGGAATATCAAGAGGAGCCACGGGTGGCTCGACAGGAAGATCAACTGGCGACTCAGGGACCACCACCTCAGGAATGTTATCTTCGCCGCCTTCAGCGGGGGCGACTCAAGGACATCTCAGAGGAATAATGCTACAATGCCAAACTAATGTCTCAAAAGAAGAAACCAACAAATTAAAGGTTGAACTCTTGAAGCTAGGACAAATACTAAGCCTTCCTACCCCTATGATCACCCATCCTCCCCCATATGCATTCTTAATAAAACCTGCAATTGTTCCAATTTAACTTAATCCGGTGTCATGGCATTTCCCATCCCATAAGGGCCCATAATCCTCATGAACTGAAAGATGACACACACTTGGATGTAATTTCTCATTTACTTGTGCTAATTAAGTATTTGAATTTCATTTAGAGCAAATGATTGGTTTAGTTGGAATGTCATTTTCCGATCCATAAGGGCCCATACACCTTATGAACTAAAGAGTGACACTCACTAAAACCACATCATTCCTCAATTCACAACATGCATGAAAGATTAGCACAGTTGCACACATATTAACAAGGCATGGAAATAAACAACAGATAGTGCTCACTGAAAATTTAAATGTGGCATGGAAAGATGCATGGCCTAATCATATTGTGCCTATCATGATGCATGTTCTAATGCATAACCCTCATTTCATCATGTCAAATCCTGAAATCCAAATTCCGACATTGCAAATCTCAATAACATCACAAAACATGTGAAGCACCCAACGGTGAAACAATATCAACAGTAAATAGCAGAATCAATAACAACATAAAATAGGAAACTTGGCCCATACCCCATACATGGGTTTGTGATGACCAAGAATGACTCATGGATAAGTCCCTACGCATTCCCAGTCTCCAAGTATATCATATCCAAATAGTAAAAATAAAGAAAGAAAACCTCTGATACCACTTTGTGACGTCCCAGACCCGACTTCCCCTCAACCCGAGCCCCGAGTCCGGTTGGCCACATGACCCCTGGCTCATCTCCCCATAGGCCAGGGGCTATCGACTAGCAGTGGGGGTGTAATGGTAAGTGTAACGACCCAAAGTTTCATTAATGGAAAATCCCTCTTGATCCAGTTAAATGTTTCTTTATGAAAAATGTTTTTATAAGATGTCAACTTCTTTAAGTTTTACGTTAAGATTTGTGACCGTTACTTTTATAGCCGTTGAACAGTGATCATCTGGGTAGTTTAAATATAAGGCTTTAACGAACCAATTTTCTACTCAGACAAAGGAAGCGATGGCCTCATCCAGTAGAATTGCCCCTTACGAAGCCCATTTGTCGGAGCTCGGAAAGGAGGTGGCGTCTTTGGGCTTTGCCCTTGACCAAGCCCAAGCTGAGCTTCATCAAGTCAAGCTCGAACGTGATCGTCTACGGGAAAAATGGAAGTTGATAGAGATCACCACTCGAGCGATGTTATCCGAGCAACCCCAAGAGTCTGTCACCATCGCACACCTTACCCTTAGGTCTTATGCGTCTATTTTAAGGGGTTATGTAACAAATAAGTAGCACCATGTTCATGTACATTATTTTTGTATATAATAATGAATATAATTTCTAGTCATTTTTGATGCATTGTAATTAGTTTTTAAAGTACAAATGATGTTTTTAGTTATTATTTAATTAAGAATTATATTTTATTAAATTAAAGGATTTTTGAATTAAATAAAATTTTAATAAAATATTATTATTAATATTAAATTAATTTTTATTAAATATAAATGATCTTATAATTTTATGAATGCAATTAAAATTTTTATTAAGGTTTGAAAGCCATTTCTGTCAAAACCTGTGAATTTTTTATAAATGTCAGTTTTTATTTTAAAAGTGAAAATTCACATATTTAGAAAATTATTTAGATAAAATAAATATTATTTTTGGAATCAGGACGTCGAAATTATCCAATGGTGAATTTTTCATAATTTTCTGAGACAGTCAAATTTTTGGGTAAAAATTAAATACCATTTAAATATATAATGTGTTTTATGATATCATAATGACCCAATGGTGATGTAATAAAATACCATAATCCTTATGTTCGGCCAATATGTGTTTTATCATTAAAATAATGAGGTTTTGGGTTTGTTTGACTCACTTTTCAAAGCATTAATGGAGCCCTCAAGACTTATTCAACACTTTGCCTTTTTAAATTAATTTCCATGGGAGTGTGACTCACCTCCACATAAGCAACCCTAATTTTTTAATAAGTTCGGACCTTGGCCTTGTAAAATATTGTTTTCCTCTTCCCTTTTCCAGAAACCATGGGAAAATACCATGGGATGGTTTGTGGTTTGGATTATTTTAATATAAGGGGTCCCAAACCTAAATAATAAAGAATTCTCTCACCTTTCCTATATAAACCCACCCAAGCTCCCACTTCCTCCTCACTCAAAGCCCTTGAAGTTCGTCCAACCTCTGCCCTACTCTTTCTAGAATCCTCCCAAGGTGCCCCAAGCTCCCAAGAAGCCTCTCACAAGCCTCTCTCTAGGCTTTGGAAGCACACTTCCAAGTAAGGGTTTTCTTCCTTTCTCATTTTTGTCAATTTTCTTTAAGTTGTATTGCCCTTTTAATTTAATTTATGAATGTTGGGGTATGGTTTCTCACCTCTCCCATACTTCCCTCTTATTTTTTTTAATGATGTGAGACCCCTTTCTCTCTCATTAAATGCCTCCTATGTACACCCGTTACTATGCCGAAATTCCGAAAGGAACCTTTTTCTCCTCTTCTATATTCAAGCAATACTTTTGTATCATGAATCTAAATTCCTTTTCAATTGTTGGGACATGTATCTATATGACCTTATTACTGTCCATTACATGTAAATATCATTAGGAACCCCTTTCTCTCTTATCAGCCTTTTTTATGAATTCTTATGTCACGCCGTTACGCTGCCGAAATCACACCGATTTTCTAAGCCAATATCATTGTGTAGTGAATACCATGCCCATTTCTCCATCAAGGGTATTCACCTTTATGCACGTTTACTTATTGATTGTAAAGTTTCATGTATGAATTCCACATTCCTTTATCTTGCAATAAATGATTATGTTTTATGAATCCATGTTTTATGATCCATGTGGCACACTTATGCATGAAATGAAATGTTTAAGAAGGGTGCGCCCTGATAGCGCTCCAATGCATTGGGTAAAGTATAGTATCATGATACGTCATGTGCAATGAGTGTTGACTCATGCTAATTCAAGTGCAACGAGGGTTTACTCATGCTTCAAGTGCAATGAGGGTTTACTCATGCTCCATGTGCAATGAGCCTTGGCTCATGCTAATTCAATGTTAAGTGTTGTTGCCACATTTCCATGTTATGATTATCATGCTTTATCATGCCTTTATGTTCATGTCTCTCTTATGCTCTATTGATATGCCTATTGCCTAACATGTTTTGTACTCCTCATGTTATTCATTGTGTACTCCCTTACTGGGCTTTATAGCTCACCCTTTTCTTATGCATGTCCTCAGGTTATCCCATGCAATGCTAAGTACGAAGGAATGTAGTGGTCATGTAAAGGAAGTTTTCAATAAGGATGTTGTATTGCAAGTTTAAAGTTTTTATGTAATGATACTAAGCCCCAAAGACACTAAAACTCTCGATCTTCTTTGTTGTATCAAGTGAAGTTTTATGTAATAAAGCATGTTTAAGTTGTAATAAAAAGCAGGGTTGTCATAGTTGGTATCAAAGGATAGGTTTAGTTATTTTTGGGATTAGGAAACCCTAGTAAAGCCTTAGATACAAGACTAATCATAATAAAAACATCCCTAAGTTTTGGTAAATACTAAGTAAGTGGTTTATCAAACAAATACATCCCTGTCTGGATACGAGCAGGTAGAGGCGGCTCTGGCACAGATGTATCCTAGGGGTAAAACCCGAAAACACCGCTTTGAGCTAGACTCGAATGGGAACTGGTGCACGACAACGGGCCTTGCTGCACTCTTGGTTACGACACTCCCGGGGGATATGTTTTGATAAATTCACAATCTTAGTATGAACCCTTATTAAGGGAAAAAAATGCCCCTAAGAATATATGTTAGAAGGAAGATCATGAAAAGCCTGGATTGAATCCTATAGACTCATGAGTTAAAGAGATTAAAGTTTATTTATAAGTCATCAAATTTTGTCTTTGGATTACCCTTTATGTGTTACCCCTAACTTTCCTTTTATTCCAGCCAATGGCCGGTAATAGGAGAACTCGGGCTAACAACCGTTGTGAAGATCAGTGTGATGATTGTACTTATGAGATGCCCAATCCAATGGGAGCGGGAATCGCGAACTTTGTCACGCTTCTCTCTCAGCTAACTCAAGTTTTGAATAGAAACACTGGTCAAGAGGAACGTTCAACCCCCCCTAAGAAAGAACAAGTCGCTATTGAAAGCTTTATGAGACAAATGCCTCCTACTTTTAGTGGATCATCCGATCCCACGATTGCTGAACAATGGATAAACTCCATTGAAAAGATATTCTCCATCCTCCAATGCTCTGAAAAAGAGAAGGTTCTCCTGGCGGCTTATCGTATGGAGGGTGAAGCTGATCAATGGTGGATGTTGATCAAAAATACGAAGCCTGAGGAGGAGATCGAGGCTTTTGGAATGGAAGGTATTCCGGAAGATGTTTTTCGATAAATATTTTCCACGCACCCTCCGTCTTAAGATGGAAAGGGACTTCCTTTCCCTCAAGCAGAAAGATGAGGAATCTGTGGGAGCGTACGAGGCAAACTTCACAAGGCTTGCACGATACGCTTCCGGCTTTGTCGTTACCCCCGAATTCAAGGTTGACCGCTTCTTTGGTGGGATGAAGCCTAGCTTGCGGAAAGCATTAGCGATCCGTGACTTCGACAGCTATGAGGAAATTGTCCGATGTGCCCTCAAGGTTGAAATGGAGATCGTAGAATCACAGGGGTATCATGGGGACAAGAAGCGGAAGGTGGACTTCAATGTTGGTGGTCCGATGGATAAATCCAACGGCGCTAAGAAATTCCAGCACCCCACTTGCCAAAAGTGTGGAAAGAAGCACCCTGGAAATTGCCTTAGGGGGACAAGAAAATGCTTCAAGTGTGGAAGAGAAGGGCACCTAGCTGTTAACTGTCAGCAAGAAGGACCCGCGGCTGCGAAGGAGGGGAGGAACACTCCGTTCGAACCTCAACGCGTTGTTCAATGCTTCAAATTAAAAGAACCGGGTCATTTTGCGAATCAGTGCCCTAATCCAAGGGTTATCGGAGGCAATCAACAACCTCCAAGACAGCAAGGAAGAGCTTTTGCCATCACTTCTGCCGAAGTGAACCCCGACAACGAAGTGGTGACAGGTACGCTAGTTATTCATTCAAGAATAGCGAATGTACTTTTTGATTCAGGTTCTACGCATTCTTTTATATCTCAAAAGTTTAGTAGAACAATCCCTGCACCACCACAAATCATGGAAGTAAAGATGTCGGTGAGTACGGCAAATGGGGCAATCATTGCATCCCATGAGTATAAATCCTCCCCTGTTATAATCTGTGGATTGAATTTCCCAGCGAACCTCGTTATACTCCCTTTGGTGGAATTTGATGCAATTCTTGGCATGGATTGGCTTTCCTTATATAGAGCCAACATAAATTGTCGGGAGAGGGAAATCACACTCCATATGGAGAATCGACCCCCGATTCTTTACAAGTGTCAGGAGGAAGATGAATCTCCTTTAGCTCCATCATCTCAAGCATGGATATTACTGCCTTATGAGCACGCATATCTGGCTCAGATGATTGAGTCCAAGGAAGAAACCATCCTTGAAGAAATGCCTATTGTGAGGGAATTCTCTGAAGTATTTCCCGAGGAACTTCCTGGTCTTCCTCCAAGAAGAGATGTTGAGTTCTCAATTGAACTTATACCTGGGGCGCTACCAATATCCAAGACTCCATATAGAATGGCTGTGGTTGAGCTTGAAGAACTGAAGAAACAACTACAGGAGAATCTGGATAAAGGGTTTATACGCCCAAGTGCATCACCATGGGGTGCACCAGTCCTCTTCGTCAAGAAGAAGGATGGGTCAATGCGGCTTTTCATCGATTATCGTGAACTTAACAAAATCACGATAAAGAACAAGTATCCTCTCCCAAGAATCTATGACTTTTTTGATCAGCTGCGTGGAGCACAATACTTCTCCAAGGTCGACTTGCGGTCGGGATATTATCAAGTAAGGGTGAAGAAGGAAGATATCCCCAAGACTGATTTTCGTACAAGGTACGGGCACTATGAATTCATAGTAATGCCTTTTGGACTCACCAATGCTCCAGCAATATTCATGGACTTGATGAATAGAGTCTTTAGAGATTACCTAGATAAATTTGTGGTAGTCTTTATAGATGATATTCTAATATACTCCAAAACCAAGGAGGACCATGAGGAGCATTTAAGAACTGTACTGGAGACTTTGCGCAAGGAGAAGCTCTATGCCAAGTACAACAAGTGTGAGTTCTGGTTGAAGGAGGTCTCATTCTTGGGCCATATCATCACAAGCAATGGGATATCTGTGGACCCCTCCAAAACAGATGCAATTGAGGGATGGCCGAGACCAACATCGGTAACTGATATCCGTAGCTTCTTGGGGTTAGCTGGATATTATCGACGATTTGTGAGAAACTTCTCACGATTGTCCAACCCTCTTACCAAGCTAACTCGAAAGGGAGTAAAGTTTTCTTGGAGTGATGAATGCGAAGAAAGCTTTAAGGAGTTGAAAAGGAGGCTTATCACTGCACCTGTGCTCACTTTACCCACAAGTGGGGAGCTTTTTGTGGTATTCAGTGATGCTTCGAAGAAGGGCTTAGGATGTGTGCTGATGCAGAATGATAAAGTGATATCCTATGCCTCAAGACAGTTGAAAATCCATGAGCGAAACTATCCAACGCATGATCTGGAGTTGGCGGCGGTGATCTTTGCCTTGAAAATCTGGCGGCATTATCTCTATGGAGAGAAATGTGAGATATATACTGACCACAAGAGTCTTAAATATATATTCACACAGAAAGAGCTTAATATGCGCCAGAGAAGATGGATAGAGCTCATAAAGGATTATGACTGTTCAATACATTACCACCCTGGGAAGGCGAACAAGGTGGCGGATGCCCTAAGTAGAAAGGATCCAGCAATTCTATCAATGATGAGAATTGAGAAGGATCCAATCTTCTTAGACTTGATGAAGATGGACGTGGGAATCATAAAAAAGGGAACATCATCAATCCTTTCACAAATGATTGCTCAACCATCTCTTTTGGAAAGGTTAAAGGATGATCAAAAGGATGATGAGAGAATCCAAGAAAAAGTGGAAGCTATCAAAAAGGGAAAATCCTCAGAGTTTAATGTTAATGAAGAAGGAATTGTGCGGTTTGGGAAAAGACTATGTGTCCCATCAAGTTCGGAGCTGAAGAAGGAACTTTTGGATGATGCACATAGTTCAAATTTCTCTATTCACCCAGGGAACACAAAGATGTATCGAGATCTCCGAGAAAACTTTTGGTGGGATAATATGAAGAAGGAGATCTCCGAATATACATCAAAGTGCCTGGTGTGTCAGCAAGTGAAGGCAGAGAGGCAGAAGTCTAAGGGGATGATGCAACCATTGCCCATACCAGAATGGAAATGGGAGAACATCACCATGGACTTCGTCACTGGACTTCCAAGGACATCCAAAAGCAACAATGCAATCTGGGTTATTGTGGATCGTCTTACAAAGACTGCACACTTCATTGCTATTCGATAGGATTTCTCTTTGGATCAACTGGCACGGATATATATCAGGGAAGTGGTACGGTTGCATGGAGTACCGCTATCTATTGTGTCGGACCGAGATCCAAGATTTACCTCTAAGTTTTGGAAGAGTCTTCAACATGCTCTGAATACTGAACTGAACTTCAGTACGGCCTATCATCCTCAAACTGATGGCCAATCCGAGCGGACTATCCAAACACTTGAGGATATGTTGAGAGCGTGCTCAATGGACTTTAAAGGAGGATGGGATCAACATCTTCCTCTAGTTGAGTTCTCTTATAATAATAGTTTCCACTCGAGCATCCAAATGGCACCATATGAAGCCCTATATGGGAAAAGGTGCAGAACACCGGCATGTTGGGATGAGGTCGGTGAACGTAAGCTGCTTGGACCAGAAATGGTCGAAGAAATGGTGGAGAAGGTGAAAACCATTCAGCAGCATATCAAGGCGGCCCAAAGTCGACAGAAGAGTTATGCAGATAATCGTCGACGAGACCTTGAGTTTAAAGTCGGAGACATGGTGTTTTTACGCATATCTCCGTGGAAGAAGGTCATGAGGTTTGGAAAGAAAGGGAAGTTAAGTCCAAGGTACATCGGCCCATTCGAGATTCTTGATCGTGTTGAGGCTGTGGCCTATCGACTAGCACTTCCACCTACTATGGCCAAGGTGCATGATGTCTTCCATGTATCCCTCTTAAGGAAGTACATACCAGACCCTTCACATGTACTCTCTTCTGAGGTGGTACAATTAGAAGACGATCTTTCTTATGAGGAGCAACCAGTGAAGATCTTGGATCGTAGAGAAAAAGTTCTACGAAATAAGACAATGCCCCTCGTCAAAGTGTTGTGGAGAAACCACAAGTTTGAAGAAGCAACTTGGGAGTCGGAGGATATGATGAAGCTAAGTTACCCACATTTGTTTTAGTGTGGGAAAAGGAAAATTTCGAGGGTGAAATTTCTTAAGGGGGGAATGTTGTAACGACCCAAAGTTTCATTAATGGAAAATCCCTCTTGATCCAGTTAAATGTTTCTTTATGAAAAATGTTTTTATAAGATGTCAACTTCTTTAAGTTTTACGTTAAGATTTGTGACCGTTACTTTTATAGCCGTTGAACAGTGATCATCTGGGTAGTTTAAATATAAGGCTTTAACGAACCAATTTTCTACTCAGACAAAGGAATCGATGGACTCATCCAGTAGAATTGCCCCTTACGAAGCCCATTTGTCGGAGCTCGGAAAGGAGGTGGCGTCTTTGGGCTTTGCCCTTGACCAAGCCCAAGCTGAGCTTCATCAAGTCAAGCTCGAACGTGATCGTCTACGGGAAAAATGGAAGTTGATAGAGATCACCACTCGAGCGATGTTATCCGAGAAACCCCAAGAGTCTGTCACCATCGCACACCTTACCCTTAGGTCTTATGCGGCTATTTTAAGGGGTTATGTAACAAATAAGTAGCACCATGTTCATGTACATTATTTTTGTATATAATAATGAATATAATTTCTAGTCATTTTTGATGCATTGTAATTAGTTTTTAAAGTACAAATGATGTTTTTAGTTATTATTTAATTAAGAATTATATTTTATTAAATTAAAGGATTTTTTAATTAAATAATATTTTAATAAAATATTATTATTAATATTAAATTAATTTTTATTAAATATAAATGATCTTATAATTTTATGAATGCAATTAAAATTTTTATTAAGGTTTGAAAGCCATTTCTGTCAAAACCCGTGAATTTTTTATAAATGTCGGTTTTTATTTTAAAAGTAAAAATTCACATATTTAGAAAATTATTTAGATAAAATAAATATTATTTTTGGAATCAGGACGTCGAAATTATCCAACGGTGAATTTTTCATAATTTTCTGAGACAGTCAAATTTTTGGGTAAAAATTAAATACCATTTAAATATATAATGTGTTTTATGATATCATAATGACCCAATGGTGATGTAATAAAATATCATAATCCTTATGTTCGGCCAATATGTGTTTTATCATTAAAATAATGAGGTTTTGGGTTTGTTTGACTCACTTTTCAAAGCATTAATGGAGCCCTCAAGACTTATTCAACACTTTGCCTTTTTAAATTAATTTCCATGGGAGTGTGACTCACCTCCACATAAGCAAACCTAATTTTTTAATAAGTTCGGACCTTGGGCTTGTAAAATATTTTTTTCTTCTTCCCTTTTCCAGAAACCATGGGCAAATACCATGGGATGGTTTGTGGTTTGGATTATTTTAATATAAGGGGTCCCAAACCTAAATAATAAAGAATTCTCTCACCTTTCCTATATAAACCCACCAAAGCTCCCACTTCCTCCTCACTCAAAGCCCTTGAAGTTCGTCCAAACTCTGCCCTACTCTCTCTAGAATCCTTCCAAGGTGCCCCAAGCTCCCAAGAAGCCTCTCACAAGCCTCTCTCTAGGCTTTGGAAGCACACTTCCAAGTAAGGGTTTTCTTCCTTTCTCATTTTTGTCAATTTTCTTTAAGTTGTATTGCCCTTTTAATTTAATTTATGAATGTTGGGGTATGGTTTCGCACCTCTCCCATACTTCCCTCTTATTGTTTGAATTATGGGAGACCCCTTTCTCTCTCATTAAATGCCTCCCATGTACACCCGTTACTATGCCGAAATTCCGAAAGGAACCTTTTTCTCCTCTTCTATATTCAAGCAATACTTTTGTATCATGAATCTAAATTCCTTTTCAATTGTTGGGACATGTATCTATATGACCTTCTTACTGTCCATTACATGTAAATATGATGAGGAACCCCTTTATCTCTCATCAGCCTTTTTTATGAATTCTTATGTCACGCCGTTACGCTGCCGAAATCACACCGATTTTCTAAGCCAATATCATTGTGTAGTGAATACCATGCCCATTTCTCCATCAAGGGTATTCACCTTTATGCACGTTTACTTATTGATTGTAAATTTTCATGTATGAATTCCACATTCCTTTATCGTGGAATAAATGATTATGTTTTATGAATCCATGTTTTATGATCCATGTGGCACACTTATGCATGAAATGAAATGTTTAAGAAGGGTGCGCCCTGATAGCGCTCCAATGCATTGGGTAAAGTATAGTATCATGATACATCATGTGCAATGAGTGTTGACTCATGCTAATTCAAGTGCAACGAGGGTTTACTCGTGCTTCAAGTGCAATGAGGGTTTACTCATGCTCCATGTGCAATGAGCCTTGGCTCATGCTAATTCAATGTTAAGTGTTGTTGCCACATTTCCATGTTATGATTATCATGCTTTATCATGCCTTTATGTTCATGTCTCTCTTATGCTCTATTGATATGCCTATTGCCTAACATGTTTTGTACTCCTCATGTTATTCATTGTGTACTCCCTTACTGGGCTTTATAGCTCACCCTTTTCTTATGCATGTCCTCAGGTTATCCCATGCAATGCTAAGTACGAAGGAATGTAGTGGTCATGTAAAGGAAGTTTTCAATAAGGATGTTGTATTGCAAGTTTAAAGTTTTTATGTAATGATCCTAATCCCCAAAGACACTAAACCTCTCGATCTTCTTTGTTGTATCAAGTGAAGTTTTATGTAATAAAGCATGTTTATGTTGTAATAAAAAGCAGGGTTGTCATTGTAAGTTAGTGGAGAGAATGTACCCCCATGTTAGAGTACACAACGGTATAGCAGCAAAGTAGTAAAAATAGCGGAAGCACAACCAATGGTAAATAGGAGAAGAAGGGAAACATAAAAACCAAACAACATAAGTAAGGAAAACCCTAATAGATATACAAAAGCCACATAGACAGTGTCTGATAAAAAATGGGTGTATGGAATGCTGATACAATTGAAATAGATGGCAAACATGCTATACAGTAATACAAAAAGAGAACAAAAGTAGTCCACGAGAATCCCTAGCCAAGCTCGGTCCTCTACTTTTGATATCCAACTAGAACATTCATGTATCAACAACCTGAAGCTGGGCCTTTTCCCCTACTAGTACCTGTAGCAGTAAAGTCTACACGGGTGCCAAGGAGGACGCCCGTGTAGGGTGCGAGACAAGTCTCAGTAGGCCACCACCAATGGGGTCTACGTGTAATCCAAATAGGTGTTCGAAAAATAAATAGTATGTAGTAAACTACAAGTAAGTAAATCAAAGTAATAAACAACCCTCCCGCTCAGGTTCCAGAAGGACACCTGGTGGGTCTACCTGCTTTAGCTCATGGCTGGTATCCTGAACAAACACCAGGGGGTATGAGTACATAGATATATGTTATAACTGGCATGAGGTAAGCATGCCTCTCTTCCATAAGCACTATAACTGGCACGGGGTAAGAATTCCTCCCGCCTACACACGGAGATTTATCTGGCACGGGGTAAGAATGCCTCCCGTCCACACTTGGAGATTCATCTGGCACGGGGTACGAATGCATCCCTCCCACACATAGAGATTCATTTAGCACGGGGTAAGAATGACTCCCACCCACACACGGAGATTCATCTGGCATGGGGTAAGAATGCCTCCCGCCCACACATGGAGATTTATCTAGCATGGGGTAAGAATGCCTCCTGGCCACACATGGAGATTTATCTGGCACATGGTAAGAATGCCTCCCGCCCACACACGGTTTATCACAAGCATGTCAACACAATATGGAATAACCATTCACATCACAATATATAAGGAAATCCATCTTATATCATATCACATTAACAAAGAATGGCATTTCCCAATCACATTATCACATAATCAAATCTCAAAGAAACATGCATTTCAATTTATTCAAGGGGTTCAGGCTATCTCATCCTAGCCAACCTCTAACCAAGTCATCTCATTTTCCTAACCTGGAAAATGCCTTTCAAGACATATCTTTAAGGTCCAAAGGTTAAAAAGGGCCAAATCTCAAGGCATAACACCTATGGTTGACCTTACCCAGTCCATATCTCATCTAAGTGCCCTATCCAGGTTAGATTCATCAATCTCATACCACGCAGGTCATTTAGACATGAAGCAATCAATATAAATACAGGTTTTGAAAAAATAAAAACCACGGTACGACGATAATAACTCAAAAAAGTGAAAACCCAAAATGGAAACCACGTGACCACCTACCTTAGAGTTGTAGGCATAGGATCACTTGATATCAACCTCAGATTCACAGTAGGTTAGAAGAGATCTGAGTTTCAGTCCAATGCCCTGGAAATAGGGCATATGAGCCTCCATCAAAATAATAAGACAGAAGACAATATTTTCTGAGGAAAGAGGGATGCGTGAGGTAAGCCTTATCGAGGGTGATCCAACACCTTCGACGGATCGAAGAACGGTCACCAGATGAAGAAACAACAAGTGATTAAGAGAGGAGAGGGTTTAGAGCTCAAAAGAGGGATCCCCTCTGGTTCTATCCGCCGGAGGAAGAAAGAAAGCCTTTTGACTTCTAAAACAAAACAAGGGGAAAATGGTAATTTTACCCAGAATAGGGCCGCATGGTTTAGGCGTGCGGTTTACCAAACCGTGCGCACCTCACTGCCACACAACCAAGGGCCACACAGTTTCGACGCACGATTTACCCAAACCATGCGCAACCCATGAACACCTCCCTTCCTCTAGACTAAAGGCCACACGGTTTGTCTGAAACCATGCACAGGCCGTGCACCATTGTCTGCAAGCCCATTTCTCAAACTCCCGGGCTCCGAACCGACCCCAAACACTCCCCAGACCTTCCTTAGGATGTTACACACATCAAACAATCTCAAAGAAAAGATTTGAAAGGAAAACTAATGATCCATACCTTTTCCAAAGAGTTGGGTCATTACATATCTGTCACAATGTTTTGTCATGGGATTCTCTAGTGTTGTTCTCCAAAAAAGTGGATGGTATTCTAAGGTTGTACATAGACTATCAAAGGTTAACATAGGTAACATTTTAAAACTATTATCCTATTATGAGGATATATGATCTTTTTACCATCTAAGAGGGATGAGTTGGTTTTCTAAGATCGATCTATGTTTTTTAATATCACAGTTGAGGGTGAAGGAGGGAGATATCCTGAAGACTACCTTCACATGCATGTATGGTCACTCCGATTTTGTAGTCATGCCATTCGATGTTGCAAACACACTACTTGTGCTCATGGGGCTTAAGAAATCTATGTTCCATGAGTTCCTAGACCAGTTCATCATCGTGTTCATCGATGATATCTTAATATACTCAAAGTCATAGGAGGAGTATGCTGAGCATCTCGGAGATATCTTTCATGTTCTTCTATGCCTCTAGCTTTATAGAAAGTTTTCAAAGTTTAAGTTTTGGACATGATAAATCCATTTCCTTGGGCATGTGGTGTCTCACCAGGGTGTGGCAATTGACCTGTTGAAGGTTGAAGTAGTTTTTTCTTGGGTAGCACCCAAGAATGTGTCACAGGTTCATAGTTTTATTGGTATTTTAGGATATTATTGGATGTTTTCACTGATTTATCTTGAGTTGTAGCCCCGTTGATATATTTGACCATGAAAGACCACGATTTTTTGTGGAGTGATCAGTGTCAGGCAACATTTGGTTACCTGAAGGGAAAGTTGGTTAGTGCTCCAATGCTCTGGTTACTTGAGAAAGGTGTGATGTTTGAGGTGTTTTGTGACACTTACATTTTTGGATTTGGATGAATGCTGCTGAATTAGAGGTTAGTGATCTCTTATGGTTTTAGGAAGTTAGTTCCCATGAGCTTAACTATACCACCCATGATATCTTTCTTGTAGCAGTTGTGTTTGTACAGAACTTGTGAAGACATTACCTCATTGGGGAGTTCTTTGTGGTCTTTACGGATATTAAGATATTAATTTATATCTTATCCCATCATGATTTGAACTTATGGTAGCATATGTGGATGAAGTTTCTTTAGGATTATGATTTAGAGATCTCTTACACCTTAGGAAAATGGAATTATGTGGCTGAATCATTGAGAAGAAAGTCTTGGAAAGGTGTTTTTTGGGAGTCTGGGAACACTTGGAGAGAAATGGAGGAGTTTCTAGCCTTTCACTTAGATGAAAGGGTGGATGGTGGTAGATGATATTTGGTTCAAATGATAGTGCAATGATCTCTGATACATCAGGTGGAGGAGTCTCAGCAGGGAGACTTAAAGGTAGAGGTGATGCATGATCGTTATGGCCATAATGATGCTTTGGAGGTATGGATGTTGGATGGTTAGAAATGGATGTTATTTCATGGGAGGTTTTTTTGATACCAATGCGCAAGGGAGTTCTTTGTGAGTTCCATATCTCACCTTTGGTGGTACACCCAGGAATTTATAATATATAATGTGTCTTGAGGATACATTTTTGGTGGCCCAGTATTAAATGAGCAGTGACATAGTTTTTGGATAGGTTCTTAGTTTTCTACTAGGTAAAGGAAGATCCTCGTGTTCCTGGTGGTTTTTTGAAACCCTTGGATTTCCCTGAGTAGAAATGGGATGACATCTCGATGGATTTCATCACAGGATTACCCATAATTCAGGGAGGTTGTGATGATATCTAGGTGATAGTGGATCAGTTGATTAAATCATCCCAATTCTTAGTGATCAAGGAGTTAAGAATGGTGAATTCCTTATCTAAGAGGTACATTGATGAGGTTATGCAGTTTCATGGAGTTATGAGGTCTATTGTCTTGGATCAGGATGCACAGTTTACCTCATGAGTCTGGAGAGGATTGTAGCATGATTTTGGCACTCAGTTATACCTCATCACTACTTTCCACCCATATAAAGATGGGAATATGGAATATATTATCCAGGAACTAGAGGATATACTATGAGAATGCATCTTGGACTTTGGTGAATCTTGGGTACAACACCATACCTTGTTAAATTTTGATTATAATAATAGATATCACTCTTCCATTACCATGGACACATTTGAAGCTTTTTACAGATTACTGTGTCATTATCTTTTGTGCTGTATAAAGGTTGAGGAGATAGATGCTCTTGGTCCCGATGTGGTGCAGAGCATGACAGATAAAGCTCAACTTGTCTATGATAGGATGAAAGCAGTGTAGGACCGAAAAAAGTCTTATGATGATTGCAAGAGGTGGCCCCTAGAGTTCGATATTGGAGACCATGTGTTCTTAAAGTTTTCCCCTATATGTGGGTAACAGAGGTTTGGCAGAGGGAGTAATATTTCTCCTAGGTTTTTTGGCCCTTTTAGGTGTTGGGGTGAGTTGGAGAGGTGGATTATCGGTTGGAATTTCCACCGTGGTTGGAGAGGATCCACAATGTCTTTAACATCTCTCAGATTCATTGGTTTTTCATGATGACTCCCATGTAATTTACTAGGGATAATTGGATATCGAGGTTGATGCGACGTTTGTGGAGCAGGCTGTAGAGATCCAGGATCTCCAAGAGAAGGTACTGCATGGATGGACCATTTCTTTTGTTCATGTGTTATATAGGTATGGTGGCCTGGAGGAGAGTACTTAGGAGTGAGATACATAGATGTGTGCCCAGTACCCAGAGTCATTTTGAGTTTTTCTTTTCTCTGTTCTATTTTATGATGTGTGATAAAGTCTTGACATATGAAAAGGGGATTACCCGATTCCTAATTGAGATGCATTAACTATGATGTGATTAAACCCATGCGGGTGAGTTAGTGCCGCCTAGAGAAGATAATATCTTGACATAGAAGATGTAATTCTATGATTTGTGTGTTCAGGGTGGTGCAGTTGGTTGGTTGTAGTAGTTGTTAGTTTGGGCTTTATGGAGGTTGAGATAGTTGTTCAATGGTTGTGTAGCGATGTGGTTGTGTGAGAGGAGGCATCTTGTAGTTGTTCAGTGTGTTTTGTAGCCATTTGGGTTGGCGTGTTTAGCTGGTATTAGTGTTTTAGGTGTTAAGAGATCATTGAGAGGTATCTCACGGGGTGGTTGTTCGGACCCCTTTTCTTAGGGGATTGGTTTTGGATTCTTGAGGGTGAGAATCATTTGAGTGGTATCTAATTTAATGGACAGTGCCTTCCTAATCCATTAATTTTTTGGTTTTGAGTGTTGGAGGTGTTTGGGGGAGGTTATGGGAGTTTTTGGTGGAAACTAGAGGTGAAACAGAATAGCTATAGGAAATACACATCGTGTAATTGTATTATATGATGTGAAAGTTGGGTCCACGGATTATCCATGTCTAGTTAATTATGTTTAGTTTTATGGTGTTAAATAATAAAAAGACGATGCATTTTTTATTGGAACCTGGAATCTTGGGATTACATGACGTGAAATGAGATTACACATCATGTAATTCCCCTATATTGTACATTTTTTAAGGTTTCATCCAATCTATTTTTTTCTAAAGCCTATATATAGTGGTTATTCTCTCATTCAGGAATTCGGTGACCTTCTCCTTTGGTTTTTGGAGATTCCCTTTGATGGGTATCAATCCTCGGGCTCCCATCTTTGATCTGTGGTGAGTTCTCCTCTTGTTATCATCAGTTTCCTTTCATTCTTATTTATGGTTTCACTGTAGTGGTACAGTTTGGTTTGGGTTGTGTGTTTGGGATATGTCTTGATGGTCTCTTGGTGCGGTATAGGTTGATCCATGGTTCATTGTGGTGTAGTTTTGGTTTGCAGGCATTCTTCTTCACCCTACGGTGTGCAGCGAGTTGAAAGTATTCTTTAGGGTAGGATTTCCCTCATTATCTTTATTGTGTATCATGTGGGAGGGGTTTTCATTTGTCTACCTATGGGTTATGGTTGTTCTGGATTAATTAAAGATAAATAACTGGTTGAATTAAAATTGAAGGGTAAATGGGTTTATTTCACATGCTTTTATAGATTTGATACTATTGTGATATTGTGGATTGTACAGACCCGATTCCCTGCTGAAAATTTTGGCTGTTGGGGGATTTTTTTTGCATTGGATATATGTGTTGTGATTTTTAATTTAGTTTTTATTGTTGTGATATCACCCTAAAAATGGAAATTGACTAACCACTAATATTTAGTTAATAAATTGGTTTCCCCAATATTTTTATTTGCGTGATGAAATCCCTAAAATATTATGGAATGTGATAAAAGAACCTTTATAAATCTTTAAAAGAATCTTGATTTGTTGTGATGTATGGTTAGGTCATGTGGGGCTGATGGTTTTTGTGAGTTACTTTTGGGGTGGTGAGGTGATAGTTTGTTGGCCGTGCTTTTGGGGTGGCGAGGTGATAGTTTGTGAGCCATGATTTTAGGGTGTCAAGGTGAGGTTGTTGGGGATGATAGGTTGCTTGTGATATGTTATTATGTTGTTCTAGATGCTTGAGTGGTGATGGAATAAAAAAATGTTTAATAATGTTTGAAATGGAATGGGTTAGTTTGGTTAATGGTATGGAAATTTTTTAATGGAAAATTAAATGATGGTTTGTGTGGTTAAACATGGTTGATGATAAATAATAAAAGGAATGAGTGTTAAATGTGGAGGAAATGTGAATCCACATTAGATTATCAGGTCTCCTCACCTTATGAAATGGCTGTTGTAGATACTAATAAATTCATTTAGTGGTGGCGGTAAAGGTGACAGTGTTGTGATTTGGTTAGTTTTTTTGAGAACCCATAGGTTGGGAATGAGTGTTTTATAATATATATATATATACTTGTATTTTCTTTTTTTTTATTTCTATATGCACCCCACCCACATTGATCACTATGTTCTGAAATCTCACATAGTCACGCATGGGATGTCTTTACCAACATCCTAGTGGGAGGATGGATGAATGGCCTCCTACTCTTCCCTACTCCCTCTTCTAGGTGATAGTGGCCCATGAGTCTTCAGGTGAGATGTGATGTGTGGTCCCAAGTGTCTTCAGGATGAGATGTGATATGTTTCCCAGGTGTCTTTGGGATGATATGTGATATGTGTCCCAGGTGTCTTCAGGATGAGATGTGTTGTGATAGCCCATATGTGTCTAGGTGGGATTTGATGTGTTGTGATATCCCAGATGAGTGATGGCGGGATGTGTTGTGCTAGCCCAAGTGTGTGTGGGCAAGATGTGTTGTGATAGACCAGGTGTGTGTGGGTGGGATGCAATGTGATATATTTAGAAGAGGTGGGAGTTCTAGGATGTTTTCCATTGGGGTGTGAGAGTATATAATTAGTGGGAAAGTGGTCCAGGGTACCCTATCATTGATGCACTTTAATTTATATTATATTATTTGATGTGCGTTACTTGGTGATCATTCCTTGGTGAGGTTAGGATGGTTAGTATGTCTGTTTAGGTGTTGTTTGGTTCTGCTATTTTCTCACAGGTGCATTAGTATGCTTCTTTCACATGTGCACAAGAGACTTGGGTTTTTTCTACTAAGTATTCTTATATGCTCACCATATGTATATAAAACTATATTTAGGTTTCCAGGAGGATTTTTTGGACCATAATGGACCTTACTATCTCAGATCTTTGACAATTGCTGGGTCACTGCTTTAGCTTTACTTTTGGGTATTTACTTTGGTGACTTTATATGTATCAGTTCTATTTATAAATTCATGTGGGATGGTTTGGGTTTCTCTTTTATATAATGTCTTAGAGTTTTTTTTGGATGATTCATCTTATCTCCCAATATTGTTTCCTTATAAAGGGTAATGCCTCCCATATTGTGATATTTTTACACCCTTGGAGCTAGTCTCCATCCCTAGGCCTGCTGAAGGTGGGACTCGGGGGTCATTATCTCTCTTCCCTCATTGAAGTATCTTTGGAGGGAGGGGGTCATGAAAACCACATACTTAGTATTTTTAGGTATGACTACCACTTTATTTAATGAGATTTTATCACTCAACACCTTAATTTTACTGCAATATTAGATCACACTGATCTAAGGAAGACTAGTTTGTGTCCCCTCAAACTATTATACTTTCCTCTATACTTACCAGGTACATATCCTTTATACTTTCTCAAGTACAATTGGATAGTCCTGACTACTTTACCAATAGTTATCCTGGATATATATGATACTTGACTACTATATAACATATATTGGCAATATAATATCTTTTACATATCATGGAATATGTGATTTATCCATCGCTAAATCATATGTAATTGAACTCACTACTTAATCTCCTCATATGTCATTACATGTCTACTTGGAGAGATTTTTCCATGTGACATTGGTAACAATTCTCTCTTGAATTTTCCTTACTTGTATTTTTCAATACCATTTCATTATATGTATGATTGACTAGGTCCAAGAAACCATTAGATCTACCTTAGTAGATCATATTCCCTAGAACTTAGGTTTATACTCTATGTCAATCTCTATATAATTAAATTCATCATGGTCTTAACTAATTGTATGACCAATATTTTTTTTCCATATGTTACCGAACATATTTTACTTGAAAAACAATGGTTATCCCACTAACCTATGGTAAATATATGGAAAATATTCATTCTAAATGAACGTTCTAAGATATTTTTGTATACTTTAACCCTAAACTAGATTTCATTAACTTGCAACCCTTATTAGAATCCTATGGTGTCACCATCATTTTATGGTTGTGTCAAATAGAAACCTTCCACAATTGGTGTTCGTGACATCAAATGCATAATAAAATGATCATAGAATGTAGCTATGACAAGTAAAATTCTAATAGATTTAGGAACAATGAATTGGTATAATTAATCGATCCTTATTGGTACCACTCTTTTACCACCCATGTATCATATCACTTGAATACCCACTGTATTATTCAATATAATAAGCCCCTCTGCAATTTGATACACAGAATCCATTATTGAATTTTAAGTGGCACTGTCAATTTTAACTGATTTCCATATATACTTGTAGGAATTATTATTCTCAATGAATAATTTATCACTATCCATGGTGAATATAAAATCATTAAAATGGTTTAAACCTTCCTACGTAGTATATGTCTCTAGAACATTCATGTTCCACGCCTCTTGTGGAATTTGTTCCTATGAAAACTATTTTTATATCTTTGACATTGACTAAACCCAACTCAATCTTGCTCCCACTATCTCAAGTAGAGATGTGCACCCTTATATAGAAATGTATTATATCACTTGACTACCAGTTTTCTATCAAAGGTATTTATGTAATATCCTAATGAACCATTAGGATAATTACCTTAGATTCACAATGTGTTTAGCTTGATGCAAGTTTTTTTATATCCTAACAAACTATTTGCATCGAAAGGCATATTCTATGACATAATGGATTTCCATAATACTATGAATCATATGATATCCATTTATCATTATAGTTGTCATATAGTTATGATATATCATAGTTATTTGAAAAGAACATTATGAAATATAAAGGAAGTTTCTGCAAGTTGCAACATTGATACTACTTACATCATAAATCTAATGTAAAAAATGCGTGTTTAGGAATTTCTCCACACAACATTTTTTTGATCAATGTAAACATGTAAGAATAATCATCGATCCTCCTTATTGACATCACAGACCTGATGTGGAAAAAGAAATTTGTGTTTATAAATTACTCCACGCTATATTATTTTGATCGATAAATGCTTGGTCAAGACATTCTTCAGCATGTCGGCCCAAAGCATCTTATATCTTCCGAACATGCATATAATTCACTTTGAAATTCCTTAAAATTCTTAAAGGAACCATATTAATTATATTCACTACTATCTTACCCATGGAATAGTTCATTCTCTTTTATAGAACTAATTTCAAAAGCTTTGTGGCATACCTTTATTTCAAAATATTTCTTTGTACAAAGTAAATACATTTATAATACCAAAGGTGTTTATATAAACTGATTCTAAATAAAAAACTAGGTATATCATTGACATACACTTTTAGTTTTACTTGACAAATAATTATCTTTCCAGAACTGGGTAAAAGTATTCAATTTTTATATCCATAAAATATTTCCTATGATTCAAGTATCACTAGACAATTTATTAAGTATGAAACACTAGAAACAACATTCATTCTGAAACCTAGAGTAATGTATCCTTGTTTCAAAAGGACATGTGAGATAAATGTTTTTATTATAATCAATAATAGTTTGACTTAAATCATCAACTTGGAAATTAGAAGTTATGTGTTTTTCACTGCTGACTTAGGAATTACTCTTTCTCAGCTGCTTAGAGAATACGCCTTACTTCTTGAAATGTTTCTATTACTTACATGGTTACCATATTTCAATACACATATGTGAAATACATATTTTAATTAATACCCAAAAATTATATTCAAAACATTACATTCTATATTGATGAATATAGCTGAAGAAGAAGTGGGTACTTGCTTATTTAATTCAGTTCATTACATTTAAACTTACATAGAATTATTTCATGTTATGAAATGAAAATAACCTCTAGTTTAATAACCAAACTAATTTTATTGAAGGATATTGTGAATGTTCCTTTGGTGTTACACTTTCCATTGGCCTTTTGTCATTATCTTTCAACTTGTTCTTCATAATAACTAAATATCAATCTATCTTTAATATTCTTATTTACTTGGAGAACCTTACCCAAAATGTAATGAAATTTTTATGTTAGTTCAGAAATACTATAGTGATAACACTAGAGGGGGGGGGGGGTGAATTGTTTTCTTTTAAAAGATTCACTACAACAAAAATGGAGTCTAGCGACGGTTGTTTAGTGGAGTTTCTAGGACCCATGTAAAACCTTTTTTAAAAATGGTTTCCCAACGATTTATAATAAACCGCCGTGAAACATGTTTTTTTTACAACCCCGAACCTTCCCCCCCACCCTGACCACACCCCACGACCCCGCTTCCCCTGCAACCCCATCCCCCCACGACCCCGGCGACCCGGCGACCCCGCTTCCCCCGGCGACCCCAGCCCCCCGCGACCCCGACGACCCCACGACCCCGGCGACCCCGCGACCTCGGCGACCCCGCTTCCCCCGACCCCCCCGCAACCCCGAAGACCTATACAAACCCTAAGGTTTGAAATTAGGCGAGTAGTTTGATATTTTCTAAAATTTTGAAATTTATGGGTTGTGATATTGATGTTTATATATTTTCTCTCAACTGTAGTGGTGAGGGTGCATGAGTAAATTCATCATGGTTGGCACATAGGATCATATGAATTGTGTATTCTTGTATGTGACTGTGAACTAATGTGGAAATTAAAATTCCTCAAGTTAATTAAATCATCGATAATAAATTATATAGTGTTTTTTATAAAAAAATATTATTGTAAATAAATTTTAGTTGGTTTGGGTATAATAATATTTCCTAGTTATGATTACTTATGGTGTATTAAGGTATTGCTAATGGAATTGAATCATAGAAGTGGAAGTTATTCATAATGTATTGTTAGGGTTGTAGATATTATCATGTTCGAGTATATGGGATATATAAATCAAGTGGGATTTTATGTGATGTTATATGATTCATGTTTTTCTGTGATAATCATTTTTATTAGAATATATATATAGGTATTCCCCTATTAACTTTAGTGAGTGAAAACTATCCATGAATCTGGTTCTCATTAAAATGGTATAATTTAATATAATGCTTGGAATATATTGGTTGTCAAAGTAAAATTACAAGATCAATTTTTGAAGTGAGGAGATTTCTATTATATTAAAGGGACAAACCATAGTTATCTTTACATGGGAGATATCCCAGATTGAGTGTTACTAATACCTACCTCATAGTTTTTTCTTTATGGAAATTATTGGTATAATTTAATATAATGTTTTTATTTGTATTTTTTTCTCTATATGTTATCCAAACTAGACAATTTTTCATTAATATGTATAGTCTTGGATGAAAGTAATCAATTTCATTGAATATGTATCTTTGTATTTTTCATTATTTTTTGAAATGGATAACCTATTTATTTATAAGGCCTACTTGACTATAATGAATTATGACACTTAGGTATGGAGTTCCTTATACTTTTGATACTCAATCATGGAGTCCATCAAACATGTGTTACTCAAGCATAACATCCCTTTACTTTGCATAAATTTATTTTGTGTGTTGAAGTGAATGGTATTGAATTCATTATAACTTATCGTAGTGGTTTGGATGAATATAATTCTTCCAAGTTTCCGAATATAATGTTTAGAGAGAATTCCTTCTGGGATCTATTTCCACCTATGTGATTCTGATTATCTTATTATGTTGTCCTGGATGATAGTACAAACACCCCAC
The DNA here is from genome assembly GCA_963277665.1 of Viscum album. Taxonomy (NCBI): domain Eukaryota; kingdom Viridiplantae; phylum Streptophyta; class Magnoliopsida; order Santalales; family Viscaceae; genus Viscum; species Viscum album. The sequence continues at coordinate 55,642,267 of OY728136.1, forward strand.
ATTTCATCTCCAAATTCCCAACATGATTATACTATGAAACTCCAAACACCAAGCCCAAACACATCAACTATTCTTCAAATACCCTAGTTTGATCCCCAAACCACATCAGCTGTATCTTAAACGCCATTTCTGATGTGGTCTCCACCTTACCACAAAAATTTTTATGCAAAAACACTAGTAAGTACTTCTCTATATGAATTATACCAAAGGTGCTCAATCCCACCCACCAATGCGCTATCATATCCCGACCATGATTCCTTAAAACTCAAGTAATAAAAAAAATTTCAATGCCCACACCGAAGTCTGAAGTTTATGAAAATTTAATACTGAAGCAATTCCCTGGTCAATATTTGTGTTGGATTTGGTATGGAGAATCGAACATTATAGAAAGATTGAGAACTGATGTTAATCCACAGAATGAGGTCCCAAGTTTGTCGACAATGGAAAATGAAATGAAAAACCTCATAAATGATGCATTCAGCACTTCAAGACACCACTATCAACATCAAAACATATCAGAACAACCAGAAGAGGGTGCTACAAATTGGAACGTGACAAGTGATGTTTTTGAGACTATAACACCGATAGATCAAGATTGTAACATATCATTGGATCCTCCTCTTGATTTTGTGGAGCCAAATGTAAGAGAAAACTTCACTGAGGAAAATGCGTTTCATGATTTAGTTGACGATGGAAATAAAGAGTTATATAGTGGGTTTTTGAAATATTCAAAGCTTTCATTTCTTCTGAAGTTGTACCATATCAAATGTCTATGTGGAATTAAAAATAAGGAAATGTACAAGATATTGGAATTGATTCATGATGTATTTCCTGAAGCAAAAATTCCAGAATCTTTTTATGATATGAAAAAAGTTGTTAACAATATTGGTCTGAATTATACAAAAATATATGTGTGTCCCAATGATTGTATGCTTTATTGGGGAGAGGATTCAAGTAGACAGAATTGCAAGAAATGTTCTTCTTCTAGATGGCAGGAAAAGGGTGATATTGGAAGTCTGAATAAACATAATTTCATGGAGAAGAAGAAAAGGAACACACCTACAAAGGTTTTGCGTTACTTTCCTTTGAAGCCTCGATTGCAAAGATTATTCATGTCATCGAAAACCGCTGAATACATGAAGTGGAATTCTGTAGATAACAACAATGATGGTTTAATGAGACATCCATGAGATTCCCAATCATGGAAGACATTTGATTCATTACATCTATATTTCTCAGCTGATCATAGGAATGTTCTATTGGGATTAGATGCCGATGGATTCAACCCATTTGGGACTTTGAGTACTAGTTATAGCATTTGTCCAGTTGTTTTTATCCCTTATAATCTGCCTCCGTGGATGTGTATTCAACAAACATCTGTTATCCTTTAGATGATTATTCCTAGAAAACAAATTCCTAGAAATGATATTGATGTATACTTACAGCCTTTTATTGACGAATTGTAGGAGTTATGGAGCAACAGTGTTGAGACATTTGATGCTTCTTCTAAAACAATGTTCAAAATGCATGCTGCTTTAATGTGGACCATTAGTGACCTCCCTGGGCTTGGTAATTTATCTGGTTGGAATACTTACATGGGTTTGGCTTGTCCCATTTGTAACTTTGATTTTGAGCCCGAACGACTACCTCATAGTAGAAAATGGTGCTTCTTGTATCATCGAAGATTTCTCGATGCATCTCATAGATTTCGACTGAATAGATGAAAATTTAATGGTTATATTGATCGTAGACCACCTCCAAAGTTGTTAACTGGTTCTGAAATATTGACATAGCTTGAAAATGTTGAAACAGAATTTGGTAAGGTTCATCATTTGAATGATAGTAGAAAACGGGTCTGAAGTGCATCGTCAAGCGAAATCAGAACGCAACAATGGAAGAAAAAAGTATATTCTTCAAACTTCCATATTGGGAATTTAATTTGTTGCAGCATAATCTTGATGTGATGCATATTGAGAAGAATGTCTGTGAAAATTTTATTTTCACATTGCTTAATGAGCATGGAAATTCGAAGGATCATCTCAATGCTCGTAAAGACTTACAAGCAATGAACATAAAATGTGATCTGTGGACAGATGAGAATGAAAAGTATCCTTCGAAAATTTTTGCAATGAAAAATAGGGATAAAGATATATTCCTTCGAATTTTAAAGAATGTTAAGGTATCTTATGGGTATTCAAGTAACATCTCGAGGTGTGTTGACTTGAAGAATCGTAAGTTACATGGATTGAAAATTCACGATTCACATATTTTGTTAGAACAGTTACTACCATTGGCATTGTGTACATTATTACCTGAAAAAATTACTGCTGTTGTACTCCCATTCTTCAAATTTTTCAGACAAATATGTGAGAAATATCTACATCCATTTCAGCTTGAAAACCTCTAGGAGAGGTTTGTATTGACCCTTTGTGAAATGGAGATGATCTTTCCTCTGTCCTTTTTTACTGTAATGATGCATTTAACTGTGCATTTGGTTGAGGAAGCTAAATTAGGAGGCCCCGTTCATTATCGATGGATGTATCCAATTGAGAGGTAATTTATTTATATGTTTTCAGTTAAGTAAACAATTTTTGGTACTTAATTAAATGCATAATTATGTTTATTTTATTTCATAGATATCTTGGGCATTTGAAATCATATGTGAGAAATAAAGCTCAACCAGAAGGCTCTATTGATGAAGGCTATTTGGCTAAGGAGTGTCTTAACATTTGTTCTCGATACTTGGATGATATTGAGACAAGATTTAATCGAGTTGGACGTGTTGATGACACATTGAAACAATCTCAAATACATCAGAAATCCAAAATATTTCCTACTATTGGCTGATCAGTTGGGAGGACCTCAAATGTGACACTGACTGAATTGGAATTATTACAAGCACATAGATATGTGACGATGAATAGTGAAATTTCAGATCCATTTATTGAAGAGTTGATGATACAAACAAAGAGAGGAATGAGAGTCCAAACATGAAATGAGAAAGATATAATGAAAGCTGTTAATAAAGATCTTGTAGAATGGTTTGCACGACGTGTAAGTTCATAAATATTGCAATAAGTATGAATATTAGTTTGACACATACATTTGGTAAATCTAATAAAGTATATTTCTTTTTTCAGATCATGAATACTGATACTAGAGCCGAGGTGTCAGAATATTTGAAGTTTCTTGCTAGAGGTCCTCTAAAAAAAGTTTGAAAGTTCGACGCTTATAATGTGAATGGATTTAGATTTCGTACGGTCGATCGAGAAGTGGGTTTGAAAACACATAATAGTGGTATATTTACATTTTCTGAAGTGGAATACTATGGAAAGATTCATGATATTATTGAATTAAACTACCATAGACATTTTTCTATTGTTTTATTCAAATGAAAATGGGTCAATATTATCAGAGGTGTTAAAAGAGATTCCTTGCAATTTACTTCTGTGAACTTCTCTCGCTTGAAGGATGTCGGTGATCATGAAATGCATGATCTATATATCTTAGAATCTCAAGAAAAAATATAATATTATGTGAATGATGTTGTCGATGAAGGGTGGAGTGTAGTTGCTCACGTAATACAATGATATTTTTATGATATGGGTGAAGAAGTGGATAATTTGACCTCTGAAATTGAATTTAATCAACAACAGGAAGAAGAATTATTTTTCCATCATGATATTAAAAATATTAGTCTAGAAAGGATGAATGAAGTGGATGAAGCAATGGATCAGGAAACTGACATGATTGAAGGGGAAACTGATTGTATGTACAATTATTTATTTATTCAGCAACCACTTGTTTCATTTCTGCAGTCATTCATTATCATTGTTATATATATTTTCTCTATTAGTACTGGGAATCTATTATCATTTTTAATTTTTTTTCTGAATAATTTTTTCGAAATATATATTCTGAACTTAATTTTATTTGATTAAATGATAGGAATTCCAAGGAGGAAGTGGTATACTATTTCATCTAGTTCTGCAACAGATGACGATCCATCTGGCTCCCTCCCCACGACATCTGAGGCACCAACTGCCTAGACTCTTGCACCATCTCCCCCTGCACCATCTCTCACACCATATTTGGATGTCCCATTAGAGGGTGAGTCGTCGACTCCCCCTTTAGGAGCCTTAGTAGTGGGGCAAAGACACGCCCATTCCAGTTCATCATGGGCATACTGGAGTGTCACTATGATAGGTACAAATTTTAATTAAATAAATTTATTGCATTTTGTTTATACTAATTGTTTGATCATTGAAGATAACAAAAATTAAACCGTGGAGAAAAACATAAAAATTGAAGATGTTTGGAACATGACTGGCGAAAAGATAGTCGTGTCATTTGATTCTTATGGGGTCCCGATGGATGACGCCGCGGGGTTACTTGGCCAGATTCTAGGCCAGCTGGCAGCGGAGCCCATTTCCCTTCCTATTTCATACGATGATTAGAGACATATGCCTCCAAGCGGGAAAAATGAAGTTTTTGATTCTCAAATAAAGGTAAATTTATTACATTATGGTTTAATTGAATATCGTGTTACTAATAGGTTCAAAATGAATTTCTGTATACAGATGTTCTTCCAGTTTACAGTTGCTGATGTGATAGCACGGAAGTGGATGTTGAAAAATCTAGGTAAGAAATGGAAATATTTCAAATAGATATTGTGGTGTGATGTCAATGATACCTCGTTGACTGTGCAACAAATGTATGAGATGCTACCCAGTGGGGTACCTAAAGAACAGTGGAAAGTTTTTGTTGACAAACATCGTGATGAGAAGCTGATGGTATTGAAATATATATTATTATATTATCCTCATTTTAAATTTATACATGTATATGAAGAGGACATGAAATTTAATACATTACTATTAAATTTAATTTTATTTATTTCAGGATCTCTCAAGAAATAATGCTTCAAAATGGGCTAAGCAAGTCATCCCTCACATTGCGGGCTCAAAAATATTTTCTAGAATCCGAACGACATTGGTAATATTTTAATTAGTTTAAATATTTATAAGATAGTATTATTTGTTTAATATATTGAATTTTTGATTTATCTTTGCTTAATATAGTCACAGAGTTTAGGGTACAAAGCATCCCTAACTGAACTGTGGTTGGCTGTTCACAAGAAATCAGATGGAAGTTTTGTTAATGAGCCTGCTAAAGAAGTTAGGGTATGAAGTCAATTTTTTATTATAATAACTTATTATCAGTTTTTACTATGTTAATATATATTGATATTTTATTTATTGGTAAATATTAAAGAACTATGGGATGCTAATCCTGCGCAGTCTTACTGAGTCTCCCAGGATGACCCAATTGCTAAAGTCCTTGGGAAGGAGCATCCTAGTAGAGTGCGCAGGATGGGTTTGGGACCCGTACCATCTGAGGTTTTTAGCAGGCCACCAGGGATGGAAACTGCATCTACTCATGACTTTAGTCAGCCCATACCCAAAGATGCTCAAAACGAGATTGTTTCTCTATGAAACACAGTTCACCAGCAGGGGGATCAGATATCTACTTTGCAGAAAGAGTTGATTGAAATACGTCAGCATATGAGCAGATATGCCTCCGGTGGTAGTGCATCGACTGGTGGTATGCAAGTAAATCACCAAAAATAAAAATCATTTAGTTAAATAACTTTCATTGGTTTTAAGTTTTAATATAAATATGCAACCGTATTTAATTTTCAATATAATGTTCTTACAGGTGAAACCAGGAAGTGGTGATGAAGGTGGCAAGGGTGACGATGCATCATCGGACCATGATTAGTTGTATTTTTCATGTGTTGAACAAATATGGGAACAATTGGTTTGTATATGTAACATTTGTGGCACATAGTTGCCACCAAACATTTTTATGTCCTAAAATTTCCTTGATTTCTCATGTTTCCTTTTATGCATTTTATTGATTTCTAATGTTTCTTTTTATGTATTGATTTCTCGAGTGTGGTATACATCATTCCATTTAGGCCTATGTTTGAATTGGTAGTCGAGATTTTGGATGACTATGAGTTAAACCCATTGTTGATGTGTTGAACAAATTGGGTCATTTCACATGTTATACTATTTTGAATTTGAACTAAGTAATATTCTCTTATGTTGAGTTGGTTTTACTATTTTTTAGTGGTGAGGGGGTAGTGGATTCATCCACACCTGTTTCATAATCAATAGAATCATGTTTTCCAACATCAATTGTGTTAACATTGATGAAATATACTAATGTGTTACCACCAATAGGAAACAAATATTTACATTGTAAGAGGGATATCATTAATTTGGGTGTGATCCCATAGGATGAATGATACTGGAGATTAACATGAGGAAAAAATGATAAAAAATTCCCCCACCCACATGGGTTATGTTTTCCATTGTAATTTTATAGTCACAAACGCCACTTCAGACAAATTCTGATTCTTTTAGATATTAGATCATTGTAACCATTCCTAGTATATTATCTAGATATTCTAATGGGCCTCAAGGGTGTTTAAACTAGTAGGGGTATAAATATACTCTTGAGTGTCAGTGGTGGGATATCCCCAGTGTGATCAACTTTTAGATGCTTGAGTATAGACAATAGGGAAAAACACCCTATATATCTTCTTGAGTACTCAATGTCACATGTTAATAAAAATGACTATAGTGAACATGATACTCATAATGAAGTTCTAAGGTGATTTCTACTTTATGGTGGACATATTTATCCAAATCAATATGATAAGAGAAGAACATATTCTCATGATCTATTGAAAGGATACAAAAAGGTTGGATGTGAAATTAAGGACCAATGGTTTTTCCATAGAATATTTTTAGTTGGACAACCTGTGGGGCATTATTCCCTATAGATTACCATGAGTGTCATATAATTTCAGGATAGATCCATTTAGATGGTATTCCTGAAATAAGGTGTGAACCATCATGCACTCATTTTAAAAGGGTAGGAGACAATGTATGTCAGGGTATGGGGAACATATATTCATAGAAATTGAGTCCTATGTATAACATAACAATTGTTTTCATGCCTCACCATTGTGTTCCTTATGGGTACTATCAGCTTGTTTTTGGTCTTGAACATAATTGGTGCATTTGGTGATTCAATTTTAATCAAAGGATGTGATGAAGGTATTGAAAAGGAAATACAATGAAGAAACCCATCAATTCATCATCAAATGTAAGAGTTCATAGTTTATCAATCCAATTCCATGTAAATGGATTCACATTAGGTTATCTATTTTTTGATGAGAACCTCCAATGGGATTCCATGTATATGAATATTTGGTATGGATTTCCTTTTAGAACTAAATTACAATGAAAGGTGTTCACTAGTGATTCATATACTATAGATTCTTCAAAATAGGTATTGGTAAAAGGTGTGGGATTTTGGGATCATCAAATATTCTTTGGGTGGAATCATTTGAATTATTGGATTCCCTTATAGATGTATGATTTTTTAATGAATAATATCAAAATAATTGTGTTTAATGAGTTACCCCTATTCCTATGATCTCTCTGAATCTGTGTAGATATGAAAATATATGATTTTTAGGTTAATCATACATATAATACATGTTTATGACTCATTTGTTTAAGGCCACATAGTTAGAAAATTATTCATTTTTCTCCATACAAAGAGGTCGTAGGTGTTTACATTGTTGGGATCAGGCCCATGCGATAAGCATCATATGAATCTCTATAAATAGAATCATAACACACATAGTTTATTAATGATTAGTGGGATACATCATACCATTTATGTTCAATTTAAATAGAAATATTTCAATAATATTAACTTTTTGTGAAGGGGAACACTTTGTGAAAGGTACCTAGAAGTTGATAGTGTTTGAATTTATCATGAGTTTCCATTTCAGTTTCATCTTGGTCTTCAATGACTAATTTGGAGAAGGTATGGTTGTGTATTACACCTATTAGAGGGCCCATGTATTGTTTTCAATATCATATATGTTGGTATGATGATAATGGATGAATGCTTAAGAGGATGGGTCATACAACTTGAAGGTGGATATGATATTGTGATAATAGGAGGGGTATCTAAAATTAAGGAATATATAAAGAATCTAATACTAGAGTCTTTAAATATGGTATTTTGTAAAAGTGATTCATATTATTCTTATCGCATAAGAATAATAGCATGTTTCTTGATGTTGGGATTGAACCTCAAAGGGGAATATATTGTATCCTAGTTAAGAGGAATAAAATACAATATAATTGAAGGCATGCATTTTAAGGTAATGTGACATGATTCATCGTAGATTAAAATTGTGTTGAAATGACATGTGTAATGAATTTTAGAGTTGTCCTACCATGTTAAGAAGGTGATTAATATAATGTATCTCAATAATTATTTTAAATTATGATCAAATAGAACATAATGTTTTTGTGTATCATGATTTGTTTAATAAATAAGTTAATAGAAGATTAGTTGTGTTACATTAAAGTTCACAATAAAGTATTGAGTGAGACTAACACACGAGCTTCTCTAAGACACCTGGTATAGTAGATGTGTGTGGTGATGGTATATTTGGGGTATTAAACCAAGTAGGAGGCCCACACATGGTAAATCTAACTGTGTTTTCTGCTCACTCCCTATATGGGAACACCAGCACACATGTAGATCTAATGTTCCATTTTCAAGTGATATATATTATGGGAGATCAAGAAGGATCGACTAGATGTATGTTTGGAGAGTTGTCAAATAATGGACCTATGTTTTATAGTTGATTATATCATATATATTTTTTTTCAATTTATTCTATACTGATTTCCTAGGTTGATGTTTCTTGTTGTATGTTGGTATGTACAATATGGTTCATTCTTATATAGAATGTCAATGTTTACTTATTTTTTTTCAATTTATTCTATACTGATTTCCTAGGTTGATGTTTCTTGTTTTCTGTTGGTATGTACAATATGGTATTTCTGGTTTGATTTGTATTTCAGGGCAGTGGTGCAGCGGAAGCAATTTTTTTTTCATCTTTTAGTGGCGGTTTAAACCGCCGCTAAATGTACATTGGCGGCGGTTTAAACCGCCTCTAAATGGTGAAAACTACCACGAAATGTAAAAAAAAATTACGTTTTGTGGCAGTTTTAACCGCTGCTGCATAGTCTCATTGTAGGTGCTCATTCCGCGGCGGTTCTCATGACTTCGGGAGCGGTTTTACGGTCGCTAGATTTGAGTTTATTCGCGGCGGTTATAACCGCCGCGAATAAACTGATATCCAGGGCTCATAAAAACCACTGCTCAACTCAGTAAAACTGCCGTGAAACAGAAATAACCACTTCTAATAGATTAGCGATGCCGTATTAGGTGGCGGTTTATAGAAACCGCTGCTAAACGCAAAAATAACCACCACTAAACGATGATTCTCTTGTAGTGATTTCACAATTCTGTCGATTCATATCAACAATAGATAGAGTTGGAGACATTTAAGTATAATAATATATATGCAGCTGATATTAACAGAGAACAAGGAATGATAATTTTTAGTTGTTCAGGGCATAAAGATTCCCTAGCACACTCCAACAATCACCCTCTCTATGGGCTTGGTGGATTTTACTAGTAAGATCCTCATATCATAAGACCAATCCACAACTGAGTGCAAGAAGTTTTCACCATTACAAACAAAGGATTACAAAACAGAGCCTTCTAGTTATTTTATAGGGAACTGATAAAACCATAGTTTAGTGCGAGAAGCTGAAACTCCACCATGAATAAATACGAGTAGTCGAAACTCCAAATAGATAGGATGTATTTTTGATGAGAAATAGATGTAGCTCATAGTTGCTGCATCACGCAACTGATAAAAGATGAATATTGTCTTCAGAAGAATAATAATCTTGAAAAATATCTGAAGATATCATGTTTCATAAGAGATCCTTGATTTTTAAGAAAAAAACAAAAACAGAGCATCACACTTCTAGAATTAAACACGTATATCTCTAAAATCTAGTCCTCGTTTCTAAGATTCTTGATCGCTGTAGCAGTGAAATATTTTTTACAAGAAATCTTGAAGAATAAGAATTATCAATACAGCCAAGAAAAATCTAGATCATCATATCTAAATATCTAACACAGAAACATATATATAATAATATATCTCATAGAAATATTTCAGATCTGCAAAATTCGCCTGACAAATCTAGTGAATTCAAATTCAAAGAATATAGTTCAGAGTAGTTGTTACTTCCCTTAAGAATAAGAGTTAAAATATCTGCTGTAAATGGCTCTTTAAATAATTTAAAACGAGCTTTGAATCAATCAAAATCAATCTTTAAAACGCCGTGATATTTTGTAGAGACTATTGAAAAATGCTCCGATAAATATGTAAATTCAAATTTACAACGTTGAAAAGTAAAACGTAAGGTTCCTTCACAAAATGACAAAATAAAAAATGTAGGGTTCAATATTCATAACATAAGGTTTAAGATCTATACATTTGTCCATGTTAGTAAAGATCTTTGAACGTAACATTGATTATCCATTCATTCATTTTTTCAAATGTAATGTTGATCACAAAATTAAGGTTGATGATCCATACATTTGTAAAGTTCCATACTTATGTAGGGTTATTTAACCATACTTTTCCTTTCTGAAAAAATGTAAGGTTCTTATCCAATCATAATGTTACTTAACCATATGTTTCTTCAAACGTAAGGTTGATTAACCATACGCACTGATCCTTCAACAAAAACATAAGGTTTGTTCTATACGTTACTTTCTTTGATGAAAATAATTTCCAGTAAATGAAAAACAGTGAACAGTGTTTCCAGAATATTCTTAAGATAATTACAAAAAATTTAATGAATATTTATCATAAATAAATAGTTGAATACTATTTCAATATAAGAATTATAAATAATATAAATTTCATGAAATACACTAAAAATAAAATCATTAGTAAAACAAACAAGGGTATTTGTGAGCATCAAGGTCATTAATATTTATAGAGTATTGTTGAGACAATACATGCCTAACAATCTCCCCCTTTTTGATTGTCACAAAACCCATAAATTAAAACTATAATTTTAGAAAAATAATTTAGAATTTTTTAAACATTAAAAGAAAATAATTTTGATTTGATAGAATTATTTCGATAAAGAAGTAATATTTGAATTCCCCCTAAATATAAATTTCAAAGAAATGTTTATGCTTATCTAAATTTCTCAAATAATTTTTTTTCTAAAATAAAAGAAATTTTATGTTTATCTAAATTTCTCCCCATTTTTGTAATATAAAAAATAAAGTATAGAAATAGATCAAAAAACATTTAATATTTAACAGAATGACAAGTGAATGTTATAAGTAACTATAATGAATAAAGTGAAATGGATTTTGGATATCAGAAAAAAAATACAAAAGTAGATAAAATAATGAAATGAAATATATAGACATTAGAAAAATTCATTAATCAATAAAGAAATTAATACAATAAAGTTAGTGATTGAGAAACAAAAAATGTCATTGCCATAGGTCAAGGTAGGAAAGAAAAAGAAGGCTAAGGATTGGTTGGATGATAATTTTGTATGGATTCAAACATGTACTTCAGATCAACCATCTGTAATATTAGCTTCTTCATCAAACTATCTCCTAGATGAATTATCAATTGCCTGGAGTCATTATTGACATACAGATTCTCTACTATGTTGAATTTTATAAACTCATGAATACTTTACTCTTGCTTCATGAACAACTCCAACTTTTCTGAAAACTTACTCAACATCAATCAAATGCTAGGTTATCCCTGATTTAACTGATCAAAAAGAAATTTCCGATCGTCCAATAAAACAGATAGAGGATCAATATTGCATTTAAGGTCCTGAAGGTGAATATTCATATATACTATAATAGATGTAATGGTCTGAAACCTTCTAATCAAATCTAGACTGGTCACATGGGTAGGAGTTGATGCACTGGCCCGATTCACTGACCCTTTTACAGATTCACATTGACCTCCCAAGTATCAATTTAGTCCTGAAAAATCTATTTTTGAAATAGATTCAGATCTAATCTTCCCAATATCATTTAACATGTCTCTCTTGAAGGAATCAAAACCCCTTCTAGAAACAGTACTCTCATTAGGATCCTGAATATTTTTCTATGAAACTTCCAGTTCCTGCCGCAGAGTGGAACTCTCATCTTGAGACTTGTTGAATTTAATTACAACTTCTTCAAATTGATGAGATAATGAATTAGATGTACCATCATATTCATTAATATCTTGATTTTAATTTTCATTAGGCCAAGGATCTACCATTGTTTTCATTACAAATTCTTTACAAGAAAAAGACTGATTATCCAAAAATTCATTCTGCTCACCAGAAATACGATCTGACTATCCCACAGTCTGATCTATCATTAAAGGTTGAATTTCTGCAACTGATTATAGTAAAATCTATCCTTCTTGAACATCTCCTTGTTCAGTAACTTATTCTCTTATAATGTGTGATTGAACATTTTCAGATGGAGTATGATGTTCTTGAACTGTTTTTACCATAATTCTTTCTTGTACTTGATCACTCACCAAAGGTACAATTTCAAGCTCTCTAGCTTGAATCTCCACTTTAATTTCCTCTTCAACAATAGTTTCTTCCAAATGTACTGAGCATTTTTCTTCTCCAAAATCCAACATTTTCTCTTAAACTTAAGGAGAATATATTTTTCTAGGTTTCATAATAAGTCCTTCATGACTTTGTTCTTCATATTATTCTTATTTAGCATGAAATATAATACTTCTCTTAGATGGTTGTGAAATTTCATCTGTTCGAGATTCAGCTACGCCCTCTTTTTGAACACCTGCTTTCTCCCCCTGAGAAAAATCTCCTGAGCTCTGTTCCTCCTCAGCTCCAATAGGATTTTTTTCCTTTTACTATGCTTCATAAAAATCCAAGTTTTCTTAATGTTCTAGCATTCAACACATTACTATGATGAAATTTTACTCTTGACTCAACCTGTCTGATCATATCCTTCTTAAAAAAATCCTTGAAATTATCCATCTATATGGATATAAATTCATTCTCGCATCTAGTGAAAAATAGTAATGAAGATACCAAAATAAATACCATGGAAAATTTAATTTTATGACACTTAAAGAAATAAACATGATATAAATGCCTGGATAAAGAATTTTCTCCATATCATCCATCCTTGGCACTATTCCAGCCTGAATAAATTTCACCAAAATCTTATGATTAGGTTATAAATCCTTAAAATCTGATGTGCGTCGAGTTGAAAAGAAATGAAAATATTTATTTAGAAGAATGATCCTTATCAAAATAAATTTAAGATCAAAATGGAAAACTCCTTCATGTGGACAGTTCAAAATTTTCACTACCTCAGTAGAAGAAATAGAGAAATCTCAGTATTCGATACTAGAAAAAATCATGTCCTCTGTATCTCTGAAAATAAAATGCACACTCTTATAAAACTAATTCAGTTCTACCTCATAAATAAATTATAAGTTTATGTCCTTGAAAGCTGTCTCAATACCTTGAAAAGATAGCGCTTGCTTCAGAAGTAAGTTTGTATAGTATAACCATTCAAGATCAATCACCTTTCCCTAAAGATTTTTTCTACCTGAAACTCTTTGACATTTTGGTTCACTTGCTTCCCATTCTTCGATTCTCTAGGTTTTTTTCATTCTTGAAGATTTGAAAATTTGAGGTTTTTGGCTTTTAAGGTTTGTAAGGACGAACAAATATTGAGGGTTTGATGAAGATGAGTTTTTTTTGTTTTGTGTAAACAAAAGGTTTAGAAGATGATAGGTTCGGAAAACGAACGATTTCTGAAAAATGAAACATGTGCTCATTTCTTATGTCATAGATTAATTATTAAAAAAATTAAATAATTACACGGATTAAATAGATTTAAGATAACATATATTAACAAAAATACCATAATATAAAAATAATAAAAGTAAATTAAATTTACAGAAATAAATTATGCATAAAACAAATTAAAATAAAATAAAAGTAAATAAAATAAAATAAAATAAAATAAAATAAATATTGAATTAAAAATTAAATAAACCTAACTCCCCCTTAATAAATAAAAACAAGTAGTGGGAAGTGTTTTAGTAAAAATATATGCTAATTTATTTTTAGTGTTAACAAATTCTAAAGATATATCCTTTTTGAGAACATGATCTCTTATAAAATGATGTCTAATATCAATATGCTTAGTTCTAGAACAAATTATTGGATTTTTTAAAATGTTTATAGCACTTGTATTGTCACATAAAATAGGTGTATTATTAAAATTAAGTCCAAATTCCATTAGAGTGTTTTTCATCTACAAAACTTGTGCACAACAACTTCCCGCAAATACATATTCTGCTTCGGCTATTGATAGTGCAACTGAGTGTTGATTCTTACTTGAGCATGACACTAAAGATTTTCCTAAAAAGTGATAGGTTCCTAAAGTAATTTTTCTATATAGGCTACATTATCCAAAATCTGCATTTGAATATGATAATAAATTAAAATCATAATTTTTTGGATAAAGAGGAGATTGAATAATTGTTCCTTTTAAATATCTAAAAATTATTTTTTACAACAGTAAGATGGGATTCTTTTAGATTTTATTGAAATATAGCACAAAGACATACTGAAAACATAATATCAAGTCTACTAGAAGTAAGATATAGTAAAATTCCAATCATACCTCTATATAACTTATTATCCACTCATTTTCCATCTTCATCTAAGTCAAGTTTAATATTAGTACACATGGGAGTTGAATATGTCTTGTTTTTCTCAAGACCAAACTTTTTCAATAAATTAGTAATGTATTTACTTTGATTTAATACATTTATAAAATACTTTTGATAAATTTGTAATCCTAAAAATAAATTTAATTCTCCCATCATGCTCATTTCAAATTCTTTTTTCATAAGTTCTGAAAAATCATTGCAGAGTTTTTTATTTGTTGATCTAAAAATAACATCATCAACATAGATTTGAACTAATAATAAATTACAACAAACTATTTTCTAAAAAGAGGTTTGGGTCTTATAAACCATAAATGAAACCATTTTTCAAAATAAATGAACTTAATCTTTCATACCAAACTCTAGGTGCTTGTTTAAGTCCATAGAGAGATTTAGTAAGTTTAAAAACAAAATCTGGTTTTTGAGAATTTTCAAAACCAGGAGGTTTCTCAACATAAACTTCCTCCATTAAATATCCATTTTAAAAATAATATTATTCATCCATATGATATAATTTAAAATTCATATGAGATGCATCGACCAAAATATTTCTAATTGCTTCTAGTCTAGATATAGGAGCAAAGGCTTCATCATAATCTATACCTTCTTCTTGATTATACCCTTTAGATACTAATCTAGATTTATTTCTAGTTATAATACCTTGATCATATTGCTTATTCCTAAAAATATATTTAGTTCCTATAACTATATAATTCGATGGTCTTTCAACTACTACCCATACTTTATTTCTTTTAAACTTATTTAGCTCTTCTTGCATTGCTAATAACCAACTTTCATCTTCTAAGGCTTCTTCAAAAGACTTAGGCTCTAACTAAGATATAAAAGCAAAAAATTACACTAGGTTTCCTAAAATTATTAATGTTTTTATTTATATGTCTAGATATCCTATAAAAGTCTCTAAAGGGTGATTCTTTAGGATTGTATACTTTCTAGGAAGATCACTTTTGGGTTCATCAATATCATGTTTTTCTGAACTGGACTGAATTTTATTTATATTTTCAAAATCATTTTTCAAGTGATCAAGTCTCGTGTTGTAAGAAGAATCCTCAGATTCATCTATTTGATCTTTTCCTTTATTAAAAGAATCAATTTCGTCAAACTTAACATGAACATATTCTTCAAAAATATTTGACTTTTTATTAAATAATCAATAAGCTTTAGAAGTTTCAGAATATCCTAAGAATATTCCTTCATCATCTTTTGGATATAACTTTCCCAAATTATCCTTGGTGTTCAATATATATACCTTGAATCCAAAAACCTTAACTACTTTACCTTAGGCTTTCTGTTATTACAAGTTTCATAAGAAGTCTTTTTGAAAATAGATTGAATTAAAACCCTATTTATAATATAGCATGCTGTGATTACAACTTCTGCCCAAAAGTAGGTTGGAATAATGTATTCATTCAACGTTGTTCTAGACATTTCTTGAATAGTTTTGTCTATTCTTTCAGAAATTCCATTCCGTTGAGGTGTTCTTGGTGCAGAGAAGGTGTGTTTAATACCCATATTTGAGAAAAAAGAATTAAATTATTTATTCTCAAACTCTCCACCATGAACACTTCTTAATGAAATTATCTTAAATCCTTTTTCATTTTCAACTCTTTTATAAAATGTTTCAAAAACAAAAAAATATTGATTTTTTAGTTTTAGAAAATACACCCAAGTAAATATTGAATAATCATAAAATAAAACATATAAATATAATTTACCAGCCGAACATTGTAATGACCCAAACTTCTATCAATGAAAATTACTCTTGGTCAAATTAAATGTCCTATTATGAAAAATGGTTATGTAAAAAATATGCACTTCCTTGGTTTTATGTTAATGGATTTAAAAATACCATTAAGGATTGTGACCATTGCTAATATATCCGTTAAACAGTGATCACATGATTAGTATAAATATAGGGCTTTAACAAATCTAATTTACTCATATAAAGGAAGTGATGGCCTCATTCAGTAGACTTTCCCCGTACAAATCCCATTTTTCAGAGCTCAGAAAGGATGTGACATCATTGGGTTTCACTCTTGACCAAGCCCAAGCCAAGCTTCAACACTTTAAGCTCAAATGGAACCGCCTATGGGAGAAGTGAAAATTGATAGAGATTACCACCCGAGCGATGTTATCCAAGCCACCCAAGTGCCTGTCACCATCACACACCTTACCCTTTGGTCTTATGTGAGTTTTATAAGGGGTTATGCAACAAGAACCTAATACTATTATTATGTACATTATTTTCTGTATAGATAATATACTTTCATTTTATTATTGTTACTTTGTAATTTTTTTTAAAGAAAAAATAACATTTTTAGTTAATTAAGAAATCAATTTTGATGAATTAATGGATTTTTTAATTAAATAATTTTTTAATTAAATAATATTGATAAATTAATTTTTATATAATATAAATGACCATATAATTATTATGAATATGATTGTGATTTTTATTAAGGTTTGAAATCTATTTTTGTCAAAACCCATGAATTTTTGATAAATATCCGTTTTTATTTTAAAAGTAAAAATTTACATATTTACAAAATTATTTAGATAAAATGAATATTATTTTTGGAATTAGGATGTTGAAATTATCCAATGGTTAATTTTTCATAATTTTATGAGACTTGTTTTTTTGGTTAAAAATTAAATATTGTTTAAATATATAATGTGTTTTATAATGACCCAATAGTGATGTAATAAAATACTATAAAAAATATGTTCAGAAAATATATGTTTTACCATTAAAATAATGCGATTTTAGGTTTGTTTTATTTATTTTACAATGCTTTAGTGGACCCTTCAAAACTTATAAAACATTTTAACTTTTTAAATTGATTTCCTTGAGAGTGCGACTCCCCTCCACATAAGAAACCCCATTATTTTAAGAAGTTCATCCATTGGAATTATAAAATATTATTTTGCATTTCCCTTTGAAAAAAAACATGGGAAAAAACCATTGGCTGGTTTGTGGTTTTGATTAGTTTAAAGTGTTGTGTCCCAAACCTAAATAATAAAGAATTCCCACTCCTTTCCTATATAAACCCACCCAAGCTCCCACTTCCTCCTCACTCAAAGAATTTTAATTTCATCCAACCTCTTCTATAATCTATATAGAGTCCTCCCAAGGCACCCCAAGCTACCAATAACTCTCTCTCAAGCCTCTCCCAAGCCTTTGGGATCACACTTTCAAGTAAGGGATTCCTTCCTTTCTCATATTATCGAAGTTTCTTAATATTGTTATGCCATTTTATTTTCAATTATAAATATTAGGGTATGATTTATCACCTCCACCATAATTACCTCTTTATGTTTTAATGATTATAGACCCATTTCTCTCTCATTAATTCCTCCCATGTAAACCCGTTACCAGGCCAAAATTCTGTAAGGAATTTCTCCCTCCTCATTTACATTCAAGCAATTATTTTGTATTATGAATCAAAATTACATTACTTATGTTGGGAAATGTATCTATATGACCCACTTACTGTCCATTTCATGTACAAATTATGAGCACCCCTTTATCTCTCATAAACCATTTTTATGAATTCTTATGTCACGCCGTTATGATTCCAAATTTGCACCACGTTTTTCCAAGCCAAAGTCATTATGTAGTGAATACCATGCCCATTTATCTATAAGGGGTTTTCACATTTATGGAAATTTACTTATTTATTATATAGTTTCCTGTATTAATTCCACATTCCTTTATCATGGAATAAATGATGATGAATCCATGTTTTATGATCCATGTGGCACACTTATGCAAGAAATGAAATGTTTAAGAAGGGTGTGCCTTGATAGTGCTCCAATGAATTGGGTAAAGATTAATATCATGATAATTCAAGTGAAATCAGGATTTAATCATTCTAATTCAAGTGAAATGATTATTTACTCATGATAATTCAAGTGCAATGAGGGTTTACTCATGCTCCATGTGCAATGAGCCTTGTCTCATGCTAATTCCATGTTAAGTGTTGTTGCCACATTTCCATGTTATGATAATCTTGCTATATCATGAATTTATGATTATATTCTTTTATGATCCATTGATATGCCTATTGCCTAACATGTATTTTATTCTTCATGTTATGCCTTGTTTACTCCCTTACTGGGCTTTATTTCTCACCCTTTTCACATGTATGTCCTCAGGTTATCCCATGAAATGCTAAGTTTGAGGGAATTCCATGGTTATGTAAAAGAAGTTTTCAATAAAGATGTTGCGTGTTTTATATTCTAAGTTGTTATGTAATGTTACTAAGCCCCAAAGACACAATAAATCTTGATATTCTATGTTTTATCAAGTGAATTTTATGTAATAAACCTGTTTAACTGTGTAATAAAGAGAAGGGTTGTCATAGTTGATATCAGAGGATAAGTTTAGTTATTTTTGGGATTAGGATTAAGAAACCCTAGTGAAAGACTTATGGATAAGACTAAGTATAATGATAACATCCCTAAATTTTTCTGAGTAATGAGTAAGTGGTTTATCAATCAAATACATCCCTATCTGGATACGAGCCGGTAGAGGTGGATCTGGAACAGATGTACCTAGGAGTGAAAACTCTTCCAAGGAGTTTTGGGCTTGACTCGGGGTATCCTAGTACACGATAATGGGCCTTACTGCACTCTTGGTTACGAAACTCCCAGGGGATATGCTTTGGTAAATTCACAATCTTAGTATGAACCATTATCAATGGAATTAAACAAATTCCCCTAATAATATATGTTAGAAAGTAGATCATGGATAACATATATTCGAGCCAATAGATTCATAAGTTAAAGAAATAAAAGTTATTTATAAGTAATTTGTTTTGTCCTTCGATTACCCTTTATGTGTTACCCCTAACTTTCCTTTCATTCTATCCAATGGCTGATAATAAGAAGACTCGAGCTAACAACCGATTCAAAGATCAATGTGATGACTGTTCTAATGAGATGACCAATCCTATGGGAGTAGGAATCACGAAATTTGTCATGATAATCTCTCAGTTAAATCAATATTTGAATAGAAACATGGGTCAAGAGGAAAGTTCAACCCCCCCTAAGAAATAACAAGTCACTATCGAGAGCTTCATGAGATAAATGCCTCCTACTTTTAATGGATCATCCGATCCCTCAATCACCGAACAATGAATCAACTCCATTGAAAAGATCTTCTCTATCCTTCAATGTTCTAAAAAAGAGAAGGTTCTTCTGGTTGCTTATCATATGGAGGTTGAAGCTAATCAATAGTAGAAATTTCTCAAAAATACAAATCCTAAGGAGGAGATCGAGGTGTTGGAATGGAAGGATTTACGAAAGATGTTTTTTGATAAATATTTTTTGTGCACCCTTCGACTAAAGATGGAGAGGGACTTCCTTGACATCAAGAAAAAAAGATGACAAATCCATCAGAGTGTATGAGGAAAACTTCACAAGGCTTTCATGATACACCTCTGTCTTTTTTGTTACCTCTGAATGTAAGGTTGACCACTTCTTTGGTGGGCTGAAACCTAGCCTGCAGAAATCCATGGAGATTCGTGACTTCAATAGCTATGAGGAAATTGTACAATGTGCCCTCAAAGTCGAAATGGAGATCGAAAAATCTCAGGGGAATCATGGGGATAATAAGAGTAAGGTGGAATTTAGTTCTGGCAGTCCGATGGATAAATCCAACGGTGCTAAGAAAACCTAGCACCCCACTTTCCAAAGGTGCGGAAAGAAGCACCCCAAAAATTTCTTGAAGGGGAAGAGGAAATGATTTAGGTGTGGAAGAGAAGGGAACCTTTCCATTCACTACTAACCAGAAAAACCTGTGGCTGCCACACAAGAGAGGAACAATCCGTTTGAACCTCAACGCATTGTTCATTGCTTCAACTTCAAAGAACCAGGGCACCTTGCAAATCATTTCCCTAAGATAAGGGCTTTTAGAGGCAACTAACAACCTCCAAGGCATCAAGGGCGAGCTTTTTCCATCACTACCATAGAAGTGAACCCCCCAAAAAAAGTGGTGATAGATATTCTAGTTATTCATTCAATAATAGAAAACATACATTTTGATTTTGGTTCTATGAATTCTTTTTTATCCCTAAAGTTTAGTAGAACAATCCCAACACTACCACAAATCAGGGAAGTAAATATGTCAGTGAGTACAACAAATGGGGAAATCATTGCATCCCATGAATATAACTCCCCTGTCATAATTTGTGGATTGAACTTCTTGGTAAACCTCATCATACTCCCTCTGGTAGAATTTGATGAAATTCTTGGCATGGATTGGCTTTCCCTATATAGAGCCAACATAAAATACCGTGAGAGGAAAATCACTCTCTATATGGAGAATCGACCCCCAATTCTATAAAAGTGTAAGTTGGAAGATGAATATTCTTTAGAACCATCATCTCAAGCATGGATATTACTTCCCTACGAGCACACATATCTTGGTCAGATGATCGAGTCTAATGAGGAAACCAACCTCGAAGACATACCTATTGTGAGGGAATTCTCTAAAGTGTTTCCTGGGGAATTTCCTGGTCTTCCATCTAGAATAGATTTTGAATTCTCAATTAACCTTATACCTAGGGCATTGCCAATATCCAAGAATTCGTATAGAATGGCTTTTGTGGAGCTTGAGGAGCTGCAGAAACAACTAAAAGAGAATCTAGATAAAGGGTTTATACTCCCAAGTGCTTCACCATGGGGTGCACCAGTCCTCTTCGTCAAGAAGCAGGATGAGTCAATGCGCCTTTGCATCGACTATCGTGAGCTTAACAAAATCATGATAAAGAATAAGTATCCTCTTCCTCTAATTGATGACTTGTTTGAATAGATATGTGGAGTACAATACTTCTCCAAGGTAGATTTATAGTCAGGATATTACCAAGTAAGGGTGATAATGGAGGATATCCCCAAGACTACTTTTTGTACAAGGTACGGGCACTATGAATTAATAGTAATTCCTTTCAGACTCACTAATACTCCAGCAATCTTCATGTACTTGATGAATAGAGTCTTTAGATATTACCTCAACAAATTTGTGGTAGTCTTTATAGATGATATTCTAATATAATCCAAAACTAAGGAGTCACATGAGGAGTATCTAAGAACTGTACTAGAGACCTTGTAGAAGGATAAGCTCTATGAAAATTACTGAAAGTGTGAGTTCTGGTTGAAGGAGGTCTCATTCTTGGGCTATATCATCACAAGCAATGGGATATCTGTGAATCTCTCCAGGATAGCTAAAATAGAGGGATGGCCGAGGCCAACATCGGTAACAAATATCCATAGCTTCTTGGGGTCAGCTGGATATTATCTCCGATTTATGAGAAATTTATCAAGATTGTCCAACCCTCTTACCAAGTTAAATCGGAAGTAAGTAAAGTTTCCTTGGACTGATGAATGCGAAGAGATCTTTAAGGAGTTAAAAAGGAGGATTATCACTATGCCTGTGCTCACATTACCCATAATTGGAGAAATATTTATGGTATTTAGTGATTATTTGAAGAAGGGATTGGGTTGTGTGTTGATTCATAATGACAAATTCATTACCTATGCTTCAAGGAAATTGAAAGTTCATGAGCAAAACTATACAACACATGATCTAGAGTTTGCTGAAATGATCTTCACTTTAAAAATTTGGTGGCATTACCTATTTGGGGAGAAGTGTGAAATATATATAGAACACAAAAGACTCAAGTATATACTAACACAAAAAGATTTGAACACGCGCCAATGAAGATGGTTAGAGATGATCAATGATTATGACTACTCAATCCATTACCACCCTAGGAAAGAAAACAAGGTGGAAGATGCTATAAGTAGAAAGGACCCAGCAATTCTATCATTGATGAGAATTGAAAAGGATCCAATCTTCTTATACTTGATGAAGATGGACATGGGAATCATAAAGAAGGGAACATCATCAATCCATTAAAAAATTATTGCTCAACCATCTTTTTCAGAAAGGTTAAAGGATGCTCAAAAGGATGATGTGGGAATTCAAAAGGTGGAAACTATCAGAAAAGGGAAATCCTTAGAGTTCAATGTTAATAAAGAAGGAATTGTGAGATTTGGGTCAAGACTATGTGTTCCATAGAATCTGAAGTTAAATAAGGAACATTAGATGATGCACATAGTTTAAATTTCTCCATTCACCCAGGAAACAAAAAGATGTATTGAGATCTCTGAGAGAATTACTGGTGGGATAACCTAAAGAAGGATATCGCTGAGTATACATCAAAGTACCTAGTATGTCTGCAAGTGAAGGCTGAGAGGCAGAAGTCTAAGGGGATGGTGTAACCATTACCCATACCAGCATAGAAATTGGATAAAATAACCATGGACTTTATCACTAGACTTCTGAAGAAATCCAAAGGAAACAATGCTATCTGAGTTACTGTGGATCGTCTTACAAAGACTGCACACTTCATTTCTATTTAGGAGGATTTCTCACTAGATCAACTGGCACAGATATACATCATAGATGTGTTAAGGCTACATGGAGTACCACTATCTATTTTATCCGATCGAGATCCAAGATTCAAGTTTATGTTTTGGAAGAGTCTTAAACATGCTCTGTATACTGAGCTGAACTTTAGTATGAATTATCATCCTCAAAGTCATGGCCAATCTGAGAAGACTATTCAAACACTTGAGGACATGTTGAGAGCATGCTCAATGGACTTAAAAAGAGGATGTGATCAATATATTTCTTCGGTTGAGTTCTATTACAATAACAGTTTCCACTCAAGAATCCAAATGAATCCTTATGAATCCCTATATGGGAAGATCTGAAAAACACCGGAATGTTGGGATGAAGTTGGTGAGAGAAAACTCCTAGGTCCAGAGATGGTTGAAGAAATGGTGGAGAAGGTTAAGACCATCCAGCAGCACATTAAAGTTGCTCAGAGTTGACAAAAGAGCTAGGATGATAATCATCGATGAGACCTAGAGTTTGATTTTAGAGACATGGTATTCCTCTACATATCACCGTGGAAGATAGTTATGAGATTTGGGAAGAAGGGGAAGTATAGTCCAAGGTACATTAGACCTTTTGAGATCCTTAATCACATTTGAGCAGTGGCCTATAGACTAGCACTCCCACTAAAACTATCTCAAGTATATGATGTGATCCATGTATCACTCTTGAGGAAGTACATACCTGACCCATTGCATGTACTAAATCCAGAGGTGTTACCTTTTGAGAATGAACTCTTCTATGAAGAGAAGCTGGTGAATATCTTAGATCGTAAGGAAAAAGTTCTAGGAAATAAGACAATGCCCCTCGTCAAGGTGTTGTGGCGAAACCAAAAGTTTGAATAAGCGACGTGGGAATCAGAGGAAGTGATGAATTAGAGTTACCCACATCTATTTTAGTGTGGGAGAAGGAAATTTCGAGGATGAAATTTCTTAAGGGGGGGGGAGAAGATTGTAATGACCCAAAATTCTATCAATGAAAAATCACCTTGGTCTAATTAAATGTCTTATTATGCAAAATGGTTATGTAAAAAATATGTAATTCATTAGTTTTATGTTTTTGGATTTCAAAATACCGTTAAATATTGGGATCATTTCTAATATAGCCATTAAATAGTGACCACATGATTAATATAAATATAGGGATTTAACAAATCTAATTTACTCACACAAAGGAAGGGATGAACTCATCGAGTAGACTTGCCTCGTACGAAGCCCATTTGTCCAAGCTAGGAAAAGAGGTGGTGTCATTGGGATTATCTCTTGACCAATCCTAATCATAGATTTAACACATTAAGCTCGAACGGATCCTCCTACGGGAGAAGTGGAAGTTGATAGAGATCACCACCTGAGCGATGTTATTCGAGCCACCCAAAGAGTCTGTCGCCATCACACACCTTACACTTTGGTCTTATGCAGGTGTTATAAGGGGTTATGTAATGAGACCCTAGTACTAGGATTATGTACATTATTTTTGTATAGATAATATACTTTCATTTTATTATTGTTACTTTGTATATATTTTTAAAGAAAAAATTGCATTTTTAGTTAATTAAGAAATCTATTTTGATGAATTAAAGGATTTTTGAATTAAATAATAGTTTAATTAAATATTATTAATAAGTTACTTTTTATATAATATAAATGACCATATAATTATTATGAATAGGATTGTGATTTTTATTATGGTTTGAAAGCTATTTTTTTCAAAACCCATGAATTTTTGATAAATGTAAGTTTTTATTTTAAAATTAAAAATTCACATATTTAGAAAATTATTCAGATAAAATTAATATTATTTTTTATAATCATGATGTTGAAATTATCCAATGGTAAATTTTTCCAAATTTTCTGAGATAGATGAATTTTTGGGTAAAAATTAAATACTGTTTAAATATATAATGTGTTTTATGACATCATAATGACCCAATAGTGATGTAATAAAATAATATAAACATTATGTTCTAAAAATATATATATTAACATTAAAATAATTCAATTTTTTTGTTTGTTTTATTTATTTTACGATGCTTTAGTGGACCCTTAAAGACTTACAAAACATTTTAACTTTTTAAATTGATTTCCTTGAGAGTGTGACTCACCTCCACATAAGAAACCCTATTATTTTAAGAAGTTCAGACATTTTCCTTATAAAATATTGTTTTCCACTACCCTTTTTCAAAAACCATGGGCAAAAACCATGGGCTGGTTTGTATTTTGGATTAGTTTAATGTATTGTGTCCCAAACCTAAATAATAATGAAATCCCTCTCATTTCATATATAAAACCACCCAAACTCCCACTTCCTCTTGACTCAAAGCCTTTGGATTTCGTAAAACTTATACCATCCTCTCTCTAGAATCTTCCAAAGGTTCCCCAATCTCCTAATAATCCTCTCTCAATCCTCTCCCAAGCCTTTGGGATCACACTTCAAATTAAGGGATTCCTTCTTTTGTCATTTTATCCATGTTTATTAATATTGTTATGCCCTTTTATTTTCAATTATAAATGTTGGGGTATAATTTCAAACCTCCCCCATACCATCCTATTTATTTTTGAATGATGATATACCCCTTTATTTCTCATTAATGCGTCCCATGTACACCCGTTACCATGCTGAAATTTCGTACGGAATTTCTCTCTCTTCATTTACATTCAAGAAATTCTTTTGTATTATGAATCCATATTCCATTACTTATGTTGGGACATGTATCTATATAAACCCCTTACTATCCATTTCATGTACATATTATGAGACCCCACTTTCTCTCTCATTAACCATTTTTATAAATTCTTATGTCACACCGTTATGCTGCTGAAATTGCACTGTGTTTTTCCAAGCCAAAGTCATTATGTAGTGAATACAATGCCCATTTCCCTATCAAGGGTATTCACTTTTATGAACATTTACTTATTTATTATATATTTTCATGTATAAATTCCAAATTCCTTTATCGTGGAATAAATTATGATGAATCCATGTTTTATGATCCATGTGGCACACTTATGCATGAAATGAAATGTTTAAGAAGGGTGCACCCTGATAGCACTCCAATGCATTGGGTAAAGACTAGTATCATGATATGTCAAGTAAAATGAGGACTTACTCATGATAATTCAAGTGAAATGAGTATTTAATCATGATAATTCAAGTGCAATGAGGGTTTACTCATTCTCCATGTGCAATGAGCCTCATCTCATGCTAATTCTATGTTAAGTGTTGTTGCCACATTTCCATGTTATGATAATCATGATATATCACAACTTTATGATTATGTTCTTTTATGATCCATTGATATTCCTATTTTTCTAACATGTATTGTATTCTTCATTTTATGCCTTGTTTACTCCCTTACTGGGCTTTATAGCTCACCCTTTTCACATGTATGTCCTCAGGTTATCCCATGCAATGCTAAGTATAAGGTAATGTTGTGGTTATATAAAGGAAGTTTTCAATAAAGATATTGTGTGTTTTATGTTCTAAGTTTTTATGTAATGTCCCTAATCCCCAAATGACACTATACCTCTTGATATTATATTTTTAATCAAGTAAATTTTATGTAATAAACCAGTTTAACTGTGTAATAAAGAGCAGGGTTTTCATAAACTTTCTATTCTAGATGGTCCAAACAAATCCATATGAATAA
This sequence comes from Viscum album, assembly GCA_963277665.1. NCBI lineage: Eukaryota > Viridiplantae > Streptophyta > Magnoliopsida > Santalales > Viscaceae > Viscum > Viscum album. Next base: position 55,669,123 of record OY728136.1, read on the forward strand.
GTTCTAGGGTCTTCTAAGTAGAAAGTTTGTTAATAGATTTGAAGGAGGTTTTTTGTTGCTTACCTATCTGACATGCATCATAGTATCTATCACTGTGAAATTTTAGACCTGGAAAATCTAAAACTAATTATTTCTTAGCTAAATTATGTAAAGAAAAAATATTACAATGACCAATTCTTCTATGCCAAATCCATGACTCCTTTACATTAGTAGTTAAACAGTTCACTTTCTATTTACACAAAGAATTTAAATCCAAAGTGTAGACATTATCTATTCTGGGTGCTCTAAATTTATGTAAATTATCTTTAAAAATAGAATAGTAATTATTAGAAAAATAAACATTGTATCTATCATCATAAAGTTGAGAGATACTTATCAGATTGTGCTTCAATCCTTGTTCATAGAGTACTTTATTAATTGAGATAGTATTTGGATCTCCAATTGTTCCAAGTATAATAATTTTTCCTTTGGCATTGTCATTGAAGGTGACTAGGCCTCCATCTATTTTGGTCAGAGTATAAAAATTTGATGAATTTCCACTCATATTTCTTGAACATACACTATCCATATACCATATATATTTTATTCTTATATGGACTATTACCTACAAGGTCAAATTGAAAAGAAATTTGTTTTGGTACCCATACCTTTTTGGGTCCAGCAGTGTTAGATATCAAAGAATTAGGAATCCAAATAGATTTATTTTGATCAACACTGTTATAATTAAAACTAGATAAAGATTTTGAATAAAGAACATGCTTGAAACCACATAATTTAGGTTTTCTTAAATAGCAGTCATTAGTATAATGTCCATTAATAACACAATGAAAACATTTAACAGTAGAAATGCTTTTGGTGTTAGAACCAGGAACAAAATAGTTTTTGTACAGTTTGAGTTTTTCACCCTTACTACCTATACCAAATCTTTCCTTTTTAATTACATTTTTACCAAGAATTTCATTTAGTACATTTTCTCATTTTTTTAATATAAGAGCAGCACTTTTATAAGTTTCTAATTAATCCTATAGTTTTTTAATCTTATTTTCATGGTCATTACAGTTTGTAGTAGATGAACTAAACTTCTCAATTAACTCATGATGATGTTTAAGTAAAGTTCCCCTTTCTCCTAAAATAGTATTATGAATTTTTTTAAAGATTTTTTTTCTTTAACAGAAAGTCATATCTTTCTTCTAGCATATTACAGTAGGTAGTCATTTTATCATTTGTGTAACTAGATTCAAAATCAGATGAATAATAGGACTTTACCTTCTCTTCTTCAGCCATAAAGCACATATTAGCTTTTAGATTTGATTCTTACTTCTCTGAATTTGAGATTGATGAGCTACTAGAGTCTTTAGAAACACAACAAGTGGCCTTCATAGATCTTTTGTCATTTTTCTCATTATTAAAATTCTTCTGATATTTCTTTTCAATTTTTCTCTTCTATCCTTTCAATTGGGGACAATCTGGTCTTATATGACCCAATTTTTTGCATTCATAACATCTTACTTACCTTGAGTATTTCTCAAACTTTTTGAAGGTTCTTTCAAATCCTTTATTATTCTTATAAAATTTACTGAATTTTCTAGATAATTGAGTCAACTCAATTTCTAAGTTAGATGATTCTGAATTTCTTTCTTCTTGTTTCAGTTTTTTATTCTGCTTTTGGGATAAAACTTTTAAAGCAGTGTTATACTTTTTTACTAGGAATTTGTGAAATTTAACTTCATATTCCATTTCAGACTCATACATCATTAACATTCCAATAAATTCTCTCATTGTCATATTCTTGATAGGTGCATATTGAAGGATTGCAGTAGAAATTCCACTCCACTTCGCAGGGAGAACTCTTATAACTTTCAAAGGATTGTCAGGTTGGATAATATGATCACCTAAAGATGTTATATTATTAAATTTTTTTCAGCCTTCCATTCTTCTATGTGATGCTCTCTCCATCATACATCCTAAAAGTATCAAAATTTAATTTCGCTGTATTATATCTCATTTGTCTAACATTGTTAGTATCTTCATAGGCTATTGAAATTGTTTACCACATTTAATAGGCTATTGGGCATTGCGATACACAGTTTAGTTCATCTTCTCTAAGACCACAAATAATGGAATTCATAGCTTTCAAATTAAAATCATAATTAGCCTCTATAGTAGTATACCAAGTTTCAGGTTTTTCAGGAATTGTGTAAGGAGTAATAATCTTTGAGTATACTCTAAATCCAAGTTTTTTTAAGTATATTATCATTCATGACTTCCAAAATCCATAATTCTCACTATTGAAATATGGAGCATGAACCATTGACATTCCTTCCTTGAGATTCTCCATTTCCATCACTAATATCGATCTTATGACTTTAGCTTATTATAGCTCTGTTGAAAATACCAACCTTTGATACTAAATGTTAGGTTGGAAAGACTATAATGATAACAGAAGATGGGGGTGAATTATGTTTTTTAAAAAATTTCAAAATTCTATCAATTCATATCAATAGTAGATAGAGTTGGAGACATGTCTATATAAGAATATATATGCAGTGGATATTAATAGAGAACAAGGCACATCAATTTATAGTGGTTTGGGGAAAAAATATCCCCTAGTCCACTACACCAATCACCTTATTTGCAGGCTTGGTGAATTTCACTAGTACGGTCCTCATATCATAAGACCAATCCACAACTAAGTGCAGACAACTATCAACCTTAAAAAAAAAGGCTTACAAAATATATCCTTATGGTTATTTTATAGGGAACCGATAAAACCACAGCTTAGTTACAGAAGTTGGCACTCCACCAAAACTAAATACGAGAAGTTGAAACTCAAAATAGATATGATGTAGTTTTTATGAGAAATATATGTATCTCATAGTTGAAGAAGCACACCATAGATAAAATTTTAATCTTTTATTTAGAGGAATAATAATCTTGAAAAATATCTTAAGAGATCAGGTTGCACAAGAGATCTTGGATTTTTAAGAATAGTAACAAAAACAGAGTATTGTGCTTCTAGAATTAAACACGTATATCTCCAAAATGTATTCCTTATTTCTGAGATTCTTGATCACTTTAATTGTGAAATAATTTGTACAAGAAATCTTGAAGAATAAGAATTATCAATACAACTAATAAATCTCTAGATCACCGTATCTAAATATCCGACGCAAAAAGATATATATAAAAATATATCTCGTAGCAAGATTTTAGATCCACAAAATACACTTGATAGATCGAGTGAATTCAAATTCAAATAATACAGCTCAGAGTAGTTATAACTTCCTTTAAGAATAGAAGAGAAAATCTATGCTGCAAATATCTCTTTAAATCATTTAAAACAAGCTTTGAATCAATTGAAATTTAGCTTTAAAACACCCTGAAAATTCACAAAGAATGTTGCAAAATTCTCGGATAAAGATGTAAATACAAATTTCCAACGTTGAAAAGTCAAACGTAAGGTTCCTTCACAAAATGAAAAAAATAACAAACGTAGGGTTCAATATTCATAATGTAGGGTTGATGATCCATACGTTTTTCCATGTCAGCATGAATCTCTGAATGTAACATTGATTATCCATTCGTTCATTTTTTAAACATAAGGTTGAAAACGTAAGGTTGATCAAAAAAGTAAGGTTGATGATCTATACATTTGTAAAGTTCCAGACTTACATAGGGTTCTTTAACCATAATTTTCCTTTCTGGAAAACATATGGTTCTTATCCAAATGTAATGTTCCTTAACCATATGTTTTTCAAACGTAAGATTGATTAACCATACACACTGATCCTTCAACATAAATATAATGTTTGTTCTATATGTTACTTTATTTGATGAAAATAATTTCTAGTAAATGACAAATGGTGAACAATATTACCAGAATACGCTTAAGATAATTCCAAACACTTTAATGAATATTTCTCGAAAATAAATTGTTGAATACTATTTCGAGATAATAATTATAAAGAATATAATTTTATTGAAATACACTCAAAATAAAATCATTATTAAAACAAACAAGGGTATTTTTGAGCATCAAAATCATTAATATTTATAGATTATTTTTGAGACAATACATTCCAAACAGTTTACTCCATTATGTTTATTTGGTAACCTTAAACAAAACTGGAGTAATTGGGTGTAAGAGAAGGATTCCTTGAAAGATCATGACCCTCCTTTCATATTTACACAAAGCTAGTGTAATTATCACCCATTCATATCATACTTCACTTTCTCCTTATATTTTTCTCGGATATGAGACATCATGTGTAATAAAAAATGTCCTAATGTTTTAACCTCCATAAACATAAGATATTGGTTATTACATTATAAGATAACCATCATATTCTTTATACACATGTCTGTAATAAGAAAATTTTCACCCTCACTTCCTTAGGCGTCCTAACTGATATAGAAACACAAACACCTTGAGTTTCTAATATAGTAGTAATGTGCACAAGTGCCTGTACTACACTTAGAAATTCATTAAATTCTGGAAAATTTCTCTGTACAATGATTATAATAGTTTATATTATGGAATTTATTTCCATTTTCTATAAAAATTAAACTATATGATTGTACTTTTATATTGATTACTAATTTAAACATTTCCAATAAATTTAATCATTAAATGTATCCCACTATTTTATCCAATTTTAGGAACCCTTTGTACTAGAATCAGAATAATTTTTAGCTTTAGTATTCTATTGGAAAAGATCCTTGAGCCTACCTTCATAGTCTAAAAGCTATGGATACACCACTACTTGAAGATTTCAAGGTAGGATTTTGGATGGTTAACCACATTAACTCACAACTCCTTGATCTATTGAGTGAAGTCCCGACTTCTCAGAATCATAACCTTGATTTTCTCAATACATTCCTCTAAAGTGATATCAAGTTATCTATGACTAATCATTACTACTATTTTAGTTAATTCAACCCATTATTCTCATAATAACTCCCCAGTAGTAAGAGGAACCATCAGCTATGGTTGACCGAGAACCCTAAACACCTGGTTGTGTTCAAATTCAAACAATGAAAGATATTTGCGACTAAATATTTATTCAAGGATTTTTTTATTTTTATCTTGAAAAAGTTAATCAATTTATATTAATCTTGTTAATATATTTTGTTACAATCACAATTTAACATTAATATAAAATATATTCATTGATTCTTTATGCATTTTATTATTTATTATTTTATGTATTTTCTCACTTTTATAAAATGAATAAAATAAAAAATAAAAACATAATGGAAAGAAAATACTCGACTGGTTCTGAGAATCTATTATTAGTGGATCCATTTAAACTTAATGTACCAACAACAAACTAAGAGCATCATACCTGAGTCATCGGTTGACTCGTGATGTAGCCCACCCCCATCCAGTATGTCTTCAGATCGTCTGAAGTAACACCTCATATTAGCATTGCCTACATCTTGCATCGTCCTCATCATGGTGTATCACCTAGTATTGGTGGGGTCCACGCCATACATTTTACTTGTCAAAGTAAAAATATACTCACACATAGGTGAGGGGAACTATGGGTTCAATGTATATCAAATGAAATTGGATATACAAGCCCTTATAAAAATTGATCCAAAATAAATGATGCTGTGAAATCCATATTAATTAATTAAAAACATCACACATAGTTAATAATTAATTAAATAAATCCATACATACATTGGTTGGGTCTTTTCCCAAGACCATTCGGTATAATTATAAGCATGATACATTTAAATTTCATTTAATAAATTAGGAGGGTATTTTAATTAAATTAAATGAATTAATAAAATTAAAATAATATAATTTTTTTTGTCCTTTAATTATTTTAAGTTTATACCAAAAATTAAATTAATTTTACCAAGTTTTAAAATTATAATCTATTAAAATGTAAATTAATATTTTAATTAATTTAATTTAATTTTAAGATTAAATTAATTAATTATATTAATTATGGTTAAATTGGGCCCCACAGACCAGTGCAATCCCAATGTAAGTCATACTGAACCCGCACAAACCTGTTTCAGGCCATGAAAATTCTATGTTGGGCCATTTTTGGCCGAAAAGATCCACCTAGACCCATTACAAGCCGGGAAAACCTGTTTGAGTCCATTTTAGAGAAAATATGGTTCAGTTAAGAAGATTAATCCACTGATCTGTGCGGTAGTGGCTGGAGGCGCCACTAGAGGTGCGACGGTCTGGCTGGTACTCATCAGATCTAGGAGGTGGGAACCCAACAGTGGAAATCGGATGAACCAAGGCACAACACAAGAAGCTCGGATGGTGTACTACTTAGTTCTACGGATTCTGCCTATGGTGACCTCGCGGTGGTGCTGGCATCCAAAGAAAATGCATAGTGGCAGAGGCCTATAGATCACAGTTCAAGAGGAGGGTAGTGGTATGACCTATTGATGGATGGTGGTCAGTACTTACATAGTGGTGATAGATTCCCATGAGAAGTTAATAAGAGGGAGGCCTTAAGGGATCTCAGTGAGGCTAAATGAGATCTGAACAAATCTGGAGAGGGAGGTAATGAGGCAAGTGAGCGGGATGGCATGGTCTGACCATGATCTGCTATGATTTGGTTACCAAGCATCAAAGGGGTTCGACAGCAGTGGGTTATGATGAAACCATGTGGATCGGTTGTGGAGACCGAAGGAAGATGTGGTCTAGGTTCACCGGGAAAGTGGGGGCATGCCAGAGCTCCTAAAGGTGGTGGTTCAAGGTGTTCCAATATGAGGGAGCACCAGAGCTTGTAGTGATGGCTGGTTGGTCTCTCGACCAAGAGTGGTGGAGCTACTAAGAGGCTGGCTAATAGGTGGGGTTATAGCGACCCTCGCTTTCCATACAAAAAAATTATATATATTTTTTAGAATACTTAAAACAATATACAAATAGACACCCACATACTGTATTAGTCTAGTGCCTTTGGAAACATGGAAACATAAACACTAGTACATAAGTGAGATATATTATCTACCACTAGGTTCTTTAGGGATAACATCCTTCTTATACACATCAAACATAATACATATCTTTATAACCTTTGGGAAAGGAAACATACAAATGGGTGAGCTCAGATGCTCAGTAAGGGTAAACAAGAGGGATACATAAACATAAACATGAACATAAGGGTATGATAATAGGATCATAAAAATAGAAGATCATACCCTACATATAAAATATCATAAACATGTATCATGGTATAAATATTTGTAGTTCATAAGACATGAATCATAAAGAAATATAATCCATGAAATCATAACATAAGAACAAAACATGGAATTGTGGAAAACACATAAGAATATAATATGATTTTCATAGTAGTCAAGGAATCTATACCAATCCCATCTTGGTAGTATGGGTTCACTCCCCATACCCTCTTGAAAGTCATGGTTCACTCCTATTTCCATCTTAGTAGCATGAGTTCACTCCTCATACCATCTTGGTAGTCATGGTTCACTCCCATGGACATCTTAGTAGTCAAGGTTCACTCCCAAGACCATATTAGTTTATCTCATGATATATAAATCATAACCTAATGGACTTGAGGGAGATATTGTTCCTAACCATCTTCTAATTAAATCATATATACATGTTCCACAATATCATTAAAAATCATATCATACCCATGAAATGAAATGGGTATCATAAACATGTAATAATATCATAACCTATAGAAAAAAAATTCAGGTTTCATAATAATTTCATCAAAATAATAACTTGTGAAAATAATTTGGTTTCAAAAGCATATAACCTATTAAAATAAGAAGGTTTCAAAAGAATATAACTCAGGAAATAGAAACAAGTTTCATAAACATCATGCCATCGACACATAAACCATTCATTGGAAAAATTTGAATGGAAACATTGAATAATTTTTTTATAAAGGAATGAGTAACACCAATGGATGTCATATTAGATGATAAATAATTTTGATATATCATTTAAAAACATTTCTTGAGGAAAATATTGTTTCTGCATCAATAAATTCTTTTTAAAACATAAAACATTATTGAAAACCTTTTTTTTGAAAATAGCTTTGAAAACTTATAAAGGAATCTTTGAAAACAATAAAACATTTTTTTAAAATACTCTTTCCTTGAAAAATATATTTACGGATCATTTAAAAAAAATTTAAAACATTATTGAAAACGTTTTTTTGAAATAAAATAGATTTTTGATCGAAAAGGGAAATACGGTCAGATTTTTCATAATTTTTTTTCTTAATTATTTTAAGTACCAAATGGTGGAAAATGGTACTAATACATATAGAAAACTTGATTAAATATATTATAAGGAAAATCATGAGTGTTCTTGAGATATGAATCATAATATTTCATCAATGTAATCATAATCCTAAATAATTTTGATAAATGATAAGATTGCTTCAATAAACTCTTAACACTTGGTAACATTGAATCATACTCTCAATGTAAGTAAATTAAATTACATAAATCTTAAAATATCATGAAAAACGGATATTAATGATATAACATGTCAAATGGAGGTATATACACCTCATAAAATAATGTAGATATATAAAAAAACACGTGTCTTAAAGAAGGAAAACTGAGACAAAACTATCTTATCGATTTGGTAAATTTAGAAACATTAAACTCATGAAAGAAATATCATATAATGTGTATGTAAATACTAATATATGTAATAATAATAATAATAATCATATAATACGTTCATGGGTAGTATATAAACCACATAAAAGAAAATAATGGTGTCTAAGGTATATACCTCATGAAATTAAAAAGTGAGATGAAATTTCCTTTACTTTATGTATTAAATCTCTTTGTAATCGAACAAGCCTCCTATATAATAAATGTAAGTTTATTATACATATTTTATAGAATCATAATATTATGTCTAATACTATACATTATTTAATTATTACTTTATATTACCCTCTTTTTAACAATTCTATGTTAAAGTTTGACTTCAGGTAACATCCACATTGTTCTTCACATGTGTCTTAATTTGTTATATATTTTGTCTTTATACTTATATAGTTATTTCAAAAATGTAAAAAATTATATAAATATCATTTATATTCATTATATTTATATTATAATAATCCATATAATATAGAAGTATGAAATTAAATACACTGTTCATGGATACGGTAGGTTGTACGTATGCATAAACGTTGTTTCTGTTTTTATTGTCATATTGAAAGAATGAAATAAAATGACATATATGTATATATTTATATAATGTAATTAAAGTATAATTATCATATTATATATATTATATAATTTCACTAAACCCATCCTTAATGCATTCTATGCAGTGTGTGAATGAATCACATCTCTTTGTGGGGAAGTAGTCCACACTTCCTCAAACGAAATTATCATATTTACGAAAAATAGAAAGTATAAATATATGTGTTGTAAAAGAGTAAATAATATTAAATAAATATTACTTATCATTTATATATAATACATAAATATATCTTTCATCATAATTCCCACCATGAGAGGTGGTAAAAGAAAAATGAACAATCATTGTTTTGTGAGGTGGTAGTTCGCCATACACGTAAACTGTATATTCGTTACCTGTTAGATAGAAGTGTGTGTAAGTGTAGGTATAACCCTTAGTATAACAAAATATAATTATATTGAGGATAATGGTTTTGTTTTTTAATAATGTAATACGTATAGTTGAGGGTGTGGTTAAAGAAAATAAAAGCAAGGAGCTTGAGGGAGGATGTTACCTCTTCTTTGGGTAACTCCTTTTGGTTTTCACTAAAGGGATTCCTTGGATTTATTTTTTCCCAAATATGGTCTTATATATTTTCCAAACCTAATTGGTTTGATAGGTGTGAGTAATTGGAAGGAGTGGATGCCTTTTATAGTGGAGGAGGAGTGGTACTCTGGTAAATTTTTGGAAAAGGAATTCCACCCATGTTTTTCCCATGTAAAGTGGATCCAATAATGAACCAAAATCAATAAAAGGTAGGATATGGTATAAATATGGAAATAAAATTGATATTGGAAAAGTCTGTAGGTCTTTTTTGGTATTAAATATAATTTTTAGTACTTTTTAACCTAAATTTTCTCTTAATCATTGTAATTAATTTTAACCACTTTCTCTTATCTTTTTGGTCAAAAACCAAGTTGAATTTATTAGAAATTATAAATTATGATGATTCGAAATATGAAATCCATTTTTCGAAATTACAAAAATAGAAGTGGTAGAAGTTAACTTATATTTAATCCCATTGATTGGATGACACTGCAGGTTTTTTAAGTAAAAACATCCAAAAGTTTGCTATGTTTTTATATCCAATTTCAAAGTGAAATTGATTATAATTACCTAAATTAGATTAATGAAAAAATATGATATAATTAAAATTTGAAATGAATTTAAAATATAATTTAAACTTATATATCAATTATATAAAAAAGTAATTTTAAATTAAAATCTAACATTTTCCACTATTCATCTAAAAATAAAGTTTCTCAGAGAAATCCAAAAAATTTATCCTAATAGAAATTCGAAATTATAAATTAAAAAATTCATTTTATTTTATGAAATTAAATTTCTAAGTGTGTCTAAAATTAATATTTTTTTCATATAAGGATCTGAAAATCAATTTGTTTGAGAAAAATTATTTTTAAACATATAAGGACTTTACCAAAAATTATATCTTTTATTATCAATATGTTTTATTTATATAAAAACATTATAAAAAATATTTGAAAATTAGTTATTAATATTCATATCACTAAGTTTAACGTCAAGTTTATAATTATCTCCTTTAAATAATTATTACAATTAAAATGATGTTTCATGGAAAATCAATGTTGTTTGTAACACATGCCAATTCGGTGTTGCATTTAGAAAACACCAATTTGGTGTTGTGTAAAAGGAATGTTTTAATTAGTGAAATGGAATAAATAAATGGAAATTAATTTATTCTAAGAAAATGGTCTATAAAAACTTAGGGTGTTACAATCTACCCCACTTAAAATAAATTTCACCCATTAAATTAATCATTTGGGTAAAAAAATTGATGATAATTATGCTTCATCATATCCTCAAGTTACTATGAACCTTCCTATAAATAGTATTTTTTACAAAAACATTTGACCCGGTGAGTGGTCTTGTTTTGAAGAACTTTTTCTATACCATCTAGAATTTCAACTTGTTCTTCCTCATAAGAAAGATCCTACTCCAGTAGTATGACCTCTAAGTTCAGTACATGTGAAGGGTTAGGTATTTAATTCCTCATTATAGATACCCGAAAAACATCATGGACTTGAAAGAGTTTTTGAGGAAGTTCCAAGCAATAGGCTATCGTCTCGATACGATCAAAAATCTCAAATTTACCAATATACATATGGCTTAGTTTCCCTTTATTCCCAAATCTCATAACTTTATTATAGGGAGAGATTTGTAGAAACACATTCTCACCATAATCAAATTATAGATCACATCATCAGTTATCTGCATAACTTTTCAACTGACTTTGATCTGCCTTGATATGATGCTGAATGGTTCTAACCTTCTTGACAATTTCTTATGCAATCTCAGGTCCCAATAGATTTATTTCTCTAAATTCATCCCAACATGTTGGGGTTCTACATTTATTCCCATAAATGGATTCATAAGGTGCTATATGATTACTTGAGTGAAATATATTATTGTAATAAAACTCAACTAGTGGAAGGTGTTGATCCCAACCACCTTTGAAATCGAAAGAAAAAAATCTCAACATATCCTCTAGGGTTCGAATTGTTCTTTCAGAGTCACCATCTTTTTGAGGATGATTAGTAGTGCTGAAACTCAATTCTGTATCAAGTGATTACTAAATAAATCCCCAGAACTTATAGGAAAACCTCAGATCCCGATTCGATATAATGGAATGTGGTACTCCATGAAACCTTACCACTTCCTTAATGTATATCCTGGTAAGCTGATCTAGAGGTAAGTATTCTTTGATAGCAATGAAGTGTGATGAATTAGTAGGGAGATCAAATAATACCGAAATAGCATTAAGCACTTTAGAGGTTTTAGATATCCCAATGAAAAAATCCATCGTGGTGTTCTCCCATTTCTATTTTGGTATGGGTAATGGATGCAACATCCCATTAGACTTTTCTCTTTCATCTTTAACTTTATGGAATACTAAGAACAATGATAAAAACTCTACAATATATCTCTTCATTCCATACCACCAAAATTATTTATCAAATCACTATATATCTTCATACTTCTACGATGAATAAGGAATTAAGAACTATGTGATTCCTCTAATAGATCATTCTTTAAATCTGGTTTGGAAGAAACACATACACGATTCCTGAACCTTATCATTCCATCCTGGTCATAGTTGAACTCAAAAACATTTCTAGCCTTCGTTTGTAGCTCTGTATATTCCTTCTACACCTCCTTAATCTTCACTTGGATAGAGGTTTGAATATTCATTTGAGAAAGATAAGATTTTACCCTTACTCCCGGATTTCTAGGTTCATACTTTTCAAATCCATAAAAATTTGATTTTTTGTGATCCTCATCACAGATAAGCTAGCATGATCCATTAGACACAAATCATCAACCACCTTGTTTTCTTTCCTAGGGTGGTAATGTATTGAACAATCATAATCCTTTATCAACTCTAACCATATTCTATGGATCATATTCAACTCCTTCTATGTGAATATATATTTCATAATTTTATGATTGCTATATATATCACAATTTTTTCCATAAATACAGTGCCTCTATATCTTTAATGAAAAAATTACCACTGCTAACTTCAAATCATTAGCTGGGTAATTTTACTCATGAATATTCAAATTCGATGAGGTATAGGATATAACCATGTTATTCTTCATAAAAACGCATCCCAATCCCTTCTTGTATGCATCAATATAGATTAAAAACCCTTATACACTATAGGGTAATGTAAGCACAAGTGTGATGAATAACCTTATCTTCAGTTCATTGAAATTGTCCTCACATTCATGTTTCTAGAGGAACTTGAAACCCTTATGATTTAACTTTACATAGGATTAGATAGTAGTGATAAATTCTCCACTAACCATCGATAATATTCAGCAAAACCAAGAAATCTATAGATCTTATTCACTGTGGTTGGTCTAGGTCAATATTCAATAGCTTTCTTATTTTATGGATATACTACTATACCATATCTTGAGATTATGTGACCAAATAATGAAACCTTTTGTATCCAAAATTCAGAATTTTTAAAATTTTCATACAGTTTCTCCTTCCTTAGGGTGTTCAGTACAATTCTCAAGTGATCTTCATGATCTTCCTTTCTCTTTAAATAGATAAGAATATCATAAATAAAGACTACCAAAAACTGATTGAGGTAATCTCTAATGAATCTATTCATTAAATCCATGAAGATAGCTGTAGAATTAATAAGACCAAAAGACATCACTATATATTCATAGTGTCCATAACTTGTATGAAATTCCATTTTGGGTATATCCTCTTTCTTTATCCTCAATTGATGATATCCAGAATGAAGGCCAATATTGGAAAAGTATTAAGGTCTGCACATTTGATCAAAAAAGTCATCAATATAGGGAATACGATACTTGTTATTGATTATGATCTTGTAAAACTCTGGATAATCAATGAAGAGTCTCATTGATCTATCTTTCTTTTTCACAAAAATAACAGGTTCACCCCAAGGTGAAATACTTGGATGAATGAATCCCTTATAAAGGTTTTCTTAGAGTTGCTTATTCAATTCCTACAACTCAATCGGGGCGATTATATAAGGAGTCTTTGAAATTGATGTGGAACCAGGTATGAGTTATATTGAGAACTCAACTTCACATTTTGGTGGAACTCTAGGAAAAACTTCTAGAAAGACATCCAAAAATTATTAAACAATAAGAATATCATCAATGTTTATTTTATTCCCAACTATTTGAGATAAACAACCCTTTTTAATGGAAATTAAGACCCATACACTGGATGTAATCTCCATAGAAAGTTCATGATTGTCGTCACATTTATGGATAATCATAGGAGGGTTTGAAATATCAAATTTAAATTCCATTCCTCAACAATTAATGTGGTATTTATATAGAGAAATCCAATATATGCCTAAGATGACTTCAAATTCAACCAAAGGAAGAATTACATGATTTGTAGGAAACACATTCTCACAAACTTCAATTAGAGAGGAATCATAGACTTGGGATGCAATAATCACACCATTAGGGGTTTGAACTACTAATTACACATTTAATCATTTTGGTGGAATCTTAACACCCTTATAAAATTATTAAATATGTAAGAGTTGGTAGATCAAAAATCAAATAATCATTTTAATTTATAGAGTGGATAGTAAGTGTACCTTTCACCACATCATTATTTCACCCCTCATCAAAAATAGCAATTGCATGAGATTTACCCTTGTCCCTTGGCTTAAGAGGTTGTTTTATGTTGATCATCATCACTATCCCTTAGGGTTGGGCATTGGTTATCATAATTCCCATTCTCCTTAAACTTATAGCATTGAATCATGGGAGGTGAATTTTGTGTCGCTTTTTATCCATTCACACCATTTTATAACTTCCTCCCATCACTTTGGAAATAAAATGACCAATGACCTTCCCTTACACACTTAAATCATTTATCATACCCCTTAAGAAAATTTCCTCCATGATTCTTTCCACACTTAGTGCATAAAGGAAATATCATCTTCTTCTCTTCACGATTTTTAGATTTTTCTTTAAACTCCATATTCCTTTTCTTGTCAAAACCATGATATTGACACATTACTCCAACCTCTATTTAAAACTTTATTGAAAAACACACAATATATTCATAGTTACTAAAGTATCTTATGGACAAAACCCTTGTGAGACTTGGCTGTAAGCCACTAAAGAACCTATAAAATTTACTTTTAGGTTGGATGCTAATTTCTAAAGCGCACCTCACAAGTCTCATGAAATTATACTCTTAGGTACCAACCGATTCATCATCCTTTTGATTCAAAACATAAAAATCTTTCTCCATCTTGGTATGAATAATCCAAGTAAAGTACTTATTGAAAAATATGTTCTTGAATTTGTCCCAATCCATGGATTCAATGTCATATTTATACCTCATATTATTGATCAGAGTCCACCACTACTTTGATTCAACATATAGCCAATAAACATCCAGAATTACTTTATCATGCTCTGAACACTAGATAATAGAGAATATATTTTCAGTAGTACTGATCCATTTTTTAGCTACAAGTGGATCATAAGACCCTCTAAAATAAGGCATACATTTCCTCATGAAGGAATCAATAGAATTTTATTCCCTCATTTTATCATTTAGAAGTCCACCATGATTCATGGATAGAGAAAGCTGTTTGAGAATATCAATGAGGTTTTTCATTCCATCTACCATAGCATTTGGTTTCTTAGGAGGAAAATTATTTCATTGTCCATCAAAATCACCATTAACACAGTTACTTTGGGTTCCAACCATTGAATAAAACCAAAAATCATAGAGTAAGAAACTATTATCATATTGAGAAACCACATAATCATGAGAATTCACTTATAGGATGTCTAAATTATGAAACATTCACTAGTATAAAAACTATCTTTAACATCGCCTTTTTTCATGTCGATTTTTTAGAACCGATGTGAAAATCTATGAAAATTGATTTTTTCACATCAGTTATTATATAACCAACATGAAAGTACATTTTTGCTGATTTTTCATGTCGGTTATATAAGAACTGATGTGAAAAATCTATTTTCTCTGATTTTCACATTGGTTATATAATAACCGACGTGAAAAACTATTTTCTCAACTTTTTCACATTGGTTATTTAATAACCAATGTTAAAAGGTATTTTTTTTTACATCAGTTATTTAATAAATGATGTGAAAAATATTTACAAACATGTATTTCATTTCCCAATATTTTATTTGACAGGTCACGGAGCTCAAACAGAGTTACAGATCAAAATTTATGGTCATCGAAAGTTGATCATCTCTAAACAAATTCTTAGGGAAGACCAATTTCGGAAGATCTTAACTTTTAATATGTAACTATATTTGAGCTATGTGACCAATCAAATCGAATATTGAGAAATGAACTACATGTTTGTAAACATTTTTCACATCGGTTATTAAATAAAAAAAATGAAATATACCTTTTGACGTCGGTTATTAAATAACCTATGTGAAAAAGTGATGAAAATTGATTTTTCACGTCGATTATATAATAACCGACCTGAAAAATAAGTGAAAATTTTAATATCTTTTCACGACGGTTATCATAAAACTGACATCAAAGATAATTTTAATATCTCTCCAACGTGAAATTTCAATTTTTTAGATCGTGACATTAAAATTTCCAATTTCCGACTAAAATTTTTAATACCATGTTTTTTATTATCAACTCAATTATATGTTTTAATTATACACATATCCTAATTTAATGATCATTTCTTTCAACTATCATCATTCCCCCAACTCGACTCATTTGATCTTCAACGTGAATCAATTATTTCATCTTTCTGTGATCTCGTCAAGGTATTTTTAATTATTTATCAATGATTTATGGTTTTTATGATTTATTTCTTAATTGATATACCATTTAAAGATCATTTATTTCAAACATCACCATCCCACCGACTCAACTTGTTTTGTCTTCCATGTGAATCCATTATTTCTTCTTTCTGCAATTTCTTCAAGGTAATTATAATTATTTTTCCATGATTTATATTTTTTATGAGTAGTTTTCTTAATTGATATACCATTTAATGATTATTATTTTACTTTAATGATGGATATTGCTTTATATCATGGTAAAATGAAAAATCCTTCTTCAGATTCTAAAATTCCTTCTAAGATGATTCTATGATTGGATCATTTGATCCTTCCTCAAAAAAAAAACACCAAACTTTTGATGGTCATAACTTTTTATCTGTAACTCCATTTGAGTTATAAGATCTGTCAAATTAAATCTTAGGAAATTATCTACAAGATGGTAAAATTTTGTTTTGTCGTTTATTTAAAAACCGACATTAAAAATGTCTCTTTAACATCAGTTTTTAAATAACTGACGTAAAAAATGACTTTTAATGTCAGTTTTTTTAAAAACAGATTTAAAAAATGGTGTTTTAACATCATTTCCAAAAGTTCACGTCGTTGTTTTATAAAATAATGTTAAAAAACATAAAACCCCATTTTTAACATCGCTCACAATAATTTTGACTCAAAACTGATGTTAAAAAGCTAAAAAAACCAACGTAAAAAAGGTTTTTGTACTAGTTCTTACTTAATATACAAAATGTTAGGTTTATCATAAGTTATTCATAACCAAATCCTATTGAAATCCTTCATTATGGTTCATGAAGAGTTTGTGAATTCTAAAAACATATCCCCTGGGAATTTTAAACTAGGTGTGTAGAAAAGACCGTTTCTATGTACCAAGTTACACCGAGTTAGGCATAACACACCTTGCCAGAGTTTTCACTCCTAGGTACATCTATTCTAGATCCACATACACTAGTAGTATACAGAGAGATATATATTTCTAGTTAACCACTCACTCTATCCTTTACCAAAATTCTAGGACATTTTACTATACTTTTCCTTATCCTTAGACTTATCCTTATACATTTTCTTAAGATTGTCACTATGTATTTCTCATCCTACTTTCCAAAGGTAAACTAAAACATTACTCTGATACCAACTATAGAAAACCTCATTTTTCATACATAAACATTTCATATATTTTTCTTAATACATAAAACAATATACAAATAGACGCACAAAGAATGTATTAGTCTAGTGCCTTTAGAAACATGGAAACATAAGAACTAGTAACAAGTGAGAAACATTATCTCCCACTAGGTTCTTCCTGACTAGCACCATTATTAAACACATAAAACATAATAAATATCTTCATAAACAAGGGAAAATGAAACATAAAACGGGGTTATCACATATGATTAGTAAGGGTAAATAGGAGAGATATGTAAACATAAATATGAACATAAGAGTATGAGAACATGATCATGAAAATAGAAGATCATACCCTTCATATCAAAGATCATAAAAAGGTATCATGGAATAAATATTGGAAGCTCATAAGACATGAACCATAAGAAAATAAAGAATATAATCCATGAAATAATAACATAAGAATAAAACATGTAATTGTGGAAAACACATAAGTATATAATATGATTTACATAGTTGTCAGGGCATCACTTATAAGACCATCTTGGTAGAATGGGTTCACTCCCTATACCATCTTGGTAGTTATGTTCCACTCCCATGGCCATCATAGTAGCATGAGTTCACTCCTCATACCATCTTGGTAGTCATGGTTCACTCCCATGGATATCTTAGTTGTCAAGGATCACTTCCAATACCATATTATTCTATCTCATTAGATATAAATATTTACCCAATAAATTAGAGGGAGATTTAGGTCCCACACATAACATAATTAAATCACACATACATGTGCCACAAGATCATTAAAAATCATATCATAACCCATGAAATGAAATGGGTATCATAAACATGTAATAATATAATAACATGTGAAAAAAGATATAGGTTTCACAATAATTTCATCGAAATATTAACCTGTCAAAAAGAAGAAGGTTTCAAAATTAGATAACCTATGAAAAAAGCGGGTTTCAAAAGTATATAACCAATGAAAGATAACGGGTTTCATAAACATCATGCCATAAAAACATAAACCATTCATTGGAATAATATGAATAGAAAAATTGAATAGTTTCCCTAGAAAGTAATGAGTAACACCAATGGATTTCAACATAGATGGTAAATACTTTTTATATATCCTTTAAAAATATTTCTTGATGAAAATATCTATTCTGTATTAAAAAATGCTTTTTAAAACATAAAAAAATTTTGAAAACATTTTTCTTTGAAAATATATTTGAAAAATATAAAGCAAGAATTAAAATAAATATTTTTTTAAATAATTTTTCCTTGAAAATGATCTTCAAGTATTATTTGAAAACATTTTTGAAAACACGGTTTTTGAAATAAAATAGATTTTTGACCGAAGAGAGAAATACGACCATATTTTTCATAAAACAATTTCTTAATTATTTTAAGTACCAAAGAGTAAAACAATGGTAATAATACTTTGAGATTAATTGAATAATAATATTATAATAAAAATCATGAGTTTAATTGAGATATGAATCATAATATTTCATCAATTAAAGCATAATCATAAAAAATCTCGATAAATGATGAGATTGCTTTAATAAACTCTTACTACTTGGAAAATTTTGATCATACTCTCCATGTAAGAAAATAAAATTACATAAATATTAAAATATAATTAAAATAGATAGATTAATTACATAAAATTTCAAATTAATTTATATACACTATGAAAAAGAATGTAGGTTTATAACAGAACATGTGTCTCAAATAAGGAAAATTGAGACAAAATTGTCTTACCGATTTGGTAAACTTAGAAACATTAACCTCTTGATAGAAATATCATAGAATAGATATATAAATGAACATAAATTTAATTATAATAATCATATAACATATTGATGGTCATTATATACACCACACAAAAGAAAAGAGTGGTTTCTAAGGCATATATCTCATGGAAATAAAAAGTGATATGAAATTTCCCTTACCTTATGTATTGACTCTCTTTATACTCGAGTAAGATTCCTATAAAATAAATGTAAGTTTATTATAAATATTTTAAAAATGAATATTCTTATATATAATACCAAATATGGTTTTATTATTACTTTATATTACCCACTTGTTAACAATTCTATGTTAAGATTTCACTTCGGGTAATATCTGCTTTGTTCTTTGTATGCGTATTAATTTGTTATATCTTTGGTCTTTATACTTATATCATGATTTAAAGAATGTAAAACATGATATAAATAAAATTTATATTCATTATATGTGTATTATAAAAATCAATATAACATAAAATCATGAAATGGAATTCATTATTCATGGAGACGGTAGGCCGTACGTATGCATGAACATTATTTCCTTTTTTATTATCGTATTGAAAGACATAAAGAAAAAAAATATATCTATGTATGTATATAATATTATTATAAAATAATTATCATGTTATATATACCATATAAGTTCAATAAACCCATCCTTAATACATTCCATATAGTGTGTGAACGAATCACATCGCTTTGAGGATGCAGAAGTCCACACTCCCTCAAACAAAATTATAGTATTTACAAAAAATGGAAAGTATACAGATATTTGTTCTAAAAAAATAAAAAATATTAAAAAAATATTATTTATAATATATATATCATACATAACCATATTCTATATCATAATTCCCACCATGAGAGTTGGTAAAGGAAAAATGAACAATCATCGTTTTGTGAGGTGGTAGTTCTTCGTACACGTAAAGAGTATGTTTGTTACCCATTAGATGGAAGTGTGTGTAAGTTTAGGTTAAAACCATAGTATAACAACATATCAATATATTTAGAATATTATTTTTAATAATGGAATAAGTAGAGTTGAGGGGGTGGAGAAAGAAAATAAAAGAAAGGATCTTGAGGGAGGATGTTACCTCTCCTTTGGGTAACTCCTTTTGGTTTTCACCAAAGGGATTCCTTAGATTTATTTATGCCCAAATGGAGGATTAAAGGAGGAAGGGGGGATTTTTGGAAGTTTATTGGTAAGATATTGGCTGAACCTAAGAGGTTTGATATGTGTGAGGAAGTGGGAGGAGAGGAGGCCTTTTATAGTGGAGGAGGAGCGACACTCTTGTAAATTTTGGGAAAAGGAATTCCACCCATTTTTTTCACCTATCAAGTGGATCCAATAATAGAAACAATTATAGTAAATGGATGATTGGTTATAAATTTGGCTATAAAATTGATCTTGGAAAAGTGTCTAGGTCGTTTTAGGTATTAAATTTATGGTTTAGTACTATGTTAACCTAATTTTCTCTTAATCATTATAATTAATTTTAATCAATTTCACTAATATTTTGGTCAAAAAATATGTTGAAATTATTATACATTGTAAATTATTATGATTAAAAATATGGAATCTATTTTTCCAAATTCTAAACATAGAAGTGGTATAAATTAATTTAAATTAAATCTCACTGACAGGACGACACTGTGGAGGTTTTAAGTAAAAAAATTCAAAAGTTTTCTAGGGTTTTATATCCAATTTCAAAGTAAAACTGATTAAAATAACCTAAATTGGATTAATTGATAAAAATATTATCTAATTAAAATTTTAAATCAATTTAAGATATAATTTAACCTTATAAATAAATTTTATGAAAAAGTTGGTTTGAATTAAAATTTAGCATTTTTCACTATTCCTCAAAAAATGACGTTTCTCAAAAAAATCCCAAAAGATAATGCTAAGATAAATTAGAAATTAGAAATTCAAAAATGAATTTTATTATAAAATTAAATTTCTATGTGTGTCGAATTTTTTTTATTTTTCATAAAAGGATATGAAAAGTAAGTTATTTGAGAAAATAATATTTTTAAACATATAAGGACTTTACCAACAACTATATATTTCATTATAAATATGATTTATTTATATAAAACCATTATAAAAAATATTTTAAATGTATGTATTACTATTTATATCACTAAGTTTAACATTCAGGTTATAATTATCTCATTTAAATAATTTTAACATTTAAAATGATTTTTCGCAGAAACTCGGTATTGTGTGTAACACACGCCAAGTTGGTGTTGCATGTAGCACATGCCAAGTCGATGTCGTGTGAAAGGAATGTTTAAATTAGTTAAATGAAAGACATAAATGAAAATTATTTTCTTAAAAAAATGTTTATAAAAACTCGGGGTGTTACATGGGTCCCTCTCCTCTTGGCTTTACCTCTTTTTTTCCTTTTACTTTGCTAACACACACCCACTTGACCCTTTTTATTTTTATTTTTTATTTGTAGATAATTTCACAAAATATAAGGAAAATCACACCTCCCTCTTACATTATTTATTAAAAAATTCCAAAATTTATTAAATAGCCTTTAAAATAATAATAAAATAATAATAATAATAATAATAATGATAATTATTATTTTATTATAATTATAATCATAATTATTCTAATTGAATTAACAGAACATAAATAATTATAATTAACCAGAGAAGTCTTTTCTAGCCATTGAAACCCATTTTAATACTCGAAATCAAACAAATCAATCCGTATTAAAAATTTCTGATGGTCGTAACTTGGTGATACGATATCGAATCCACACATAATCCACAACGTTGGGACCAAATTAATACTCTCTACTTAATTTTAATGCAACTTAATTTTTTCTTGGCTCAGATAATTTATGAAACCCCTTTGATACCAATTTAAGGTAGCAAGGTAACAGTGAAATCTAGTTGGATAGATATTTAAAAATTTTCATTGTCGGTATGACTAGAATGATCGTCTCTAACGATCTGAGACCCAGTATGGTCTGAGGATCTCATGTAAATTAAATAGAGCACAAAAATAAAAATGAACACAGACCTTGTTAGAAACTGAAGTGCGCATGAATACATCTCATAATTGACGATTTTTGCTCGAAGGATCTGAAGCTGAACCCCTCTAGATCATGCACACACGCTCTAAAACTTTTTCCGCTCACTGTTTATCTTAATCTGGGTGCTACCATAAAGTTCTAACTAGTGCTTCGGCGTCGCGATGATCACCATGATTGGGTGCCTTCGATCCATCAAAGGCGTGCTTAGATTATTGCTTGGAGAGAATCTTAATCTCTCTATAAATTTGTAAGAGAGAGAATCTCTCTTTCCTAGAGAATGAATCGAACACCAATAATTCCTTCTCTCTTGCTTATATAGTGGGTGAGTAGATTACCCAGAAAAGGTTCCCTGACCCACATAATGAAACACACACTAAATAAGAAATAAATAAATAATTAGGATGAACTAAACCACCTCATAAATATTATTTATTCTTTTATCACGTACCTATAATATATATATATATATATAATAAATTATGTAATAAAACCCCATTTATTAACTCAACTTTTAATTCTCGCTTAATATTAAAAGAACCTAGAATATTAAAATAATATTTGTTAGATTAATATTATTCCTCATATTTACTTAATTTTTAAATAATTTAAATAAATTCAAACCAATAATTCATAACTTTAATAATATGAATTTATTTATTTGTTGGTGATCGATAACTTGTATAACACTTGGACCCTGTGGTAGGTCCCACAATGTCCAATTTACATATTCAACTGAATAGGAAATATTCTTGAATACACTATTATGTGTGACCCTCTAGGATCTTATCTCAATAATAGTGAATATAATCCACATACCAAGAACAGAGTCTAGAATCCCATCAATATCCCTAAAGAAATAAAGAAAGTCATAGCAATGACAACCAACCTACAAACACACACTGTGTAATATAATCTCTATCTTTCATATCTCATAAAGAAGGACACATGATTGTGTCATCACCCTCTTCTTGATTTTTCATTTTTGATATAAATAGATGGATTTACCTTTTGACTAACTTGGTTAAGGATTTATAAAGATATTACCATCCTAATCAACAAGGCCTGAGATATACTACTTTCTCAACCTATAAGTAACAAATAATTTCATGACCATTCAACCAATATCATACCAACAATGACATACCCAACACAAGATACCTCACCACGATTTCAATATCATGGTTTTTTTCTTTCATTAATGTACACAATAAAATATAACACATTGATAATGATCTCAAGTCAGGATACCAGTACACATGTCCATAGATATGAATAACCAATGGCACCCAAATCATGTGGTATTTCTATTAGGGGTTCTGTCCTCATGATCTCACTACTAGAGATTGCAAAATGTGAACTTCATGAGAATAAATCTCAATTCTTATTCTCCCTAAGAACCTTATTTTCAAACATAAACCGTGTCTAGTCAGTATGATGTATATAGACCATATGAAATTTGTTTAATATTAATGTCATAGTATTTATAGGTTCTCATTATAGCCTGAGATCTTCTATAACCTTTTGATACTATAATTACTATATAGAAATTATCATTTCAACAGTGGACACAGAAAAGTATACACTATAATGGTAAGAATACATCATGTATATCTAACTATATACATGATATGGTAATAAAAAGTAATATTCAAGTTGAGTCTAGGGAACCCACTATTAGAATGAGTTGGAATTAGTGAGATATAACAAACTAACAATTAATTTCACTAATTTCCTTTGATTTAATCTTTCACCATCAAAATACTTTGATAGTTTCAACTCTAATTGAATAGGTGTAGGAAATGGTTTTGAGTCCTCCATCTCAAACTTCTTTAATAATTCTTTAGCATACTTTTATTTGGATAAAAAGATAAAATTTTCTTTTTGTGTCCCTTATAATCCCTAGAAGCATCTTAGCACTCCTAGAATAAAAATTGAAAAACAACTCTTCATTTGTTTAGAAAATTCATTGTAAGCACTCTCTTTCTCACTTACAAAAATGATACCATCAATATAAACAATTACAATGAGTGTACCTATTTTTTTCCCTTTTAATTACATATTATTTTCCAATTTTCCTTTGGATAATTTCATATTTTTTCAAGAAACTATCTAACCTTAAATACTATTTCTGACAATTTCTGTTAGGGATATGCATCACATATGTTTTTCCCTCACATTATTGCTTTCCAAAGATAGGAGGCCTTTTCCACCATGGTTGGTGATGTTGGATCCTTAATCGAAACCTGATAACGGGATGTCAGTGTCTCCTTCCCTGGATTCCTCCTTGGAACTTGTCACCTACTCCAAGTT
The DNA here is from genome assembly GCA_963277665.1 of Viscum album. Taxonomy (NCBI): domain Eukaryota; kingdom Viridiplantae; phylum Streptophyta; class Magnoliopsida; order Santalales; family Viscaceae; genus Viscum; species Viscum album. Next base: position 55,693,991 of record OY728136.1, read on the forward strand.
TTCCTCATAGATTTGATTCATGTTCGTGAAGCTCATTCCTAGTGCCTTCTCTAGGCGGATCCCAATTAATTATGATGCTTTAATCTCGAAAGAGAAGCAAACTTTTCTTAGAGTATATATTAACATTAGGTATGTTAGGGAATCTATGGATGTTGGGCGTGTTTGGAATCTAAAAAGTCTTCCTCTATCTGTGGGAATCTCAAGTGTGAGACATATCAGGTGTGGTACCCAAGGAATATCATGTTGGCCACAAGGTTGTTGATTCTAGGGGAATAATACATCTAAGGTTTTTTACCACATACATCCCATGTTTGTTGTTTGGGGAAGAGGTTTCAAGTGGGTCATAGGTTTAATGTCTTGTGCGGACAGTTTGGTGATTAAGTGTATCCCCAGGGGGGAATATTTCACACTTGAGGGTATGTTTAAGTGTGTCCACAGAGGGGAATATTTTACATTTGAGGGTTTTGTTATGTGTGTCCCCAGGGGGGGGGGGTATTTTACCCTTGAGGGTTTGGTTAAGTGTGTCCCCAGGGGGGAAGAATTCACACTTGAGATTTTTGTTTAGTGTTCCCCTAGGGGATAATATTTCACACTTGGGGGTTTGGTTATGTGTGTCCCCATGGGGAAAATTTCACACTCAAGAGTTTGGTTAAGTGTGTCACTAGAGGGGAAGATGATCACACTTGATATTTGGTTAAGTGTGTCCTTGAAGGGAAAGATAATCACACTTTGGGATTTGATGGTAATGTTAGGGGTGTTGGGATTGAACTTCATGGAGGTTCCTTACATACCCTGTTGGGGAATGGGGATCAAAACTCATGTAGTTCGATATCCCAATTTAAGGTCATGTGATGGGACCAATCCATGCTATTTAAGGTTATTCAATAAGGGCACTTATGTTACAGAAGGAGCATCAATAAGGGATGGTGTGGGGATTATAAATATGGGATGACTAAATGTTTAGGGTTTCTATCCTAGGATTTGAGTTTCATTCTAGATGTGGATTTTCATCCCATGGCGGTGGAAGATGGTGTGGGGATTATACATGAGAGATTCCCATGTACTGTTTGGAGAAATAGTGGTTTGATTAGAGATTATGAAAGGAAGATGTCTGGGTGATTCAAGGAGAAACAATATTGTGGTCGAGGCTTACACATGGAAGATTCCCAGGTGCTTCTAAGATTAGTAATGGTGTGATTGGAGCTTACATGTGGAAGCTTCTCAGGTGCTATTAAGAGCATCAATGGTGTGATTGAAGCTTACGAGTGGATGTTTCCGAGGGGATTATATGGATAAATGATGGTATTATTAGGGATTATGTGTGAAAACTACCCATGAACTACCAGGATCAGAAATGGTGTGATTGGGGATTATGTGTGGAATCTTCCTGGGTGCTTCTAGGAGTAAGAATGGTGTGATTAGGGCTTATGCTTGGAAGCTGCCTAGGTGTTTCTATGAAGAATCGATGGTATGATTGAGTCTTATGCATGTAATATTCCCAAGTTCTTATAGGATTAGAAATGGTGTGATTGGATCCTATGAGTGGAAGCTACTGGGTGCTTCTAGGAGCAGCAATGGATTGATTGGGGCTTACATATCGAAGCTGCCCGGGTGCAACTAGGGAGCAATGATGGTATAATTGGGGCTTACACATAGAATTTTCCTATAGGATGGGGTATCGTATCAAGCGTATCACATGAGGCATATCATGATTCTCACATGAGTCATCCTTCACTTATCAAATAGGTTATCCCATGTTCGATGCATAGGGTAAGACTACAGTTTAACTTCATGTGTAAGGATGTGGTATGTGGGGAGTATGGATTGAGTTTAACATCCTTTATTCATCATGTTGGGTCAAGAGGGAATTCAATATCCATGGAATAGGGTAAGGTTTCAGTTTGATGTCATGTGAAAGGGATAGGTGTGTGGGGATTATGCATTGAGATTCCCATCTTTTTCTTCTCTTGTCTGTTTAAGAGGGAATCTCGACCCGTTGACGGGTTGGGGAATATGATTGGGGCTTATACCTTAGGAGGAGGCCTATAATAGATATTTTTTAGTTGTCTCAGGATTATTACATGAGAAATCTTACACTTGAAACATAATGCATCTCATGATTTTCATAAGAGGCATCCTATTCTCATCACATAGGGTATACTATAGTTTAACGTCATACAGTGAGGATGATGAGGTGCAAGATTCCTAACAATGGATGGTGTGAGACTTATGAAAGAGAGACCCTTTATTGTTCAACCAGTCATGGGAGCTAGGTTATGGGTTTCAGAAATTTCTTTAGGAGATATTCGACTTGAGGTATTCAAGGTAACTAAGAGGAGAATCTCAACCCATGGAATGGGAAAGGGACCAAGAGGAGTATGTAAACTCAAGGTTTTTTAGGGAGTGTATAGGAGTATATTGCTTCATGGTATTATATGAGGTGGATTTTGGGAATTTATAGAGTGAAACCCAAAATTTCCTTAACCCAATATGGAAATATCATGGTGTGACTCTCCAATTTTCATGGGGGTTAGTGATGGTAGCAAAGAAATCGGGTCAGGAGAGTTTGAAGGTAGGAGTTTCATGAAATATTTGGGCTTCATAAAGGATAGGGGTTTCATGATGGTGATCAACTTACATGAATTTATGTTTTAAAAAATGAAGGATCTAAATGGATATGTAAAACACTGTTTCAAGAAAATTTAGAGTTTCAAAATAGTTGTATTTTCATGTGGTGTGACCATCTGATGAGAACAATGTTATTCATTGATAGATGTTTAAAGAAACATACTTAAACACTAACCCATATATGGAAGGGATAACATGAGGGAACTCATGAAATATTACCCATATGGAAATGAGTTACATGAATTCATGAATATATTTCAATTTTTGTGAATTGAGAGTGCGATGTTATAGCTCGACATCTCTTCCTCCCAATGATGACTTGAGGGTGTATTTATAGGTGGAAGGTTCGTCAGAAGATACATTTTGAGAAAGTTACTATCATTCATGAATTATTTAGTTTCAAGGTTCTCTAAATCCCATTCATGAAAGATTTAATTTCATGAAGGTTTGGGTTTTATGAATGTTTTAGTTTCGAAAAAATTTGAGTTTCGCTATTTTTTGAGTTTCATGAAATTATCTAATTTGTTTTGGGATTTACCTTGCTGGCCATTTTCAGAAGTATGGCTTCAAATGACCATAAATTTTTACTTGTAACTCCATTTAGGCTCTACGACTAGTCAAATAGAAGCCTGTGAAACAAACTACACTTCTGGATTAGGTTCCATAGAATTTGGTCTATTCTTGGATTCATTTTTTAAGTTATAAAAAATACTAGGACCTTGGTGTTGAATTTAACCCATATATGATATTATTCAATTTTTACACCATTGATCCATCATTATCAAGAAATAAACCTTCAAGATTTTCAATATATACCTCTTCTTTAGCTTAAAATTTTAGAGGGAATATTTGAAATCCATTTAGTAAATTTTATACTACCCATGAGATGCAACTGCTAGGAACATTTTGATAGACTCTAACCTTACAACATGAGAAAAAGTCCCTTCAAAATCAACCCCTTCAACTTGCGAATACACTTTTCAAACATTTCAAGTATTGTTCCTGATGGTTTTTCCATAACCATTTAACTTTCTCCTAAAAACCTACTTAGTCCCAATGATATTTTTATCATTTGGTCTTTATACATGGTCCCAAGTGGCATTCTTCTTGATTTTATTTCTTCCTCATCCATATATCTAATTAATTCTTCATGCTCAAATGATTCATACACTGAATGTGTCTCAATTTGAGATATCAAGTATTTTTGGCTGTAATATCTCAGGATTATCATTTTTTTGACATGATCACTTGGAATTACATTTATATTATCTACTTCCAAATGTTTCTTGAGATTTTTAAACTACTTTTTCTATAATTAGTAGCCTCCTCCTCATCACCAGTCTATTCATATTCAATTTCAACTAACTGTGGTTCAGTTTCAATATGTACAACATTTCCTCCCCTAGAATTTAGTTTGTTGAATTCTTATATAATATAAAAATAATATAATTATTAAACATTATAATTAGGATTATTTTTAATGATTTTGGAATCATAACTCTCAACTTCCATGTGAAATCTTTTATTCTAGAATCTTTAGACTTTTATATTAGATATGTATCCTAAAAGATATACTTCTTATATTTCTTATAATTTTTTTCTAGATTTGATTCCTTGATTTAAATAATGAAAGGGCTACTAAAGAATTTCAAATAAATCATTTTGTATAATTTTTATACCATATATCATATGAGGACTAATTTTAATTTGACATAATAATGCATTAGTTTTGAATTTGTATAGCTGTACACACTACTTCTCTGTAATTTTTTTTGATCTATCATATTCAACTATCATAGTATTACCCATTTCAACTATGATCCCATTCATTATATCAATAAATACACTATACTAAGGTATGTATAGAGTACCATATTGGTTCTTGATTCCATATTTTGTAAGATGAGATTCAAAATCACTTCCAGTGAACAACTTTCCATTATTAGTTCTCAGCTTCTTGATGTGAACACCAAGTTCACTTTCAAACTTCTTCTATAGAGTTTAAACATTTCCACTTCTTGTGATTTGTGATTCATAAATAGAACTCTAGTCATCCTTGTGTATTCATTAATAAATGTGATAAAATATAGATCACCTCTTGTGCATTTGTATTATGGGTCCACAAAAATCCAAGTTAATAAACTCATGTTTTACAATTGATTGTATCTCTACTATTTTATAATTTCCATGGACTATATTTCACTCTTGAAAAGTTTTAATAATAAGATCGCCATCTATACTCAGTTGAGGTAAATCTCCCAACATTTTATTTTGAAACTTCTCTCAGGTTATTTTGTCCAAGATGAAAAAGTCTTTTATGATAGATATTATTATCTTCATTAGAACTTATATAACATTAATTACAAGTATCTACAATATAAAATGAATTTCCACTAGTTCTTCGACATACTGTTATGGATTTTCTATCATTAATTATTTTAATGAATAAAGTGTTTTAATGAAAACACCTCATTAACTTCACCATATAGTTGAATCACACTTAGAAAATTATGCTTGATTCCATCAATAAATAAAACCTCATGTAGATTCAACATTTTTGGCTCAATTTCAGTTGATCTAATTACCTTAATATTAAAATATCTCTTATTACCAAAGGTCATAACATCACCATCCCATTATTCAATGTTTTTAAAGATGTTGGTATCTACTATAATGTGTGATAAACAACCACTGTCAAGTTTTCATGTCTTTCCCTTCTTGTTAGATTTGAGAGCAACTCAAACAATGAGAGACTTTCAGCTTTGTATTTTCATTGAGTCCTTTTACCATTAGTAATTTTTTGTTGTTGAACTGGGACCATGGTCATAAACTCTTATATATTGTGACCTTCCTTGTCACATCTTCCATGTAGGATCGAAATAATTATGTAGATGCTCAATATACAAGAGGGGGGGGGGTGAATTGTACACTTTAACAATTTCCTTAAACAAGGAAAGATCTAAGTTTAACAAAGTTAAACTAAGTAAATTCACAACACCTCTAACACCAATTGTAGGATTGGTATAGGGTATAAAGTTACAAACTTCTAGTTCTACACAATTGCTTAAATATGGAAAGCAATTCCGAAAATATGGATCCGGGAATATGATTCCGGAAACTAAAACTTAATGAAAATTTACAATATGAGATTCTACCTTAAAGCATATAGAATCTAAATAATCAGAGTACAAGTGTAGGAAAATATAAGAAGGTTATACTTTCCTTACAATACAAAATTCAGAAGAAAAAAAAGTAGTAAAACTACAAGTAACAAGATATAAGTCTTTTAACCCAAAGAGAAGGGTATCCAACAACCATGGATAAAGGTCCCTTGATTTATACTTTAAATCAAGTCTGTCTTACCCACACCAGGGTAAGCCCTCGATACAAATATCAGAGTCTCTGTCTTGCTATCCCCACAAGCCCTCAACTTCAAGGTAGTTTGAACCTCTGTCTTCCTCATCCAGGAAGCCCTCAACTTCAAGGTGTTGGAACATCTGTCTTTCTATCCACAGAAGCCCTCGAATGTAATCACCAACATTCGGAGTCGCACGAAGCAATCTGCACAAGGAAAAGTTTGAACAAGTCCTTCAAACTTTCTACACTAATCTTGAGAGTTAATAAGATCCTCTCTCTCTATAAATCACTTCAACAACATATAAGAACAAGTTGTCAAAGTTATCGAAGATCAGTGTGGAGCTTTTCAAATGTGCTCCTATTTATAGGCGAAGCTCCAACGATCGGCTCCCTCCTCCAACGATCATATTTTCCTTGAATTTTGGAGGGACTTATACACATGTCACTCAACCAATAGTTAATTAGAAACAGAAACGATGAAATCATTTTATAATGAAAATATATGTAAACATAAGCAAAAATGATGTTCGGAATGTAAGAAAATAAAAGTCCGGAGTTTAACCAAAATGGAGTTCGGAGTCTAACCAAAATGGAGTTTAGAGTCTATAATTAAGGGATAGTCAGATTCTATTTTATTGGAATTCGGAATCTGAATTCTGTATAAGTCTAGAGTCTGAATTTCTAAGGAAATTCGGAGTCTAGTTTCACCAGAGTTCAGAATATGAACTTACAGAGTTTGGAGTCAAACTTTTAGAAGTTCAGAGTCGAACTAGTTAAAAGTTCGGAGTCGAACTCCTAAAAGTTCAGAGTTGAACTAGTAACAGTTTAGAGTCAAACTCATAAAATTTCATAGTCAAACTCATAAAATTTCAGAGTCAAACTAGTAAAATTTCAGAGTCGAACTAGTAAAAGTTCGGAGTCGAACTCATAAAAGTTCGGAGTCGAACTAGTAAAAGTTCGGAGTCGAACTAGTAAAAGTTCTAAGTCGAACTCATAAAATTTTGGAGTCTAGAATTCGGATTTGAACTTTGTTAAAGTTCATATCCATAATTTGGAATGGAACTTTGTCAGAGTTCATATCCAGAATTCGGAGTGGAACTTTATTAGAGTTTGTATCCTGAATTCGGAGTGGAACTTTATTAGAGTTCGTATCTAGAATTCGGATCCTAAAACAGAATTCTTCATATCTAATCATTATATGATTCCGAGATTTTGATATGAATCCAATTTTTACACTTAAGAAAAATATTGATATGTGTAAGGAAATATAGGTTAGGGTAAATTTCCATAAGGAAGTAAATTTTCCTTATAGAAGTAAAATATAGATTTGCTTAAGTATAAGGTGTTTGTGATTTTCAGAATAAGAAGGAATGAAAAAGTCATAAGGAAAACCTCATTGACTTAATAATCTCCCCGTTTTTGGAAAACACAAAAATCCTTACAAAAAAGAGTATAAGGACTTTGAAAAATTTCATTAGACTTTGAAATTAAAACTTATCTCCCTTTGTTCATGGATGATAGTGAATACAACTAACTCCCCCTTAGATATTGAAACTCTAAGGATTGTATTCTGAATTTACAGAGTGGAGTTTTCATTACCATGGGAATGAAAAAACTTCATAATGAGAAACTCCCCCTTACTTTAAGGATATCTTCACTTAGAAATTTTTCCTTCTCCATTTTAAAATTTTCTTTCTCCCCTTTTGAGTGATTCTTTTTTCTTCTCCCCCTTTGTGATTTTCAAAAAGAATTTAAGGGAATGGAAAAAAATATGGTACCTGAAACATTAGTATATAACAACACAAGATACGACCAACCAAATAATTCATTAGAGTTGAAAAATTTACAAGGAAAGAAATATACAACAAAAGATCAGAGTGGGTTTATTTGTCTTCCTTTTCTTTCAGAATCAACTTCTTCAACAAGGTTTTCAGCTTCTTCAGATCTCTTTGATCCTCCTCAGCTTGCCTCTCCAAAGCTTTTATCCTTTCATCTTGAGATTTCAAAGATTATACCTGAGACTTCATGACCTCTTCCTGCATCTTCAGTAACTCTTCTTTATTTTCTAGCTTCTCTATAAACTCAATCCGAAAATCTCTTTTCCCTTTACAGTTCTGAGAAACTGAGTTAAGCTTCCCATTCAGATCCCTTACTTGTTGATTCCGAATATTTTTCTTAGTGGTCATCTCATCTTAAAGTTTCTTAATCTTATTATCCTCAGTGTCAAATGCATCTTTTACCTCATTCTGAAAATGATCAAAGTCGGCAATGTCTTCTTCAACTTTCTTAGACCACAAAGTGATTTTGATGCAAGATTTTCTATGCACATCATAATTGATAAGGAAATTTCTACAATTTTCCTCAATCTTCACACACTTATCCATGACCATGGATAAGGATTCTGACTTCTTATTCAAACTATGCTGCAGCATCTGGCATCTGGAGTCTATAGTGGGAAAAATCAGAATTGTGTCCACCGACTTCTTCAGAGATTCAACCACAAAATAATGACCATGTGCTGATGACTCAGAATCAGATAACTTTCTTGGGGATTGTTATTCTTCAATCTACACCAACTTCCTTTTAGAAGAACCAAAAAAATCTTTCTTCCAAATGATGTATTTTATTGGTGTATCCATGAGTACTTGCTTACCTTTGTCAGATTTTGGAATGGGTTGATCATCTGGGGAATCTTCCTCACTTTCTGATAATTGAACAATATGATCTTCATCTGGTTTCTCCTTTTCTTCCCCTTCTTCAAGGAAATTATTCTAATAGGATTCTTCCTCATCATACAAAACATTTTCTTTCTCTTCCTCTTGCTTATTATCATCCTTGCTACTTTCTTTCTCAACTGCCTTTCCCGGAGTGGGTAGTTTTGCGGATTCAGCCTTTTCTTGACACTGTTCTACTTGTTTGATCAAATAATCCAAATCATCAATTCCTTCTTCTTCGTCTTATTCTTCAACAACTTCTTCTTCTACTTCTTTAAAAATCTCTTTACCCTTAGAATTTTCCGGAGTGATATAGTTTTTTCCTGGAGTTTCTGGTAAAGGTTCAGTAAGGAAAGTTTCCAGAACCAGAATCTGCTCAGAAGCTATTTCAATTGCTTTCAAAATGGATTGAACAATATCAGCTTCATATATATTTTTCTTCAACTTCTTTTCTTTAGCTTGCTTTTCTAACTCATCAACAGCTCTTTCCCTTAAGGCCTTAGCCTCTGCAGGGTCCAATCCTAACTGTGGATCCCCTTCTTTCCTCTTCTCTTTGTCTTCTCTCCACTTATCAGCCACCTCATCTTGATAATCTTTTTGTTTTTTTGGATTAGTAGGTTCGGATTGAGTTTCCTTAGATTTGGGAGTTTTTTCTTCAGCAACCACTTCCTTAAGCTTCCTCTTCTTAGAAGCTTTCTTCACTGGTTTAACCTTCTCCACATTTTCGGGAATGGTCTCAGCCTCTCCCTCTGGTAAAGGGTATAATTCTCTGGATTCAACAGAAAAACCCATATTCATCCTTTTCAATGTATCATCATTGACGAGCATGAGCTTACAATTCTGAACTTTAGACTTACATGCAACCTTGAAGGAATCTAAGAACCGAACTATCATCTTTGATAGTAAGGCAGAGTACATAATTATTTGAGATCTCAAGTTCCCTTCTTTTATATTCTTAACTGTAATCAGAATATGCCTCATCAGATTTATCTTCCTTAGATTTAACAAGAAATCTAGGACATAAATGTCACTCTTCTTCAGATTATCCTTGTCACCCCTTCTTGGTACGAGAAAATCTTGTACCCACAGTTGTAGAATCCCATTATTCGGAGAGAGATGAGTAATCTTAGTAGTCTTTGTAATGCCCCGACCCCAGATTCCCAGAGTCGGTGCATTATTACATAACATTGGCATGATTACAAGGAATCACGTCCCGAAGGACCGATCAGTTTAGCAGCCTTGGAAACACTAGATACATTCATAAAGTTTACATTACATCATAAAAATGAAAACTACCACAACATAGTATCCATAGTCCACACTCATATCCCCACATACATTCCCTGCAGGCCATTCATAAATTACTTCTTTACATCCTAGGAAAAATAAAACATTGAAAGGGGTGAGCTCAGATGCTCAGTAAGGATAAAAATATAGCGAAAACTTTCATAAATTAACATAAACATTTAAGTCAATGTATAACTAAAACAAAAGTATTTTAAACTTGAACTTTGGCATAATATGGTAAAGATAAAATGAAATGATTCCATTTACTTATTCACATGGATATTCTACTAGTCGAGTAATCACATGCAATATAAATAACCACTTCATAATGATGGAATGCATAATGCCAGACTATCATCACCACGTAGCCAAGGCCTCGTGCCAAGACTATAAATAAGATTTTTGTTAATGCCTCGTTCCAAGACACTAGTTTCTATCATGAGACCTACCGATGCATCGAGGAGCTATAGCGGGCTCCACTCGTCACTTACAAAGTCCAATGCATTCCTTATATGAACAGGTTTAAACATAACATAAACATTCGTATTAAAAATAGAATACGAAATGTCAATAATTTCTCCATAAACCATGAAGGGTATAAAAATAACACATCCACATTCAAACATATCACAAAAACTTCAATACATTATGTATTTTTTGTATCATAATAAATCAACTTCAAAACAAGTTTAAAATCCATTAAATTATTTGACATAGATGGAAATGATTTGTAAAACTCTTTGATAGAAATAACCCTTTTCATGAAAACATTTAAAAGTCATAAAATTTGGAAAATAAGTCATTTATGTAAATTTTTGAATCAAAGTGTCCCATAATACTTTGAAACTTTTGAAAGTAATTAACATTTTAAAAACATTCGTGTTCATATAAATAAATCCTTAAAACCCATTTTGAAAACATGGACATTAATGAGAAATATTTAGAAGAATAAATATTTAAAACATTTAAAATGATGTTTTAGTAAAATTTCCCTTAAAAATAATCCCTTTGAAAACTCTTTTATGAAATATGGACATGGATAATAAATATGTCCCAGTAGATACATATGTAAAAACAACCTCGGATAATAAAGAGATTATGAAATTAACCCTTACCAATTTGGTAACTTACGAAACATACACCCCATGAAAGAGGTATCATACAATTAATATGTAAATACACATAAATTAAAGTGTATTACACAAAGAATAAAATTATGGGCAGTACATACACTAAACAAAAATTAATGGTGTCAATATGGCATGAATCTCACGTGAATAAGGAGTGAGATGAAAACCCTTACCTTGTACTTTTCCTTGGTCGAGGGTAGGTTAACATCCTCTATTATAGTTAAATAATTGTTATTAAATTATAAAAGAATCATATACATAAATATGATATCACGTATGATCTTTTAATATTTCTTTGTTAATAATATTTTAGTATTATCGTCGTTTTGGGTGTCAACTGATTCGTTTTCTTTTATATGCTTCATTACGTAAGTCATGTTTGTTATGGATAGGTTGTATCTTATTCATATCCAGAATGATATCAAGTCCTTAAAAATTACTTTTAATCATCGAATGATAATTATTCTTGAATGGATATGATGGGGAAATGAATCTCATCGCATTTGTGGAGACGGTAATCAGTACGTACTCACGAACACTACTTCCATTTCATTTTTCATTTTAAAAGGAATCAAAACCAAATGATAAATAGGTATATAATTATTATATTATAATATAATATCTTATATGTGTTATTTATGTTCATTAACACCATCCTTTATACGTTCCATGTATGGTATGAACGAGTCATATCACTTTGAGGGGGCGGTAGTCCGCACTTCCTCAAATGAAATTATCGTATATATATACAACATGAAACGAATAATGGTATGATATAAAATGTAATTACAGAAGCTTATATATAAAATCAATATCATTAATATTATAATTAATTATAGTTCCATCATAATGGCCACCAAGAGAGGTGGTAGGAGATAATTGAACAATCATCGCTTCGTGAGGCGTTTGGTTTCCATCCACAGAAACATTATGTTCTTCAACCATTAAATGGATGTGTGTGTAAGTGTAGTTCTAATACTTATAATAAAAATATCCTAGTATATTTAGGATACTATTTTTGTTACAAAAGAAAATAATAAGAAGAGTTTAGGTGTTGTAGAAGTAAAATAAAAGAAATGAAGCTAAGAGAAATCATTACCTTTAATTTGGGTAACTCCCATTGGTTTGAACCAGAAAGGACAATTAAAGTGCCTTATGCCTAGGGTAAGGCTTCTAAGAGGAGGAGAAGGATGTAGGGAGATTAATTGGTCAGATTTTGGATGAGACAAAAGGCTTGAGAGGTGTGAGGAATTGGTTAGAAGTGGTGTCCTTTTATAAGGGGGAGGAGGGGCTCTTTAGGAAAATCTAGAAATATTATTTTATAATAAATTCATATTCGGTTTATAATGGATCCAAAGTGGATTATTTAAAGTTTAAGGTGAGGATGAGTCGAAAAACACTTAACCAATAGAATTTTGACAGGTTTGGGTAATTATATTAACCTTATCTTTTATTTTTAACTCTTAGTTAATTAGTTTGACACTTACCATGTCACTTTGTATTTTAATATTATATAGTTACTAAACTTACTATATACCTCCAAAAGACCCCCAGGTGGTCCATTAATAATACAAATATCATGATATAAGTCTCTTGTCTAAACCTTAGATTTTTAGGAATAGAATATAAATTAATAATATAATATTTGTTTTAAAAACTCATTTATGTCAATTTTGACACTACTCAATAATTGATTTTTGTTAAAGTTTTAACAACATTATTAATTCGAACCAAATTCATTTAAGCAATCATAACATGTCATATTAAGAAATAAAATTTTTATGTCATCAAAACTTTCAAATTATATTTATTTTAACATTTATAATATCAATTATTTGATTCTTTCATTAATAAGGAAAATACTGCATCATTATTGGGTCATATATATTTTTACCTTTTCAATGTCTAAAAATTATAAATAAAATACCATTATGTAGGAAATATTTTTATATTTATAATTAATATTTATAATCGAAAATATAACATATATAACCCTATGTAAAAATTGTTTTTCTAAAAGATATAAGCTTATGTCATTTTGGTATTCACTTTAACTTAATTAATATAAAGTGTCCCTATCACCTAAAAGTGGATCCATGGGGTAACAAAATCGACCCAAAGATCTCCATGGTCGGACATGTTTCCACAAATAAGGTTAGGACACGTTTTAGGGTAATTTATTATTATTATAATATTATTTTATAACCCTTATTTACCGGATTTACCCTTTAACCATGGTAAATAAAATATTTACCGAAGTAATTATTCAAAATGTCTAAAAATAAAAGTTACCTATTTACACAATTTGGAAATCCTGATTCCAAATATGGAATCCATTTTTCCAAATTCAAAAAACATAAGTGGCAGAAATTAATTTAAAATGAATTCCCGCTGTCAAAACAGAAAGCGTGTTTTTAAGATATAATAACTATCAAAAGATTGACACTTGTTTGTGTCCGATTTAGTTGTGAAATTATGTCCAATGACCAAAATTGTATTAAATGATAAAAATATATTCTAAATATACTTTAAAATCACTCAAATTCATAATTTATCACTATTAATTATTTTGATTAAAGAAGTTGTTTTTAATTAAAATTTATTAATTTTCACTATTCATCAAAATATAAAAGTTATCCGAAAAGTACCAAAATTTCACCGTAGGCTAAATTTGATATTCTGAATCCAAAAATGAAGTCCATTTTGAGAGATAAAATTTATAAAATTTCAAAAGGTAGGTATTACTATTCATAACGGCTAGTTTGATTGGTTGTAGTGTGTGTTAGAACTCGAAGTTGCGTACAACACACGCTGATGTATTATTCAAAGAGAAGCGTACCGTGGAAGATTGGGGTGTTACATTGTAAATTTTTGATGTCCCCATTCTATAGAATAAATTTATTTAGTCAAATTGAATATATAAAAGTTTAAAATAGTAGATTTAAAAGGGTTCACTATTAAAAGTTGGTAAAAGTGCATTTTTGAAAATTACCTCTTTTTTCTGGAAAAATGAAATTGTTCTTACATTATGTTTAGGAAACTAATAATATGGATTTTAAAATTATAAGGATTATATAATGTTCAAAATTTAGTTAATACTATTCATAACCTCTTTTGAACGGCTTGTTTGGTAAGTCATGGTGCACTTGAACTTGGTGTTGCGTATAGTGTATGTTATTGAATTATTTTGAAGAAGTAACACACTATGAAATCTTGGGGTGTCACATTCTTCCCTCCTTCAATAAATTGAGTCCTCTTAATTTGATATTGTTCTTCGAAAATAGAATATATCTTTGTGGGAAGACCCATATCAGAAATTTGGTTAATAAAATTTAGTCTTAATAAGAGGAAAAGAGAAATGAAAGGGTCACAACCAAATTATGATCTCAATTAAGAGAACATTGGTGGAAATTAGAGACATATAATTGGAGGAAAAAACCTAAATATTTATAGGTAGTGATTGAGGTCATCAATCACAAACAAGTTTAAAATTTAGTTCCTTAAATTCATCAATCTATGATCACTTAGAATACCATCGGTTCAACAAAACATAAGGTATTAGGATAAAACATTTTTGGTTTTAAGATTCCTTCAATAAAGTATAAGAATTAATTTCTTTATAGAATAAGAGGAGAAGAAAAATATATACTTGACAAGTAGAGTTCCATCCTTTAACTAATTTCTACCACAAACTCATATTTAACTCTAAAAGGTAATAGAACATAAAAAATATATTCTATTTATCCTATTCGTTTGGGGTAAAAAAATGAATTTATAATTCATCTACTAGACCTTATTAAAATAAACTACATTATTTTATCCAGGACATCTCGTGGGACAGTGGTAGGTGATACACCCTTGTCGCCCTTTGGTTGCGATTTTAAGTCTCGTGGACTTTCCGGTCGCGACGGGTTGCCGCCCGACCTCCGGGTTGTCCTTTTATGGCAATCCAAAATTAATCTCAAACTATAATTATCCAAAATACTTCTATCCAAACTCACAGTTCAAAATTTATAAGGAAGGTAAACATAATGAATATCCTTTTTTCCACATAATAACATGTGAACACCTTCATCATGTATTCTTTTAAAACACTGCAACATCCTGAATTACCATAAAACCTTATTGATTACATTAATGATCCCTTATTCCTTATAGAATAATGGATATACTCCTTCTATCCAAAAATGTTGTACACTCCAATAATTATGGGAATAGAAATCATTAATCAGTTTCAAGGTAGTCAAGAATATCCAATAAAATTTATTCAAATAAACCACCTCTTATTACAAAATCACTACCTCATTTTCAGAACCATATTATGTTTTATCTTTCTCTCAACCATATATTTTACAAAAATTTAACCTGCTATTGAGCCCCTTTTCTTGGTTCCACACAATCTCATGTCTTTAATGAAATAGTACTGCAGTACAATCCTTATATACTCCATAATTATAATGACCAGTACATTGTTGATACAACACTCAAATGAAATAATTCTCTAATAACAACATAAGAACTCTAGTAATTCCTCCTCATCTGTGGTAGTATCATAACTTGATTATTATCCAATAACATCATTTGGGGCATACTCTGATTATTTGGACATTGGTTCGCGTAGTGCCCCAACTCCTTGCAGATGAAGCATTGTACATTTGAAACCTTTTTCTTACCCTTGCAGTCACGTACATGGTGTCCTTTTTTCCACACTTATAACAAACTCCTATTCCTTTCAGGCAAGTTCCAGAGTGTTTCTTCCCACAGTTGTCGCATATGGTAAAATTCTTCTTTTCCCTCTTCCCTTTATCCATCTTTCTCTCTTCCATCATTTTCTTCTCTTTCTTCCCTTCAAAGCCATAGGACTCAGCAAACTCTTTACTTATCTTATCAATACATGACACTATTTCTTCATATGATGATAATACATGGGAGACTAGTTCCCTTGTAAATGATGACTTAATACCATGAAAGATATGATCCTTCTTATTCTTTGGATCATACATATTACTGGAGTTCACATTACTTCTACAATGCACCATTTCTATACAATAGCATAAACTAGGTCAGTTTATGAATTTCAATGAATAATTCCAAACTTGTAAAATACCTAATGCAAATTGAATAGTTTATGGATATAATCCATAATCATAAAAATGTTTTCTTTAAGTAAGTATATACTCATGATCCCTTTATAATTGTTTGTAAAGAAAATGAGAATTATCCTAAGCATATCCCCCAGGAGTGTCGTAACCAAGAGTGTAGTAAGGCCCGTTGGCGTGCACCAATTCCCGTTCGAGTCTAGCTCAAAGAAGTGTTCTTAGGTTTTACCCCTAGGTACATCTGTGCCAGAGCCGCCTCTACCTGCTTGTATCTAGATAGGGATTTATTTTTCAGAAAACTCACAAAATCTCTACAATACCAAAGTTCTAGGAAGTTCTTATATACTAATCCTCAAAGTCTATCTTAGGGCTATGTGATCTAATCAGAATTTATGTAAATATAGTTTCCAAGGTTATTGTTAAAATTCCTCTGATACCAACTGTAATGCCTCGACCCCAGTTACCCAGATTTGGTGCATTATTACATAACATTGGCATGATTACAAGGAATTATGTCCCGAAGTACCGATCAATTTAGCAGTCTTGGAAACACTAGATACATTCATAAAGTTTACATTACATCATAAAAATGAAAACTAAAACAACATAGTCTCCATATACCGCACTCATATACCCACATACTTTCCCCGTAGGTCATTCATAAATTACTTCTTCACATCCTGGGAAAAATAAAACGTTGAAAGGGGTGAGCTCAGGTGCTCAGTAAGGATAACAATATAGCGAAAACTTTCTTAAATTAACATAAACATTTAAGTGAATGTATAACTAAAACAAAATTCTTTTAAACTTTAACTTCAAAATAATATGGTAAAGATAAAATGAAATGATGCCATTTACTTATTCACATGGATATTATACTAGTCGAATAATCACATGCAATATCAATAACCACTTTCATAATGACGTAATGCATAATGCCAGACTATCATCACCACGTAGCCAAGGCCTCGTGCCAAGACTACAAATAAGATTTTTGTCAAGGCCTCGTGCCAAGACACTAGTTTGTCTCATGAGACCTACTGATGCATCGAGGAGCTATAGCAGGCTCCACCCGTCACTTACAAAGTCCAATGCATTCCTCATATGAAAAGGTTTAAACATAACATAAACATTTGTATTAAAACTAGCATAGGAAATGTCAATACTTTCTCCATAAACCATGAATGGTATAAAAATAACACATCCAGATTCAAACATATCACAAAAACTTGAATAAAATATGGATGTTTTGTATCATAATAAATCAACTTTAAAACAATTTTAAAACCCATTAAATTATTTGAAATAGATGGAAATGATTTGTAAAACTCTTTGATAGAAATACCCCTTTTCATGAAAACATTTAAAAGTCACACAATTTGGAAAATAAGTCATTTAAATACATTTTTGAATCAAAGTGTCCCATACCACTTTGAAACTTTTTAAAGAAATTAACATTTTAAAAAAATTCATGTTGATATAAATAAATCCTTAAAACCCATTTTGAAAATATGGACATTAATGAGAAAGATTTAGAAGAATAATTATTTAAAACATTTAAAATGATGTTTTAGTAAAATTTCCCTTAAAAATAATCCCTTTTAAAACACTTTTATGAAACATGGACATGGATAATAAATATGTCCCAGTAGATACATATGTAAAAACAACCTTGGATAATAAAGAGATTGTGAAATTAACCCTTACCAATTTGGTAAATTATGAAACATACACCCCATGAAAGAGGTATCATATAATGAATATGTAAATACACATAAATTAAATTATTTTACACAAAGAATACAATTATGGGTATTACATACACCACACAAAAGTTAATAATGTCAATATGGCATGAATCTCAGAGGAACAAGGAGTGAGATGAAAACCCTTACCTTGTACTTTTCCTTGGTCGAGGGTAGGTTAAAATCCTGTATAATAGTTAAATAATTTTTATAAAATTATAGAATAATCATATACATAAATATGATATCATTTATAATCTTTTAATATTTCTTTGTTAATAATATTTTAGTATTATCGTCGTTTTGGGTGTTAACTGATTCGTTTTCCTTTATATGCTTCGCTACATAAGTCATGTTTGTTATGGATAGGTTGTATCTTATTCATATCCAGAATAATATCATGCCCTTAAACATTAATTTTAATCATCAAACTATAATTATTCTTGAATGGATATGATGTGTAAATGAATCTCATCGCGTTCGTGGAGACGGTAATCCGTACGTACGCACGAACGCTACTTCCATTTCATTTTTCATTTTAAAAGGAATAAAAACCAAATGATACATAGGCATATAATTATTAAAGTATAATATAATATCTTATATGTGTTACTTATGATCATTAACACCATCCTTTATACGTTCCATGAATGGTATGAACGAGTCATATTACTATGAGGGGGCGGTAGTCCTCACTTCCTCAAAATGAAATTATCGTATATATATACAACATGAAATAGATAATGGTATGATATAAAATGGAATTACAGAAGATTATATATAAAATAAATATCATTAATATTATAGTTAATTATAGTTCCATAATAATGTACATCATGAGATGTGGTAGGAGATAATTGAACAATCATCGCTTCGTGAGGCGTTTGGTTTCCATCCACAGAAACATTATGTTCTTCACCCATTAGATGGACGTGTGTGTTAGTTTAGTTCTAATAATTCTAATAACAATATCCTAGTATATTTAGGATACTGTTTTTGTTACAAAAGAAAATAATAATAAGAGTTTAGGGGTTGGAGAAGTAAAATAAAAGAAAAGAAGCTAAGAGAAATCGTTACCTTTAATTTGGGTAAATCCCTTTGGTTTGAACCAAAAAGGACTCTTAAAGTGCCTTATGCCTAAGGTAAGGCTTATAAAAGTAGGAGAGGGATGTAGGTATATTAATTGGGTAGAGGTTGGATGATCAAAAAGGCTTGAGAGGTGTGAGGAATTGGTTAGAAGTGGTGTCCCTTTATAAGGGGGAGGATGAGCTCTTTAGGGAAATCTATAAATATTATTTTATAATAAATTCATATTCGGTTTCTAATGGATCCAGAGTGTATTATTTAAAGGTTAAGGTGGTGATGGGTTGAAAACCACTAAACTAATAGAATTTAGACAGGTTTGGGTCATTATATTAACCTTATCTTTTAGTTTTAACTCTTAGATAATTAGTTTGACACTTACCATGTCACTTTGTATTTTTATATTATATAGTTAATAAACTTAGTATATACCTCCAAGAGACACCCAAGTGGTCCATTAATAATACACCTGTCATGATATAAGTCTCTTGGCCTAACCTTATATTTTTAGGAATAGAATATAAATTAATAATATAATATTTGTTTTAAAAACTCATTTATGTCAATTTTGACACTACTCAATAATTAATTTTTTTTAAAGTCTTAAAAACTTTATTAATTCAAAAACAATTTATTTAAGCAATCCTAACATTCCATATTAACCAATAAAATTCGTGTATGTCATTAAAACTTTAAAATTATATTTATTTTAACATTTATAATATCAATTATTTTATTCTTTCATTAATAAGGAAAATACTGCATCATTATTGTGTCATATATATTTTTATTTTTGCAATGTCTAAAAATTATAAATAAAATACCATTATGTAGGAAAAATTTTTATATTTATAATTAATATTTATAATCTAAAATATAACATATATAACCCTATGTAAAAATTGTTTTTCTAAAAGATATAAGCTTATGTCATTTTGGTATTCACTTTAACTTAATTAATATAAAGTTTTCCTATCACCTACAAGTGGCTCCATGGGGTCCCAAAATCGACCCAAAGATGCCCATGGTCGGACATGTATCCACCAATAAGGTTAGGACACGTTTTAGGGTAATTTATTATTATTATAATATTATTTATTAATACTTATTTACCGGATTTACCCTTTAACCATGGTAAATAAAATATTTACCGAAGTAATTATTTAAAATGTCTAAAAATAAAAGTTACATATTTACACAATTTGAACATCCTGATTCCAAATATGGAATCCATTTTTCCTAGTTCAAAACATAGAAGTGGCAGAAATTAATTTAAAATTAATTCCCACTGTCAAAACAAAAAGCGTGTTCTTAAGATGTAATAACTATCAAAAGATTGACACTTGTTTATGTCCAGTTTAGTTGTGAAATTATGTCCAATGACCAACATTGTATTAAATGGTAAAAATATATTCTAAATATACTTTAAAATAACTCAAATTAATAATTTATCACTATTAATTATTTTGATTAAAAAAGTTGTTTTTAATTAAAATTTATTAATTTTCACTATTCATCAAAATATAAAAGTTATCTGAAAAGTACCAAAATTTCACCGTAGGCTAAATTTGATATTACGAATCCAAAAATGAAGTCCATTTTGAGAGATAAAATTTATAAAATTTCAAAAGGTAGGTATTACTATTCATAACGGCTAGTTTGATTGTTTGTAGTGTGCGTTAGAACTTGAAGTTGCGTACAACACAAGCTGATGTATTATTCAAAGAGAAGCATAACATGGAAGTTTGGAGTGTTACATTGTAAATTTTTGATGTACCCATTCTAAATAATAAATTTATTTAGTAATATTGAATATATAAATTTTTTAAATATTGGATTTAAAAGGGTTCACTATTAAAAGTTGGTAAAAGTGCATTTTTGAAAATTACCTCTTTTGTATGGAAAAATGAATTTGTTCTTACATTATGTCTAGGAAACTAATAATATGGATTCTAAAATTATAAGGATTATATAATGTTCAAAATTTATTTAATATTATTCATAACCTCTTTTGAACGGCTTGTTTGGTAAGTCATGGTGCGCTTGAACTTAGTGTTGCGTGTAGTGCATGTTATTGAATTATTTTGAATAAGTAACACACTATGAAATATTGGGGTGTCATAGTCTTGGTATCTTTAAGTCCAAGACATTTCAATGCCTTCACCTTGTTGAAACTTCTTTACTCATCCGAAAGATTATTTGAGCAGAACTCAGCTTCCCCTTTGTAAGATAAACCCACCAAGCTTGCAGCCTTAGTGTAAGATAATTTGTAAGTCTTACCATAAGACTTCAAAGAAAATAACTCTCTACCATATTCCTTCTGGAAGGAAACTGACTCATAGAACTCAAAAAGTAAATATGTATATACCAGATCCAGTTTCTATGACTTAGACAAGAAAACATCTTCCCAGCCATTCAATCTGATATTCTTAGATATAAGAGAATCAAACTTGTATAAATCCGAATGCACTAACATTTCCCTGAAAACTAACCATTTTGAGATTGGCTTTGAGGTAGACATTTCTTGATATGTAGCTTCAATAGACATTCAGATTGGAGAGTTCTGGAAGATTCAGAACGACTTTGACAAAGATCGGAATGGTCCTTAAGAAGAGAGTCAGAGCTTCGAGATGTGAAAGATTTGAATAACCAATGTGGGATGACCCTCAGAGGTCCCCTTTATATAGGTGTTGAGACGACGATTCAGATTCCATGGTTGATTGAATGGTTGAGATACATTGAGATTTGATCTAACGGTTGAGATACAATCTGTATGGAAAACTTGAATCCGATCTTTTGAGGTTTTTAAGAAAAACATCCGGATTTAAGAAAACTAGAATCCAAAAATTTTAAAACTCATAGGAAAATACCAGCAAGAAAAATATGACTACGAAAACTGAAGTAATGAAATTATACCTTTCGGATTGGCTAGAAAGATTGTACGTGATTGGTAATATTCTTCTTGAGGAAAATTTGACTAAGGAAATAAAACTCACTACGAAAAACTTCATTACGAAAAAGTTCCAGTAAAAAAATTATGAGTACCAAAATCTTAGTAAGAAAATTCCAGTTCCGAAGATTTCTATTATGAAAATTTACAGTATGAAAATTTCATTACAAAAATTTCCAGTACGAAAATTTCATTACGAAAGTTTCCAGTACAAAAATTTCATTACGAATGTTTCCAGTTCTGAAAACTTCATTACAAAAGTTCCAGTACAAAAATTTCATTACGAAAATTTCAGTTCCCAAAATTTTCATTACGAAATTCCAATACGAAAATTTCAGTATGAAAAGTATGGTTACTTAAGTTTGAATACTGACTACAAAAATTTTTGATTACACTAACAAGAAAATGTACCCCCCTATGAAAAGGAGTTTATTATTGTAAGGAGAATTGTTCAACAAGAAGTTGATGAAGAAGGATTACCTCACGATTATCATTCCTAACTTCTATTTAATGTATTCAAATCTATCAGAAGGTAAATATTTTGCGAAAATATCAGCAAGTTGATATTGCGTTCTGATTAACTGAAGAATGATATCTCCTTTTTGTGTGTGATCCCTAAGAAAGTGATGCCTAATATCTATGTGCTTTTCATGATAGTGATGTGCAGGGTTTTTACTAAGGGAAATGGAACTTGTGTTATCACACAAAATTTGAGTCTTAGTAAAACTCAAGCCATAGTCTGTGAGTGTGTGTTGTATCCATAACACTTGAGCACAACAACTTCCAGCCGCTACATATTCAGCTTCATCAGTGGATAGTGCTACTGAGTGTTGCTTCTTGTAGGACCATGAAACTAATTAATCTCCTAAGAAATGACAAGTTCCGGATGTACTCTTTCTATCCATTCTACATCCACCGAAGTTAGCATCTGAAAAACTTTTTAAAACAAAATCATTTCCAGAAGTATAAAATAGTCCTAGATCCATGGTTCTCTTTAAGTAGCGAAAAATTCTTTTCACTGCCTTTAAATGAGATTCCTTAGGATTGTATTGATATCTGGCACATAAGCATATTGAAAACATTAAGTCTGGATGACTTGATATCAATTATAGTAGGCTTCTTATCATACCTCTAAAAGATGTTTGATCTATTGGTTTCCCAGCTTCATCAAGATCTAAAGAGTTTGGGGTACTGATGGGAGTACTTATACTCTTAGTGTTGTCATATCCAGACTTTTTAAGAAGATCTTTAGTATACTTATGTTGAGATATATAGGTACCTTTTGGTTTTTGAGAAATTTGAAAACCAAGGAAAAATGTTAACTCACCCATCACACTCATTTCAAACTCAGATTTCATTAGACTTACAAAAGAATCAGTTAAAGATTGGTGAGTTGAACCAAATATGAAGTCATCAACATAAATTTGAACAATAAAAACATTTTTATTATCTTTATTTATAAAAAGGGTTGGATATGAATTTCCCTTAACATAGTTATTTTGAAGAAAAAATCCTCTAAGTCTATCATACCAGGCTCATGGGGCTTGTTTAAGTCCATACAAAACTTTGGTAAGTCTAAAAACATGATCAAGATGTTTTGTATCTTCAAATCCAAGAGGTTGTTTAACAAAAACTTCCTCTTGAACATAACCATTAAGAAAATCACATTTCAAATCCATTTGAAAAAGTTTAAAATTGAAGAATGTGACAAAGGAAAGCAAGATACGAATAGATTCAAGTCTAGCTACTGAAGCATAGGTTTCTTCATAGTCTATTCCCTCTTGCTGATTATAGCCTTGAGCAACTATTCTAGATTTATTTCTAACAATGATTCCATTTTCATCACACTTATCTCTGAAGACCCACTTTACTCCCATAACAGAAGTTTCCCTAGGTCTTTCAACCAAGGTCCAGACTTTATTCCTTTCGAATTCATTTAGTTCATCTTGCATTTCTTAGATCCAATCATCATCACCTAAAGCTTCATTAGTGCTTTTTGGTTCTAATTGGGAAAGGAATGCTAGATGTTATACTTCATTTATCAAGGAACTTCTAGTCCTTACAGGTTGATTCACATCAACAATGATACTATCACTGGGATGATTCTTTAGAAACACCTGACTTGGGTTTTTTAAAACCTGTTCATCAACATAGGGTAGAAAGTATTCTGGGGTAAATGTTTCAGAAGCATCTTATTGAACATTTTCCTTATCAGAAAGATCTTCTATCAAAGTTTGATAATTAGTTTTTGAAAACACATCCGAGGATGTAGGTTGGGATGGTTTGAAAACAAAAGGATTAGATTCATCAAATTTTACATGCACTGTTTCTTCAACAGTATAAGTGTTTTTGTTGAAAACTCTATAGGCCTTAGAAGTTGTGGAGTAGCCTAAGAAAATTCTATCATCAGATTTTGGTGCGAATTTGTGAAGATTATCTTTGGTATTCAGGATGAATACCTTGCAACCAAAAAACTTAAAGTAGGAAAGTCTAGGTTTTCTACCATTCCATAACTCATAAGGAGTTTTATTAAGAAAATGTCTAATCAAAATTCGATTTATAGTATAACAGGCTGTACTTACAGATTCAGCCCAGAAATGTCTAGCTATATAATATTCACTCAACATGGTTCTAGTTATTTCTTGAAGAATTATATTTCTTCTTTCAACTACACCATTTTGTTGAGGAGTTCTAGGTGCTGAAAAGTTGTGAGTAATACCTTTTCTACTACAAAAGCTTCAAAATCAGAATTTTGGAATTCTCCTCTATGATCACTATGAATAGTTTTCAGTGGAATGTTTTTATTTTATTTAACTTGGGCTCTAAAACTTTTGAAATAAGAAAAATATTCAGACTTATTTGCTAGAAAATAGACCCATGTAAATCTATTGTAATCATCAACTAGAACAAACCCATAGTATTTTCCTCCAATGCTTTCAGTTTTTGTTGGACCAAAAAGATCCATGTGCACCAACTGTGATGCATCGGTTGTTGAGACTTCACTGATTGATTTACAACTAGATTTATATTGATTTCCATATTGACAAGGATCACAAACTTTAGAAGAATAAAATCTAAGCTCCAGTAGATCCTTAACTAGTTTCTTATTAGAGAGTTTACATAAGTTCCTAAGGTTACAATGACCTAGTATTCAATTCCATAACCAAGAGTGATCTTCCATTGCACTTAGTCAAGGTAAGTCTTGGCTCCTAAGGTCTTCTAAGTTCAGAGTGTAAACATTCTCTTGCATATTGGCAGAAAGAACAAATTCTTCCTTGGAACTGTGTATCAAGCACTTATCATTCCTAAAATTCACAAGGTATCCTTCATCACATAACTGACTTATGCTAATGAGATTGTGCTTAAGACCCTTAACAAATAAAACGTTTGAAATCAAAGTTTTACTAAGAAGAACAATATTACCTATACCAAAAATTTCTCCCTGATCATTATCTCCAAAAGTTACTTTTCCTCCTTTCACCTTGATAATATTTTTGAAATAGTTTTTATTACCAGCCATGTTCCGGGAACATCCACTATCCATGTACCAAGTATTGTTGTTGGCATTCTCCCAATTTTCCTGAAAATGAGAAAAGAATTAGAATTTCAGAATCCAAACTTGTTTGGATCCGAGATTTTTAGATAACAATATTTTGGGTACCCACATCTTTTTAAAAAAATAAGCCTTATGAAAACCTAAAGATTGAGTTTTTTTTAAAGAACAATTCTTTACCGAGTGACCACCACATTGACACTTGGAACAAAATGGGGCACTTTGAGAAACAAAATAATTGTTACTAAAAGTTGGTTTTGCATGGGTATAACCAAATACAGACTTGTTTCTTAAAGGTCGTATTAGTGAGTACATCTTATAAAAATTTTCTTTACCATGAGTACAGTTCGACAAACACTTCTTTAAGGAAAAAATTTTGGACTTGAGTTTTATAATCAAGTTTTTATCTTCAAAATCATTAGATTTGGAACTAGAGGTAGGCTCGAAAACACTTTTCTTAGAAATTAATTTGTCTAGATATTTAGAATGTTTATCCTTATCAGAATTTACTTCCTCAAGATTTTTTGAAACACTTATAAAATCAGCATTTTTCTTATCAATATCTTTAGAAAGATATGATATTTACTTAGTAAGAATAGTATTTCTAGAGTTTTCCTTATCATGTTTTTTATTGAGTTTAGAATTCTGAATCTCAAGAAGTTCAACAAACCTAGAAACTTCTTTATAGGTAGGTAAAGTATTTTCTTCATCAGAAGAGGATTCTTCATTTGAAGAGTTATAATATTTACTATCATTATAATTTAAAGAAACATTGGTCAATGATTTAGCATTGTGTACCATAGCCATAAAACAATGATTTTTAATAGGTAATCTGGCTATAAGACCAAGATTCTTCTGTCTAAAAGATTCATAATCAGAAGATTCATCTGAAGAATCACCACCATTGGCACTCCAAGTATAATTAGCTTTCAGAACTTTCTTAGCTTTAGCTTTATAATACTTCTTCCTATTCCTTTCAGAATGCCTCTATTTTCTTTCTTTCTTCTTGAGCATAGGGAAATCAGGTCGTATGTGTCCAATTCTATTACATTCGTAGAATATAACTTCTCAATATTTCCTATCTTTCCTTTTCCTTTTTCTTATACTTGGATTCGAAATTTATTTGACTAGCTATCTTGTTCATTATTTGAGAAAGATTTACTAACTCATTTTCTGAGACTTCACTCTCACTAGATTCGGATTAGATAGTAACCTTATTAGATTTGGATCTAGTAACTCTCTCAGGAGTCTTTGCT
This sequence comes from Viscum album, assembly GCA_963277665.1. Classification (NCBI taxonomy): domain Eukaryota; kingdom Viridiplantae; phylum Streptophyta; class Magnoliopsida; order Santalales; family Viscaceae; genus Viscum; species Viscum album. The sequence goes on from OY728136.1 coordinate 55,720,793, forward strand.
TTCATGTGATTAGAAGTGGTTGTAAAAGAAACTCCTCCATTCTCATTCTTCTTTTTGATGTTGTCAGCATCTCTCTTCATTCTCGTTTCATGCTGAAGAGGAGTTCCAAATAATTCATCAAGAGTAATCTGAGAAACTTTCCTATTCTCATCAATAGCAGTTCTCTTAGACTCCCACTCATTTGTCATAATATCTATAATTTCTTCACAAGAGAATTATCATCCAGACCTTTCTCACCCATAGATTGTAAGCTATTCACGATAGTCATAAATCTTTGTTGCACTTTGCATATGGGTTCTCTATAAGGAAAATTGAAACCATGATACTCAGTCCTAAACATAGCTCTCCTAGTCTCAACCACTTTAGAAGTACCAAAGTGAGTAACTTCAAGTTTCTTCCAGATACAGTTAGCTATTTCACAAGTAGAAATTTTTCTATATATATTCCTAGTCATTGAATATAATATAGTATTGTGTACCTTATAATTCAATTGATAATCATGCTTATCTTGGTTTGTAAAGGTACTCACTTCCTTGTCAGGAATTTGATATCCACCAGTAAGCATAACGAAATTTTCAACACCAGTGTTGATAATGAAAGTCTTCGTCCTACCTATCCAATACTCATAGTCATTACCACAAAAAATTGGTGGTCTTGTAGGATTAGGGTTGTCTATAGATCCAACGTTTAATCCTTCCATCTTTAAAATAACCCTTCTACACAGAAACTTGTTAAAAACAAGAGTTCATAATGAAAGAAAATATATGAATCCGAAAAATAAAATGACTCTAGAAAATTTACTCTGGATATTATATGTAACAAAAAATAGAACTTTAGTGGATGTAAGAAAAAGATGAATTCGAACTTCATGAGTCCGAAAAATCGAATCCGAAAAATCTATTTCGAGAAAGAATGAGAAAAAAAATTTCTTCTGAATTTAATCATGAGATTAAATCATATTGAATAGTTAACCTACTCTGATACCAATTTTAGGATCGAAATAACGATGTAGATGCTCAATATTCAAGAGGGGGGGGGGTGAATTGTAAACTTTAAAAATTTCCTTAAACAAAAAAAGATATAAGTTTAAAAAGTTAAACTAAGTAAATTCACAACACCTCTAACACCAATTATAGGATTGGTATAGGGTATGAAATTACAAACTTCTAGTTCTACACACTTGCTTAAATCTGGAAAGTGATTCTGAAAATATGGATCCGGAAATATGATTCCAAAAAACTGAAACTTAATGAAAATTTACAATATGAGATTCTACCTTACAGCATATAGAATCTAAATAATCAGAGTACAAGTGTAAGGAAATATAAGAAGGTTATACATTCCTTAAAATACAAAATGCAGTGAAAAAAACAAGTAGTAAAACTACAAGTAACAAGATATAAGTCTTTTAAACCAAAGAGAAGGGTATCCAACAACCTTGGATAAAAGTCCCTTGATTTATACTTTCAAGAAAGTCTGTCTTACCCACACCAGGGTAAGCACTCGATACAAAGATCAGAGTCTCTGTCTTGCTATCCCCGCAAGCCCTCAACTTCAAGGTAGTTGTAACCTCTATCTTCCTCAACAAGGAAGCCCTCAACTTCAAGGTGTTGGAACCTCTGTCTTCCTATCCCCGGAAGCCCTCGAATGTAATCACCAACATTCGGAGTCGCACGAAGCAATCTGTACAAGGAAAAGTTTGAACAAGTCGTTCAAACTTTCTGCACTAGGTTTGAGAATTAATAAGAGCCTCTCTCTCTAGAAATCACTTCAACAACATATGTGCACAAGTTGTTAAAGTTGTAAAAGATCTATGTGGAGCTTTTCAAATGTGCTCGTATTTATAGGCGAAGCTCCAACGGTTGGATCCCTCCTCCAACGGTCATATTTTCCTTGAATTTTGGATGGACCTGTACACGTGCCACTCAACCAACGGTTAATTAGAAACAGAAAGGACGACATCATTTTATAATGAAAATATGTGTAAACATAAGCAAAACTGTATTTCAAAATGTAAGCAAATAAAAGTTCGGAGTCTAACCAAAATGGAGTTCAGAGTCTAACCAAAATGGAGTTCAGAGTCTATAATAAAAGGATATTCGGATTCTGTTTTATAGGAATTCAGAATCTGAATTCTGTAGAAGTCCGGATTATGAATTTCTAAGAAAATTAGGAGTCTGGTTTCACTAGAGTTCAGAATCTGAACTTACAGAGTTTGGAGTCAAAATTGTAGAAGTACGGAGTCAAACTAGTTAAAATTTCGGAGTCTAACTCATAAAAGTTTGGAGTCGAACTAGTAAAAGTTTGGAGTCGAACTAGAAAAAGTTCAGAGTCGAACTCATAAAAGTTTGGAGTCGAACTAGTAAAAGTTTGGAGTCTAATTTCTAAAAGTTCGGAGTCGAACTAATAAAAGTTCAGAGTCGAACTCATAAAAGTTTAGAGTCCAGAATTCAGAGTTGAACTTTGTTAAAGTTCGTATCTAGAATTTGGAATGGAAATTTTTCAGAGTTTATATCCAGAATTCGGAGTGGAACTTTATTAGAGTTTGTATCCTGAATTCGGAGTGGAACTTTATTAGAGTTCATATCCATAATTTGGATCCTAAAACAGAATGCTTCATATCTAATCATTATATGATTCTAAGATTTTTATATGAATGCGATTCTTACACTTAAGAAAAATATCGATATGTGTAAGGAAATCTAGGTTAGGGTAAATTTCCTTAAGGAATGAAATTTTCGTTATAGAAGTAAAATATAGATTTTCTTAATTATAAGGTGTTTGTGATTTTCAAAACAAGAAGGAATGGAAAATTAATAAGGAAAACCTTATTAAATTAACATTCTATAGATCTCCTCAATCCCATTAAACCTATTTTATAGAGGAACCATAAGTGTTCTTCCATTATCATTCTTTTTCCTAATAATTTTTTTGTTTCAGTTTTTAAGATAACTCTCCCTAAACCTAGAATTTATATAGTTCTAATACAGAGACATATTATAGTATAAAATATAGGATTTTTGTGCATAATTTTCACGACAATAATAATACCCTTTGAACCCATCTCTTCTATGAAATTGTTGAGTATGTTCTTGAAAATTTTCTTTCTACTTATGAACACCTTAAACCTTCCTCTACATGAATTTTGAGATATTTTTCTTTTATAACTATTATTCTCTTTCTTAGATGTAAATTTCATCTTTTAAAGGGTTTTATCAACCTAGGTTTTCCCAGTTTGTCATTTATAACATACACTATTAGTTGGAATAGATTCAACATTTTCAGATATAATAGGTGAAAATTTTACATATGTATAAGTAAAATAGTTTTCATTAGATTCAGATGAATCATACTTCACTTCCATGACCTTGTCATAGTCATATTTTATTTTTCCAAGGGTCTTATCTATAGTAAGACACAATGATTCTTCCTTGTTAAGTGTTTCATATTGATCAAGAATCTTATTTTCAAATTCCTTGATAATTATTTCTTTCTCCTCCACATTCAATAAAGATTTTTATTTCTTTATTATAATCATTATATCCATATTGTGAAACTCATACTCACATTTATTTAGTTTACTAACTTATTTCTTGAGTGATTTGATTTATTTCTTATGTTGTGTGTTTCTATCAAGGCGTAATTCAAGTCTAGTTTTAAACATGTTCTCTATATAGGTTTCTTATTCTCATTATTCCTAACTTCTTTAGCTGTATTATTTTATCTCAACACGTGCCATGAGATTGGTATTTCTAGCACAATATTCCTCTGAATCATTTATTGAGGGAGAAAAATTTTCTCCCGATTTACTTAGAAATCTTCTCTTTCTTCTTCTTTGTATTAATTTTATAACTTCATCAAACCTCTTATAATCTTGGGATGATTTTCCTTTAGATATTATATGAGGATTCTCTTCATCTTCTTCCTCATCATACTTTAAAATTTTCTTTATTCTTAGGAAGTCTGCTGCAAAATTCCCAATTCCTCAATAATTAAATCATTTGAGTGGGAGTTTCCCCTTATATTTACCCTTACATCTTTAAAAAATTTTAGTGATAAAATATATAATTATTTTGAGACTTATATCATTCTCATTATCTTCTTCAGAGTTGCTTTCATATTCAACCTTCTCTTCTTTAATCTTTAAATTACTCATGGATTTAATCACCATATTATTTTTAGTATTCATATTGAAAATTTAAACTTTTCTCATTTTATAATTCAAAAGAGTACAATGAAACTAATCTAGGTAAATATATTCCCTATCTTCAATAGTAAAAACCTTTGGGTTAAATATTTCTTGAAAATTACACATTAAATTTTTAACCACAATTGAATATTTTTAACTTGTACACAAATACTATGATATAACTATCTATTTCCTTCACCTTAGTGAAATAGTTATAAATAGTTTCACCCTCAACCATTGAAATATCTTTAAATTTATCCCCTAAGTTTTTTAATTTGTATTCAATGATCTTGATTTTTCCTCCAGACATGTTTTCAAGTTTGTCCCAAAATTTCTGTCCGTTGCGAGTCCCATCACTTTTGTGTAAACTTTTTCTAACATGGATGAAAATATATCATTTCTAACCTTCCCATTTACCTCAGTATTTCATTTTATTGTAATAGTTATTGGTGCATCTCTTAAAAGTGGTGGAAATCCAACAACCACAACATCACTAACCTCCAATCATTATGAAAGAAAATATGACAACATTTTGTTCTTCCATCCATGAAAGTTTTTCCCATCAACAAAGGGAAATAATCTATTTCTTATAGAACTCAAACTATCCATAAAATATTTAATAAGAGTAGAGTCTCGAAGGGGCCTTATTTTTTATAATACAACTTGTAGAGCCTAGATCCTTTTGTGATACCACTGGGGGATTTTGAATCAGTGGTACCTATTTATTTTGAAAATTTCCCTCTTGAATTAAACACCTATAACTGATTAAATTATAGATTCTATTAAAAGAATCTCCTCCTCACCTATATGCAATAATTATAAATAAACACAACACATAATATATTTTACAAGGTTCGACCTCGATGTGAGAGCCTACTCCTTTTTGTAACCAACCTTTGGTTGGGACAAAAACATTATTATCACTATAATTTGTAGTGATTACAAGTGCAATTCAAGCCACATACAAGTGTTGGGTAGGTATCTTCCATGTTCCTTAGAGGTACAGATCACCCAATTCCCTCAATGAAGAATAGTGTTGTTTACACTAAAACCACTAGTTCTTATGATATTATCCTCTAATATTGTGGTCGAATCAGATATTTAAATCACCATTGGATTCTCCAACATCAAGGGATAGATATTCTTCAAGAAAGAATTATAATTTTAGATCAATATAAATTCAGCAGTAGATGATCGGTCTTCCTCTCATAGTTCTTTAGAACAAGTTATTCATACATGAGAGCATGCACAAATGAATACAACCTATTTAATCCTAAAAAGAAAGAATTTGGATCAATGGGAATGGAAATTACTTGCCTCAAAATCATGAGAATGAACGGTCATCATTGGTCGATATCCTTCTACTTTTTCACTTCAATATAATAATGTATTGGGATCTTATGAATTCCCAAAACTCTAACTCGATTTTTCCATTATTTCATATTTTTTATTTTCCTCAATATTTTTAAGAAGAATATTTCCATAAAATTATTATTAAACTTCCATTAAGTTTGGTCTCATAGGATATCTCTGAAGAATAATAGTTTTAATGGGGGAATATTAATTTCAAAAATTTCCAATATTATCGTATTTGAATGAATTTAAAATTTTAAAATTAAAATCTCTATGAATATCGACCTATATTCCCCTCATTTAATAAAAATTTAAATATCCAAAAACTAAATATAGAATCATGGATTTCGACTAAGCCTATCATATTTCCAGAAATGAAGTGGAGTAAATCATCATTAGACTATTTTGAAGTACCTTTTCAAATTATTGCACCCTTCCATGCTTAGATATACCCTTTTGAGTTTACTCTTTCTCTCTAAGAGTTAATATTTTGAAACCCTTATGCAATAGGGTATACTCTTTTGAAACCTTACTTGGACTTCTGTTGTAGGGTATATTCTTCCAAAACCTTACCCTTCCGTAGTAGGGTATACTCTTCCCAAATTATACTTAACCGGTTTTAGCTCTTTCCTATAATTATAGATTTACTTTGGATGATCACAAATCATCTTACATAAATTACATGATATCTACAAACACCTAAAAAACACTTTAAATATCTCCTCAAGAAATATCAAACTTCTAATCCCATAGTTGACAACAAATAAAACTTCTTCAACACTTCCAAGGGAAATTCATTAACTCACTCTAGTAAAATGTTATTCATCACTACCATTAATATGATAATATTCATCTTTTGTCTCCATTAATATAAAACTCATTTTTTTTACCTCAATGAATTATTATTGTCCATTCCATTCATATATGATCATCATCTAAAATTCAGTTGATTAAAATGAATTTTATAAACACATTTGGTGTTGTCAAAATACTTTTAGGAAAAATAATTATAAAGTTTAATGATTTTATTTCTTTAGATACTAACATCTTATCATAACCTTAAAATTATTAACATAGACCAATATTATATTTCCATGGTTAAGTAACTCACCGAATTGATTAATCAAAGCTTCTTATTTAAATTCAACAATATACCACTATATTATTATCTTCATTATTATTATTATTATCATCAAGTAATAATGAAATTTTACATGATCAACTCAAATTATACTTGACATCCTAGTTTTGTAGTTTATATTCCATTAAGTTAATATAACTCATTAATTTAATACTCAGTTTACAATAATAATAAATCATGTAAACATTATGTTTTAACAAAATTAAATTATTTTTATATTTATAATAATAATTTACACAATAATTTAATCATAATTAGATTTAATCCATTCATCAAACATCTTAAAAATGAACAAAACTTGGTTCCATTAGGTTTAGGATGTCGAGAGGAGAGTTTTTTTATCTGTTTTTAGTTTTTTTGAAAATATGTTTAGGTTAATTATTTTTCAAAATGTGTGTGAAAGGTAGCGGGGGGGGGGGGGCCGCCATTCATCCAGAATTTTAATTTTTTTTACTATTTTAAATATACATTTACTATATTTAATTTAATTTTTATTTTTTTGTATATATATATATATATAAATAAATAAAAAATTCAATAGAATTTTTCTACTATTTAATATCCAGCAGTACTACCATTACAACAGACTGGATTTTGATAGAAAACCTCACCCAAGGCTCCCTTTTATAAGAGGTCTTGCCCTGGAAATTATTCTGCATTTTCGATGTGGGATTCAGATTCTCCCATTTCTACGCAGAATTACTAATATATTACTATTAATCATTTAAAATCAACTAATAAGTACTATTAATAACTATTTAATATTATTATTAAACTAATAAATTTATAATTAGTTAATAATATATAATTGGTTTTAATTAATTAGAAATTAAATAATATATAATTAATAAAGAATAATATTTATAATTACTAAGTAATATTGCTTAATTATATAACTAATAATTATATAATTAATAAATATATTACTAATTATTGTATACTTAATAATTATATTACTAATAATTATCTAATTAATAATTATATTACTATTTTTTTATCAGAAAAGTTCAGGACACAAGTAAGCTCAGTCTTAAAAATTTATTTAAGAAAATATAAATACAGTGACACACAACACAAAAAGCACCACCAAACCAGAATAGAGGAAAAACCCCCCAAAACACCTAAAATTCTAAAGACCCACATCCAAAAGACCCATAAATGAGAGTGTCCCTATCATTAAATAAATATTTATCATATAATTCCTAATTATATCAGTATTTAACTAATTAATTATTATATAATTAGTTATTAATTATTAATTATTATAATGAATAATTAGAATTAATAAGTATATCACCAATTAACTAATTAAGTATTATATAAATAATTATTATATTACTAATTAACTAATTAATTATTATATAATTAATAATTATAATACTAATTAACTAATTAATTATTATATAATTTATAATTATATAATAAATAATTATATTACCAATTTAATTATGATATAAATAATAATGATATTACTAATTAATTATTATACAATTAATAATGATATTACTAATTAACTAATTAATTATATAATTAATAATTATATTACTAATTAACTAATTAATTATTATATAATTAATAATTATATTACTAATTAACTAATTAATTATTAAGTAAATAATAATTATATTACTAATTAACTAATTAATTATTAACTAATTAATTTAACAAGTAATTAAAAATTGATTAGTTACTAATTAATTAATAATTGATAATTATTTTTAATAATTATATATTATATAATTAAGCAATACTATTTAGCTATTATTGAGATTATTCTTTATCAATTATATATTATTTAATTTCTATTTAATTAAAATATATTATATATTATCAACTATTTATAAATTAATTAGTTTAATAATTTTATTAAATAGTAATTAATAGTGCTAATTAATTGATTTTAAATGATTAATAGAAATATATTAGTAATTCTGTGTAGAAAACGGAAAACCTGAATCCCACATCAGAAATGCAGAATGATTTTCAGGGCGGATCCTCTTATACAAGGGAGCCCTAGGTGAGAGTTTTTGTCATAATCCAGACTACTGTAATGACGGTACTTTCAGATATTAAATTACATATAAATTCTACTAATATATATATATATATATATATATATACAAACAAAACAAAATAAAAAAATTTAAATATACTAAATGTATATTTAAAATAGTTTTTTTTAAATTTTGGCTGAAAAGAGGTAGTGCGCCTACCACCTTTCAGCTTGCGTGAAAGACGACTACCCCCCCTGCTGCCTTTCATACAAATTTTCGAATTTTTTTTAACTTAGCCGTTTTTTTAAAGTTTTTTTCCAAAAAAACATATATATAAAAAACTCATCGAGAGGAGTCCAATGGAATTTTGGGTGTTGAAAATGCCCCTATTATACACCCACTTGCACCATGTGGAGTTCATCCAACTAAGGGGAACCATGTGGAACCCCCAAATGCTTTTCATTGTCTTATTAGTTCCCCACATCACATCTCATGCGTGATCAAATGTGGTCTGTCTAATCTTTGGCTAGACAACTGAGATACCTAGGATCGGATGAACCCAATCCATATCTAATGTGGCTGACATGGCCATGTGGAATACTGTGTCATCACTCTGATCAAACAGCCCCCACTGATTAGGGATCTTGCACCATGTGGCCGCATAATTTATTCCAATGAGATTGATCAAATGGTTGTTATTTATCCGCCTTGCCCGTGGCTATGACCGACATCATAAGCCCTATGCCATTTGATCATTTGATTGTATGGTCACGTGAGGTTTCATGACCACCACCACTAAATGAAATTCACCCTAACATTAATCTCAAAATATAAATTCAATTGTTTTGATTATAAATACATTAGGCACTTCCCTTCGATGGCTTTCCAAAGATATGTGATTTCTATTGTGATTCAATCGAATGAAGTTATCAGTGAATCAATAAAAAAGGATCTATAATTCTATCTATGTTTTATTGAAATCCGTGCTTCATATTTCTCTGAATCTAAAAAATTTTATTTTTTAATCACCTATAACAATTTTCTAAAAGGATCTTGAATAATTCAAATAGTTAGTACTTAAAATTTAAGATAGAAGTATAAAACTCTAAAACATCTCTATATAATTACTTATAATTCATGCATCAGATTTATGAGATTTTTAGGCCATTAGAATCAAATTGAATCAAAGAAAATACTATAATTTCTTGGAATTATTTGAAGATTAAGCACTAGAACGAGAAGAGTGAAGTTTTAGATCATAAACAATGCATCAGAATAAAAAAAATCATACCTTGGATAAGACAATCCATTGATCTACAACAATGATCATCCATTCTATGGTAGCCTCATTAAGAGAGAATCCTCCCAAACCCTATCCTTGTTTGTATTGTGAAGTCTCTTCATATAAGGACCCAACCTTATTACATACATAATCATAAATTTAGTCCAGAAAACACTTCCTTTTACATTGAGAATCTTTTCAAGTTTAGAGATTTAGAGAATTGGGACAATACATTCATAACATTACACATTATTACAGAGTGGATACCATAAAAACAGTTTCCATTTATTTCAAAATACAAAACATTAAAACTTAAACATGACTCCTTGAAAATTATTGAACATTTAATATGGATTCATTATTTTTATTACACATCCATTAATATGTTAAAATCATTTTAACTCTAGGTATGAGCACAAAATCTCAGTAAGGTATGGAAAAGAAGGAAAGGTCACATTAGTCCATGAATACTCGAAATGTATGAAAGCATTTTCAAAAGACATTCTTGTCACCAATATATACTTACTTTGTGTAACATGATATTTATAAAAGATACAAACAAAACATTAGAACATAAATATAATCATAAAGGTATCTTGGGTTACTTACATAATCTTGTAATCCTCTCGGCTACCTTTATAATTTGTAACCCTCACGACTACCTTACAATTTGTGTAACCATCACAGTTACACTTGGAGTAACCATATGGCCAACCTCCAAATTACACATACCAAATGAATTGTAGGGAGATATAGGTCCCACCCTTCATCATAAATAATTCCCAAGAACCAAAAAATTATCATACAACATGAATAATTTCATAAAAACATTGCTTTGGAATTTTGTAAAACCGAATTTAAAAAGAGGATTTTTAAAGAAAAACCCCTTATAAATATCATAAAATTGAAGAGATACATAATAGAGTGGATGGAGTATATATATATACTGTAAAAACACATAATAAAAAATAATATAAACAGAAACCATCACACAAACAATTTAAATAGCACATAAATAATGAAGTAGAATGTTAACCCAGAGAATGGAAATCGGGTTAAGAATTCCCTTACCCAGGGTTTGTCTTACTTAAAACTTGTTTAAAATTCCTGTATAATGGTTAAAAGAGTGTTGTTAGTATATTACAGAAACATTTTCAGGTTTATGACATCTTATATTATCATTTCATAACATCATTTCACCCTTTAATTATTAGTATTTTTCTCCTTGCACAGTTTTTGGGTGAGTTTTTTACATGATTTCCCTGATTGGTTCATGGTGGATGTTCTTGTAGATTGGAAGTGAAACTCTAGAATTGGAATGGAGTAGTATTTAAATATATACAGTAACATAAATTATACCATTTATCATTTTTAATTCTTACATGAGGATGATTCATAAGTTAAAAAATTAATGATGTTCGTTTAGATCATTTTAGTGGTTTTTGGTAATAACAACCTCATTTTGTCTTATAAATTAAAACCATGATTACAAAATAATTCCAGAACCATGGATGAGAAATAATAAATATATTATAACTTGGTTCAACCATAAAAATGGTTTCATAACCATACTTTAAATAGTTAATTAAAATTGAAATCACATCATCCACGATGTCGGTAATTCGACACATCACGAACAATGTTTTTATTCCTTGAATAAGTGGGAGAGGAGAAAAATAACGATGATGAATTTTACATGAACATGAGAAAATACAGAATATAAATTATTTCTAGATATTTCATGCCTCTTGGGTAAGAAGATATTAATAAATAATAATAAAATAATGGAACTTAAAATAAAATAATAATTGAGAAATCCCTTACAAAAATTCGGCAGCCTAATGGCTACGCAACATGGTTTTAGAAAATATTAAAAAGAGAGGAGAAAATGTGTCTGACCATCTATAAATGAATAATAATATATATCATATCAATAATAAGAAATAAACAATAACATGTTATGGAAACTTGAAAGTTATACCACATAAAAGAGAACTTGAATGGAAAAAAGAAACAAAGTGACAATTTTCTTACCTTGTAGAGTAACCCTTAGAACATGAAGTTTGGGAACTTGGGGGTTAGTGAAACCTTGAGAGGAATAATAGGAAGGTAAGGATGTTAAGTATTCATTGAGCATTAATTGGGAATGAAGTTAATGAAGGAATGAGTTGGTATTTATAGGAAAAGTAAGGGAATATTTTAGTAATTTCCAAGGGACAACTCATGAGTGGTATTTGCAAAACCATGGGCTTTCCCATGGTATTTTCCCATGGTATAATCCACTTGGGACACCTCACATTTTATTTAACTATACACAAGTCTACCAGATTTCTGAAATCATTATTACATCATTAATGATGTCATTAACACACCGAAACTAAAAACTGTATTTTTTACTATTCACCGAAAAATCAATTGCTTCAAAAAAATTCCCAAAATTCACCCTAAACATTTATTGACGTGTAGATTTCAAAAATGAATTCCATTTTTTAAAAATAATTTTTTAAATAATTTAAATTATTTTTTAAATAAAATCATACTTAATTCGAAAATTAATTATTTAAAAACTATAACTGCTTTTATATCACATTGAAAAATTAATCAAGATGTAATTATCTTAAAGCCATAAGAAAATAAAATAATAATACAATTTAATTTTCATTAGGGTCATATTACTATTCATATTACTATTCATAAGGGTATGTTACTATTCACCAAAAGAACAAGTTAGTTCCAATAGACTCCAAATAACATACTGAACGCAATTGTAGATGAAAGGTTTTTGAAATTCAAAACATAGAAGTGTAAAAGTTATGTTTTAAAGGCTAGTTATAAATATCTACTTAAAACAAAGTTCCATGCATTTATATTAATTTTTAGAAAAACTTGGGGTGTTACATTATCCCCACCTTCTAGAAATTGCGTCCTCACAATTTTATTTACTTATTAAATAACTGATGGTACTTTTCCCTTATAGAATTTTTATACTCCCATGTTGCTTCTTCAACCATGTGGTTTCTCCACAAAACCTTTACCTGGTGGATTAAATTATTCCGCAATACCTGTTCCCTTCGATCAAGAATCTGAACTGGTTTCTTTTCATAAGAAAGGTTCTCTTCCAGCTGAATTGCTTCTGGGCTCAAGACATGTGATGAATCTAGAACATACTTTCTTGACATCAGAACATGAAAAAAATTTTGTACCTGAGACAAACTCGGAGGCAAAGCTACACGGTATGCCACTGTTCCAACTTTCTCTAAGATTTCAAATGGACCGATGAATCGTGGACTTAGCTTCCCTTTCTTACTGAAACACATCAAACTTTTCCAAGGAGAGATTTTAAGGAAAACATGGTCACCTACCTCGAAAGAGAAGTCTTTCCTTCTATTATCTGCATAAACTTTCTGCCTACTCCGAGCTGTCCTCATGTGCTACTGGATCATCCTCACTTTCTCAGCCACTTCTTCTACTAATTCTGGCCCCATCAACTTTCTTTCACCGACTTCATCCCAAAATGCTAGAGTCCAACACCGCTTCCCATACAAGGCCTCAAAAGCTTCCATCTGAATACTAGAATGAAAACTATTAATATAAGAAAAATAAACTAAAGAAAGTTATTGATCCCAACTTCCCTGATAGTCCATTGAACAATCTCGAAGCATGTCCTCCAAAGTTTGAATCATTCGTTCTGACTACCCATATGATTGTGGATGAAAAGATGCACTGAAATTTAACTCTGTGCCCAATAACTTTTGAAGTCCCTTCCAAAATTTAGAAGTGAACCTGGGATCTCGGTCAGATACAATGGAAAGAGGAACTCCATGTAACCTAACAATCTCTTTGAGGTACAACCGAGAAAGCTAATCCAAAGACATTGTATCTCGTATAGAAATAAAATGTGAGGACTTTGTTATCCGACCAACAATAACCCAAATCGCATTGTTACCTTGATAAGTCTTTGGTAGTTCCACCCAAAAGTCCAAGGATACATTCTCCTATTTCCACTCTGGCACTAGAAAAGGATGAATCACCCCCTTGGATAACTTCCGCTCTACTTTAACCTATTGACATGTCAAACATTTCATGGTAAAATCAACAATATCTCTTTTCATTCCATCCCACCAATAATACTCATGAAGGTCCCTATACATCTCTGTACTTCCAGGATGAACTGAAAATTGAGAACTATGATCTTCACACAATAAATATTTCTTCAACTGAGAATCACTAGGCACACACAACCTTTTTCAAAATCTCAAAACACAATCTTTATCAAGATTAAATTTTGGAAGATTACCCATTTTAACAGATTATACCTTTTTCTGTAGTTCACAGTCTTCCTTCTATGCTCGCTTAATTCCGTCTGACAATGAAGACTGCACTGGACCCTAAAACAAAATAGATGTATTCCCTGCACCAACAATTTCTAAGCCAAAATTCATCAAATCATTAATCAAGGGATTATGTTCTAAATGTAACATGGTTAATGACGCATGATGTTTCTGACTCAAGGCATCCACCACTTTATTTTTTTTACAGGATGGTAATTGATCGTGTAGTAATAATCCTTTATCAGTTCTAGCCATATTATCTACCTCATGTTTAATTCCTTCGGAGTGAATATATACTTAAAACTTTTATGGTTAGTATATATTTGACATTTGGTTCTGTATAAATGATTCCTCCAAATTTTGAAAACAAAAACCACAGCTGCCAATTCCAAATCAAGTGTGGAATAATTTAGTTCATGAGGTTTAAGTTGTCTTGAAGCATAGGCAATTACCTGATCATTCTGCATAAAAACACAACCAAGTCCCTTCAAAGAAGAATCACTATAGATGAAAAACTCACCATTATGGGAAGGTAAGGAAAAAAATGGAGCATTCACCAATCTCTTCTTCAGTTCCTGAAAACAAACATCACATTCTTCTGTCCAAAAAAATTTAACCCCTTTCCGTGATAACTTAGTTATTGGGCTAGATAACCGTGAAACGTTCTTAACAAACCATCGGTAATAATCTTCTAACCTAAGAAAACTATGAATCACTGTAACATTTGTGGGTCTTGGCTATTCATAAACTACTTTTGTTTTGGAAGGATCAAATGTTATTCAATCCTTATTTACAATGTTCCCAAGAAAAGAAATCTGTTGAAACCAAAAATCACACTTGCTGAATTTTCCATACAATTTATTTTCTTTTAATGTTTGCAAAATAACCCTTATATGTTTTTTATACTCCCCTTTATTTTTAGAAAATACCAGAACGTCATCAATAAATACAACCAAAAACTTATCCAAGAACTAATTAAATACTCTATTCATAATATTCATGAATAAAAAAGGTGCATTAGTTAATCCAAATGGAATAACAACAAATTCATAATGCCCATATCTAGTATGAAAGGCTGCTTTCAGGATGTCATCCTCCGTCACCTTCAGCTGATGGTATCAGGATCTCAAGTCAATCTTAGAAAAGTACTGAGCTCCCTAGAGATGATCAAACAAGTCATCGATATGAGGAAAATGATACTTGTTTTTAATAGTGATGTTATTCAATGCTCTATAATCAATGCAAAGTCTCATGGAACCATCTTTCTTTTTAACAAAAAAACAGTGGCTCCCCATGGTGAAGTGCTAGGACGAATGAAGCCTTTGTCAAGAAAATCCTGCAACTGGTTTTTCAATTCAAGAAGTTCTATAGGAGCCATAAGATATGGGGGTTTTGAAATTGGATTATCATCAGGAACTAAGTCAATTGTGAATTCGACTTATCGATCAGGTATGACACCGGGTAACTCATCAGAAAAAACATCAAGGTATTAATTTACCACTGGCACATCATTAATCTGAATAGTTCCCTTTTTTTCAACAATATGAGAAAGACAAATTTCATTTCCATCTTTCATTAGTTTCTCAGCTTCCTGACATGTTATCAATTTTATGGGTTCATTCTTGTACACAAACTGAAACTCTTTCGGAAAAACAACTTTTTTAGCTCTATAGTCAAACTTAGCATGATAATCTGAAAGCCAATCCACTCCCAGAATAACATCATACTCGACTAAGGGTAAAACAACAAGGTTTGTAGGTAAATTATTTCCACAGACCACAATAGAAAGATTCTTATAATTCCTCTTTGCTATAACATTTTCACCTAGTGTTTTAACAACAAGTTCAGGTCTCATTTGTTGAGGTGATATTTCCAATTTACCAGAAAATTTCTCAGAGATGAAGAAATGTCTAGACCCCATATCAAACAAAACTTTAGAAAAATTTGAGTGAAAAAACAAAGTAACTAATACAACTTCATTGGATGGCCTGACATCTACAAACATAATCTCAAAGGATCTCACTGCACCTTTCTTCTTGTAGTATGGATTCTTTACATCATTCAGATCTCTCTTTGGAATGATATTTACATAATGACCCATCTCACCACATTTAAAACACTTTCAATTTTTCTTATCATGATTAGTCTTAGGATCATTTTCATTGCAATCTCGAGCAACATGTCCAAACTTACCACATTTAAAACACTTCCCAGTTTTTCTAAGACATTCCCCAGGGTGTTTCTTTCCACACTTTTCACAAACTGGAAATTGAATTTTCTTACCATTAGATTTATTTGGTTGATTCTTACCCATTTCTTGCCATCTGGACCTATTCTTATCTTTGTTTCCAAAATACACGTGATCATCAACAAACTCCATATCTACCCTCTCAGCACATCAGACAAGTTTCTCATAACTTTTGAATTCACCGGAAGCCAATGCCCTTCGATACCTTGGATTCAATCCCGATTAATAGTGGTTGATTTTTCTATTAAGATCCATAATAATATTTGGAGCATACCTCTCTAGTAGGGTGAATTTGTATTCATACACAGCCACCGAATCTTCCTCATTCTGTTTCATTTCAAGGAATTACTTCTCCATCTTAAGTCACACCACCTTAGGAAAAAAAATTAAAGGAAAAGAATTTTAAATTAATCCCACTCTAAGGAATAAAAATCCTCTCTACCCCTGATATTCCTTACCATTTACCACCACTGATCATATTCCCCTTCAAAACAATAAATGAAAAGACTTACCATTTGATTGTCTGTACATACCATAACATCGAGTATCTTTTTAAGGTCTTTGATCCATCCTTCAGCTGCTACTAGGTTAGAAGATCCATTGAATGTAGGAGGGTGTTGTGTCATAAAATGTTCCACTACTATCATGTTCCATTGTGGTACCTCTGGTTGTTCTCTTGCGTGGATTCCACCACCATTTATTTCCTGTTTTAGCTGACCCATTACTATCACAAACTGCTCGGTTCCAATCCCTACCATTCCAGGATGTAGTTTCGGAAGGATGTCATTATGTCGGTGCCTCTCCTCTTCAGCATACCTATTCCTTATATGGACAACCATTCTGAAAAAAAATATCTAAAATGAAGCAACATGGTAATATTTAAATTCGAAAACATTTCAAATTAATCATAGAGTAAAAATCATTTGTGGTATTCTTTTAACATAATCCTAACCCCTAATGTTATCTAAACCATCCTCTCATACCAACTATAAGGACCCCAGCGTTATTATATACATAATCTTGAATTTAGTCAAGAAAACACTTCCTTTTACATTGAGGATATTTTCACGTTTATAACATTATAGATTTGGCACAATACATTCATAACATTACACATTATTACAGAGTAGATACCATAAAAACAGTTTCCATTTCTTTCAAAATATAAAACATTAAAACTTAAACATGACTCCTTGACAATTATTCAATATTTAACATGGATTCCTTCTTTGTATTACACATCCATTAACCTATGAAAATCATTTTAACTCTTTGTATGAGCACAAAAGCTGAGTAAGGGATGGAAAATAAGTAATGGTCACATTAGTCAATGAATACTCGAAACGTATGAAATCACTTTCAAAAGACATTCTTGTCACCCATATATACTTATTTTGTGTTACATGATATTTACACAAGATACAAAAAAACATTAGAACATAAATATAATCATAAAGGTATCTTGGGGCATTACTTACATAATCTTGTAACCCTCTCAGCTACTTTATAATTTGTAACCCTCACAGCTACCTTACAATTTGTGTAACCATCAAAGTTACACTTGGAGTAACCATACAACCAACCTTCAACTTACACAGACCCAATGCATCATAGGGAGATTTATGTCCCCCCATTCATCATAAATAATTCCCAAGAACCAAAAAATAATCATACAACATGAATAATTTCATAAAAACATTCTTTGGAATTTCGTAAAACTGAATTTAAAAAGAGTATTTTTTAAGAAAATCCCCTTATAAATATCATACAATTGAAGAGAGACTTAATAGAGTGTATGAGCTATGTATATATACTGTATATTAACATAATAAAACATAATATAAATATAACCCATCATACACACAATTTAAATAGCACATAAATAATGAAGTAGAGGGTTAACCCAAAGAATAGAAATCGGGTTCAGAATTCCCTTACATTGGGTTTGTCTTACTTAAACCTTGTTTAAACTTCCTGTATAATTATTAAAAGAGTGTTATTAGTATTTTACAGAAACATTTTCATGTTTATAAAATCTTATATTATCATTTCATAACATAATTTCACCCTTTAATTGTTATTATTTTGGTCATTGTACAGTTTTTTGGTGAGTTCTTTACATGATTTCCATGATTGGTTCATGGTGGATGTTATTGTCGATTGGAAGTGAAACTTCATAATTGGAATAGAGTAGTATTTACATATATATAGTAACATAAATTATACCATTTATCATTTTTAATTCATACATTAGAATGATTCATAAGTTAAAACATTAATGATGTTCGTTTAGATCATTTTAGTTTTTTTTGGTAATAACGACCTCATTTTGTCTTATAAATTAAAACTATGATTACAAAAAAATTCCAGAACCATGGATGATAAATAATAAATATATTATAACTTTTTTCAACCATAAAAATGGTTTCATAACCAGACTTGAAATAGTTAATGAAAATTGAAATCACATCATCCACGATGTCGGTAATTCGACACATCACAGACAATGTTTTTATTCCTTGAATAAGTGGGAGAGGAGAAAAATAACGATGAAGAATTTTCCATGAACATGAGGACATACAGAATATAAATTATTTCTGGATATTTCATTCCTCTTGGGTAAGAATAGATGAAGAATGAATATGAAAATAATGGAAGTTAAAATAAAATAATAATTGAGAAATCCCTTACAAAAATTCGACAGCCTAACGGCTTCGCAACATGGTTTTAGAAAATATTAGAAAGAGAAGGGAAAATGGGTCAAACAATCTAGAAATGAATCATAATATAGATTATATCAATAATAAGAAAGAAATAAGAACATGGTATGGAAACTTGAAAGTTATACCACATAAAAGAGAACTTGAATGGAAAAAGAAAGAAATTGATAATTTTCTTGCATTGTAGAGTAACCCTTAGAACATAAAGGTTGGGACGTTGGGGGCTTAGTGAAACCTTGGGAGGACTAATATAAAGGTAAGGAGTTTATATCTTCTTTGAGGAGGAATTGGGAATGAATTTAATGAAGGAATGAGTTGGTATTTTTAGGAAAAGTAAGGGAATATTTTAGTAATTTCGAAGGGATACCTCATGAGTGGTATTTACAAAACCATGGGCTTCCCATGGTATTTGCCCATGGTATAAGCCACTTGGGACACCTCACATCTTATTTAACTACACACAAGTATACTAGATTAATGAAATCATTATTACATCATTAATGATGTCATTAGAACACCGAAACTAAAAACTGTATTTTTTACTATTCACTGAAAAATTAATTATTTCAAACAAATTCCCAAAATTCACCCTAACCATTTATCGACATTTAGATTTAAAAAATGAATTCTATTTTTTGAAAATAATTTTCTAAATATTTTTAATTTAATTTTTAAATAAAATCATACTTAATTCAAAAATAAATTATTTAAAAATTATAACTGCTTTTATATCACATTGAAAAATTAATCAAGATGTCATTACCTTAAATCCATAAGAAAATAAAATAATAATACCATTTACTATTCATTAGGGTCATATTACTATTCATATTACTATTAATAAGGGTATGTTACTATTCACCAAAATAACAAGTTGGTTCCAATAGACTCCAAATAACATACTGAACACAATTGTAGATGACAGTTTCTTGAAATTCAAAACATAGAAGTGGAAAAGTTATATTTTAAAGGCTAGTTATAAATATATACTTAAAACAAAGTTCCATGAATTTCTATTTTTTTTATAAAAACTTTGCATGTAACACTTCAAGTGACCAAATTCTAATTACCAAAAGGATAAACCCTAGAAGTTTCATACAGCCTTGTCAAGACTACGACAATAACATCTTCCTCACACGGGTTTTGTTTATTAGAAGTAGGTGAACTTCTGATGAAGTTTTTCATGTTGGTCTAGTTCATCAAATAGGGGATTCAAGTAGTCCAATGACTATACCAATTGATTCAGTGTTGGTTATAGAATAATGATTAAGTCAATAGATGACTAACCATGTTTCTCAAAAGGTGGTGAAACTTGTTTTACTTGTTATGAATCTCTATAAAATTTATGAGAGATCAGACACTGAATATTTCAATCTAAAGTACTTGTAACATGAAATTTGAGTGTAATCCCTTAATCTTTGTCTATAATGATTCTTATCCTTGTATTTTCGGTGAAATAAAGAGTTCTATAGTGTTATTTCATGGATGTAGGATGAAAGTTTGAACCATGTAATCTTGTGTGATCACTTTACTTTTCCTATTACTTTACTTTTTCTTAAATGCATGTGTGTGAGTTGGTTTGGAGTGTATGTGGGTAGTGTAACTTAGTCTGATCATTAGATTTCATAGTATTCACATCTTTTGGTAAACTAAGTTCATATGGACGTTGCAGTGGTCTGCCTTTCACAGTGTAGAATCTCTGGTGCATTTGAACTTTCGGTGGATTGAGTTTCAATATTTTGATAGTTTCTTATTTTGGTCCTCCCCCAATTAGTGGTATTAATGCTCAATAGTTAACAAAAAATAGAAAACTCAAGTAAAATTCACTCTTGAATCAATGTTATATTAATTTCAGTCAGTTTTATTATCATTAGAAGGAATAGAATTGAAATAAATAAAAGTTTGAATTGGTATGCTTGACAGAACCAATTATAGATTTTTATAGATGTTGATAGAAGACTATATCATCTAAAAGGACTTGGCACTTTCCTTGGGTGGAGATAATCCTGGAAATATAGAGAAAAGTGAATTGGAAAATATGGAAAAGAAAGCACTAGTTTTAGCGGTGATGTCGTTGGTATGAAATATAGACTTGAACATTTGTGGGAAGAAGACTACAATTGAACTTATAGTGGACCTAGAGGATATGTATGAAGAACCGAAGACAGTAAGAAAGGTTTTTATAATGTGAATACTATTTAGCATGAGGTTATCATATGTAAGGTCAATAGAGGATCATGTGAATGATTTCAACATGATCAGGAGTCAGTTAGAAGTGGTGAAAGTTACTTTAATGGATGAATGTTTGGGAAATAATACTTCTTTTTTATCTATCAAAATATTGGGATGACATGGTTACAACAATTAGTAATTCATGTGGAAATACTGATATGGTGTTCGAAGACATTCAGAACTTTATCCTCAATGATGAACTCCAGATAATAGAGGTCTAAGTACCTTTTAATAATGATTTATCCTAAAAAAAACCTTTTAGAAGGAATCATCACCAACATGAAGATAAGTTTAGGGAGAAAACTACCCACATGATGAAATTGTGGGAAGTGTGGACACCTCCATAGGAACTTCATAAATCAAAAAGAAGGTACCATAAGTGAAACTTCCAGAAGTTCAAAATTTGTTAACACAACAGAATATGACAATGACCTGCTACTCATCACAAGTTTCCCAAAAGAGTCATGAGTGGTTGAATATGGTGTATCCTTATAATATAAAATATATTATAGATTCATTACCAACTATGTATATGGTAGTTTTGAGAAGTTTATTTGGTAGATGATGAAGCTTTGGAAGTGATCAGAAAAGAAAATTTAAACATACAGATGATGAATGTGTGTTTCCTACAACTAAAGGAAGTGAGATTCATTCTAGGTCT
Source organism: Viscum album (assembly GCA_963277665.1). Classification (NCBI taxonomy): domain Eukaryota; kingdom Viridiplantae; phylum Streptophyta; class Magnoliopsida; order Santalales; family Viscaceae; genus Viscum; species Viscum album. The sequence continues at coordinate 55,742,944 of OY728136.1, forward strand.
CTAGAAGAACCATATACTTGTGGGGAAGATGATTGATGTATAATACATAACTACATTAACAAATGGAGTATGGAAAGTGACACAAGGGTCTATGGTTGTGGTGTGGGGAGTAATGGATGATATACTCTATTTGACTAGATACCCAGATGGAAGTGAAATGGATGAAGTTTTAACCTCAAAAGATTCAGAGATATGACATTATAGACTTATTAACCTTAGTAAAAATAACATTATGGTTTAAGATAGAAAGGATATCATGAATCTTGATCACATAGGCATCGAAAGTTGTGAGAGATATGTGTTAAGAAAGCAAAAGAGGGTTTCATTCAACTTGAATGGCCAGAAGATTAGATCCTAGAAGCTAGAGGTAATTCATGTGGATGTATGGGGACCTGCCCCAAATCAATATCATGAATAATCCATTTACCTTATCACATTCATCGATGATGAAACAAGGAAAGTATGAGTGTATTTCATTAAACATAAGTTTGAAATTCCTAGTGATATTTTAAAATAGAAAGCTATGGCTGAAAGAGAAAGTGACCATAAATCGAAGTGCCTCAACTAGATAATGAAATTGAGTATAATGAAAGAAAATTATAGAAATTATGTTATAGGAAAGGGATTAGGATCAGGATTACAGTTCCTGAAACCCCACAAAAAATAGAGTTATAGAGAGAAGGAATTGGACTTTTACTGAGAAGTAAATACGCATGCACATGAAATGTCGAATGCCTAAATCCACATTGGTGGAAGAAATATGTTTAAACTTTAATGTGTTTTTATGATAACAACCACTTAAGGTGTTTTATAACCTTTTTTGAGTGTATTTTAGCTTTATATGTTATTTACATCATGATTAACTCTCTCACATCATGAAACATTATTCACATCATGAAGGTTCACTATAAATTTTAGTCCATGTTGCAAATGGATTTCAAGGGGAATAGTGATAGTGTTTTTGTTTCACAACAATAATTAATGTATTGAAGCTTCTTTCTAGATGTTAATAAATTGGGGATGATTTTAGAGTTTCTAGAATAAGGATATTCACCTCATAACTTTTCTATTCATGCTATGAAATCAATCGAGTATGCAGTCAACACCTTCATTCATTATGGTCAAAATCTCTTTAAATTTGGTCTCCTATGACTTTAATGAATCTATAATAATTATTGAATATTACCATCACCTATGGAGGCTATAAATAGAGACCAAATAAGTCTTAGATAAAAAAACATCAAAAAACTTCTATGGTGACTTCTTTCTTTTGTATCAATCCTCGAAGTTCTTTTACAAGAGATCTCCAAGATTATTCCAATTCTTAATATTCAAATGAAATCCAGGCTTCAATGACTTCAATAGATTATTCTTTTTTCCTATTTTTTTGAGACAATTATTTCTTTATTGTAATTTCATAAAGGATCTTTCTCTTCTACACACACACACACACACACACTCTCTCTCTCTCATGTTATATTAAATCTTCTAGAGAAATAATTGAGTTCTTTGTAAAGGGTTTGTAAAAAAAGCCTCTATAATCATATTATTATTATTTAGGTTTTCACCACTATTAAAGTGAGGGATCTTGGTTCTTGGTTTTAATTAAAATAAAGGGACTTATTTAGTTATTAGTTTCCGTTAAAACCAATGAGTTGTTTCTACTTCTTTGATTCTAGGTTTTCTATTAAAACTAAGGAAAAAATATAACCCTCTCAAGGTTTATTGAGGAGAGGAGATATAGAGGCTCATTCTTGAGCTATTTATAAACTCTTTTATCAAAGTTTTCTTTTTATAGTTTCCCTAATTTATTTTTTACAATTCTTAAAGTTTTAATTTCCATTACACGCTTTACTTTGATTATTTTGTTCTTAATTTGGATTCTTTCATGTTAAAAACTTTAATTTTATAGTATTGTTTTAATTTTTTTAAAAGGAAATCCCCCTATTTTCATTTTATCTTCAACCTATATTTGGTATCAAAATATATTTTTGTTTTTTTTCTAAAAATACCCTAGTTTTTATAACCAGATTTATTTTTTCAAAATCTTAACCAATTTCAAAGTCAGATCTTTTTAAATGACATCTGTTTCAACCATCCTTGGTGGTCCTGAAGGCCACTCTATTGGTTGTGCATCTTTTTTTAATGGTTCAGACTATACCTATTGGGAAACACATATGATGAATTTTCTTGGTAGTATATGACACCCTATTTAGAAAATTTTTATGAATGGATTTACACCTTCTAATGAATCAAAAGACAAATGGAATCTCAACTACATATCTAAATTTTAACTTAATTACAAAGCTATGAATGATTTACATCGTGGTTTATATTTAAATGACTTTAATTTCATTTCTACTTAAAAAACACTCAGGAATTATGGAAATTTTTTAAGGATGGAATAAAGTTAAATATATGAGGCTTGACATGTGTAAAAAATATTTTTAAAACTTTAGTAATGTTTCTGATGAAAAATCATGTTTGTACCCGATGGAAGATTATGGGGGTTTTAATGTAACACAATCATTCATTCCAGATTCATCATTTATGAGAGGCTTCCAATAGATTTGTATATGGAGATGGAAACACCCAACGGTTCCCATACTCGATATATTTTGTGACACTACTTTCCAAAGGAAGGTGGTCATTGGGAAATGGATCCAACGATGCTTTGGGAATCACATTGGTTGAGAGGATGGGAGGTTAGAATAATTAACCCTTTTTTGGGGGAGTTATTATATACTCTGGAACTCTTAAATATTTAATAAATGTTCTTGAATACTTTATTAAATATCAAATACGACATGGGTTACCCTTAAATAAACAATGAATTATTATCATGTATGAACTTTATAATCATCTGTATGTATCTGAGGTTCTTTATTGATGGAGTAGTTGAGGATCCCCACCGATGTAACCCTTTTGTATATGTATTAGATATTATTTGGTCATTTATTACTAAGATGTTAGTTTTAAGCTACATAATGGAGTACTCTGGAATTTACCATCATCCAGAGAGATGAAAGTTGTTTTGATATCAGGATCAGAACCATGAGATGGGATTCCTACATATCCTTGTGAAATGAATCAAAACCCATGTAGTTCAGTGACACTTAATGGGACACATAATACCTTTTAAGGTCATGTCATGAGGACCAAAATGTTTAGTTTAACTTTATAAAGAAAGGAAATGTAGGAGAAAGGTGGCTAGTCAAAGTTTGGTGTGTGACTTATGCCAAATTGTCCTAAGGAACCCAGAGGGAATGTGGCCTCCTGGATTATATAAGACCATACTAAGAATCTTCCCCAGATAAAATTATGGTTAATTTGGGGTGTTGGGTTTTATCCTCAATGAGGATTCCTATGAATCCCATTTGGATGGGAATCAAATCTCACATAGTTAGATTGATTGGGTCTTACACTTATGGAGGAGGCCCTGGATTGAATTGTCTCATAGGGGATATGGCCTTATGAGATGGATTGGTATTTTGAGGACCCACACCCATGGGTTCCCTTTGGATGTTATTATTTTAGGGTATATGAACCATATATATGGATACATGGATTTGGGTACTCACACCTATGGAGTCCCTTTTAAGGAATACGAGAGGAAGATCCAAAAAAAGATTCTCTACCGATACATGCATATGATCAGGAAGATGTAATGATTTTAACTAACTTCTAAGCCCACATGAGTCATGATTGGTGTGAGAAACACGAGGATTTAGAAGATATGTAAAGAAACCTGATCTTCTTTGTCCACTGGTGAATGAGATCAGGTCAATGGGAGATAGATAGGGCCTTGAGGTACCCATCTCCTCTTTTGTTTTCATAACCCAGGGGGGATAGAAGATAAGAGGGGCATGAAATCCATAAAAAAACTAGGGTCTTAATCATAGAGGGATTAACTATTCTTGGTTCTAGATAAGAGAGGAGTAAAAGGAACTAACCCCCATAAAATGGAATGTAAATTGTCATCCCGCTCACTATCTGAAACAGGTAGGTACATGGTCTTAAAGATAATGAGGAAATTACAAGGTACTAACCATCATGTATAAAATCAGGAGGTCCCTAGAATTGTTCCCACAGTTGGTGTCCTCATTACCAAGTTAATGAAAAACTAAAAACACCCTGAGGACCATACCCATCAAGTAGGAGAATTTTGGGACAAATAGTACCAAGGGAATGCACAACCAAATGGGAGACACACTGGTGTATCTTTTTCCATGATCGTGCAAATCTAGAGGCCTCCATGTTGGTATTGATTTGGTCCCCCTAATACATGTGTCCCAATAGAAGGGGTTCCCTAACTTTGGTGTTATAAAAAGAGGACTCAAATTAGGTTCACACAGGTGAATGTTGAGAGAGATGAAGATGGATCACATAGGTGAATGTTAAGTGATCTGAAGGGGTCTCATGTAGGGAAGACTTGGGAGAGATAAAGAGATCTTTGATATATGAAAAGACTGGGTAAAAAAAATGTGGTAAAGACCTTTCTCTAGGATCCAAGAGTCTCCTAATTTGTCTTTGGAAAACTGGGGATCAAGTTCCAAGCTCCATAAGGGGACTTCACCCTAGTTATCTTAGACTATGGGAGGTGTCTTTCACATGTGTTTTATGTTTAAAACACTAGAGGAACTCTAATTTTACAACCCCTATAATTTAATATTCTTTAGAGTCTTGGAAATATACCTCAAAGGTTTTGAGGGCCTAGGTGAAGGACTGGGTAGGGAAGATATTTTATGATTCTTCATATTTTCTAGCCATCTCAAATGAGGAGCCTAAGGGGCCTATTTATTGGCATTCTGAGGACTCTAGTAAAAGGAAAATACTTGTGTAGGTATGTCATGCTGGTCATCGTGTAGGTTCATTTCACTAGTTTCCATGTAGGTGTCTCACATTGGTCATTATGTAGGTGTAACCTGAGTGGTTCTCCTAGGTGTTCCTATCAGGGATTTTCACGATAGTTTTGGCACACAGATTGAACCTGCACGGTGACAATGGCATGTAGGCTGGACCTATGTGATGTTGCTGATTGGGATTTGTGAGGTATTACCTAGTAAAAATGTGCGACCCTTGATATAATTTACTTCTCTTTTCCTTGAAGTATTTCCCTTTCAATCTTCTTGCTCTTTCATGAAAAAAGGAGTGTCAAGAACCCCCCCTTAGGATTGGATCTGATAACAAAAAGAGGGTATGATCCTAAGATATATGAAAAGTATGTTGATAGATACTTCATTCACTAGCCTCTACATGTTCATTCACCTTTATAATTAGGCTTGATAAACATTACAACTTGAATATTGTGCAAGGGATATGTGAAAGGGTGAGATGTTCTGGTGAATCACACTGTTGGACCATATAGGTGGGCTGTACAAGTCGATCACATGGATGCTTCACACATGTTTATCATATAGGGATCCCCACATCTATAAATAATGTTGATGGACTAAATGGTTCTTATTATCACATTATTAGTGTTACTATCACTGTGATAGTGATCTTTTTGTTATAGTCTGTCCTTTTAAGCTCTATTCACATAGACCCGATATGCACTTATCGGTGCGACACATGAACATGATTGAGTGACCTACACAAGGTCACTCCTTTACCAAATTTCTGAATTTCTGAATTTTTCCAAGACCAATATTTATCTATAATGTAACTCTTGGCACTTCCTTGAAGATTCCCAATGGTCTCCCAAAAGGTTAATTTTTTCTGATGAACATGCTTGTAATCATATCAAGGATATGGTTGATGTTGTTGAGTTAGATTATTATGATGCATGTGACACCACTCTTGTGGACTTTGTGAAACAAAATAAGAATAATTATCATGAATATCCTGAGAGTAATTATCTTCAAATCTATTACCACATACATATGAAGGATATATTCATCCAAAAGATGAATAATTATATCCCAAAACTTACCACTACCAACATCTAGGTCAAGGGAGCGTACATTAACATGAGAACATCATCCAAAACCTATGTCATGCATCACAACAGTTGTGCCCCAGATTTGAATCCTTATACCCTTGAGTTAAATCCTCACTATTACTGTTATATCTTTTATGATTCCAAGACTGACTAATCAAAAGAATGGGGGGAATATTGAGACCCCTCCTAGGAGGGGGAGTTAGACTTGAGTGGATGTGGGTGTATTGGGTGCACTAAGCCTATTCTGATTTTGGAACTGAAATGAAGGTGGTAATCAGTTACGAGGTTATCTATGTAGCCCAAACATATGTATACAAGAAACCAAATATTATTCATGATATATTAAGCTGATGGATCCAACACACTAACTACTTCCATATGATTCATAAATAAGTTGAAATTAGTATAGATGATGTCTACAAGATATCTGGAGCTCCCATCCCCAGAGAGATGTATGATGAGTTTATCCTACGAAAATCCACATGGGAGGATGTTAAAGGATGCATGTTTTGGATTTTCAGCTATTGAAGATAGCTCGAGACATCAAGAATGAAGACCCTTGACTAAGGGGGGGGGGGGTGGTGTCCATTTTGAAGTGTGGATGAACACTTTGTTGGTTCATAAGGGGGAGGGACTACATGAAAATGTTCCACAATATTTCTTGCAATGGAGAAGCGAAGAATTGTTAGTAAATTATGGAACATGTTATAACATGGAAATTATAACCGATGGGGGTATGTAATCAAGTCTTATATACCCACAAATAAATGTCTTAAATGATTCTTAGTGATGTGGTTAGGAATATATATGATACCATTTCATGAATCCAATTTTAGTGTGAGGCTGAGAACATTCTTCATAAAGACTAAGCTAGCAGAGGGGAAGAATGTAACACCCTGAGCTTCCACGATACGCCTCTATTTCAATAATGCAATAGCTTGCATTGTACGCAACTTCGAGTTCTAACACACCGCGACTAATCAAAGTAGCCGTTATGAATAGTAATAACCACCTTTTAAAATTATAGAAATTTTATATTACAAAATAGACTTCATTTTTGTATTCGAAATATCGAAATTATCCTAAGTTGAATTTTTTGTAATTTTCTGAGAACTTTCAATTTTTTATGAATAGTGAAAAATACTTAAAAACAACTTTTTTAATCAAAATAATTTATTGTGATAAATTATACTATTTAGTGGTTTTAAAGTATAATTATAATATATTTTTACCATTTTATCCAATGGTGGTCATTAGAATTAATTTAACATTGAAATTGGGCATGAACAATTGTCAATCTTTTGATATAAATTGTTTCTTAAAAACACGCTATTTGTTGTGACATCGGGAATTAATTATAAAATAAATTAATGCAACATATATTTTTGAAATTTTTTAAAATAGACATCATTTTTGAAATCGGAATATCAATTATAGCTTAGGGTGAAATTTTGGCATTGTTCTGAAAAACTTCAATTTTTGATGAATAGTGAAACCACTAAGTGGTAGTTAAATAACTGATTTTTTGTTTAAATGAAATATTACCACCTCTATGATTTGATTTTCAAAAATCCGACATACATGGTTGTCATTAAGAAGTAAAATGTGGTTTAATGAGATTAAAATAATTTTTGGTGAATAGTAACTTTTAAGTTCTTAATCGCGATTAGAGGTAATTAGTGTAGTTTAAGGTAAAAATAATGTTTTAATAATATGAGATTAGCTTGACACATGTCCTACCCTCATTGGATGTGACATGGCCGACCAAGACAATCCATGGGTCAACTTGGGTACCCCATGGAGGCACTTTAGTTGGAAAATGACATAAATACCTTTTATTTAATGTTAAAGTAAAAAATGACACAAACATGAAATGTTTTAATAAAACAATTTTTACATGGGGTTATAAAAGTCATATTTTTTTACTATAAATATTAATTGAAAATCTAAAAATATTTCCTACATCATAGTATTTTTTTTATAATTTTTAGACATTAAATAAATTAAATTATTTATGACATCATGATGATGCAGCGATGACCTCATTATTTAACGATTTAAATAAAATGAGAAGATAATGTAATATTCAAGGCTTACACTTGTCCAAAGCCTATTGGATGAGTATATTTAGAACCCTTATCACCTTAGCCTCTAATTATATAATTGTGGGACCTCTAAAATCCGAAACTCATTTTATAATAAAGTGACTTTTCTTTACTTTCCAAGAGTGCCCCTCCTCTCCACTTATAAAAGGCCCCCACCTCTACCACCTCATTCACACTTTAAAGTCATTTGGATCGGCCAAACTCTGCCCAAATACTCTCCCAACTTCCCCATATTACTCCTAGAAGTCTCACTTTGGGCAGAACTCTTCCCAAGGAAGCCTTTGGCTCAAATCAAAAAGAGTTACCCGATTTTGAGGTAATGTCTTCTCTAATGTTGTTTTGTTTTATTTTTCTTCTCCAACCCCCTAAACTCTTTTTATTCATTTCTTTTTTAACAACACCAGTATCCTCAATATACTAGGATGTTGTTATAAGAAGTATTCTAGCTACACTTACACACACCTACATCTAATGGTTAAAGAACATACAGTTTCTGGGGATGGCGAATTTCTGCCTCAGGAAATGATGATTGTTCAACACTCATATAACACCTTCAAAGGTGGCCATTAAGATGTCACTATATTTATATATGATATATAATATGTTTATGTTTTACTTATGCTTCTGTATTTCTCATTTATGGCATACTTTATGATTTCCATTATGGGTAAACACGATAATTTCATTTTAGGAAGTGCGGACTACCGCCCCCTCAAAGTGATTTGAATCGTTAATGCCATATGTGGGATGTATAAAGGATGGAGTAAATGGTATTATAAACTATATTATACTGGAATTATATTATACATTTATATCATTATGATTTCATTCCATTAAATACGAAATAGAAATTAAAGTAGCGTTCATGCGTACGTACGGCTTACCGTCTCCATGAACGGTGCATTTCATTTCTTAACTCTAAATGTTACGTAATATTATAAATGAATGTATATACTGGATATATATGATATATATGACATCTAAATCATGAATATAATTATGGAGATAATTGATGTTCTACCACAAAAACAACTTGTAATTATAAGAAGTTTATTGTTGACTCAAGTACCAAAGATCGACAAAACGACCGCTATTAACTTAAATAATTACATAATGTTCATATCATTGTAATAAGTGATATAAATAGGATAATGAAATTGAAAATGGTTCTTAATAAGGTATATATTAACTCTAGTTTATTATTCAGGAGGTTAAAGAATAGTTGAGTCAAGTCAGACACGAGGTAAGGGAATTTCTTAACCCAATTTCCATTCATTGGGTTAATCTCCTACTTTCAAATTATGTCATGATATTATTATGTACTATCTTGTATTTGTACTTTCTTTATGTGTACTTATAGTGAATACACATAATAGATATATTTTATTTTAAAAATGATCTTTTTATGGACTTCGTCTCAATCTCCTTTCATTGAGGCATATTTCGTTTTATACACAACTTTCTTTTATACGGTGTATAAACCCCTTTGACTTTTACGTTTATTTAGAAGATTTTATTTTATAAATATGTGATTTTTAAATGATTTAAAAAAAGAGATATTTCTCTTCAATATATGAAAATCCATTGCAAATGTATACGTATTTAACGCAAGCTTAAAAATGTTTTCAGAAAACCCGACTCTCAAGTGTTGTAGACAGGAAGGGATTAGGCGTGGACCCATCATGGCCTGTAATTTGTCGAGCAGTCTCAAAATTAGTTATTTTGTTTTCAGAAGCTTGCATAATGTTTTCAGAAAAACACTGGAGTATATTTGAGAAATTTTAAATGTAAGTATCTTCTAAAAAAATTGCATCGGTAGGTCTCCTGAGACAACTAGACGTGGAATTGGCCGAGGCCCTTTCCCAATTTGATTTATGGTTTTGGCCGAGGCCTTAATCATTTTAGACGTCTTGGCTGAGGCCTTGACAGAATGTTTCAGAATGTCTGGCATTATACATTCCCTCATTATGAAAGTGGTTATTGATATTGCATGTGATTATTCAACCAGTAGAATATCCATGTGAAGAAGTGAATGGTATTATCTCATTTTACTTTTTCCATATTATGTTGATGTTCAAGTTTAAAAGGCTTTTGTTTTAGTTATACATTGCCTTAAATGTTTATGTTTATTTATGAAAGCTTCCGCAATACTGTTATCCTTACTGAGCATCTGAGCTCACCCCTTTCAATGTTTTAATATTTTCCAGGATGTGAAGGAGTATTTTATGAATGACCTGAAGGGATAGTCAAAAGAGGATATGAGTGTGGACTATGAAGAATTTGTTATTAATTTTTCACTTTATGATGTAATGTAACATTTATGAATGTATCTAGTGTTTCCAAGGCTAATAAACTAATCGGTCTTTCGAGACTTGATCTTTTGTGATCATGCCAATGTTATGAAGTAATGCACCGACTCCGGGTAGCTGGGGTCGGGGCGTTACAGTTGGTATCAGAGGCAGTTTAGTACTAACCTTGGAAGCTAGATTTAGATAAACTCTGATTAGAGCACATAGCCCAAAGATAGACTTTGAGGATTAGTATAGAAAAACTTCCTAGAATTTTGGTATTATAGAGATTTTGTGAGTTTTTCGAGCAATACATCCCTGTCTGGATACGACCAGGTAGAGGCGGATCTGGCACAGATGTACCTAGGGGTAAAACCCGAAAACACCGCTTTGAGCTAGACTCGAACGGGAACTGGTGCACGACAACGGGCCTTGCTGCACTCTTGGTTACGACACTCCCGGGGGATATACTTAGGATAATTCTCGTTTTCTTTACAAACCACTATGAAGGGTTATGAGTATATACTTCCTCAAATTTTTTTTTTATAATTATGGATTATATCCATAAATAGTTAAATTTATGTTAAGTATTTTATAAGTATGGAATTATGTATTTTTATTCATAAACTAATATAGTTTATGCCATTGTTTAAAAATGGCGCCTAGTGGAAGGAATGAAAACCGTATCAATGCACGCACTCCGTGTAGGGATTGCCCTCCTGCTCAAGATAATTATTGTGGATCTGGAGATACAACTGGTTCTGATCAACTTATTACCATACTGGGACAACTCACTCAGGTTATGAATAATAACCTTACTCGTATGGAGCACCCTGATCCGCAACGTGGAGGATCAATGTTAGACCACTTCATGAGGCAACAACCACCAAATTTTAATGGGGGTACAAATCCGTTAGTAGCTGAGCAATGGATAAACTCCTTAGAGAAAATATTCCACGCCTTGGGGAGTAGCGAAAGGGAGAAGGTTATCATGGCAGTTTACCACCTCACTGGAGATGCTTATCAATGGTGGTCATTGATTCAAAATACAAAGGAAGATGAAGAAGTATCAAGTATGGAATGGAGAGAGTTCAAAGAGCTTTTCCTAGAAAAATAATTTCCTCATGACCATCGAGTAGATATGGAAAGACAATTTCTGAGTCTGAAACAAAAGGAGGATGATAATGTCGCAAACTATGAGGCCAACTTTACAAGGTTAGCGAGGTATGCTGCAGATTATATACGTAACCCAAGAGGTAAGATTGATCATTTCTTTGATGGGTTAAAACCATTTCTCCGTCGAGCTCTAGTATCACAATCTTTCTCAACATACGAAGATATTGTCTCATGTGCTATCAAGACAGAAAATGAATTCTCTAAGTCTTATGACAACAAAGTAAAGCAAGAGAAGAAGATAATGGTGGAACAAGAAACAGATAAAGGGAAAAAGGGAAAGAAGGATTTTCCATTATGCGATAGTTGTGGGAAGAATCACCCCGGTGCTTGCCTAAAAGGAATGGGAGTTTGTTATAAATGTGGGGAAAAAGGTCACCAGGCGCGTGATTGCAAGGGAAAGAAAAAGGCTATCAATGTTGAATGATACAATTGTAGGGAAATGGGGCATTATGAAAATGAATACCCTAAGCGTCAGGGAAACTTACCTCAGAAAAGGTTAAGGGATCAAGGACAATCTTATGTTGTTACTACAGTTGAAGCAGAATAACTAATGTATTTGTGCTTTTGGACTCATGGATTATATTCTTGTTATTAGAATAATGTGACATATATATAAGGATTGTACTGCAGTACTTGTTTATTTCAGTAAGGTTTTAATATGATGAAGGTAATCATATTTTTAGTATGTGACAATAAGAGAAACTTTACTTTGTTTGGGGAATCTGATAAATTGATTTTGGAATTAAGAGACCTTTTCGAGAAAGTCTAGACAGAGGTATTTTGGATAACTATAAATGTTGGGATGGATTAAGTTGAACTTTGAATACTATTGTTTAAGGTTAAAACATTTCTGAAGATTATTTTTGGAATACTATAATACTATATTTTTAGAAAAAGGACAACCTGCAGGGTGGGGCATAACCCGTCACGTCGGACAAGCTGCAGGAATCGAACCCACAACCATAGTGCGACAGGCCTTTATTACCTACCACTAGCCTACAGGAAGTCCCTGGTTATTACAAAATAGTTTTACTAATCTAAATGGTATGTGTTAATATTTGTAACCTTATACAATTAGGATAAATAGAATATTTTTGAGTTGTATTACCTTTTAGAGTGAAAGATGGGTTTGTGGTAAAAATATATTAAAGAATGAAAGTCTACATGACAAGTATGTATATTCCCTTACGTTCTTAGTAAATCTCCTAAATAAATTCCTCAACTTTATAAATGTTAACTCAAAACAAAAAATGTTGTCGGTTAACTTTTCCTACTAGGGAATCAGTGATCGTTTAACCAATCACAAGTTTGTGATTTTCTTGTAGTTAAACTTTCTCCTAATCCTGTTTTCTATAACTCTCCATCAGACCTTGATAGTTTTTTTCTCCTCCATATCCATATTTTCATATAATCCTAGAATGGGCTATCTCGGGTGACCTTTGTACTTATCTTGCTTTCTTTTAATGTTATATATTTATTAACCTTATTTCCGATGTGGGTTTTGCACAAAGGTATTTTCTATTTTAAACCTTTTGTTTTCAAAGAAAAATTTCAAATTGCGAGGATGCAATTTATTGAAGGAGGGGAGAATGTAACACCCCGAGCTTCCACGATACGCCTCTATTTCAATAATGTAATAGCTTGCATTGTACACAACTTCGAGTTCTAACACACCGCGACTAATCAAAGTAGCCGTTATGAATATTAATAACTACTTTTTAAAATTATAGAAATTTTATATTACAAAATAGACTTCATTTTTTTATTCTTAATATTGAAATTATCCTAAGTTGATTTTTTTGTAATTTTCTGAGAACTTCCAATTTTTTTATGAATAGTGAAAATTACTTAAAAACAACTTTTTTAATCAAAATAATTTATTGTGATAAATTATACTATTTAGTGGTTTTAAAGTATAATTAGAATATATTTTTACCATTTTATCCAATGGTGGTCATTATAATTAATTTAACATTGAAATTGGGCATGAACAATTGTCAATCTTTTGATATAAATTGTTTCTTAAAAACACGCTATTTGTTGTGACAGCGGGAATTAATTATTAAATAAATTAATGCAACTTATATTTTTGAAATTTTGTAAAATAGACATCATTTTTGAAATCGGAATATCAATTATATCTTAGGGTGAAATTTTGGCATTGTTCTGAAAAACTTCAATTTTTGATGAATAGTGAAACCACTAAGTGGTAGTTAAATAACTGATTTTTCGTTTAAATGAAATATTACCACCTCTGTGATTTGATTTTCAAAAATCTGACATACATGGTTGTCATTGAGAAGTAAAATGTGGTTCAATGAGATTAAAATAATTTTTGGTGAATAGTAACTTTTAAGTTCTTAATCGCGATTAGAGGTAATTAGTGTAGTTTAAGGTAAAAATAATGTTTTAATAATATGAGATGAGCTTGAAACATGTCCTACCCTCATTGGATGTTCCATGGCCGACCAAGATAATCCATGGGTCAACTTGGGTACCCCATGGAGCCACTTTAGTTGGAAAATGACATAAATACCTTTTATTTAATGTTAAAGTAAAAAATGACACAAACATGAAATGTTTTACTAAAACAATTTTTACATGGGGTTATACAAGTCATATTTTTTTACTATAAATATTCATTGGAAATCTAAAAAGATTTTATACATCATAGTATTTTTTTATAATTTTTAGACATTAAATAAATTAAATTATTTATGACATCATGATGATGAAGCGATGACCTCATTATTTAACGATTTAAATAAAATGAGAAGATAATGTAATATCCAAGGCTTACACTTTTCCAAAGCCTATTGGATGAGTAGATTTCAAACCCTTATCACCTTAGCCTCGAATTATATAATTGTGGGACCTCTAAAATCTGAAACTCATTTTATAATAAAGTGACTTTTCTTTACTTTCCAAGAGTGCCCCTCCTCTCCACTTATAAAAGGCCCCCACCTCTACCACCTCATTCACACTTTCAAGCCATTTGGCTTGGCCAAACTCTGCCCAAATACTCTCCCAACTTCCCCCTCTTACTCCTAGAAGCCTCACTTTGGGCAGAACTCTTCCCAAGGAAGCCTTTGGCTCAAATCAAAAAGAGTTACCCGATTTTGAGGTAATGTCTTCTCTAATGTTGTTTTGTTTTATTTTTCTTCTCCAACCCCCTAAACTCTTTTTATTCATTTATTTTTTAACAAAACACCAGTATACTAAATATACTAGGATGTTGTTATAATAAGGATTCGAGCTACACTTACACGCACCTACATCTAATGGTTAAAGAACATACGGTTTCTGTGGATGGCGAATTTCTGCCTCACGAAACGATGATTGTTCAACACTCATATAACACCTTCAAAGGTGGCCATTAAGATGTAACTATATTTATATATGATATATAATCTTTTTATGTTTTACTTATGCTTCTGTATTTCTCATTTATGGCATACTTTATTATTTCCATTATGGGTAAACACGATAATTTCATTTTAGGAAGTGCGGACTACCGCCCCCTCAAAGTGATTTGAATCGTTAATGCCATATGTGGGATGTATAAAGGATGGAGTAAATGGTATTATACACTATATTATACTGGAATTATATTATACATTTATATCATTATGATTTCATTCCATTAAATACGAAATAGAAATGAAAGTAGCGTTCATGCGTACGTACGGCTTACCGTCTCCATGAACGGTGCATTTCATTTCTTACCTCTAAATGTTACGTAATATTATAAATGAATGTATATACTAGATATATATGATATATATGAAATCTAAATCATGAATATAATTCTGGAGATAATGGATATTCTACCACATAAACAACTTGTAATTATAAGAATTTTTTTGTTGACTCAAGTACCAAAGATCGACAAAACGACCGTTATTAACTTAAATAATTACATAATGTTCATATCATTGTAATAAGTGATATAAAAAGGATAATTAAATTGAAAATGGTTCTTAATAAGGTATATATTAACTCTAGTTTATTATTCAGGAGGTTAAAGAATGGTTGAGTCAAGTCAGACACGAGGTAAGGGAATTTCTTAACCCAATTTCCATTCTTTGGGTTAATCTCCTACTTTCAAATTATGTCATGATATTATTATGTACTATCTTATATTTGTACTTTATTTATGTGTACTTATAGTGAATACACATAATAGATATATTTTATTTTAAAAATGATCTTTGTATGGACTTCGTCTCAATCTCCTTTCATTGAGGCATATTTCGTTTTATACAAAACTTTCTTTTATACGGTGTATAAACCCCTTTGACTTTTACGTTTATTTAGAAGATTTTATTTTATAAATATGTGATTTTTAAATGATTTAAAAAAAGAGATATTTCTCTCCAATATATGAAAATCTAGTTCAAATGTATACGTATTTAACGCAATCTTAAAAATGTTTTTAGAAAACCCGACTCTTGAGTGTTGTAGACAGGAAGGGATTAGGCGTGGACCCATCATGGCCTGTAATTTGTCGAGCAGTCTCAGAATTAGTTATTTTGTTTTCAGAAGCTTGCATAATGTTTTCAGAAAAACACTGGAGTATATTTGAGCAATTTTAAATGTATGTATCTTCTAAAAAAATTGCATCGGTAGGTCTCATGAGACAACTAGACGTGGAATTGGCCGAGGCCCTTTCCCAATTTGATTTATGGTTTTGGCCAAGGCCTTAATCATTTTAGACGTCTTGGCCGAGGCCTTGACAAAATGTTTCAGAATGTCTGGCATTATACATTCCCTCATTATGAAAGTGGTTATTGATATTGCATGTGATTATTCGACCAGTAGAATATCCATGTGAAGAAGTGAATGGCATTATCTCATTTTACTTTTACCATATTATGTTGATGTTCAAGTTTAAAAGGCTTTTGTTTTAGTTATACATTGCCTTAAATGTTTATGTTTATTTATGAAAGATTCCGCAATACTGTTATCCTTACTGAGCATCTGAGCTCACCCCTTTCAATGTTTTAATATTTTCCAGGATGTGAAGGAGTATTTTATGAATGACCTGCAGGGATAGTCAAAAGAGGATATGAGTGTGGAATATGAAGACTTTGTTATTAGTTTTTCACTTTATGATGTAATGTAACATTTATGAATGTATCTACTGTTTCCAAGGCTACTAAACTAATCGGTCTTTCGATACTTGATCTTTTGTGATCATTCCAATGTTACGAAGTAATGCACCGACTCCGGGTAGCTGGGGTCGGGGCGTTACAAAGAACATATGGTTTCAATCCCCTATATTGGAAAAGATTCATCAGTGCTTACTTCATGTTCACATAGGGAATAACCCCTTTATAATTTAAGGGAAATTCCAAGTACTGTGGGGATAGATCACGATACATTTGTCCTCTTATGCCATGTTGAACGAAATCAAAGTTCATGGGGGATAATTTCATCTATTTGTTCAGACCGTTTATGGTATCCAACCACTGTACCTACAACATGGTGAATCCTTAAAGTGACTAAATATATTTAAGGAATTATAATTTTTTTCAAATGGGGGTTCTCCCACAAGGACATTCATTGATGATGGAAAACATGGTGATAAACCAAGATCGTATATGATTTCCTTAAGTGATGGAATGTTACCAGCCCAAATTATTGGAGAGGCTATTTATGAAGCCTATAGACCTTATATATTCACCCACCAATTCAAATGCTTGTAGGAAATAACTATATCCCCTCCTATGAATGTTTGATCAGAGAGGTATGCAATGGTCACCTGTAAACTATGGATTTTCATTTCTATGGAGGTGACTCAAGTGGTTATTAATCTACCTCCAACAAGTGCATCCAATTGTTTGGCCTCCTAGTATTCTAAAGCCTAGATTTAATCACATCCCTACAGGGTTTTGACAATGAGTGTTCCGTGAGTCAGAGTTTTAATGACTTCTGGGTGAAGGAAGTGCGGTATAAAGGCTCTACCCATTCCATAGAGTGATAGTTATGATACCCCAAGCTAACCAAAGCGACCCCACATGCGTTTTAGTCTATCAGTTAGGTTCAAACGGGATATTCCATCTAAGGTTGATCTTAGATAGTCCATTCATCACCACCAAGAGAAATGCCATACTCTAGTTTCCCATCCTTCGACTGTGATAGGGAGATATGGGAAGCCCATGAAACCAAGGAGTGTCAGGTCTACTTCAGAGTAGGCTAGAATAACCACAGATTTTGTGTGACCAGTGGTAGTCCAAACATGACAGGGAAGGCCTTATGATGCCAAGGATCTTTGGTCATTACTTTGTGTTGGGATTTGTATTCCAAAAATTGGGGATGTTCAAGCCCTATCTGACCTCTAATTTGATGATTATCCTTTGAAGGTGGGTATATATATTCGGTAGTTATAGATTCTCATTTATGCCACTGATGATTATATCTCTTCCGTGAGGAAATTGGAGGATATGATGAAATGGGGGGCCACTGAAGGGGTTGATAAACCTCATGATGATGGGTGGGATGACTTTATTGGTCTTTAGGATGCAATTTTTCCCTTATATTATTTTCATAATTCATTATATTATTATTTTCTTTGAAAAAAATGTCATCACTGAGGAAAGGGAAACCTTGATTTGCAGTGGGTAGAGGGAGAATGAGATGAGATTTTGTAACTAAAATATTCCCCAACAGACTCCCATATATGGGCTAAGGAATTAAAAACTAATTCAGGGGATTTATCCTTAGGACAAATGATGATGGGGGAGGATATGGTAGGAGATTATTCTCAACTACCACCTCCAATACCTATATTGGATGAGGTAAGTGCTAGACTTTCTCTATCAAAAGTAAGGAGCGATGAAGATTGAATCACTTAGCCAAGAATTTAATTAGTCATGGTGAGTTTCCATGAAATTTTTTTTCTTAATTTTTCCAGAATAAATTCTTAATAATGCATATGAGTTAGAGGATACACTAACATCTCCTCTCTCAAGGGTCTTAGAGATGACTCTCTAAGAACTGGGGACATTTTGGATGAGATGTAGATCCCTACTATCAAGTATGTTCCTTCAATAGGGGGAGATTCGAGGGTTGAGGAAACATCTGTTCCTATCACTGTAAAGAGGGAGGATAATATTGGTAAGGTTAAATGCACACCATAAAATTTTGTTCACCAATAATTGAATTATCTTCCTTGTGATGTTCAGATATGTTGCATGTACCGAAGGACCCTGCAATCACCACCAACAATATTATCACCTCTATAGAAGGGGATGACATTGACCTTTGAGCATCCAATGAAGGTTCTGGTGTTTATATTTATGAGGATGATAATAAATGTTTGTTCCCATTGAGAGGATAATGGATGCTTCTAATGGTAGAGCCAATTTTGGTGTTGATCCCAACATCTTGGACACCCTTACCGATGACGATTATATGAGAATTGACACAATATATAATAAAATAATGGAATCAATTAACCTATATATTGATATTTTTATCTCTATAGTGGATTTTGGTAACTTTAATAAGTAATTGGATGAATGTGAGTTTCCATTTTTTTGTATTTTCTCTCAAGGATGAACTTTTGTCCAATGTATCAAATAAATGATCTTTATTGGTGTAGTTTTTTCTATAGAAAATGTCTCCAAGGTAATCTAGGACTTTTTCATTGAGTTCCACCCCACTCCTTCTATGGGGGGAACAACAGTCAAGGACCCCAAAGTGGGTAATTCTCAAGATTCTTCCATCTTGGGCCCTGAGAAAACTCAAGTAAATGTTCCTCAGTAGGAAATAATATTTCAAAGTGTTGAGACTAAGTTTTCTAGGGAAGAATCAAACCAGGAAATTAATCTATCACCGAGTGAGTTCCACCAACTACTTTGATTCTTTTTTTGATTTTATCCTTTCCATCTCACAATATCGATGAATAATTTCATTCTTCCTCCAACACAAATAGTTTTACAGGATGAACCAGAAGGAGAGGCCTTCACCCCAATTCAATATAATGCATAAGTATAGGATGATTCACTCTACGAAGGACAATGCAAGTCACTTATATAAGTGAACTGATTTTGGAGTACACCTCTCCCCTTATGACTTGATCCATGGTGAGACAAGAAGATCAAGATACATTTCAGGCACTTTACCAGTTTGTATGGCATGACATCTGAGAGTTATACTCAAGTACTCCCATCAAAGATTTATCTTCAAGACTACATAAACTCTATAACATGTTTTGTATGCTGTGATATGGTGGATTTGACTATATTATGGTTTAAAATTATGTTAAGGAAATCATTTTCAAATAGAGAAATAGCATGAGATACAAAAGTGCCTTATCAAGGTAAGAATTCTCATCAGAACCGATGACCTTTGAGCTACACTATCCCTAGAGGATCTCAACCATGGAAAGAAATTGGTGGAGTGAAAGTTTTGGGTTGACGATAAATCCAGTCAAAAATTACACCTCCAACAAGAAATGGATGGTGCATAAGAGGAGCTCCTACAACTTCATCTCTTGCTAGAAGGGGTTCAAGCTGAGGGGGTGACGTCCATTGTGAATGTAGTGGAAGAGAAATTCCTAGATGAGGAGACTAAGGTTGTTCAATGAGACGAGCTTTGACAGTCCATTGATGGGGCTCAAGAGACCCTCCAACAATTGAAGATTTATATTGATGGACTTTAGTAGAATATGATAGATAGACTCTAATTTCTCGATGATCCAATTATTTATTTATCCATAAACTAATAGGATCTTGTTTCCAATAATCTATGTCTTCATCCCTATTTTCTAATGTAATTATAATATAACACTAATGCTAGTGTTTTATCTAAACATCCTTATGTCAATGCATTGCAATCACAATAATATAAACAAGGGGGTGGGTGCTCTAATTTTTTTAGGTCTCTATATATAATGATCATAGTTATACTTTTTCTAAAGTCATATGAAAGACCCTATGATCTTTGTGACTTTTGTGACATCACTCTAATTTTTTCCTAAGTCAAATATGAAGAAGACTTGGTGAGTTGGACTTTATTTCTTCTTAGAATTCCCTTTGTGGATTTTTATCCAAAAAATTTTTGTTACTTTTTATTTTCATTGATTGATTTTTGTACATAAACCACATGGAGTGCTATCCGAGTGGCCTGAGACTCAACTTTTTCCCAGATTTCCCTTTTGTGGGTTTCCAACCTCATGAGTACTTCACCTCTTTTCGTGGGAAGTTTATTGTCTTGTAAGAGAAAAAAAAAGAAATGGTATTTTAGGTTGAGCATATTTGAACATGAGTTATGGAGTGATTATCCAAATAGGGATTTCTAGAAGATAATTTTATGACATTATTCAAATACACATAATGAAAATTTTGATTCATTATTTTTGTGATTTTTAGATGCAAAAAATGATATGATACTAGAAAGAAAGGGTTGACTGTAAACCATATTAAAAAAGTTATTTACAACACAATGTTTTTGGGGATTATAGAGATAAAAGAGGTCTCTCCTGAGGAAGAACTTTCATCTGGTTGATAGAACCTTTTTTATTTGTGACTCATGCAAATCCAAACGGGGAATATTAATGAATAGTGAAAACAAAGGTTTCTTCGGAAATCTAACATTCTATTACCAATGGATGGGTAGGTTATGAAGATCAAAAATTATCAAGACCAAGAAAGGTGTTTTGTGAAGAGAATGTGTTTGAGAATGAAGGGATAATCTGTGTTAAAACTAAACATGAATGAGAAAATGTTCCTACACAAATTTGGTTTGTGTAAAATATGGGTATTCTATTTCAATCCTAATATTGCAAAGAAGGGGTCCTAGGAGAAGTCTAGAACCTCCAGTCTATATTGGGTTTGTGTCTATGAATGGAGTAACACACATGTTTGGATGTTTTAGAAGATTACCCTATAATAGAGGATCTAGGAATCACTATTTGTCTTGATTTAATGAGTATTAAGTTGTACATAGTTGTTTAGGGTGACGTGGTGGATGGCCAACATTAGGAGGAAAGGATCCCCCCGACAAGTATTAAAGCATCATGAAGTTTAACATCATGTGACCAGGACATGGACGATGCATTTTAGCACATTATAAAAAGGACATTGAGGGATATAGTTTATGGTCATTTAGCTTTGAAAAAAAGATAATCTATTTTCTATTTCATGGTAATATGTCCAAGAACGGTCCATCATCTTCAGTCATGAAGGGGGGAGGTCATAAGCTATAATATGGGGGTTTTTGGATATGAAAAGTGATATGGGACAAGTATGCAGGGAATGATCAAGAACCATGTTTGAAAAGTGGTTTCTAGTATAATGTTTTTTTGAAAATTATTGATATAGAATATGTCTCTCTTGAGGGAGAATGTTATCCTAGATGACATGCCCTTTTGTGGGTGATTTATACAAAGCCAAACTAGGGAATATTAATGCATATTCAAAATATGATATCCTCTGGTTGACATGGAATTTTTATGGGAGACTTATGTAAAGATAAATTGGGGTGTATTAATTAATAGTTAAAAAAAATATGTCCTTAAGAATCTTGAATTCTATTACTGATGAAAAAATAAAGCTTTTGGAGATTCAGATTTCCCCAGACACAGAGTTTGGTTTGTAGAGGGAAAGTGCCCAAATATGGAAGGAGAATTTCTTATCAAAATCACCCAGGAAAAGGGATACATGTTTCCCTATGAATGTCTGAACCATACAAAAGAAAATGGGAGTATTTTTATTACGGTTGGGCCTAAGAAATAGGATTCATGAATCACTATGTATCTCATTTGAGCAAGAATAAAGCCACACATAATTATTGTAAATATTCCCCACACTGATTTAAATGTTTTTTGGAGAAAGGGAACCTCTTATTTTATATATATACAGGCCCACAAATGGAATGAGAACCCATATTGGACCCTGCTATATAGATCTGGATCATTTATAGGAGAGTGGGGGAATTCTCCGTATTACGGTTGAAACATGATGTGGGATTTGTGAATCACTAAGTATCTCATCAAATAGAGAATAAATCTACACATAGATCTAGTATTTACATCATTAAAGAGAGACCAACTACATAGTTTAACATCGTGCATTAAGGATGTTTGGTGTTACTTTTAAGGTCTTGCATCAATGACCATGTTATCCCTGACATGAAATAATATTCCTTGATCGTTCAATAAATCCTTTACCAAAACTCCTAATCCCATGTGAGCTATGATCAATGTGATAAAAAAGGAGTGAAAATGGTTTCTTTAACTAAAAATAGGTAATTAAAAGGATGTACCATGGTATTTTGATATTGTGGTGGCTGGATTAGGATATATGATTTGAGTGTCACTACATATCTCATGGAAATAAGAATCAATCCGTATGTAGTTCTTGGATAAAATAAAGTTTAATGTCATGCAACAAGGATGAAAGTTAACCAATGAAAAAAGTAATGATTTAATCCCTATAAATGGTTTCCATAAATTCTGAGAAATCATATTATGAGAGGGATCCCGTGTTTGTGACATAGGTATTCCTAAGATAGTTGTCCAAGGAATCCTGTTCTTGGTATATTAGGTAATACTATATTTTAACATCATGTTATGAAGTTGCTATCATACAATTTAATGTCAAGCGACTAGGATGCTATGGGTGTCTTGTAGTTTTAGGTCATAAGGATAGAACCATACATCATATAAACGATGGGTGATATGAGGTCACCGGGAAAAGGATGTCCTAACATACTTTGAACACAAAGAAGGAAATTGTAAACCATGATCTTGGGGTTTCTCAGATCACGAGAAGTGATATGCAACAAAAAATGCAAGGAATGACCACAAACCGTGTTGAAAACGAGGTTTATAGAATGACCTTATAGGGGATTACATAGATAGTAGAGGTATTTCCTGAGGATGAATTTGCCTCTAGTTGACATTCCCTTTTGGTGGGTGACTTATGAAAATCCAGAACGGGGTGTAACAATGGATAATAATAAAAATATGTCTTCATAAATATGACATTCCATTATTGATGGCCAGAGAAAGCTTATGGAGATCTAAAATTTCCCTAGACATGAAGTATACCGTGTGGAAGGAATATGTATGATCACAAAGGGATAATTTGGACTAGAATTGTCCATGAAGTGTGAGGTTCTCTACATATATTTTTTTATATGTAGGAGAATGGGGTATTTTATTTACTCTGTGGCTCATACTAGGACATAGGGTCTAGGTGTAACTACATATCCCAATAAGATGAGAATCAAGTCACAAATAGTAATATAATAAAGGTGTGGTGAGATAAAAACACCAAATATTATGATCTTCTCAAGTAAATATCAAAATGTTATGTAGTTTAATGTCTTGCAACAAAGATTATGGAAACCATGCAGTTTAGCACCATGAAACAAAGACGATGGAAACCATCCTTTATCATATGGAATTCCTTCTAAGTCCATTCATCTAGGACCATGATTCTATGCGGTTTAATGTCATGAAACTAAGACAAGGGATGTGTCGTACCTTTTAAATTCTTGCAATAAAGACCTAACCGTGTAGCTTAACATCATACGATAAGTACGATGGTGTGGCTTTATCACACAAATTATTTCTTGAGAAATATTTAATTTGTAGGGGACATTATGAGCTCTCTATTTATCTAAATTAGGGAATAATATCCATTAGAGTATACCTTGTGTATGGAATAATGTCCCTACAACTTTGGATCATCCTTTAGATATTTCATCTTTGTTATCATCGGGGTCCTAAGGACCAGTACTAGTTCTCCTTGAAGGAACTATTGGGGAAGGAATTTTTTGTTAAAATATCATATTATATGATTTTGATGGGCTTATAAGTGATGAAAGGTATGCTACCTTTTCTCCTGAAGTCACTCAAATTCATCCCACCATTTTTGGTATTACATATATGTAGATAATTGATCACAGATAGACACACAGAGTGAGGATAATTAGAGCTCAATGGGAAAGACTGCTTCCAATCTGTAAACCGATGAATACGGGGTCAACCGCATGGTGGTGTGGGTTATAGTCTAGTAGGCCCACAAGTCATGAAATAGATTTTCAGGAAAATACTCTTTATATTTATCCATCATCTTCTTGAGTATGTTTGATATGGTCTTATTGAATGACTCTATCTATCTATTAGCTACTGCATGATAGCGTGATGAATTGTTGGATTTGATATTATACTTCTGATACAGCTTCTCCAAATCAGTATAGAAAAAATTGTTTCCATTTTCTATCAGTATCATTTGAGGGACACAAAATATGGTAATTATGTTGGATTTCATGAAGCTAAAAATGATTTTGTTCTATACTTCTTTCAGGGGTATTTCGTCATCCAATTTGGAGAAGAATTCGGTATCATTGAGGATGTATTTGAACTGCTTGGTCATGGTTGAAGGATAGGACCCTAAAATATCCATTCCCCATACAAAAAATGGATAGAAATATTTATCTTTGTGTAGTAAATTTGGGGGTTGATGGATGAAGTTGGAATGCACTTGGAAACAATGACACTTCTTGGTGCATTTTGCACAATCATGCTTCATTGAAGGATATAAATACCCAACCATTCAAAATTGACTGGAATGCACGAACCCTAAATAATGGGCACTATAGGATTATATATGTAATTCTTTCATGATCGTAGTTGTATATTTCCTATCAATTCACCTGAGAAAGACTCAATCAATGCCTTATTTATAGAGGAATTTCTGGTGATTTGGGCTACCATAAATAGTAAAGTTGGTTGCTCATCATCATATTTTCTATTTTCTGGATCTATCTGACAAGAGAAATCCATTTTGTAGGTAGTATATAATAAGTATCATCCAACTGGTTATAGGACTGTCTAGTTCAGGGATGGAATTAATCTCATTGATTTCTTCCATGTCAACACAAGCAAAAGGCAACACCATTTGATGATGCTCAATGATGATGAATGTTTCATCCTGATCTGGATCCGCCAAATCTATTGATGCACTTTTCAATGCATTAGCTTGGGAATTCTGTGATCTTGATATGTGAGTCAATGTCATCTCCAAGGAGAATTCTTCTATTAGTACTCATACATAGTTAAGAATGGGTATTTTCTCCTCCTTTCTGATATCATAATCCCTGTTTATCTTCTTGATTACCAACTCCGAATCTCCTTTCACCTTAAAGTGGTCCATTTTAATTTAAAGTACCAATTCAATCCCTATGACGAGGGTCCATTATTTCACCTCATTGTTTGTATTGTTGTCTGACAATAGGAAGTACTAAGTCAAGACTGCCTTTGCTAGAGAGATAAGTATGATTCGTAATCCTACTTTGTTGATCTTGGAGTCTTCCATACTCTTCCCTGTTGGGATTATATATGCACTATCAAAATATATCTACCATATCTGTGGGACCTCTTGAAAAAAGAAGATATCTTCCTCAGGTAATTTCTTATTCAAAAATGTTATTTCTGTAGATGGATGTTTAAAAAGGAAGTCTGCTAAATCCTAACCTTTTACCACTTTTTGAGGTAAGAACTAAATTTCAAACTATAGTAGGTTAACTTTACACTATTCTAAATGTCTAATCAAAATATGATGATTGTGCATATATTTGAGAGGGTTGTTGCAAGAGACAAAATAGACCTCATTCTGCTGTAAGTAGTGCCTCATCTTCTGAACTGTGAAGCTTAACACCATACAACTCTTCTCAATATTTGAATAATGAGTCTCAGTGTTGAGCATGGTTAAAATGAGATAATATAGGCTATTTTAATTCCTTGCATCATTATTTTGTGTGAGAAAGGCAACTAGTGATCATTCCAAGGATTTCACCAACAAAATGAGTTGTTTTCCTTCAACAGGGGGCATTAACACTGATAAAATCTAGATATATTTCTTGAGACTATTTAATTATTCCTAACAGTCGTCAGTACAATATTATTTAACCCCATTTTTCATCAACCAGGTGAAGGGAAAACACTTTCTTATAAGGGTTTCTATAAATCTATGAATATAGTCAAGGTTTTATTATAAACCCCTTAACTCTTTGAGGTTTCAAAGAGGTGAAACATTGATGATAGACTTGTTGGAACCAGGGTTCAAAGAGGAATCCTGTGGGCTAGGGATTTTAAAAGTTTCATCATCATAGTGATGGAACTTCATCATCTCTGTTGATCCAATCCCCGGTACAGTCCGAGGATCTCGTATGGTTTAATCAGAGTAGACCAATAAATAGAACTAGTACCTCGATCCGATTTGAGACCCGAACATCTATCACAATTCACTGATGAACAATTATCAAAGGATTTGATGTTGAACCCATCTAGATCTTCCACACATACTTCTCAAATCTTCACATAATTCTCTTTTCAGATTCTGTGTGTTAGCGTGGAGCTCCGATGATCTCTTTGATGCTGTGATAATCACCATGATCATGTACCTTTGATATGTGAAGGTGACCTTGGAT
Organism: Viscum album; assembly: GCA_963277665.1. NCBI lineage: Eukaryota > Viridiplantae > Streptophyta > Magnoliopsida > Santalales > Viscaceae > Viscum > Viscum album. The sequence goes on from OY728136.1 coordinate 55,769,904, forward strand.
AATTTTATCGATTGAGTGATTCTCTCTCTAAGATTTGAAAGGAGAGATAATCTCTCAATTTTAATTTATGAATAGTCACAGGAAATATCTTCTCTCTACACTTATATAGTGGATGTCCAAATACCTAGTTAGGGTTCCCCGAACCCCATATATTTAACATTCACTAAATAAGTAATAAATAATTAATTATGGTGAAATAACTACATCATAAATATTATTTATATTTTATCACATACTTATAATATATATTAAATATATTAGATGATAAAAAAAATGATTAACTTAAATCTTTTTTCCTGATAATGTTAAATAAACTTGGAATATTAAAATAATATTCATTCATATAATATTAGTCCTAGTATTTACTTAAAAACTTGTAATTAATTTTAATAAATAAATTCCACCCAATTATTATTTATTTGAATAATAATGAATTTATTTATTTATCAGTGATCGATAAAACTTGGACAACTCTCATATCTTGAGGTGGTTCTCACCATGTCCTGTATACATATTCTCCTAAATAGGGAATATTCTTGAATGTGCTATAGTGTGTGACCCTCTATTCCCTTATCTTGATAGTAGTGAATAGTATTCACAAACCAGGAGTGGAGTACAGAAACCCATCAAGGCCTTTAAAGATACAAGTAACAGTTATGGAAATGGAAACCGACCTATGAACATGCATCGTGTAATATAATATCTTTGTCATACGATATGTCATAAAGAAGGGAGAACACTTGTTTCGTCATCCTTTCATGATTTTTTATCTATCTAAATGGATTTACATTTAACTACCATGGACATGGATTTATGAAGTTACTACTATCCTTATCAACCAGGACAGAGATATCAATTCCTCAACTCAAAATTGAAAAATTCTATCTTGATCACTCAACCAATGCCATACCACAAATGACACGCCCAACACAATCTACCTCTCAACGACTTCATTCTCATTGTTTTCCCTGCATCAAAGTATGCAATTAAATATCACACATTGATAACGATTTCAAGTTATGATACCAATACACATGTTCGTAGATAGGAACTACCAACGGTACTCAAAACATGTGGTGTTCCTATTGATGGGTCTGTACCCATGATCCCACCTACTAGAGATCACCATGTGAAAACATCATGAGAAGAAGTCTCAATTATTATGATCCCCTAGAACCTGATAGTCATAAATCTACTGTTTCTAGTCAGTATGAAATATCTAGACCATAAGACATATATTTAAAATTAATGTCATAGTATCTTGTGGTTCTAATTATAGCTTGAGATACGCTATAACCATTTGATTAGAAAATTAATCTATGGAAATTCTATTTCAATAGTGGATTCAAAGATATCTACACAATAATGGTAAGTGTACTTGTATATCTGCTTATATACATGAAACAGTAACAAAAAAGTACTCTTTAGTTGGGACTAGGACACCCACTATTACAACAATCCCACTTGCACTAGATCCAACTTACTAACCATCCTTGTTAGCTCCCACGTGATTAAGATCATGTGTTTGCTGAGTCATAGATTTACTTGTTGGGTCTACCACATCTCTACTACATGGATATTCAACTATGTGCAACCTCATATCCTAGAGTAAAACTCCTCAAGAGATGTAAACCCTCAGCGTAATCCTTTTTTTTCCAATATCAAAACTTGACATATTGGCTAGTAATAGCATCATAATTTACAATATGATAATAATTTACTTACTAGGTGAGATTACATGAAGTAGAATAAATCATTGTATATTTTACACTGCTTCTTATCTAACTCAAAAGCCACAACACACTCGATATTTATAGACATAGATACCAATGAATTGAATGAGATTTCATTTCTCATTACCTTATCCTAACTACGATATAAGATCTTATTGACCTTATAGGAAGACTAGTTTACATCCCCTAGTAACTAGTATCCATTTCTATCCATATAATAGGTACATATCTTTTGTACTTTTTCAAGTACAATTATATAGTTTTGACTGCTTCCCTTGCAATTCTCTTGGATACAACTAATATTTTCCAAAAATAAATTTTATGATAGAAATACCATGTCTTGTACATATCATGACATATGCGATTGATCCATCAAAAAAGTGGGTGGAATTTGACTCAGCACTTTAATCTCATCCTATACATATGCATTCCTTCTTGAAGATATTTATGTCATGTAACAAAGGTAAAAATTCTCCCTCAAATTTTACAAACTTGTATTTTTTAATATATTGTTTGTATATGCGCTATTGAATTGGTTTAAGAAATCATTAGTTATACCTCAGTAGATCTCATTTATTAGAACTTTGGTTGCTATTTCTAGTTAATCACTAGAGTATTACTTTCATCATGGTCTTAAATAACTATAAGACCAATAGTTGTTTTCCATATGTTATCAAACATATGTTTCTTGGAAAACAATGGGGCAGCCACTAACCTCTGGTAAACACATGGAAAATATTCATTCTAAATGAATACTCTAATATCTTGTTTCCTACATTTAATCTATAACTATATTTCAGTAACTTTCACATATTATTGGCATTATATAGTGTCACCATCCTTTTTTTGATTGCATAATGTTAAGAACTTCCATGATTGGTGGTCTTGAAATCCAATTCCCAATAAGTTGATCTTAGAGAATTAGCTATGAAATGCAAAATTCTATTGGATTTCAACATAATGACTTGGTGTTACCAATCGATGCTTATCGATACCATGATTGCACCATCTATGTATAGTCTCACTTGAATACCCACCACAATATTCAAAATAATAACCCCCTTGAACTTTGATATATGGAATCCGTTATTGAATTTTAATAAATCTTGTCAATTTTATCTAATTTACATATACTTTCTACTTATAGAAATTATTATTCTCAATGAAAAATGTATCACCATATGTGGTGAATATAAAACCATCACTATGGGTTTAACCTTCCCACAAAGTATTTGTTTATGAAATATTCTCTTTCACACCTCTTGTGGAACTTGTTCATATTTCAACTATTTGTGCATCTTTGACATTGACTAAACCCAAGTCAATCTTACTCTCACTATCTCAAATAGAGATATACACCCTTTTATAGAAAAATAGTCTATAAAATGACTTAATATTTTCTATTATAGTGATTTTTGTAATGTCCAAAGAAACTTTTAGGATAATTACTTTAGATGCACATTGTGATTTTCTTGATGCACGTTTGTTTATATCCTTAGAAAACACTTTGCATATAAACACAGGTTCTTATGATATAATGTATTTCCACCATACTATAACTCATATTCTGTCCATTTTTCATTATAATTGGCATGTCGTTATGGGATAAAATCATTATTTTTGATTCATGTCTTGAAAATGAAGGTTTTAGAAATGGATATCAGTTGCACCATTGATACTCCTTTTACTTACATCATGGATCTGATGTGTATAAGGAAATGTGCATTTAAGAATTAAACCATGCTACATTTTGTTTACCAATGTTTACATGAAGGAATCATTATTTATTATCCATATTATCATCATATATTTTATGTGGATAAGGTAATGTGTGTTTAGGAATTACTATATGCTATGTTAAATTAATTGACGAGTGCTTGGTTAAGATATTATTCAGCAAAATAGCCCAAAGAAACTCTTATCCACAGACCATGAATATACCATAATTCACTTTCTAATTACATAATAAAAAAATAAAGTAATATAATGAAGTATATTTACCATTAGCATACCCTTGAAATAGTTCATTCTATCTAGATGAACTAGTTTTGAAATATTTGTGGTGGAACTTTATTTATAAAGGTTTCTTTATCCAAAACTAAGTAAGTATGTACATTGATAAAACCTAAGGTGTTTAGCTCCATTGAGTATAAATATCATACTAGGTATATCCTTGACATCCACTTTTTTTACTTTACAGAGAATTATCTTAACACAACTAGGTATATAAGAGTATAATTGAACTATTAATTGAGTATGAAACACCACAAAAAAAATTCAGTCCTGAACCAGAATAACGTATCATAATATCTAATTGAAACATGAGATAATTTTTTTGGTAATAATAAATAAAAATTATAATATAATCATTAAAATTAGAAATTATAGGTTATATACTTCTCACCACTAACTTAGGAACCAACATTTTTCAATCGCTTGGAGAATACACGCAAATTCTAGTAATGTTTCTATACTTACTTGGTTACTATATTTTTATACACATATGTGATAAGAATATTGAACTTCATACCCAATAATCATGACTGAAACATTACTTACAATCGATGAATATACTTGAAGAAGAAGCGTTTAGTCACTTCTTTAATTCACTTTATTGTATTTAAACTTCCACTAATTTATTTCACAATATGCGAAGCATGTAACATATTGTTTAATACCTCTTTATTTGAAGGATGTTGTGAAGGTATAATGTCTAAAAATTTGCTATAGGTGTATCAGGATTTTTTTAGGTTATATTTTGACTATTTTGAGTACTTTTTGTTTGGGTGAAAATTGGAATTTTTGTAAGGAAATGGGAAAGTGCACAGTTGGTGCATCGTTTTCCCAAACCATGCACCCCATCCTAGAAAACCATGTGAACCCAAACAGAGAGGATTCACATGGTTAGTCCATGGGTTTTCAAACCAAGCACCCTATTTGAAGAAACCATGTAACCACTAGAAGAGGCACATGGTTAAGGCACATGGTTAGGGGAGACCATGCACCCTAAGCAAGAAATCGTGCATACAAGGTTTTAATCCCCTATAATTTAGTTTTAAAATTTTCCAAGCCCCCATTTTAACCCCTATTCTGTCCTAAGTCAACCCTTAATTATTTTTCACGATTTTGGAGCCTCCATGATAGATTACAACCCATTCTGACCTCTGTTCTTCACAATGCAAAGCTCAGATTTAAGATCTTTACCCCTCTCGGTAAGAGGACCTCATCCTGTGTAGTTTCCTTTCTCCTTTACATTATTCTCCCATCCATTGTAGGGTTGTTCTTACCTGTTTTTTGGGATCTATATCTTGTATTCATGGATCTAGGTTTAGAATGGAGGGATCTTGATTCAAATGATCTTGATTTAGGGTTTCAGATCCAAATCTCATTCTACGTCACTATTCCGTTCAAATTGGGGATTTACATTAGGTGAACATTCATTAATAAATTGAGGTAGGTGGTATATTATTCAAATACAATAGTCATGATTTAAATTACATGTATGTAATTATAGAATTGATATGGTTTTTTAAACAATTGAATTTCCTATTGAATTAATTAATTTGGAGAATTAATTAATTAAAGAATTATAGAATTTGGGATAATTAATTGTTGAATTAATTATGAAAATATTTGGATTGTGATTATTGATTAATTAAATGTCGAATTAATTAAGGGGAGTTGTTGTGATTGAGAAATTGAGTGAATCAATTAATTAATTTTTAGTTAATTAATATAATGGATGAAATCAATTAATTGTTGAATTAATTGAAGATATTGACGTGATTAAGTAATTATTAAATTAATTAATAGAATGTATGAAATAAATTAATTGTTGAATTAATTGAATAAATTGATCTGATTAATTAATTGTTAAATTAATTAATGTAATTGATGTAATCTATTAATTTTTGAATTAATTGAAGAGATTAACATGATTAATTAATTTTTAAATAAATCAATGGAATAGATGAAATAAATTAATTGTTGAATTAATTGAAGAGATTGATGTGATTAGTTAATTGTTAAATTAATTAATTAAATGGATGAAATCAATTAATTGTTGAATTAATTGAAGAGATTGATATGATTGATTACTTGTTGAATTAAATAATGGATTTTTATGATTATGCAATTGATGAATTTGATTAATAAATTAATGAATTAATTAATGTGATATCTTGACACATATGAAATTGTGATATTGTGATATATGTGTTAAATGTGTGTGGGACAGGGACCGTGGCACCAAATACCCATATGTGTTAAATGTGTGTGGAATTGGGACTAAGGCTCCAAATACCCATATGAGATAGTAAGTATGGGATAGGGACTTAGGCTCTAAATATGCACGTGATATTGAGCTGTGGGATAGGGACATAGGCTCTAAATACCCATGGGGTATTAGATATAATGTTCTACACCCACGAGTTGGTATTATACTATGGTTCCAATTGTCTGTGATGTGAAATGAGATGATTAATGGTAAAAATATAATTCAAATATATGATATTTCGTGGGGATAGTTCAGAATTTGGAATGGGTTGAAGTAGGTAATGAGGTTTGGGTGTCCTCAGGAACCTAGGGGCTCATGTGGTTAAATAAAGAATAATTGATAACATGACAACTGTTTACTTATACATTGTACTTATATATTTATACAAATGCATAAACTATTATTGACTGGATATTATTTTAGAAGTCCTTGGTGGTGGCCTAATTATTTTTACTCACACCCTACTCGAGCTTCCTGATTGGTAGCCGAATATACTTCATGGTTGCAGGATAGGTTAAGGGAATGTGCCTTGTGTTAGATGGATGAGTTGGGTTGGAGAGTAGATGAGGGAACCAGACATGGTTCAATAACCGCTTGGGAGTTGTTAATGTCTTTACTTTTAAGATGTATTTTGACACTTGACACGTACTTTGGCATGATATATCTATTTTTTAGTTTTGTCATTGTATTTTTTTCTTTGTTCATCATGTGATATTGGTAAAATTCGGTTTATGGTTATATTATTGGATATTGTTTATTTATTTCCACATTTATGCTACTTTGATAAAGAGGGTATAGTCTCACCATGGTTGTTATTAGACCCTCGCTGCTAGTTGGAAACCTGTATCCCACGAGGAAGTGAGCTTTATGTCATGTGACTGACTGACTTGGGGCACCTTGGTCGGGATGTTACAAAGTTGTATGAATGGAGTTTTATTTTCTTGTTTATTTTTTCTTAATATTTGAGAAAGGTAGACATCATACTAGGAAGATTCAGATTTGGTCATGATCACATGAATGGGAGTATCTACCCCATGTATGGGGTAGAACCCAAGTACCCAAGGTGGGATTGATGTTATTGTTGTTTGTTATTACATTTGAATATTATTTCACCTTGGGTGATGTACTTGTTGTGTGATGTGATTATTATTTCATAGATTCTTGAGATTTGAATCATGGACCGGTAAGGAATAAAATTTGAGTATACATGAATCATTTTAGGCACTCAAGATTATTTTTGTGAAATGAATCATTTTAGGCACGCATTGTAAAACAGGTTTGGGTAAGTTTTTGAACTTGAACTGTTTCTCCCTTCTTGTGAAATTGAAATGAAAATGTGCCTAATATGAAATTTAGAATTATAAAATGATGAAAGATGTGAATAAATGGGTGTATAATGATTAATTTGAATAATGAGAATGTGTTTACCCTTGTTAACTAGGACCTAGGTGTAGGATGGTTAAGGGTAGTGATAGCACCTCAGTTTTGATCGTGTGGCAGGGTTTGGGGAAATGACTTGTTGTGGCTTATTGTGATTTCAGTAAATATGTTAATGTTGTGAAATTTGTCCCAAGGAGCATCTTTGGAATTGTAGAGTTATTCCTCCATGGAAACTCTTGTTTATAGTATGACATGAGGACATGGCTAGGGATGATCCTCAAGTGCTAGAACCTGAGGCGATGATAGTTCTAGGTGATGATGTTGGAGAGATATTCTAGGAGAACTTTTCTCGATTCATACAACTTATGGAAAGAGACTGAGGGAATATTTTGAGAAATATTTCTGATCTTACATGGGAGTTTTAGTTGCAACACCCTCTGAAGTTTACTGGAGAGGGTGGACTTGAGGCAGTAGAGTTATGCGTTAAATCTATCTGAACTATACTTGACCACTTAGTGACTCCAACTAAGAAGAGAGTCAAGTTGGATGCTTATATTCTTTGAGGATTAGCGAAGCAGTGGTAGGACATTCAGGCTCAAACTGTACAAACTGATGGTATATTATGGAATGACTTATTGGAGACATTTTTGGAGCACTTCTTATAGAGACTCTGAGGAGGGAAAGAGAAATTGAGTTCATGAGGTTGAATTAGGGGAGTATATCTATGATGGAATACGATAGATCCTTTACAGATTTATAGTGATTTTCTCCAACATTGTCAGGGGATGATACAACTGTGGAAAACTTTTCCAGGATGGACTTAAATGTGAAATTAAGTCATAGGTCAACATATTTCGATTAAATAAGTTTGCTGATATGGTGGATCAGAATATTATAGATGAGGGTAACCTGAGGGAGGCTTCCAATGCATGATAGGTGATTTATACTAGATGATCAAGAGGTACATATTTCAAGGATAAGAAGCATTGCTATAATAATGTTATCCAGAGAAGTATAAAGTAAAGTGGATGAGGGTAAGGATTAGTTACTAAAGATATCACCTGGGTTCTTTTACATCAGTGTGGTATGCCAGGGAACTTTCATAAAAATTTTCCCCGACCACCAGTGGAGTGGTTATCTTGTGGAAATATGAGACATCTACAGAGGTTTTGCAGGAACCCATGATGGATGGGTAATGATGGAGTAGATATGTAGAATCTTATTGTGGGAACAAGATCTTCCACACCATATCAGTATAAAAGCTAGAGTTCTTCTAGTCATGGAAATAGAGGAGGTGGAATTAGTGATTCTGGGAATGAGTTCCTGTGTCAGCAGTGTAGTGCATCTCAGGGGAGTCAGACTACATCATAGGGAATAGGTGTGGAAAAGTTTCATGTAGTTCAACCAACACTTGTGAATGACAAGACTTGACCATCGAGAGTGAGAGGTTATATTCTTGAAGATTATATTCTAGAAAGTTCTTTATTTGATTACAATTCCTCTAATTCCTTTATTTTTACACAACATGTTAATGGTTTGAGCATGGAGGTGGAGTTTGTGAGTGGGGTGTTGATGATAGACACACCTCTAGGAATAATTTCTAGAGACAAATGCTTGTGCATGAAATGTTCTCTCAAGGTTGGGGAGTATCACTTTCTATTGGATATTTATATTCTTGATATGTTAGGCTTCCACCTAATTATGGGTATTTAATGGTTGGTATCATACTGAGCCCACATTGATTATTACAATAGGAGAGTGACTTTTATGTCTACAAAGGTTTCCAATTATATTCACCGTGGAGAGTGGGATATCTAGGAAGACCGAGTAGGGCTGTAACACCCCATGTTTTTCTAAAAATAAATAGAAATTCATGGAAATTTGTTTTAAATAGATATTTTTAATTAGCCTTTAAAACATAACTTTTCTACTTCTATGTTCGGAATTTCAAGAAACTGTCATCTACATTTGTGTTCTGTATGTTATTTTGAGTCTATTGGAACCAACCTGTTTTTTTTGGTGAATAGTAACACACCCTTATGAATAGTAATATGGATAGTGATATGACCCTAATGAATAGTAAATTTTAATATTATTTTATTTTATTAAGGCTTTAAGATAATAACATTTAGCTTAATTTTTCACTGTGATATAGAAGTAGTTACAGAATTAGAATTGTTAATTTTTTAATTAAGTATGATTTTATTTAAAAATTAAATTAATAATATTTAGAAAATTATTTTCAAAAAATTGACTTCATTTTTGAAATCTACATGTCGATAAATGGTTAGGGTTAATTTTGGGAATTTTTCTGAAACAATTGATTTTTTGGTGAATAGTAAAAAATACAGTTTTTAGCTTCAGTGTACTAATGAAATAATTAATGATATAGTAATTATTCCATAAATCTGGCAGACTTGTTTATAGTTAAATAATATGTGAGCTATCCCAAGTGTGTTATACCATGGGCAAGCCCATGGTTTTGTAAATACCACTCATGTGGTGTCCCTTGAAAATTATTAAAATAATCCCTCACTTTTCATATAAATACCAACTCTTCCCATCATTGAATTCATTACCAATTCTCCCTCAATGAAGATCTGACCTTCTTACCTTCATAGTAGCCCTCCCAATTTTTACTCAATCCTCCAAGGTCCCAACCTTCAAGTTCTAAGGGTTACTCTACAAGGAAAGAAAATTCTCAATTTCTTTCTTTTTTCCTTTCAAATTCTCTTTTATGTGGTATAATTTTCAATTTTCCAAACCATGTTTTTATTTCCTTATTATTCTTTATCTTCTCTATATTAAGATTCATTTCTGTATGGGTGACCTTTTTCCCCTCTCTTTTTAATATATTCTAAAACCATGTTGTGTAGCCGTTCGGCTGCCGAATTTTTTAAAAGATTTCTCACGTTTTCTTTTATTTTGAGTTCCTTCCTTATTATTTATTCATATCTCCTTACCCAAGAGGCATGAAATCTGCATAAATAATGTATACCCTGGATTTTTTCATGTTTATGAAAAATTACTCATCATTAATCTTATCCTCTCCCTCTTATTTAAAGAATAAAAACATTGTCCGTTTGTGTCGAATTATCGACATCGTGGACGATGTGATTTCAATTTCCATTAATTCTTTCAAGTATGGTCATGAAACCATTTATATGGTTTATGTAGGTTATAATATATTTTTTATGACTCACCAATGGTTCTTTAATTCTTTTTGTACTCATGGTTCTAATTTATAAGACAAAATGAGGTTGTTATTATCAAAGAACCACTAAAAGGATCTAAACGAACATCATTAATGTTCTTACTTATGAATCATCCTCATATAAGAATTCAAAATGAAAAAATGGAATAATTTATGTTACTGGTTATATAAAAATACTACTTCATTCCAATTCTGGAGATTCACTTCCAATCTACAAGAATGTCCACCATCAACCAATCATAGAAATCATGTAAAGAATTCAACCAAAAACAGTGCAAGGGGAAAAATACAAACAATTAAGGGTGAAAAGATGTTATGAAATGATAATATAATATGTTATAAACATGAAAATGTTTCTGAAAAATATTAATAACACTCTTTTAACCATTATACAGAAGGTTTAAACAAGTTGGAAGTAAGACAAACCCAAGTAAGGGAATTCTTAACCCGATTTCCATTTTTTTGGGTTAACCTTCTACTTCATTTTTATGGGATATTTAAATTGTTTGTGTGATGGGTTATATTTATATTATGTTTTGTTATGTGTATTTACAGTATATATATATTCTATATCCACTATATTAAGTCTCTCTTCAATTTTATGATACTTATAAGGGGATTTTCTTTAAAAATCCTCCTTTTAAATTTGGTTTTACGAAATTCCAAAGTAATGTTTTTATGGAATTATTCATGTTGTATGATTATGTTTTGGTTCATGGGAATTATTTATGATGAAGGGTGGGAACTATATCTCCCTCTAATTCATTGGGTATGAGTAAGTTGGAGGTCATCCGTATGATTACTCCAAGTGTAACAGTGATGGTTACATAAAGTAAGGTAGCCATGCAGGTTGCAATTTATAAGGTAGCCAAGAATGGTTACAAGATTATGTAAGTAATGCCTCGAGATACCTTTATGATTATATTTATGTTCTCATGTTTTGTGTTTATTTTTTGTAAATCTCATGTTACATAAATTAAGTATATATGGGTGGCAAGAATGTCTTTTGAAAATGATTTCATACGTTATGAGTATTCATGGACTAATGTGATCTTTCCTTCTTTTCCATCCCTTACTGAGATTTTGTGCTCACCCCAAGTTTTTAAATGATTTTTAATTGGTTAATAGATGTGTAATATAGGGAAGACACGTTAAAGGTTGAAGAATTGTCAAGGAGTCTTGTTTTAAGTTTTAGTGTTTATATTTTGGAAAAAATGGAATCTGTTTTTATGGTATCCAATTTGTAACAATGTGTAATGTTATGAATGTTTTTTCCTAATTATATAAAGCTCTAAACTTGAAAAGATCCTCAATGTAAAAGAAAGTGTTTTCTTGACTAAATTCAAGATTATTTATGTAATAAGGTCCGTTCCTTATAGTTGGTATCAGAGGATGGTTTAGATAACTTTTGGGGTTAGGGTGATGTTAATAGAATACCATAAATGATTTTGAATCTATGTTTAATTTGAAATGTTATAGCATTTAAAGATTATGATGTTTCTTTATATAAGACATGTTTGTTCAAAATGGTTGTCCATAGAAGGAACAAGGATGATGAAGAGGAGAGGCACCGACAGAATGACATTCTTCCGGAACTACAACCTGGAATGGTAGGGATTGGAACTGAGCAGTTTGTGACAGTAATGGCTCAACTAACGTAGGCAATAAATGGTGGTGGCATCCATGCAAGAGAACCAATAGAGGTACCACAACAAAACATGATAGTAGTGGAACATTTTATGAGACAACATCCTCCTACATTCAATGGATATTCCAACCCAGTAGCAGCTGAAGGATCGATCAAATCCCATGAAAAGATATTTGATGGTATGGGATGTTTAGACAATCAAAAGGTGAGTTTGGCCATTTATCGTTTTGAAGGGGAAGATGATCAGTGGTGGTCAATGGTAAGGAATATCATGGGTAGAGAGTATTTTTATTCCTTAGAGTGGGATGAATTTAAAAGCCTTTTCCTTGAAAAATATTTTTCTAAGGTGGTGAGACTTAGAATGGAGATGCAATTCCTTGAATTAAAATAGAAGGAGGAAGATTCAGTGGATGTTTATGAAGCGAACTTCACCCGACTGGCGAGGTATGCACCAAATCTTATTCTGGATCTTGATAGAAAAATCAACTACTTTTACTCAGGACTGAAGCCAAGGTATCGAAGGGCATTGGCCTCCCGTGAAATCAAAAGTTATGAGAAAATTATCCGATGTGCTGAGAGGGTAGAGATAAAGTTTGATGATGATCATGTGCATTTTGGAAACAAAGAGAAGAATAGGTCCAGTTGGAAAGCAATGGGTAAGAATCAACCAAAGAAATCTGATGGTAAGAAAATCCAATTTCTAGTTTGTGAAAAGTGTGGAAAGAAACACCCTGAGGAATGTCTTAGAAAAAATAGGAAGTGTTTTAAATGTGGTAAGTTTGGACACATGGCCCAAGATTGCAATGAAAATGATCCAAAGACTAATTCTGATAAGAAAACTGTAAAGTGTTTTAAATGTGGTGATATGGGTCACTATTTAAATGTCTACCCAAAGAGAGATCTGAATGATGCAAAGAACCCATACTACAAGAAGAAAGGTGTAGTGAGATCCTTTGAGACTACCTCAGCAGTCGTCGGGCTATCCAATGAAGTTGTATCAGGTACTTAGTTTGTTCACTCAGATTTTTCTAAAGTTTTGTTTGATATGGGGTCTACACATTCCTTCATCTCTGAGAAATTTTCTGGTAAATTAGAAATATCACCTCAACAAATGGGACCCAAACTTTTTGTTAAAACACCAGGGGGAAATGTTATAGCAAAGAGGAATTATAAGAATATTTCTATTGTGGTCTGTGGAAAGACTTTAATAGAAAACCTTATTGTTTTACCCTTAGTCGAGTTTGATGTTATTCTGGGGATGGACAGGCTTTCTGATTATCATGCTAAAATTGAATGTAGAGCTAAATAAGTTGTTTTTTAGAAATAGTTTCCGTTTGTATACAAGAATGAACCCATACAATTGATAATATATTAGGAAGCTGAGAAACTATTGAAAGATGGAATTAAACTTATCTTTCTCATATTATTGAAAATATGGGAACTATTCAAATTAATGATGTTCCAGTGGTAAATGAATACCTTGATGTTTTTCCTGATGAGTTACCCGGTGTCATACCTGATCGAGAAGTTGAATTCACAATTGACTTAGTTCCTGATGATAAGACAATTTTAAAACCCCCATATCGCACGGATCCAATATAACTTCTTGAATTGAAAAACCAGTTGCAGGATTTGCTTGACAAAGGCTTAATTCATCCTAGCACTTCACCATGGGAAGCCCCTGTTTAATTTGTTGAAAAGAAAGATGTTTCCATGAGACTTTTCATTGATTATAGAGCTTTGAATAACATCACTGTTAAAAAAAATATCCTTTGCCTCATATTTATGAATTGTTTGATCAGCTCCAGGGAGCTCAGTACTTTTCCAAGATTGACTTGAGATCTGGATACCATCAGCTAAAGGTGAAGGAAGATGACATCCCGAAAACATCCTTTCATACTATATATGGGCAATTTGAATTTGTTGTTATGCCATTTGGATTAACTAACGCACATGCTGTATTCATGAATATTATAAATAGAGTATTTCAGGAGTTCTTGGATAAGTTTGTGGTTGTATTTATTGATGACATTCTGGTATTTTCTAAAAATAAAGAGGAGCATGAAAAACATCTAAGGGTTGTTTTACAAACATTAAAAGAAAAGAAACTATATGGAAAATTCAGAAAGTGTGATTTTTGGTTGCAACATATTTCTTTTCTTGGGAACATTGTAAATAAGGATGGAATAACAGTTGATCCTAACAAAAAAAAAGTAGTTGATGAATGACCAAGACCCACAAATGTTACAGAGATTCATAGTTTTCTGGGCTTAGCAAGTAATTACCGACGGTTTGTTAAGAACTTTGCACGGTTATCTAGCCCGATAACTAAGTTAACACGGAACGGGGCTAAATTTTTTTGGACAGAGGAATGTGATGTTTGTTTTCAGGAACTGAAGAAGAGATTGGTGAATGCTCTAGTTTTGGCCTTACCTTACCGGAATGGTGAGTTTGTCATCTACACTGATTCTTATTTGAAGGGACTTGGTTGTGTTTTGATGCAGAATGATCAGGTAATTGCCTCTGCTTTGAGACAACTTAAACCTCATGAGCTAAATTATCCCACACATGATTTGGAATTGACAGCTGTGGTTTTTGCATTGAAAATATGGATGCATCATCTATACGGAACCAAATGCCAAATATATACTGACAATAAAATTCTAATGTATGTATTCACTCAAAAGGAATTAAACATGAGGCAGAGAGTGTGGCTAGAACTGATAAAGGATTATGACTACACAATCAATTACCATCCTGGAAAAGCAAACAAAGTAGTAGATTCCTTAAGTCGGAAACACCATGCATCATTAACCATGATACGTTTGGAACATGATCCCTTGATTAATGATTTGATGAATTTTGGCTTAGAAGTTATTGGTGCAGGGAATACATCTGTTTTGTTTCAGGTTTCAGTGTAGTCTTCGTTGTGAGATAGAATTAAAAAAGCGCAGAAGGATGACTGTGAGCTACAGAAAAAGGTAGAATTGGTTTAAATGGGTAAGTTTCCATAATTTAATCTTGATAAAGATTGTGTTTTCAGATTTGGAAAAAGGTCGTGTGTTCCTTGTGATTCCCATTTGAAGAAAGAATTGTTGCGTGAAGCTCATAGTTCTCCATTTTCTGTTCATCCTGGCAGTACTAAGATGTACAGAGACCTTCGGGAGTATTATTGGTGGGATGGAATGAAATGAGATATTGCTGATTTTACCATGAAATGTTTTACATGCCAACAGGTTAAATCAGAGTGTCAGTTATCAAAGGGGATGCTTCAGCCTTTGCCATTGCTAGAGTGGAAATGGGATAATGTATCCATGGAATTTGTGGTGGGACTACCAAGGACTTCTCGAGGTAACAATACGATTTGGGTTATTATTGATCGACTAACAAAGTCTTCACATTTTCTATCAATTCGAGATACAATTTCTCTGGACCAGCTTTCTTGATTGTACCTCAAGGAGATTGTCAGGTTACCTGGAGTTACTCTTTCCATTGTATCTGACCGAGATCCCAGGTTCACTTCTAACTTTTGGAATGGACTTTAGAAGTAATTGGGCACTGAGTTAAATTTCAGTATAGATTTTCATCCTCAATCAGATGGTCAGTCAGAACAAATGATTCAAACATTTTAGGATATGCTTCGAGCTTGTTCAATGGACTATCAGGGAAGTTGGGATCAAAATATTTCATTAGTTGAGTTTTCTTATAATAACAGTTTTCATTCCATCATTCTGATGGCACCTTTTGAGGCCTTGTATGGAAAGCGGTGTCGGACTCCAGGGTTTTGGGATGAAGTCAGTGAAAGAAAGTTGATGGGGCCATAATTATTTGAAGAAGTGTCTGAGAAAGTGAGGATGATCTAGCAGCACACGAGGACAGCTCAGAGCATGCAGAAAAGTTATGCAGACCACATAAGGAAAGACTTATCTTCCAAGGCAGGTGACCATGTTTTCCTTAAATTATCTCCTTGGAAAAGTGTGATGCGTTTCGGTAAGAAAGGAACGCTAAGTCCACGGTTCATTAGTCCTTTTGAAATCTTGGAGAAAGTTGGAACAGTTTTATACCGTGTAGCTTTTCCTCTGAGTTTGTTTCAGGTACACAACTTTTTTCATGTTTCGATGTTGAGAAAGCATGTGACAGATTCATCACATGTCTTGAGCGCAGAAGCAGTTCAGCTGGAAGAGAACCTTTCTTATGAAGAGAAACCAGTTCATATTCTTGATCTAAGAGAACAAGTATTGCAGAACAAGGTAATCCACTAGGTAAAGGTTTTGGGGAGAAACCACATGGTTGAAGAAGCAACATGGGAGTCTGAAAATTCTATAAGGGAAAAATACCCTCAGTTGTTTAATAAGTACATAAAATTACGAGGACACAATTTCATGAAGGTGAGGATAATTTAACACCCCATGTTTTTCTAAAAATAAATAGAAATGCATGGAACTTTGTTTTAAATAGATATTTTTAATTAGCCTTTAAAACATAACTTTTCTACTTCTATGTTATGAATTTCAAGAAACTATCATCTACATTTGTGTTCAGTATGTTATTTGGAGTCTATTGGAACCAACTTGTTTTTTTGGTGAATAGTAACATACATTTATGAATAGTAATATGAATAGTGATATGACCCTAATGAATATTAAATTTTATTATTATTTTATTTTCTTAAGGCTTTAAGATAATAGCATCTAGGTTAATTTTTCATTGTGATATAGAAGTAGTTACAGAATTAGAATTGTTAATTTTTGAATTAAGTATGATTTTATTTAAAAATTAAATTAATTATATTTAGAAAATTATTTTCAAAAAATGGACTTCATTTTTGAAATCTACACATCTATAGATGGTTAGGGTAAACTTCGGGAATTTTTCCGAAATAGTTGATTTTTCGGTGAATAGTAAAAAATACAGTTTTTAGTTTCGTTGTATTAATGACATCATTAATGATATAATAATGATGTAATAAATCTGGTAGACTTGTGTATAGTTTAATAATATGTGAGGTGTCTTAATTGGCTTATACCATGGGAAAATACCATAGGAAAGCCCATGGTTTTGTAAATACCACTCAGGAGGTGTCCATTGAATTTTTTTAAAATAATCCCTCACTTTTCCTATAAATACAAACTCTTCCCTTCATTGAATTCATTCCCAATTCTCCCTCAATGAATATCTGGCCCCCTTAACTTTATATTAGTCCTACCAATGTTTCCTCAAGCCTCCAAGGTCCCAACCTTCAATTTCTAAGGGTTACTCTACAAGGTAAGCAAATTCCAAATTTCTTTCTTTTTTTCCTTTCAAATTCTCTTTTATGTGGTATAATTTTCAAGTTTCCATAACATGTTTTTATTTCATTCTTATTCTAGATCTTCTATATATAATTAGTCATTTATAGATGGATTACACTTGTCCTATATCTTTTTAATATTTTCTAAAATGATTTTGTGTAGCCGTTAGGCTGCCGAATTTTTTAAAAGATTTCTCACTTTTTCTTTTATTTTGAGTTCCTTCCTTATTATTTATTCATATCTCCTTACCCAAGAGGCATTAAATCTCCAGAAATCATTTATACCTTGGATTTTATCATTTTTATGAAAAATTAATCATCATTAATCTTCTTCTATCCCACTTATTTAAAGAATAAAAACATTGTCCGTTTGTGTCGAATTATTGACATTGTGGACGATGTGATTTTAATTTCCATTAATTATTTAAAGTATGGTCATGAAACTATTTATATTGTTGAACCAGGTTATAATATATGTTTTATGACTCACCCATGGTTCTGGAATTCTTTTTTTACTCATGGTTCTAATTTATAAGACAAAATGAGGTTGTTATTATCAAAGAACCACTAAAAGGATCTAAACGAACATCATTAATGTTCTAACTTATGAATCATACTCATGTAAGAATTCAAAATGATAAAATGGAATAATTTATTTTACTATTTATATGAAAATACTACTCCATTCCAATTCTAGCGATTCACTTCCAATTGACAAGAATGTCCACCATGAACCAATCATAGAAATCATGTAAAGAATTCAACCAAAAACAATGCAAGGGGAAAAATACTAACAATTATGGGTGAAAAGATGTTATGAAATGATCATATAAGATTTTATAAACATTAAAGTGTTTCTGTAAAATATTAATAACACTCTTTTAACCATTATACATTAGGTTTAAACAAGTTGGAAGTAAGACAAACCCGAGGTAAGGGAATTCTTAACCCGATTTCCATTCTTTGGGTTAACCTTCTACTTCATTATTTATGTGCTATTTAAATTGTTTGTGTGATGGGTTCTATTTATATTATGTTTTATTATGTGTATTTATAGTATATATACATCCTCCATCCAGTCTATTAATTATCTCTTCAATTTTATGATACTTATAAGGGGCTTTTCTTTAAAAATCCTCGTTTTAAATTCAGTTTTACGAAATTACAAAGTAATGTTTTTATGGAATTATTAATGTTGTATGATTATGTTTTGGTTCTTGGGAATTATTTATAATGAAGGGTGGGACCTATATCTCCCTCAAATGCATTGGGTTTGAGTAAGTTGGAGGTCGGCCGTATGGTTACTCCAAGTGTAACTGTGATGGTTACACAAAGTAAGGTAGCCATGAGGGTTGCAATTTATAAGGTATCCAAGAATGGTTACAAGATTATGTAAGAAATGCCCCAATATAACTTTATGATTATATTTATGTTATCATGTTTTGTGTGGACCTTTTTTAAATCTCATGTTACACAAATTAAGTATATATGGGTGTCAAGAATGTCTTTTGAAAATGATTTCATACGTTATGAGTACTTATGGACTAATGTGATCTTTACTTCTTTTCCATACCTTACTGAGCTTTTGTGCTCATCCCATGTTTTTAAATTATTTTTGACATGTTAATGGATGTGTAATACAAGGAAGGAAGACATGTTAAATGTTGAATAATTTTCAAGGAGTCTTGTTTTAAGTTTTAATGTTTATATTTTTGAAAAAAATGGAATCTGTTTTTTTGGTATCCACTTTGTAACAATGTGTATTGTTATGAATGTTTTGTCCTAATTCTCTAATGATATAAACTTGAAAAGATACTCAATGTAAAAGGAAGTGTTTTCTTGACTAAATTCAAGATTATGTATGCAATAAGGTCGGGTCCTTATAATGGCCAATTCATCAACAACTGGGAGAGCATAAAACCTACGTTTCAAGTTTGTTTATAGATTATGGAGGTGTGAAACATGATGTATTTCCATCCATAGTGGACAAGTTTCAGGATGTGTTTCATGAATAATTTTCAAGGATTCCACCAGAGGGAGACATGGAGTTTACAATTGATCTCATGCTGAGGGCTGAACCAGTTTCTATTCCACCATAAAGAATGGAACTGAAAGTGCTTCAAGATCTTAAGACTCATCTATATGAGTTAGAGGATAAGGGATTTATCCATCTGAGTACATCACCTTGGGATTCTCCAGTATTTTTTTCAAAGAATTCCCTAAGAAATATGCACTTGTTTGTCGATTACCGGATGTTTAACCAAATTAATGTGAAGAATCAACATCCTCTTCCATGAATTGATGATCTATTTGACCAATTGAGGGGGGATTGTTTCTTTTTCAAGATTGAATTGAGATCAGAGTGTCATCATTTGAGAGTTAAACCATCTTTTATATATCATAATACTTTAATAAGTAGGTATATACTATATGAGTTTGTCATAATACCATTGGGGTTGGAAAATTCTCCAGTAGTGTTTATGGCCTTGATGAATGAAATATTTCATTTGTACTTAAATAAGTTTTTGGTAGTGTTTATGGATGATATCCTAGTGTACTCCAAGAATCGCGATGATAATTCCCAATATATTGAAACCATCCTGAGTACACTATGATATCATTGAAAACACACCAAGATATCTATGTGTCAGTTTTGGATTAATCAGGTACACTTATTGGGTCACATATTCTCTATGGAAGGTGTATTAGTGGACCCAAAAAAGGTTCAGGAAGTGGTTTATTAGGAGTATCCCAAGAACATTTTTGACATCCATAGATTTCTGAGGTTAGATAGATATTATCATAGATTTATCCAGAACTTTTCCCATTTTCTATCACTTCTTTTGGGATTGACCAAAAAGGGAGTAAATTTTGAATGGTTGGAATCATGTGAGAATTCCTTCTAGGAGTTGAAGAAGTGGTTTACATCAGCACCAATCTTGATCATACCTTAGTGTGGTGAGGAGTATACAGTGTATTGAGATGATTTTGGGATCAGAAATAGAGCTATATTGATGTAGGGAGATCAAGTTTTGGTGTATGGGTATCGATAGTTGAGGACACATAAACGGAATTACCCTATGCACAACCTTGAGTTAATAGCTGTGGTTTATGCTTTAATGTGTTGGCGGAATTATCTATTGGGTGAGACGTTTACTATGTACACTAATCATAAGAGCCTAAATTATATCTTCTCCCAATGATATTTGAATCTTCAGCAGCATAGATGGGTTGAGTATATGAATTCATTTGATTCTGATCTAGCATATATGACTCGAAAGGGAAACAATGTTCCTGATGCTTTAATCAGAAAAACTCAGACTTAGGCTATTCATGAGTCCAATGCTAAGCGGAAGATGATGAATCTACTAGATGAGATGCATGTGGTAGTTTAGGAGATTTAGGTGCATATGAATATTGTATCAGTTTTAGTAGAGTCTACACTATTGAGACAGACCAGAGACAAAAAATATGAAGATCTATAGTGTTTTACTTTTAGGGAAATCCATGAAGGCAGAGAGTCACCTTTCAATTGGAGCATAGATGAGTATGAGATCATATATGTCAAGAATTAGGTTGTTGTTCCTACAAGTATGTGGGAGGAGATGATTCATGAGTTTCATGTATCAAAGTGGGAAGTGTATCCCGGTGTGACAAAAATGTATTGTGACCAACATCGATAGTTTTGGTGGTCAATCATGAAGAAGGAGATAGCAGGGTTTATGACACGATGCTACAACTATCAGGAGGTGAAGGCCGTGCATAAATGATCTGGTGGTTTTTTGGAGTCATTTCCCATTCTAGTATGGAAGCGGGGCAATGTGACTATGGACCTTTTGGAGGGTCTCTTAAGGATTCCTCAGAAGAATGACACTATTTGGGTTATTGTGGACCGTTTGAAAAAGTTAACATATTTCTTACCAGTGAGGGATACTTTTTCAATGGAGCAGTTATGAGACTTGTATGTTTAGGAGATAGTCCGCCATCACAGGGTGCCACCTACTATAGTTTCAGACTGTGAATTGTGCTTTAATTAGTGCTTTTGGAAGGTACCACATAAGGTGCTTGGTAAACATTTTTTGGTGAGTGCGGATGTCCACCAAAAAATAGACAAGAATTTAGAGAGTAATATATATGTGCTTGAGGATATTCTCCAGGTGTGTGTCCTAGAATTCCGAGGGTATTGGGAGAAGCACCTAGATTTAGTGGAGTTTTCCTATAAAATTAGTTAACCAGGAAACTATACAAATGGTTCCATATGATTCTCTTTATGGTAGGCCATGTAGATCACCTTATGATGGTTGGAGGCAGGTGATTCAGAGTTTTTGGGACTGAGACTTGTGAAGGAGATGTCAGTGTAGGTACAACTGATTCAGAAGCATATGTATACAGATCAAAGTAGAAAGAAGTCATATGATGATAGAAATCAATGAACACTAGATTTTATAAAGGGTGATCATGTATTTCTTCAGGTGTCGCTGAGATTGGGTCACTGGAGGATACAGAGGTAATTAAAGTTGGCTCCCAGGTTTGTTGGACCATTTGAGGTTATGGAGAGAATTGGGCTGGTGATGTATCGATTGGATATTACACAGATATATAGTGCTATGCATTATGTTTTCCATGTGTAAAAAATTAGGTGGTATTACCTATACCCTTATCTTGTGATCGATGTGGATGATGTCGATCTTGAGATAGATGCATCCTTTGAGGAGCATCTGATACATGAGTTGGATCGCATTGAGAAAGTGTTGGGGAGAAAGACCATGCTGATAGTTCGTGTATTGTGGAAACATGGCCATGTTCAAGATGAAACATGGGAGAGGGTAGCATATATGAGGGCTCAGTGTCCTGATATTTTTGAATTAGAATCATAGAGATGATTGGGATTGCATCTTAAGGATGAGTTGTTATAAGGTGGAGAGATTATACAATCCCAACCTTTTATAGAGGTTTCTTGGGCTTGTTTTCAGGTTCTATTTTGAATATTTTGAGTAATTTTTGTTTGGGTGTTTCCTTGGGGTGCGTTTGGGTGAAAATTGGATTTTTTGGAAGGAAATGGGAAAGTGAAAAGTTGGAACATGGGTTTCCCAAACCGTTCACCCCATCCTAGAAAATTGTGTGAATCAAAAGAATGAGGATTCACATGGTTTTCACATAGTTTGTCAAACTGTGCACCCTATTAGGGGAAACTGTGCACCCCCTAGAAGAGGCGCATGATTAGGGAACACAGTTAAGGGAAACTATGCACCCTGTGCAGAAAACCATACATACAAGATTTTAATCTCCTGAAAATTAGATTTAAAATTTCCTAAGTCCCCATTTTAACTCCCTTTCACCCCTAACCTAACCCCTAATGACTTTTTATGATTTTGGAGCCTCCCAAATATATTTTAATCCATTATGACCTATGTTCTTCATTATTTGAATCCCATATTGAAGATCTACTCTCCTCCCTATAAGAGGATCTCATACAATGTGGTTTCCTTTCTCTATTCCATTCTTCTCCCATCTATTATAGGGATGTTATTCCCTATTTTGTTAGATCTAGATCTAGTATTAATGGATCTAGATTTGGAATTGTGGGATCTTGATTCATATGATCTTTATTTAGGGTTTAATATCATTCTAAGTCATTGTTTCATTCAAATTGGGGATTTCCATTGAGTGATCTTTCATCAACAAATTTAGGTAGGTTGTCTATCATTCAAATCCCATGGTCGTTATTCCAATTACGTTTAGGTAATTTTAGAATTTATAGGGTTTGTTTAGAAATTGAATTTCCTATTGAATTAATTAATTTGGGGAATTAATTAATTAAAGTAATTGTGGAATTAGGGATAATTAACTGTTGAATTAATTTTTGAAATATTTTGATTGTGAGTATTGATTAATTAAATGTTGAATTAATCAAGGGGTATTATTGTGATTTAGAAATCGAGTGAATCGATTAATTAATATAATGGATGAAATTAATTAATTTTTGACTTAATTGAAGAGATTTATGTGATTAATTAATTATTAAATTAATTAATATAATGGATGAAATCAATTAATTATTGAATTAATTGGAAAAATTAATGTGATTAATTAATTGTTAAATTAATTAATGGAATGGATGAAATCAATTAATTGTTGAACTAATTGAACTGATTTATATGATTAATTAATTATTGAATTAATTTATGGAATACATGAAATCAATTAATTATTTAATCAATTGAATAAATTTACAAGATTAATTAATTGTTGAATTAATTAATGGAATTGATGAAATTAATTAATTGTTGAATTAATTTAAGATATTAACATGATTAATTAATTGTTTAATTAATTATTGTATTGTTGTGATTATGCAATTACTGAATTTGATTAATTAATTGATGAATTAATTACTATGACGTTCTGACACATGCGAAATTGTGATATTGTGATATATGTGTTAAATGTGTAGGGGATAAGGACAGAGGCTCAAAATACCCATATGAGAAAGCAAGTATGGTTTAGGGACTCAAGCTACAAATACCCATGTGACAATAAGGCACGAGATAGGGACGTATGCTCCAAATAACCACAGGGTGTTAGACATGTTGTTCTGCACCCATGAGTTGGTATTAGACTATGGTTCCAATTGTTCATGATGTGAAATGAGATGATGAATGGTAATAATGGCATTAAAATATATGATATTCATTGGGGATAATTTAGACTCTATCATGGGCCGAAGTAGGTATTAAGGTTCAGGTGTCCTCAGGAACTTGGGGGTTCATGTGGTTAAATAAAGAATAATTGATAATGAGATCATTGTTTACATATGCATTTTACTTATTAGTTTATACAACTACATAAATTTTTATTGACTAGATATTATTTTAGATGTCTTTGGTGGTGGTCTACATAGTTATACTCATACCCTACTTAGGATTCCTGATCAGTACCCAAATAGATTTCATGGTTGTAGGATGGGTTATGGGAAAGAGCCCTGTGTTAGATAGAAGAGTTGGGATTGATCATGTAAGAGGGAACTAGACTTGGTTTGGGACCTACTTGGGAGTTTTCAGTGTCTTTACTTTTGAGTTTCATTTTGACACTTGACACATACATTATCATGACATATCTATTATTTAGTTTTGGTATTGTATTTTTCTACTTTCTTCATCATGTGAGATTGGTATCAGTCTGGTTATGGTTATATTATTGGATATTGTTTATTTATTTCCTTTTTTTATGATGCTTCAATAAAGAGGGTATAGTCTCCCCATGATCGATATTAGAGACTTGATACTAGTCGACAACCTATGGTATATAGGGAGGCACACTTGAGGTCATTTGATCGACTAGCTTGGGGAACTAGTGAGTCATACCCAGGTTTAGAAATCATAGAAAGTGCCTTTGAAATCATGCTTATCATTGAAATTTTCGCATTGTATTTCAAATTGTTCACCATAATAACTAAATATTAATCTTTCTTTAATGTTTGTATTACTTTAATAACCTTACCCAAAAGGTAACAAATCATTTTCTCCATACTTTCTGTTTTTTAATCTTAAATGAAAC
Source organism: Viscum album (assembly GCA_963277665.1). NCBI lineage: Eukaryota > Viridiplantae > Streptophyta > Magnoliopsida > Santalales > Viscaceae > Viscum > Viscum album. Next base: position 55,795,002 of record OY728136.1, read on the forward strand.
TAGAGTAAATGAATGAAAATGATATATGAATGGCTCAGGATCTTACTTTCATATTTACATGTAACTAGTTTAATTATCACCAATTAATATATCACTTCACTTTCTACTTATAGGCTTCTAAGAGATGATAATACATGTAATATCATCCATGTCCTAATGTAGTATATACAACTCACATCAGATGTTGATGATAACATTATGACATATCCATCATATGAGTAATACATGAGTCTCCTATAATTATTTTTAACACCCTCACTTCTTGAGATGGATTAATAGGTATTAGGGACATCGACATCTTAATTTTTTGATATCTTAGTATCGTGAGCAAGCACCTGTACTACTCTTTCGAAACTCCTGTTGTATATGACATTGATCTAATAAATATCAAACTATGTCTTGTAGAATTACTTTTCATTTTCTAAAAAAATAAAATCTAATTGATTATTACTTTTATCTTGATTACCAATTAGGCATTATCAATTATTTAAATCATTAAATGTCTCCCACTATTTTATCTAACTCTATCAACCCTTTGTATTAGAATTAGAATAATCTATTGCATGATTATTATAGTGGAAAATATCCTTGAACCTTCACTCAAAGTCTACAAGCTATGGCTAAACCACTACTTGAGAAGCTAAAGGTAGGAGTTTGATTAGCCAACCAAATTAACTTACAACTCCTTGATCTATTGAGTGAATTCCTAGTTTCTAAAATTATTAATATGATTTACTCAATGGTTTCCTTATACATTGCAACAAGATAGATATGACTACTTATTTATTTACATCTTTAGTTAAGTCAACCCATCATTCTCATAATAACTCCCCAGTAGTGGGAGAAACCCTCAACTATGGATGACGATCACCCCAATCACCTATTTATTTTCAAATTCAAACGACGGAAGATGTCTATAACTTAATATTTATGTGAGGGGTTTTAATATTCTTTCAATGAATGTAATTTTTTTCTATTAATCTATTAATTCTATGTTTTTAGGACCACAACTGAACATTAATAGAAAAAATTTATCATTTCTCTATGAATTTTACTATTTATTTTTTATGTGTTTGTAATAGGCCAAACCGGTCAACCCAACCGGTCACCAAATTCAGACCATTATGGGGTGGGTTAAAACAAAGATAAAAAATAGTCTTGTATATAAGAAAAACAAGACATAAAACCTATGTACAAAGAAAAAACAAGGAGAGATACCAATAATCCAAATATTCTAAATTAGAAAGAAAGACAAGTCTAGAAATCAAGTCTCCATGTTACCAAACGTCACCTCTAAACTATCCCAAAATGAAATAAAAATGTAAAGAGAAGTCTGCATTCTACAAAATTCTATTCATTTTACACGAATCCTACAAAACAAGGTCTACATCCACCCACATAAAGAAGTAGGTTGTGAGAAATATAGCCAAGTAGGATACCACCAAGTGATCTATACAAGTTCTAATAATAGTAATGCACAAGTACAAGCTTTTAAATAAAATAGGTTTACAATTATTTTTATAAATAAACAATTTGAAATCCTTTTTCAAACAATCCTTGAGTTTTTGAAAATTGCATGCCATTTTTTCCAAGGTCAGGAACATGCTGGTAAAGATACAAAAACATAATTATACATGTGATCCAACATTCATGAAATAATATATATTGTAATAAAGAGCCAAAAACAACAATGCACCTACCATCTGGGCTCTGCCTACAAGAAATTATATAATAGACACTTATAATCCTAACAAGGAATAAGGTTGGATCCAACTAACATTGAGGACTTCCATAGACCATCAATAACAAGAGGTTACCTCCTAGTTATTTCACACAAATTAATGCTACCCCAGTATCCATCTTGACATGACCAAGGTTCCTGATATGAACTGTTTTTTAATTTCTATTTTAAAAACTGTGCTCATATTTTTTTAAAACAATTTTGAATCAAAGATAATAATATTTAGTGTTTTAAAATATTATTTCCATTTAAAATGTAGGTAATTCAATTTTCAAAGGAAAACAACTTTCTCAAATGAAAACCCATTCCATTTTCAATTTCAACAGATGAAATTCCACTTCAAATTTCTAGAAATGAATATTAACAACAAGAAATTCAAGAAATTAGAATAATTTAACAGGTACACCTACCTAAAGAGATTAGAAAACCTAAATACCTTTGATAATGGGGTTTCTAATCCATAATATTTGCCTTCATAAGACAAGAAATGACTAGAGATTGAAAATGATTGATAGAAATCACAATATGATTACCAATTCCCCTAATAAATGATTTCACAACCACCAATGAGTGAGAAAATAAGAGTAAGGCTAAGATGGGGAGATGAAGCGCCTTACACTGTGGATCAATCACTGAACAAATCGATCTAGATGAAAGGAAGACTCCCAAAATTTCTTAGAGTAAGAGCTCTAGTCGAGAGGAGATGGATTCCAAATAAAATAAAGCCTCAAACACCCACATAAAACCCTAAAATCTAGAACTTGGGGAATTAAAAAATGTATAATATTTTACACATTTCCAACCCCTTTTATTTTATGTTATGTCAAAAAAACACCACCTTTTTAATTAAAAATATGATTTTCACATTACACGATGTGTAAAAACTCACATTGTGTATTCAATTTATGAGATGTGTTTGGTGAACAATAAACATCTTGTAATACCATTAAACATTGTGTAACTACCCAAAAAATAGTAGAAATTGTTGGCTCATACTAACAATCTAGCAAATCCCTTACTTAACCATTACAGGTATCCTCCCAATTCAAGGTCAGAAAAATTAAGCAAAAAAAAAAAGGAAAAAAAAGAAGAGATTAAAACATACCTAAACAAAGATAAAAGGAAATTACACTTTTCCCACCATAAAATATTTCTATCCCCAAAAGAGCTCAAGATCCTAGATTTTCAAAAAGAGAAGGCCACTTCCGCCTCATCATCGACTCCCACTCCCATGTCTTGTGGAGATCCTATTTGAAATGCTATAATACCTAGACCAGGGGGACCATTTAACCATGTAACACCTTATCATGGTGATCCATAATCTGAATTGGCTGCTCAACCAAAGTGGTATCAGTCTTAAGAAAAACATCCTATCATCTAATCACACGGGAATGATTAGGTGTATACCTCATAAATTGGGAAACATGAGACAAATCATGTATATAAGTCAAGATAGATGGTAAGAGATACTGATAGGACACCCTCTCCAATAGATTAACAATATCAAAGGGTCCCACAAAACTCGGTGCTAACTTATGATTATTACCCAACTGATAATGTCCCAAGAAAGGTGAAACTATAATAAAGTCCTGATCACCAACCTCAAGCTCTAGTAGCCACCACTGAGGGTCCGTATAATATTTTCGATGACTCTATGCCATGATGAAATGCATCTGGATCAATTAAAACACCTCTATCATCTCCAGAACAACACCTAGACCAACCAAGGATTGCTCTACTAACTCTGCCCATCAAAAGGGAGATCAGTATGGCCACCTATACAAATCCTTAAAGGGCACCATCTTGATCGAAGCCTGGTAACTATTTTTATAGGAAAACTTTACCAAAGGAAAATGTCTATCACAAGATCCAATGAAATCAAGAACACAATCTCAGAGAATATCCTCAAGAACATGGATAACCCTCTCTTTATATCCATCCATCTATAGATGATAAACTGTGCTCAATTTCAATTGGGTACCCATTTCCTCTTATAAATCTTTCTAGAATCTAGATGTGAACCTTGAGTCCCTTTTAAAAAAAAACTGTAGACGAAACCCTATGAAGCTTCAAAACCTCTCCAAAATACAAGTCCCCAAGCTATTCCACTTTCATCATTTCCTTTATTATAAAAAATGTGATTATTTAGCGAGTCTATAAAAATTCACCCAAACTACATCCTTTTCACTAGGTGTATATAGAAAAATAGTGAAAAAATCCATTGAAATATCATCACACTTCCAAAACTAATATATAGGTCTCTGGTTTTTTTCCTAAACTCTTTGACAAGTGAGACACTTCGATATGAAATCTGCAACTAACTGCCTCATTCCTGACCACCAATACAGACATCTCAAATAATGGTACATCTTTGTAGCCCCAGGGTGAACGGACCAACATGACCAGTGTACACTATCTAGAAACTCTTATCTCAAGGAAAACAGAACAACCAACCTGCTATGGAAGCACAAAGATCCACTGGGATACCTATACGACTCACACAAGGTCTCCCCACCATTTAGTATTTCACATAAGTTTCTTCTCTCAAAGTATTTCATCTTCTAAAGTCAAACTCGCTCATCGAAAGATGAGTCAATATTTTTCAAACCCAAAAGCACATGTTCACCAACCTATTTCACTCCCAAGATAATCTTTACAAACAAAATCATCAAATACCACTGTTCAACTGATTTGTTCATGGACTGTGTCGGTAATTTTCTTCTCAATTCATCGACCACCACATTCCCTTCCCCCCCGGGGGGGGGGGGGGGTATATACGATATCAATATCAAATTTCTGAAGATACTCAACCCAAATTCTATGCCACAAATTCATATCTCTCTGATTAAAGATATATTTTAGGATCTTATGATCTAAATATACTATAAAATTATATCTATATTGATATTAAATTAATGTTTTTAGCACATGTATAACAGCTTCCAACTCAAGATCATGGGTAGCATAGTGCTTCTCACGAGGTCACAACTTTCATGAGACATAATCCACAACCTATTTTTCTTATATCAATACACATCCGAAACCTACACCAAAAGCATCATAGAAAACATCTTAACTCATGCATAGTTTCATAAGAATCAGAAATGGTTCTGAAGTCAACCTCATCTTTAACTCCTAAAAAGATCTCTGAAACTTTTCATTCCATTAAAACTTTACACTTTACCGGTTAAAGCTATTATCAAAGATACAAGCTTGGAGAATTACTAAAAAAATCATCTATAGTAACCTGCCAAACCCAAGAACTTTCCAATCTCAAAATCATTACCAGAATTCTTTCAGTACATAACTGATTGCACCTTTTCAAGATCAACTGATATTCCCCTCTCAAATATTACATTCCATAGAAACTTCACATATTAGATCGAAAACTCTCACTTGGAAATATTTACATACAGATTATGTTCCCTCAAGGTTCAAATAATGGCATTCAAATAGGATATTTTCTCCCCCTTTGACTTGGAATACATAAAGATATCATCTATGAACACAATAAAAAAAGTTTCAAAGAACCAATGAAAGATTTGGTTCATCAAATCCATGAATAATGTAAGAGTGTTAGTGAGTCTGAATGGCATAAACAAAAACTAGAAATGCCCATCTTGACTTTGAAACACTATATTGGGTATATCAACTTCTCAAACTCTCAACTGGTGGTACTCCAACCTCAATTAAATTTTAGAAAACCAATGATCCCCTCTAATATGATCAAAGAGATCATCAATTGTAGGTAAAGTATAATTGTTCTTAACAGTCACCTAATTCAAATTTTTTATAGTCAATACAAAGTATAAGGATCCTATATTCCTTCTTAGAAAAGTATAGGTGAATCCCATAGTGAAACACTAGGATGAATAAATCCTTTCACCTTTAGGTCCCCAAGATGTAATTTAGTTTCACCAACTCAGTAGGTTCTATTTGATAGAATGACATAGAAATGAGCATCATTCCAGGCAATAAGCCAGTAGTAAAATTGACCCCTCTTGGTTGAAGAAAGCTAGAAAAATCATCCAAAAAGACATCAGGGTACACACACACAATAAAAGGTAGATGAACACCCAAGAACAAGTTAACTACATTAAGAAACATTTCTGATAATTGTCATGAGATTAAACGGACATAAAGAACAACCAGCCATGTCCTTCCCAATCTTGAGTCCCACTAACCTCTGAAAACATGAGTGACCCCATCAGTAGATAAGAAATATAATGATTTAAGAAAATAGTTTATCTAGTCTTTTAAACTAATCAACCAATCAATTCCTATGATCAAGTCAAAGATGTCAAGTTCAAACACTAAGAATTCCCAAACCACCTCAAAGTTACCACCCGACATGTGGGACATTTGAAACCTTGTTCAGACCTATTTACCAAATTCATGGAAAGATCCAACAATAATGGAATAAGATTCAAATGAAAAACCAACACATCAACCAAATTTTATGATATAAATGAATGAGTATCACTTGTATAAAAAAAGTTACCACTATAAAAGATGAAATAAACACCGTACCTCTAATAATATCTGGCCCTACTTTATATTCCTTTGGCACACACTCTTGTATATAAATACATTTAGAAATATCCCCCTCAACAGACCCTTTGGATTGAGAGTGAGACCCACCACCCTTGGAAGCATCAACGTGAATCTACAACCCCTTGGTGAAAGTGGATCCCTCGTTATTGCATTAGGACATCTTATCACAAAAACACTTTAGATGGCCAGATCACCCAAAAAGATGAAAATTCATAGGAACTTACATACAACGAGTTCTGGTATGAACATTCTACCCACACTGGTAGAAGATAACCTATTTATTTCCAAAAGAATCCCTTTAAACTAGTCCTACAGAAAGCTGACCACTCTTTTGCTTCATTTTTTGTCCAGAAGAAGCACCCGAGCTAGTCACTCCACCCACTGTAGCTTCATCAAAACCTGTCCTTCTAGATATTTATTCCTCATCCAAATATGATTTATCCACTACCTCCACAATGTTTGGAAGGAACAAAAGTACAATCATTGACTTAAAATTAGCACTCAAACTCATATCTAACCTATGATCCTTCAAGTAATCATTGGTGACAAGACTCGGTGCTAGATAAACCAATTATGGAAAGTGGGTATAGTACTCTAGAATGAAATTATCCCCTAGCTCTAGTGTCAGAAACTATGGGTATTTTCTTCATGCAAAGTATCATGATAAATTAGATGATTAAATATATCTTGAAGGGAACCCATGTAAGACCTTAGTGAAACTTATCTTGCACTATTGAGTCCCACCATCTTCTTCCTAGTCCTTCGAGAATATACATGGAAATCCCACCTGGGAATCCTCCGGAGTTTTCAAAAAGGTGAAGATACTCTCAATCCTCTCAAGCCACTCTTCTGACTCTTGTGGTCTATTGTCACTATAGAATACCGATGGATGATTCTTAGTAAAATCTGACCAATGATCCACTACCAATATTGGGTTCACTGTACCCACAGACCCTAGAGTCTGAATGTTACAAATCACTTCTTCAACCATAAAAGGGTCCCCTGGAGGATCCTCCTATAGAACCTACTTCGTGGCTTACCCTACTGTATTTAAAAGATCTATTATATGAGTTATTGTCTATTAAACATAAGATAATATCCAATAATCCATGAGAAATTTCCCAAACCATCAAACAAAAAACAAGAATATGAATCAATTATTTAAAATAATAATAATTTAAAGAATTTATGAATCCTATCACAAAAAGGCAACACGTTTTTAACGGAATAGATCTATATAAATAAAATCTCCAGTTAGTTTATTCAAATTACCATACACACACCATGTCCTCAGACATTGTAGATAGGTTAATTTAAATTTAATCCCCATAAAATTTATTCAAATAAACCTAAATACTTAGTCTTGTACTTAGTAAGGATTTTCTGACCACATATTGCAACTTGGATTCAGTAACAGGAGTGATCTGGTCATGTCCCTTTTCCACACCTACTGTCCAAATTCCAATGATCCTACTTCTATCAACCCAAGACACATAAATAACTCAGATAGTATTGACACAATTCAGAATGAGTAAACCCCTCAGAAACCAAATTGTAAAAGACTAACCCAGTTTAACCAGACTAGTAATCCAAGTTAACCCATCATAGGGTGAGTTAAAACGAAGATAACAAAACTAATATCGTATATAAGAAAAACAAGACACACAAACATAATAAAAAACAAAAAAAATGAGAGATACAACTGAGCCAAATAGGCCAAACAAAAAATAAAGAAAATTCTAGACAAAAAGTCTCCATGTGACCAAATGTGACCTCCGAACTATCCCAAAATAAAACGACAACATAAAGAGAATCCTACATGCTACAAAATGATCTCCCTTTTACCAAAATTCTACAAAAAAATGTCTACATCCTCCCACATGAAGAAGTAGAGTGTGAAAAACCGAGCCTAGTAGGATACCACCAAGAGATCTATATAATTTATAATAATTGGAATAAAAAAGTCCAAGATTTAAAATAAATAGTTTACAAGAATATTTATAAATAAACAAATTGAAATCCTTTTTCATACAATCCTTGAGTTTTCATAAATTTCATGCCATTTTTTAGAAATACAGGAACAAGAAGGTAAAGATATTAAAATATAAATATACATGTGAGCCAAAATTTAAGAAATAATCTATCAAGTAATAAACAATCATAAACAGCAATGCACTTACCATCCAAGCTTTAGAATGTTGGACAATACGTACTAGACACTCACAAGCCTAACAAGGAATAAGATTGGATCCAACTAACATAAAGGCCTATCATAGACCATCAACATACAAGAGGTTACCACCTAGTGGCATCACACACACCAAGGCTACTTGTGTCTCTATCTCGACATACCCAAGGTTACTGTTGTGAAATGTTTTTCAATTTCTATTTTAAAAACCATGATCGTATTTTTATAAAAAAATTCAAATATAAGCCAATCTGATACATGGTTTGAAAATACATTTTCCATTTCAAATCATGGAAATTACATTTTAAAAGGAAACCGCCTTTTTAATATGTAAAGCCATGCCCTTTTTAATTTCAACACATGTATTTCAACTTCAAACATTTAGAAATCAGTATAAAAAACAAGTAATTCAAGAAATTAGAATAATTGAACAAATACACCTAACTCATGACAGTAAAAAACCTATTCTTCTTTGACAATGGGGATTGGAAACCACAAGATCGATCTTCAGAAGATAAGGAATGACTAGAGACTGAAAAAATTGATAGAAAACGCAATATGATTACTAATTCTTTCAACAAAAAGTACCTCAACTACCAATGAGTGAGAAACTGAGAGGAAGGATTACTCTGGGAGATGAAGCACCTAACCCTTATGACAAATCATTGAATAAATGGATCCAGATAAAAGGAAGACACCCAGAATCGACTAGGGTAAGAGCTTCGGTCGAGAGGAGAAGGATTACAAATAAAATGAAGCCTCAAAAACCCTTAAGACATCCTAAAAACTAAAAATCTGGAAATTACATGGTGTGTAATATTTTACATGTTTTGAATCCATTTTATTTTAAGTTACACTGAAAAACACGTCGCCTTTTTAATTAAAAGTTGGATTTTTTACATTACACAATGTGTAACCCTTACATGATGTGTAACCCTTACACGACATGTAATAACTCACAATGTGTATTCAATTAATGGGATGTGTTTGGCAGCCAATAAAAGTTGTGTAATCCCATTAAACAATATGTAACTAGCCAACTAACAATAGAAACTGTAGGATCATTTTGAAAATCCAACAAATACCTAAATTCACCATTATATATATCCTCCCTATTCAAGGATATAAAACTCATCCAACGAAAAAGGGAAAACAAAATAATAGATTAAAACATTCCTAAAATAAAGGTAATGGGGAATTACAATGTTTCCCTCTATTATGAAAATGCATAAAATAATACAAAAATGTATTAAAAAAATAAAAATAATCGATTGGTCTTGAACATATAATATTGATTGATTCATTTAATCTTAATGAATCAACCATGACCTAGGGGAATCATACCTTAGTCGTAGTCTGACTCATGATGCAGCCCCCGTCCAGTGTGTCCATTTCTCATCTGGATTTTGTCTTGACTTGGCATGGTCCGCAACTTACAACATCATCATCATATTATAAAAATACTCATAAACAAATAAGGGGGTCTTGGGAGTAAAAAAATACAAAAGATAAATTGAACACGAAGAACCTTATACATATTGAATGAAAAGACTATGCACAAACTGTCATTTAAACTACTAGTGATTAAGGCTATAACTGCAGACTTATAGCCACTATTTTATAGGTCCATGGCTATATCTTTTTTATTACCACGGTTTAATAAAACCTATATGGGTATATCCATTTTATATCACCATTGTCATTTTTTTTCCAATCTAGATCAGTCTCCTCCACCTCCCCCGATCCAAGACTCTATCACCGTGCATCCCTCCTCCTAGACGACCTCTCCTCATCACTCATAGCAGAGCCCTCCTCCCCGACGACCTCTCTCACAACGGTGGCCTACCTAAATATCTCACTCACAATGGCACCCTCCTCCCTGATAACCTATTTTACAGCGGTGCCCTCCTCCCCAAAGACCTTTCTCACCACGACACCCTCCTCCCCAATGACCTCTGTCACTGCGATTCCCTCCTCCCCAATGATTCCAATCAACACCACCCTCCACGGTATTTAATAACCATTTTACATGATTTATAGTTGACAATATTCACATTGGAGCATTTGATAGTTTTATGGGAAATCAAGATGAGTATCATTCTTACTATGATCATTCTCCTACAAGTGTTCTCAAGTATAGTTATGGAAATATATAGGGGGTTATATCCTAGTGAGGCCAATGATGGTAATTCATGGTTCATTTTTATTAGGAATGTATCATAGGTTTGAAACTGAATCCACATTTGTCAAGGTCCTAGGTTACCCCATTAGACTCATGGTTCTCATCCCATGTTATGCTTTATTTTAGGGAATGGATTTCTTATTACATTGATTATAATTTATTTTTTTATCTAATTAATTTTGTTTCACAACCTGTTTAATTCTTATATTCGTTTTCACATTGATTGGTTTTATAAATAAAAATAAAATTAGGCCATTTTTCCTTTTTAAGTACATTTTACATAGGAAAATTTTTCTCATATTTCAAACCAGTGCTTTGAGTTTGGATTATAAAATCATATTTATAGATTCTTGGTAGTATCCTATAGAGTGATATCTCATATCCCATATAAAAACTCTAATGTATTTGTTGAACTAATTTTTTTATATAGTCTAACATAAAGGGCCATCTTACATTTGGTGGTGATCTTTAGCACTTTTTCCTTATTTTAGTGATGATGATATTTGATAGTGACCCTGGTTATAATGAGATGAATCATGTGGAATTTTAGGATGTTTACATTATTACTGGGATGTACTATATATCATCCACTTTTTTATTCTCTCTTTTTAAGTTTCTTCTTTAGTTTGTCATGCCATATATCAATCATTTATATTTTCCTTATAAAATTATTCTTGGGTGTTTATTTTAGTGTTTTCTACTTATTAATTTTTTGGATGGTTTATTATCTTTTAATAGTTTATTAAATTAGAATGGATGCCCAATGTTTTTGTACATTATATTGGACTCTCAATAAGGTTTTTTATATTGTCTATTAAATTTAATGGATAAAAAAATTCTTAAATAATATCCTTGATAACCTTGGTGCTTGTCACTATGACATAGTGATCAATAAATCACGTTGGGCCCTGTAGAATTATAGCTTTGGTTATATGGTAGGTTATCCAATGGTATTTTATAAAATTTTATTCGATCCCTCATGTTACATAGGGAGTAAAGGTATGCCTAATATAGTATTATTCAAACTCTAGAGATAGGTATGTGAGATTTCCTGAATAACTATTTCTCTTACCAAACATTGAGTTATCATGGAAATTCGGGATTTATACTTTGATTTTTTTTTAAATTTTATTTTAAGATATTTTGATCAAATCCACTACTATTATATGTTTTATGAAATTCTTATGAATTATTTTAGGAAAAATATATTAAATTTACTAAAAATGAGAAGAATATAAAGGATTTATGATTACTATATATATGATATTCTAAATAATTTATTGATCATGAATTTACCACTAGATGGTTTCAAAGAGGGTTCAAATAGTTGGTGCATGGTTTGGGAATCCATGCAACCAAATTTTCAAATTGTTGAAAATCATTAAATTTTTGAAATTTTGATTCCTTATTATTTAAAATTTCTTCTATTTTTTAGTATTTGTTTAAAATGAATTACAAACATGTTTTTTGATATGATGATATAGTTTCATTGAGTAGTAATTATATTCATTGACCCAGACTTTTAAATTATATGTGGATTTGGTTTCATAATTTATTTCTTATAGAGAATTAATCAAATAATCAAACTGATGAATTATAAAGAGGGTTTTACTGATAAAAGTCTATATAGAAATCCTACAGAGTATCTGGATATTATTGAGTCAGTTATTTATACTAATTGGACTTTAGGTAGGTAAGGTGATCATGATTTATCTTGTATAGTGGATTTTCTAAGGAATATATTTAAAGGAATCAACTTCATTTTTATGGACATCATGTGTCTCGGTAGCCTATGGAGAAACTAAATAAGATCATATGTATCTTATATATTCATCAGATACATAATACCTCCAAAATTAATTTTCCACCTATATATTGGATGGACCTAGCTATAAATAATGAGTCCAATTTATTCAAGAAAAGTTACAAGAAGATCTCCCATAGAAAGTTTTTAAGGACATATTTCACCAATAAATTTATCATAAAATTATAAATGTGTCAATATTCTAGAGTTTCATGACTCTTGATATGGGAAATCATTATGTTATGGAGAATTCCAATAAATTTTCATGTTGATACAATTTTTCTCTTATATTATTTCTAATGTTGTCTTAATGTTTTCAGATTGAAATATTCTTGAGGCCAACAATATGATCCATGGTTATTATATTATTCTTACTAATATATACTGAAGTGGTTGACATATAAATTATAAATAAAACTGATATTTATAAAATGGATTATATTGAAAGTACATTGGCTAATATAGGTATGATCCATAGTTATTTATAGGGTCAAAATAGAAAACATGGGAAATTTTGAAGGGGAAGTAGTGGGATGGTTCAATATATACTAAAACCCATTCCCATAATTAAATCTAGTTGTAGACTAAGGATATTTCTTTTAAATTTGAGAGGCTTATACATTTTAGATAAATATTTAATGTAGATATGAAGACTTGTCATCTATGTGGGAAATTAGGCCACCTGAAATGATTTTTTATTTATGTTATATATTAATGTAGAAATGTTCCTTCCTCCTTCACTAAAGGCTTTAAAATATGGTTTTTTCATCTAAGGTAGCATGAAAAATAACATAAATTTAATAATAATGAATTCAGGTTAAGTTTAAAGATCATTCTGGAATAAAATATTAGGGTGGACCATAATTTTTGTACCAATATGCAGTAAATAATGCACGTACAATGTCAGGAACTAGGCCAGTGACTATTAAAGGGACTATGCTTATAGATTATTATATAGTTTTATATTTTTATTAAATAATTTACTCAAATTATTTTATCTCATCAAGAGTTGTTGATTGATTAAATCTTTAATTGGGTCAAGAGTTATATTCATTGATGTAATTTATATAGGATTTTTCTTATAATGATTACTATATAGATGGGGTGCAAGTGGGGGGTGGGGGGGGTGGGGAAGTGGGGGTGCATTAGTGGGGGGGGGGGGGGCAGTGGGGGTGCAGGTGGGGGTTAGTTGGGGTGAAGGGGACAGGGGGGTGAAGGTGGGTGGGTAATGAGGGTGCTGGTGGGGGGGGGGGGGGGGCACTGGGGGGTGGGAAGTGTGCAAGGGTAGTGGGGGTGAAGGGGGCATGGGGGGGGGGGGGTATAGGGGGAAGGGGGTGCAGGGGTGCAGAGGGAGGGGGTGTCTAGGAGGGAGGGTGGGGGGATGTTCAGGGGGAGCGGTGTCCAGTGGGTGGGGTGTCCAAGGGGGGAGGTGTCCAAGAGGGGGGGGGGGTTAAGGGGGATGGGGTGGGGATGGGGAGGGGGGTGGTGTAGTGTGTAGGGGGATGAGGTTTCAGGGGAGGGGGTGTCCAGGAGTGGGGGGGGGGGGGTCTGGGGGGGGGAACTTCGCGGTAGTAGGGGTGCAGGTATGGGGGAGGTAATGTGGGGGGGGGGGGATGGGGGGTAGTGTGAAGGGTGTGTTTTGTGGGGGAGGTGAAGGGGGATGTGGGGGAGTGTGCATGGGAAAGGGAGGGGGTAGGGGTGTGGGGGTTTAGGGGGATGGGGGATGTCTTGGATGGGGGGTGGGGGGTCGGGTGCTATCCAAGGGAGTGTCCAGGAGGGAGGGGGTGGGGGTTCAGGGGGAGGGGGCTACCTAGGAGGGGGGGGGGGGGCTATCTAGGGGACTTCTCAAAAGGGATGGGGGTGTCTAGGAGGGTGTTGTCAAGGAGGTCGGGGATGGGTGTCCAGGATGGGGGGTGTCCATGAGGGGGGGTCTAGGGGGGTGGGTTTCCAAGGGGGTCTAGGAGGGAGGGGGTGTCCAGGAGGGGTGTCTAGGGGGGTGTCTATGAGGGTGGGGTTGTCCAGGAGGAGTGGGGTGTCCAGGAGTTATTGAGGTGTGTCTAGGAGGGCGGTGTCCAAGAGGGAGGGGGTGTCCAGGAGGGGGTGTTCAGGAGGGAGGGGGAGGGGTGTCTAGAGGGGGGGGGGGGATATAGGGGGTGTCCGAGAGGGTTGGTGTCTAAGAGGGTGTACAGGAGAGGGGTGTCTGTCAGAGAATTCTATAAAACACATAATAGGTCATTTTTAAAACATCTAAGTTTTAATGTGGGTGTTGTAAGTACAAAAAAATAATCTTATGTGGTCATATAAAGGTGTGACTATTAATGATTTTTTATAATTTGAAACATTTATGAATTCCCTTAACCATAATATTTGTGAGTATTTTTTTATTAACATGTTATTGATGGTTACTTATTATCTTATGAAACAATACATATAATGTTAAGTAATTATCTTGATTATTTATTTAATGTATGTTTATATGCCTCAGAATGGACAGATATTGGATGTACAATGTTTATCGGATCACAGATGAATTTCAGAAGGAGTTACGATATTTCTTGGACTTTTCATTCACTAATGATTCATATGGAGGATTGATTTGACTCCCGTGTTTTGATTTTGTTGGAAGAACACAATTAACTAGTGAGTAAGTGAGTTACCATATCACTAAACATGGTTTCCAAAAAGTATCATGTGTTGTATCATAATGGAGAAGAAGCTCAAGTGGTGAATGACATCGATTCAATGGACAAGATTGGTATGGAAAATATGATTTCCAATCGATTTCCTTTTGTTTCTAAATCTAGATCCTCATGTATACCAGTGCCCAAAGAAATGAATACCAGAACACAGTTTTCATCTATTATTCATGATGATGATGTTGAGAGTGTTAGAAAGCTGATAGAAGATGCAAATACCCCAGTATATCAGGCATGTGAAAAAATGAGCAACCTTTAGTTTTTAATGCGATTATATCATGGGAAAGCAATGTATGGATTTAGTAATACTGAAGTTGAATATATACTTACATTTATTAAGGATTTACATCCTGATGATGCATGTATTCCATAAAATGATTACATGGCATCAAAGTTAGTTGAAAAATTTGGATTTTCATCTATTAAGATTCATTCTTTCCCCAAATATTTTTTTCTGTTCTGGAAGGAAAATTCATAGTTGATTCAGTGAAAATAGTATAGCACATCAAGGTGGAAGACTAATAAAGAAGGAACTCAATCTTGTATACTAGAGAAAGTGATGCAGAACTTCTTTTTAATTCCCATGATTCAAAAAAAAAAATATGTCAGAACAAATTGAAAATAATATGAGATGGCATGAAGATGAAAGAAATACAGATAATGATGAAATAATACATCCTGCAGATGGGTTGTCTTGGAATAAATTTGATAGGTTACATCCTGATTTTGCAGCTGACCCACGAAATGTTAGATTGGGATGATCCAATGATGGTTTCAACCCATTTCTCAAAATGCATACTATACACAATACTTTCCCTATTTTCATTCACATTTATAACTTTCCTTCATGGATGTGTATGAAGAATCCATTTACTATCATGAGTATATTGATATCTAGACCCAATGATCCTAGAAATGATATTGATATATACTTGTATCCATTAATATAGGAGTTAAAGGAGCTTTGGATTATTGGTGCACAAGCGTAAAATACATTCAAGAAGGAGTACTTTATGTTTCGTGCATCTTTATTATGGACGATAAATTCTTTCCCTACATATGGAATGATGTCTGGTTGGAGTACTAAAGGGAAATTATCCTCCCCTATTTTTATGAAAAATACACCTTTCTAAAGATTAAATTTTTTATGAACTTTCATCTTCATAGGTAATTTCTGATTTCTACTGATGGATCATCTATAAAAGAAAAATTAGAGGCAGTTCGATAGTGCCATAGAGACAGATGAGACACCTCAATGAATGCTAGAGAATGATATTTTTAAAGAACTTGATGATTTGAATTATGTTCTTGAAAAAAGTCAATCAAATATCAGAAATCAAAAACATGTTAATTAGAATTCCAATAGAAATTGGAGAAGAAAAATTATATTATTTGAGTTTCCATATTGGTCATCAAATTTATTATTTCATTGTTTGGATGTAATGAATATGGAGAAAAAAATTTGTGAGATGTTACTTGCTACTATTTTAAATTTCAAAGGAAAAATAAAAGATAGTTTGTAGTCTCTTCATGATTTGATGGATTGGGGTATAAAAGCAAAACTTCATCCTAAGTTAAATGGTAAAAATAAGTGTAAAGTCCCCATTGATTGTTATTCTATGAAAATTGTGGAGAAGAAAAAATTTCTTTAGGTCTTGGAAAGTTTTAAGGTTCTTGATGGTTATTCAAGTAATTTTTTGAAAAGGGTGACTACACAATATATGAAACTAAAATCTCTTAAAACCCATGATTACCATGTATTGTTACTTGAGTTGATTCTTATTTCCATTTGAAATTTATTTTCACATAATGTTAGAGTTACTGTGATTAAGGTATGTCATTTTTATCAAGACCCTTGTGCCAAAAGACTGAGCAGAAGTGTTGTTCAAAAATTGTAGAGAGATACACCAATTATTCTTTGCGACTTGGAATTTTTTTTCCCACCGTCATTTTCACATGTATTTTACATCTGACTATGAATCTTCCCAAAGAAGTTATTTTTTGTGGTCATGTTTCGATTCAATGGATGTATCCTATAGAAATAATGATGTTTACATTGAAATATTAGGCGAGAAAAAAATATCACCAAGAAGGCTCTATTTTAAAATGTTATTTAGCACAATAATGCATGGATTTCTGTTCATCTTACTTGGATAACATCACTACGCGGCCTAATTTACTAATGAGAACTAAAGATGAGAAATATGATCCCATTGAGCCTAAATTTCCATCACTACCCCAAATAGGGGTTATATCTGGATCATGCTCGTTGTGTACTTTAAGCAGGGAAGAGTGGGAAATGGCTCATCATACTGTATTATTCAACTATGGCATGCTTGATGATTATATCAAGTAAACTAATAAATATGAATTTCTTTCATTGTGTTATTTCTTCATATCTTCTGAAATTTTAAATATTTCATATTTGTAGAGAACATTTAGAAATTATAAAAAAAGACATCACTATCTATCTATTAAGAGGAAGGAACTATTACACTACCAAGAATTTGGTACTTGGTTAAAGTCAAAGGTGATCAATTTTTTTCTTATCATAACATAATCACATGTATCTATTTAATATTCGATGTTGGTTTCTTTTAGGTTTTAACTCTACCAATTAATGAATTATCAGATTAAGTAAGAGCATAGTCCTTTGGTCCAAACGATGTGGTATGTGATTGTGAAGCAATGGTTGTCAATGGATTTAAATTTGTTATATATAGCTATAAAAAAATGGCAAGACAACATGAAATTGTCATGATAAAAACCACAACAAATTCTTATGAAAGTGAATTAGATAGAAAACCTTGGTCAGAAAATATATTATATTATGGTGTTGTTGAAATAATCATTTTATTAGATTACTATGCACATGGTCATGTAACAATAATGAAATGTATGTAGTTTGATTAAATTGTGACTTATAGATGCCTTTTTTTGTGGGGCCCAAGTAGTTATAATATGATATATGGTTTGGATATTAACTTGGATAAATGTATTGTCGTTGTTTCAGATAATTTTGGGTTTCTTTTCATGTAAGTATTTTGATTAGGAACTTTTTAGTTTTACACTTTGTGATTTTTTTTAAAAATCATTACAATCTACTTGAGATGGTATTTTAATTATGTAATTAGAATTCCTGAAATACATATTTACAAGCAGGTATAAGTTATTGATTTTATTGATTGGATTCCAAAAATTTGGCCTCATTTAAAGTATATTGAATGAGGCTGATGTTTATCCTTGAATTACATCTTTTTAAATCTCTCTTTGAAACATGTCTGCTTGGTTTTATTACTCATTCAATGTTAGTTGTTGATATATGATTCAAATTAACGTGATATAATCATATTTGGTGTTTTCTTTTCTGCCTTCCATTCATAGTGAATCTCTTCTATCTAAATTTAACTCCAGTAATGGGTACCTCAACAATATTTTAGTGGTAGATGCGATAATATAATTAATAAGGATAATTTCTTAAGATTTTTGATGATATTTTCTCCTCTATAATCAAAACATTTTTTAATTATCACATAATAAACTAGTTTAGTATAGTTTGACCATTGATGTAACACCCCAAGTTTCCACGGTACGTTTCCCTTCGAATAATGCAATAGCGTGTGTTGTACGCAACCTCGAGCTCTAATACACACCACAACTAATTAAACTAGCTGTTGTGAATAGTAATACCTAATTTTTGAAATTTTATAAATTTTATTTATCAAAACGGACTTCATTTTTGGATTCGGAATATCGAAATTAGCCTATGTTGAATTTTTGGTATTTTTCTGAGAACTTCTAATTTTTTATGAATAGTGAAAAATACTTAAAAACAACTTTTTTAATCAAAATAATTTATAGTGATAAATTATACTATTTAGTGGTTTTAAAGTATAATTAGAATATATTTTTACCATTTTATCCAATGGTGGTCATTAGAATTAATTTAACATTGAAAATGGACATAAACAATTGCCAATCTTTTGATATAAATTATTTCTTAAAAACACGCTATTTGTTGTGACAGCGGGAATTAATTATAAAATTAATTAATGCAACTTATATGTTTGGAATTTTTTAAAATAGACATCATTTTTGAATTCAGAATATCAATTATAGCTTAGGGTGAAATTTTGGCATTGTTCTGAAAAACTTCAATTTTTGATGAATAGTGAAACCACTAAGTGGTAGTTAAATAACTGATTTTTCGTTTAAATGAAATATTACCACATCTGTTATTTGATTTTAAAAAATCCGACATACATGGTTGTCATTATGAATTAAAATGTGGTTGAATGTGATTAAAATAATTTTTGGTGAATAGTAACTCTTAAGTTCTTAATCGCGATTAGAGGTAATTAGTGTAGTTTAAGGTAAAAAATAATGTTTTAATAATATGAGATGAGCTTGACACATGTCAAAACCTCATTGGATGTGCCATGGCCGACCAAGAAAATCCATGGGTCAACTTGGGGACCCCATGGAGCCACTTTAGTTGGAAAATGACATAAATACCTTTTATTTAATGTTAAAGTAAAAAATGACACAAACATGAAATGTTTTACTAAAACAATTTTTAGATGATGTTATACAAGTCATATTTTTGACTATAAATAGTAATTGTAAAGCTAAAAAGATTTCCTACATGATAGTATTTTTTTAGAATTTTTAGACATTAAATAAATTAAATTATTTATGACATCATGATGATGCAGCGATGACCTCATTATTTAACGATTTAAATAAAATAAGAAGATAATGAAACATCCAAGGCTTACACTTGTCCAAAGCCTATTGGATGAGGAGATTTCGAACCCTTATCACCTTAGCCACGAATTTTATAAGTGTGGGACCTTTAGAATCCGAAAGGCATTGTATAATAATGTAACATTTCAATCTTTCCAAAAGAGCCCCTCCTCTCCTCTTATAAAAGGCCCCCACCTCTACCACCTTATTCACACTTTCAAGCCTTTTGGTTCGGCCAAACTCTGCCCAAATACTCTCCCAACTTCTCTCCCTTCATCCTAGAAGCTTTACTTTAGTCAGAAATCCATCCTAAGGAGTCCTTTTGATCAAATCAAAAGGAAGAACCCGAAGAAGAGGTAACATTTTCATCACCCTCTTTCAAGTTTCTTTCTTCTTCCACTCCCTCTTGGTTTATTATTTCAATTATAAAATTATAACTCCAGTATCTTCTATATACTGTGATGTTATTATAAATATGGAACAACCATATTCAGTATTCTACCCATCATTTGAATGACATGTCACCATACGTGCGTACGTACGGCTTACCGTCTCCACGTCGTGGTGTAATTGTTATTCAATATATTATTATTTAGATGGGTATAATAATGATATGTGATTCATGTAAATAATAAATATAACATGATAATAATTCTGTATATATGATATACTATCCAATTATATATTATTTTAATATCAAAATAATGATATTGTCGCTCGTGCGTACGTACGGACTACCGTCTCCACGAACGCGATGAGATTCATTTTCCGTCGTATCCATTCAAGTATAATTATCATTTGATGATTTAAAAATAATGTATAAGGACATGATATCATTCTGGATATGAATAAGATACAACCTATCCATGAAAAACACGACTTACGTAACAAAACATATAAAAGAAAACGAGTAAGTTAACACCCGAAACAACGATAAATATAAGATATTGTTAACAAAGCAATGTTAAAAGATCATATATGATATCATATGAATGTATATGATTATTGTATAATTTAATAACAATTATTTCACCATTATACAGGAGGTTAACCTACCCCAACCAAGGAAAAGTACAAGGTAAGGGTTTACTTCACAACCTCTTCATTATCCAAGGTTGTTTATACATAATTACGTACTGGGACCTCGTTATCATCCACATCCATGTTTCTTAAAAATGTCTTTCAAAACATTTTTACTATTAAATGGAAAATGTGTTAAAGTCATTTATACCCTTATACATTTTTGAAAGTAATATTACCGTTGTTTTCCAAACAATGTACTTTTTGACCTCTTTGACAAATTTAAGGTAAGAATGTTTTTTTAACTTATACGGCGGGTGCGGCTATTTTCCGCCTTTATAACTTCGTTGAAGCTTCCCTAACAAGCTTATAAGAATATCTTCAACGTAAATTTATTATTTTATAATTATGGGACTTTTAAATGATTTCAAAAAGGAGAAATATTACTCTCAAATAGATTTGATTTCATCCATGTCAACATCCTTTGATGGGTTTTAAGTTTAATTGAAATTGATTTATGATACAAAACTTCCATTGAACATTTTGTGAAATATTTGACTGTGGATGTGTTATTTTTATACCATCCATAGTTTATGGAGAAATTGTTGACATTTCGTATGCTAGTTTTAATACAAATATTTATGTTATGTTTAAACCTATTCATATGAGGAATGTATTGGACTTAATATGTGACGGGTGGAGCCCGCTATAGATCCTCGATGCATCGGTAGGTCTCATGAGACAACTAGACGTGGAATTGGACGAGGCCCTTTCCCAATTTTATTTATGGTTTTGGCCGAGGCCTTAATCATTTTAGACGTCTTGGCCGAGGCCTTGACAAAGTGTTTCAGAATGTCTGGCATTATACATTCCCTCATTATGAAAGTGGTTATTGATATTTCACATGATTATTCGTCTAGTAAAATATCCATGTGAGTAAGTAATGGCATTATTTTATTTTACATTTGCCATATTATGCTGAAGTTCAAGTTCAATAAGGCTTTTGTTTTAGTTATACATTTCCTTAAATGCTTATGTTTTCTTATGAAAGTTTCCGCTATATTGTTATCCTTACTGAGCATTTGAGCTCACCCATTTCAATGTTTTTTTTCCAGGATGTGAAGAAGTGTATTATGACTGACTTTCAAGAATAGTCAGTGAGGATATGAGTGTGGACTAGGGAGACCATGTTATTGTAGTTTTCATTTTTATGATGTAATGTAATGTTTATGAATGTATCTAGTGTTTCCAAGGCTACTAAACTAATCGGTCTTTCGAGACTTGATCTTTTGTGATCATGCCAATGTTATGAAGTAATGCACCGACTCTGGGTAGCTGGGGTCGGGGCGTTACAGTTGGTATCAGAGGCAGTTTAGTACTAACCTTGGAAGCTAGATTTAGATAAACTCTAATTAGAGCACATATCTTGAAGATAGACTTTGAGGATTAGTATAGAATAACTTCCTAGAATTTTGGTATTATAGAGATGTTGTGAGTTTTCCGAGCAATACATCCCTGTCTGGATACGAGCAGGTAGAGGCGGCTCTGGCACAGATGTACCTAGGGGTAAAACCCGAAAACACCACTTTGAGCTAGACTCGAACGGGAACTGGTGCACGACAACGGGCCTTGCTGCACTCTTGGTTACGACACTCCCGTGGGATATGCTTTGGATAATTCCCATTTTCTTTACAAACCACTATGAAGGGTTACGAGTATATACTTCCTCAAAGAAAACATTTTTATAATTATGGATTATATCCATAATTAGTTCAATTTATGTTAAGTGTTTTACAAGTATGGAATTATGTATTTTGATTCATGAACTAATCTAGTTTATGACATTATTTAGAAATGGCGCCTAGTGGAAGGAATGGAAACTGTATCAATGCACACACTCCATGTAGGGATTTCCCACCTGCTCAAGATAATTATGGTGGAGCTAGTGATACAACTGGTGCTGATCAGCTTCTCACCGTACTGGGACAACTCACGCAGGTTATGAATAACAACCTTACTCGTATGGAGCACCCTGATCCGCAATGTGGAGGATCAATGCTAGACCGTTTCATGATGCAACAACCACCAACCTTCAATGGGAGTACAAATCCTATAGTAGCTGAGCAATGGATAAATTCCTTAGAGAAAATATTCCATGCCTTGGGGAGTAGTGAAAGGGAGAATGTTGTCATGACAGTTTACCGCCTCACTGGAGATGCCGATCAATGGTGTTCACTAATTCAAAACACAAAGGAAGATGATGAATTAACAAACATGGAATGGCAGGAGTTCAAAGAGCTGTTCTTAGAAAAAAACTTTCCTCGAGACCATCGAGCGGATATGGAAAGGCAATTTCTGAGTCTGAGGCAGAAGGAGGATGAGAATGTCGCAAAGTATGAGGCTAACTTTACAAGGTTAGCAAGGTATGCTGCAGATTACATACATAACCCAAGAAGTAAGACTGATTGTTTCTTTGATGGGTTGAAACCATTTCTCCGTCGAGCTTTAGTATCACAAACCTTCTCTTCATACGAAGGTATTGTCTCGTGCGCTATCAAGACGGAAAAGGAATTCTCTAAGTCTTATGACTTTAAATCAAAGCAAGATAAGAAGAGATCCGCTGAAAACTATGGGAAAGGAAATAAGGAAACATGGAAGAAGGGTAGAAATGAATTTCCACCCTGTGATAATTGCGGTAGGAAGCACCCTGGTGCCTGTCTAAAAGGAAAAGGAGTATGTTACAAGTGTGGTGAAAAAGGCCACCAATCTCATGAATGCAAGGGAAAGAAATCGGCTGTCAACGTGGAATGCTATAATTGTAGAGAGAAGAGACATTATGCAAATGAATGTCCTAAGCGTCAGGGGAACTTACCTCAGAAGAGGCCAAGGGATCAGGGCCAGGCTTATGCTATCACTACTGCTGAGGTGGAAGCTCCGAAAGACGTGGTGGCAGGTAATTTAATGGTTTTCTCAAGTTTAGCAAATGCCTTATTTGATTCTGGATCATCGCATTGTTTCATATCTTCCCAGTTTGCTAAGAAAATTAGATATTTCCAATTTGATTTAACAAGGGAGTTGTCGGTCAAAACCCCTAAGGGAAGTATTGTTGCAACAAAGTTTTGTCGATTAGTTCCCATTAGAGCACCTAAATGTTCTTTACCTGCTGATCTCATCGTCATACCCATGATTGAATTTGATATAATCCTCGGTATGGATTGGATTTTGGACCATGATGCAAAAATTTATTGTAAGAGGAAAGAGGTTACGATTCTTGATGATGATGATAAGGAACACCTTATCTTTAGAGCCGAATCGTCGCCACATAATTCTTATCTAGATCCACCCCCAGTAGCTCAACTAAATTCAATTATTAGGGAGGAAGAGAAGGAAATTACTGAGGGTGAGGAAAGGAATATTCAAATAGAGGATGTACCTATTGTGAGAGAATATGTTGATGTGTTTCCGGAAGATTTACCTGGACATCCTCTAGAACGAGAAGTTGAGTTTTCCATTGATTTAATTCCTGGATCAAGGCCCATATCGAAGACCCCTTATAGAATGGCCACTGTGGAATTAGTTGAACTAAAGAAACAACTAGAGGAATTGAGTAATAAGGGATTTATTCACCCTAGTGTTTCTCCTTGGGGAGCCCCTGTTCTTTTTGTTAAGAAGAAAGATGGATCTATGAGGTTGTGCATTGACTATAGGGAGATCAATGCTATAACAATAAAGAACAAGTATCCCCTACCTCGCATTGATGATTTGTTTGACCAACTGCATGGAGCTCAATACTTTTCAAAGATTGACCTTCGGTCTGGATACCATCAGTTGTGTGTGAAGAAGGAAGACGTTCCAAAGACAGCATTTCGAACAAGGTACGGGCATTACGAGTTTACAGTAATGCCTTTTGGATTGACTAATGCACCCTCTGTTTTCATGGATCTAATGAATAGAGTTTTCAAGGAATATCTTGATGACTTTGTAGTGGTATTTATTGATGATATCTTGGTATACTCCAAAAGCCACGAAGATCATGAAAATCACTTACGCATTATCCTGAAGACTCTTAGAAGACATGAATTATATGGGAAATTTAGCAAGTGTGAATTCTAGCTTCATGAGATTTCTTTTCATGGCCATATTGTCTCTAAGGATGGAATTTCCATTGATCCTTCTAAAACCAAGGCAATCCAAGAATGGCCAGCACCGACAAGTATAACTGAGGTACGCAATTTTATTGGTTTAGCAGGTTATTATCGACGTTTCGTCCAGAATTTTGCCAGATTGGCTAACCCATTGACAAAGCTCACACGTAAAGGGATTAAATTTGTCTGGACAAAAGAGTGTGAAGAATGTTTTGAAGAACTAAAGAGAAGATTAGTCAATGCCCCTGTATTGACTTTACCATCGGGGAATGATGGGTTTGTTATTTATAGTGATGCATAGAAGAAAGGACTTGGTTGTGTCCTTATGCAGAATGATAAGGTCATTGCCTATGCATCACGACAGCTAAAAATTCATGAGAAAAACTATCCTACTCATGATCTTGAGTTAGCAGCTGTGATCTTTTCTTTAAAGATATGGAGACATTACCTCTATGGTGAAAAATGTGAGATTTATACTGATCACAAGAGTTTGAAGTATATTTTCACACAAAAAGAACTCAACATGAGGCAAAGGCGATGGCTTGAACTACTCAAGGATTATGATTGCACGATACATTACCACCCGGGGAAGGCAAACAAGGTGGCAGATGCTTTGAGTAGAAAAGACCATGGAGTTTTGAATGTGATGAGAATTGAAAGGGATCCAATTTTCTTGGATCTAGTGAAGATGGACATGGGAATAACTAGGGAAGGTGAAACATCAATGCTTTTTCAAATGGTTGCCAAACCATAATTACTAGAAAGGATTAAGAGTTCTCAGACCAATAATGAAGAATTTCAGAAGAAGATTAAAGATGTGAATGATGTAAGATTGAGGGACTTTGTGTATAAGGATGGAATTTTGAAATTCAGGAAGAGACTTTGTGTTCCCGATATACCTGATCTAAAAAGGGAATTGCTGGATGATGCTCATAGTTCCAATTTCTCTATACACCCTGGGAGCACCAAAATGTATAGAGATTTGAAGGAACATTTTTGGTGGGACAATATGAAGAGGGAGATTGCTGATTTTGTGTCGAGGTGTATGGTTTGTCAACAAGTGAAAGCTGGAAGGCAACATCCTGGTGGAGTATTGCAACCTCTTCCCATACCTGAGTGGAAATGGGATAATATTACGATAGACTTTGTCATGGGACTACCAAAGACTCTTAGAAGGAATGATGCAATATGAGTCATTGTTGATCGTCTTACTAAGTCAGCACATTTTCTGGCTATACGGGAGGATCTACCACTTGAACGTCTAGCAAGATTATATATTAATGAAGTTGTAAGACTTCATGGAGTACCCCTATCAATTTTTTCTGATCGTGATCCTCGTTTTACTTCAAGATTCTGGAAAAGTATTCAAAATGCCTTGGATACTGAACTTTGTTTGAGCACTGCCTATCACCCTCAAACAGATGGACAATTAGAATGAACTATTCAAACCTTAGAAGACATGTTGAGATCATGCTCTCTTGACTTTCAGGGTATGTGGGATCAATACTTACCACTTGTAGAATTTTCCTATAACAATAGCTTCCATTCAAGCATTCAGATTGCACCTTATGAAGCGTTATATAGAAAGAGATGTCGTACACCAACCTGTTGGGATGACGTTGGTGAAAGAAAACTTGTGGGACCAGAACTGGTGGAAGAAACAAAGGAAAAGGTGAAGGTAATCCAAAACCACATCAAATCAGCTCAAAGTAGGCAGAAGAGCTATGCCGATAACAGAAGAAAGGTTTTGGAATTTCAGGTGGGAGATCATGTTTTCCAAAAGGTATCTCCAAGGAAGGGAGTTATACTTTTTGTTAAGAAGGGTAAGTTGAGTCCCAGGTACATCGGACCTTTCGAAATTCTAGATCGTATTGGGGCTGTAGCTTATCGTTTGGCGATGCCGCCAAATCTCTCCAAAGTTCATGATGTTTTCCACATATCGCTATTGAGAAAATACATGCCCCACCCAACACATGTACTTACCTATGAGGAATTAGAGCTGGAACCAGATCTATCTTATTGCGAAGAGCCCATCAGAATTCTTGATGTGAGGGAGCAGGTGCTGAGAAACCGGACGACTCGTCTGGTAAAGGTTTTGTGGAGAAATCATAAAATGGAAGAGGCAACGTGGGAACCTGAGGAACTTATGATGAAGAACCACCCGAGTCTTTTTATGCAGTAATACCCTAGAAATTGTGAGGACGCAATTATTTGAAGGAGGGGAGAATGTAACACCCCAATTTTCCATGGTACATTTCCCTTCGAATAATGCAATAGCGTGTGTTGTACGCAACCTCGAGCTCTAACACACACCACAACTAATTAAACTAGCCGTTGTGAATATTAATACCTACTTTTTGAAATTTTATAAATTTTATTTATCAAAACGGACTTCATTTTTGGATTCGGAATATCGAAATTAGCCTATGTTGAATTTTTGGTATTTTTCTGAGAACTTCTAATTTTTTATGAATAGTGAAAAATACTTAAAAACAACTTTTTTAATCAAAATAATTTATAGTGATAAATTATACTATTTAGTGGTTTTAAAGTATAATTAGAATATATTTTTACCATTTTATCCAATGGTGGTCATTAGAATTAATTTAACATTGAAAATGGACATAAACAATTGCCAATCTTTTGATATAAATTATTTCTTAAAAACACGCTATTTGTTGTGACAGCGGGAATTAATTATAAAATTAATTAATGCAACTTATATGTTTGGAATTTTGTAAAATAGACATAATTTTTGAATTCGGAATATCAATTATAGCTTAGGGTGAAATTTTGGCATTGTTCTGAAAAACTTCAATTTTTGATGAATAGTGAAACCACTAAGTGGTAGTTAAATAACTGATTTTTCGTTGAAATGAAAAATTACCACATCTGTGATTTGATTTTCAAAAATCCGACATACATGGTTGTCATTAAGAAGTAAAATGTGGTTGAATGAGATTAAAATAATTTTTGGTGAATAGTAACTCTTAAGTTCTTAATCGCGATTAGAGGTAATTAGTGTAGTCTAAGGTAAAAAATAATGTTTTAATAATATGAGATGAGATTGAAACATGTCCTACCCTCATTGGATGTGCCATGGCCGACCAAGACAATCCATGGGTCAACTTGGGGACCCCATGGATCCACTTTAGTTGGAAAATGACATAAATATCTTTAATTTAATGTTAAAGTAAAAAATGACACAAACATGAAATGTTTTACTAAAACAATTTTTATATGGGGTTATACAAGTCATATTTTTGACTATAAATAGTCATTGGAAAGCTAAAAATATTTCCTACATCATAGTATTTTTTTTAGAATTTTTAGACATTAAATAAATTAAATTATTTATGACATTATGATGATGCAACGATGACCTCATTATTTAACGATTTAAATAAAATGAGAAGATAATGAAAAATACAAGGCTTACACTTGTCCAAAGCCTATTTGATGAGGAGATTCCGAACCATTATCACCTTATCCACGAATTTTATAAGTGTGGGTCCTTTAGAATCCTAAAATCATTGTATAATAATGTAACATTTCAATCTTTCCAAAAGAGCCCCTCCTCTCCTCTTATAAAAGGGCCCCACCTCTACCACCTTATTTACACTTTCAAGCCTTTTGGTTCGGCCAACCTCTGCCCAAATACTCTCCCAACTTTTCTCCCTTCATCCTAGAAGCTTTACTTTAGTCAGAAAGCCATCCTAAGGAGTCCTTTTGATCAAATCAAAAGGAAGAACCCGAAGAAGAGGTAACATTTTCATCACCCTCTTTCAAGTTTCTTTCTTCTTCCACTCCCTCTTTGTTTATTATTTCAATTCTAAAATTATAACTCCAGTATCTTCTATATACTGTGATGTTATTATAAATATGGAACAACCATATTCAGTATTCTACCCATCATTTGAATGACATGTCACCATACGTGCGTACGTACGGCTTACCGTCTCCACGTCGTGGTGTAATTGTTATTCAATATATTATTATTTAGATGAGTATAATAATGATATGTGATTCATGTAAATAATAAATATAACATGATAATAATTCTGTATATATGATATACTATCCAATTATATATTATTTTAATATCAAAATAATGATATTGTCGCTCGTGCGTACGTACGGACTACCGTCTCCACGAACGCGATGAGATTCATTCTCTGTCGTATCCATTCAAGTATAATTATCATTTGATGATTTAAAAATAATGTATAAGGACCTGATATCATTCTGGATATGAATAAGATACAACCTATCCATGAAAAACATGACTTACGTAACAAAACATATAAAAGAAAACGAGTAAGTTAACACCCGAAACAACAATAAATCTAAGATATTGTTAACAAAGCAATGTTAAAAGATCATATATGATATCATATGAATGTATATGATTCTTGTATAATTTAATAACAATTATTTCACCATTATACAGGAGGTTAACCTACCCCAACCAAGGAAAAGTACAAGGTAAGTGTTTACTTCACAACCTCTTCATTATCCAAGGCTGTTTATACATAATTACCTACTGGGACCTCGTTATCATCCACATCCATGTTTCTTAAAAATTTCTTTCAAAACATTTTTACTATTAAATGGAAAATGTGTTAAAGTAATTTATACCCTTATACATTTTTGAAAGGAATCTTACCGTCGTTTTCCAAACAATTTACTTTTTGACCTCTTTGACAAATTTAAGGTAAGAATGTTTTTTTAACTTATACGGCGGGTGCGGCTATTTTCCGCCTTTATAACTTCGTCGAAGCTTACCTAACAAGCTTATAAGAATATATTCAAAGTAAATGTATTATTTTATAATTATGGTACTTTTAAATGATTTCAAAAAGGAGAGATATTACTCTAAAATAGCTTTGATTTCATCCATGTCAATATCCTTTGATGGGTTTTAAGTTTAATTGAAATTGATTTATGATACAAAACTTCCATTGAACATTTTGTGAAATATTTGACTGTGGATGTGTTATTTTTATACCATCCATAGTTTATGGAGAAATTGTTGACATTTCGTATGCTAGTTTTAATAATACGAATATTTATCTTATGTTTAAACCTATTCATATGAGGAATGTATTGGACTTAATATGTGACGGGTGGAGCCCGCTATAGCTCCTCGATGCGTCGGTAGGTCTCATGAGACAACTAGACGTGGAATTGGCCGAGGCCCTTTCCCAATTTGATTTATGGTTTTGGCCGAGGCCTTAATCATTTTAGACGTCTTGGACGAGGCCTTGACAAAGTGTTTCAGAATGTCTGGCATTATACATTCCCTCATTATGAAAGTGGTTATTGATATTTCACGTGATTATTCGTCTAGTAGAATATCCATGTGAGTAAGTAATGGCATTATTTTATTTTACTTTTTCCATATTATGCTGAAGTTCAAGTTCAATAAGGCTTTTGTTTTAGTTATACATTGCCTTAAATGCTTATGTTTTCTTATGAAAGTTTCCGCTATATTGTTATCCTTACTGAGCATTTGATCTCACCCCTTTCAATGTTTTATTTTTCCCAGGATGTGAAGAAGTGTATTATGACTGACTTGCAAGAATAGTCAGTGAGGATATGAGTGTGGACTAGGGAGACCATGTTATTGTAGTTTTCATTTTTATGATGTAATGTAATGTTTATGAATGTATCTAGTGTTTCCAAGGCTACTAAACTAATCGGTCTTTCGAGACTTGATCTTTTGTGATCATGCCAATGTTATGAAGTAATGCACCGACTCTGGGTAGCTGGGGTCGGGGCGTTACAATATATCATAATCAAATCCCTCCAAAGTTCCCTTTTCCACTTATACAAAGTGGATTCATATAGAAAGTATATTTTACGGAAAGTTTCATATAGGAAATGTTACAAAGAGATGAGATGATGGATCTTAGCATAGGATAAGACATGAATTTTTCCATGATTGAACACCCATAGGGATTATTATGAATTAACATTCATATTGTGAGAGATAAGTGAATACTCAATAGAGACCAATTTAAGTCCTTGTAATTCTCAAATCTAATCTTTGGTTGAGCAATTCCAACTAACATTGTCCTGTTGGTAATATAAAATTGTCAATAGGGGGGTCTGTCCAGGGAGAGAGTGGGGGGGGGGGAGTTAGGGTGAAGGGGATAGGGGTTGGGTTGGGGGGGAGTGTGAAGGGGGTAGTGGGGGTGAAGGGGGGGGGGACATTGTGAAGGGGGTATGGGGTGTGGGGGTGTAGGTGGAGGGGTTTTATAGGAAGGGGGGGGGGGGGGAGTTGGGGTGAAGGGGGTAGGGTGGGGGGTGTATGGGGGGTGTAGGGGGAGGGGGTGTCTAGGAGGGGGGGGGGTCCAGGAGGGAGGGGGTGCAGGGGGGTGCAGGGGATGAAGGGGACTGGGGGGGGGGGAAGTGTGTAGGGGGTGTGGGGGTGTAGGGGGAGGGTGGGGGGTAGGGGGCAGGGAGGAGGTTGGGGGTGTAGGCGGAGGGGGCAGGGAGGGGGGGGGGGTAGGGGGTGTGGTGGTACGGGAGAGGGGGGCTATCTAGGAGGGGAGGTTGGGGGGGTGTTAATATATGTGGGTGAAATAGATGAAAAGAGAGTTTGGATTCCTGATGTATTTTCCTTTTGAATCATTTTTTGATTTTGATGACTTTTATTGGTATGTTGGATATGAATGCATGCTATGCAGAGAAACTACAATAATAAATAGATGATGAAATTGATTTTCATCCATGGCTTGCAACCAATATTGATGTGAGTATAAAATTCGGGAGGTAATGGTTATTTTATACCATTTTTTGCAAGAAATTAGTAACCGTTTGTTGTGTTTTTAATCCAATTGACTTGGCATAAACCATGCTTGCAGAATTGATGATTTCGAGTTTACTCCTGAGTGTGAAATATTTGATCTTCTAGAAATTTCTCTGTATCATGGTTGTATTCACTTTTGAATCATGTACCTTTATATTTTAATCGAAAAAATATTTTATACATTCTATCAGTTTAGAGTTTTCCTTTCCCACGTTTTCCTTTTTCTTATTTTATTATCTTAATATGAATTTTTTACTTATATGCATGCATGTAGGTGTCCGTGGGGGGGGGGGGGGTCCAAGGGGTTGTGTCCGGGGGGGGGGGGGGTGTCCAAGGGGGTCCGGTGGGGGTTGTCCGGGGGAGAGGAAGTTTCCGGGGGGGGGGGGTGTGTCCATTGTGGTGTCTAGAAGGTGCCTAGGGGGGAGGGGGTGTCCGGGGGTGTTGGGGGGGGGGGGGGGGTCAGTGGGTGGGTCTAGGGGGAGGGGGTGTCCAAGGGGGGGGGGGTGTCCAGGGGGGTGTCTAGGGGGGAGGGGGTGTCCGGGGGGGGGGGGGGTGTCTAGGGGGTGTCCATAGGGGGTCAAGGGGGGTTTCCAAGGGGTGTCTAGGGGGTGTTTGGGGGGTGTCTGTGGTGGTGGTGGTGGGGGGGGGGGGTCCAGGGGAGGGGGTGTCTAGGGGGGGTGTTCAATGGGGGCTATCTGGTGGGGTGTCGAAGGGGGTGTCTTTGGGGGGAGGGGGTGTCCAGAGGGTGTTCGGGGGGGGGGGGGGGGTCTAGTGGGGGGGGGTGCAAGGGGGGGTATGTCCATGGGGAGAGTGGGGGTGTGTAAGGGGGAGGGGGGTATGTCTGGGTGGGAAGGGAGAAGATGCAGGGGAGTGGGGGGGGTGTGGGGGTGTTTTTTTTTATGAAATTGGAATATTTATATAGTTTAAAACCGTGGATATAGAACCTATGTTACTCAAGGTTCTATCACGGTTTCAAACCATAGCTATAGGGATTTAGCCACAGTTTGAACCATGGCTATATGTCTTTCTCTATAGCCATGCCAATACCATCCATAATCTATGGAACTGTGGATTTAACTTATATCCACCATTTTCTGGATTATAGCCATGGTTTCAAACCATGGCTATAACCTTAATTTTTAGTAGTGTTAATTATCTACTTATTATAATCATTGCATGCATGTAATAAATAATTTAAAAAATTAACCCAAACATAGATAGGTGTAGTCACTCGATCAAGACCAATCAATATAATAAATAAATGTATAAAAAATTTAAAGTATGAGGGTATTTAAATAAATTAAACGAACTATTTAAATTCAAATAATTTATTCAAATAAATTAATTGAATTCGGTCCCGTCATTAATATAATTTTAATTAAAAAAAATAAGTTAAAAAAATTAAATTAATTTAACACTAAAATTAAATTAATTCTTTTAGATATTAAAAAATTATTAATTCCAAACCAATAATTAATTTTACTTTATTTTATTTAATAATAAAATAAAATAAATTCATTTTTGATTGTAATAATTTATGTCGTGCCCCGAAAACTCATCACAAAGACCATACAAGTTGGGCTGACCATGCACAACCTGATTCTCAACTGTGAAAACCCCATGCATAAATGTTATGGGCTAGACAGACCTACCTTGAATTGTTCTGAAGGTTTGATGCTTGGCCAATAGGGAAGGGGTTAGGTCGGTAGGGGTTCCAACACCTGCAGATCTATTCAGAAGAGGTCAGACAAGAGTGAATAGACACCCGGATATCAACAGAGGGTGGCTCACCAAGTGGTGGCCTATGAAGATTAAGTAGGGGAGATCTATAGTAGGTGATGCCTATTTGTCCAGCAGTGGTCTTGACCAGAAGGGCTCCTCACAGTGGCGTCCAGGATACAGTGGTGGTCGGTGGGGGGGGGGGTGCCATGACCTGGAGGCTCCGCAGAGGATGATTAAAAGGATGATGGATTAGGGAAACACAATCCCGGTGGGGAAGGTGGTTCCATGATAGTACCTACTATAGGTGTTCTATCTCGACCATCGTGATGATGGAAACGCTCGACCAGGGCTAGGGAAAGCATCCCATAGGGACAACAATGGGGTCCTGGAAGAGCGACGAGACATGGTTGCGAGGAAGGCAGATGTGGTGGCTAGTTCTACCATGAGGAAGGTGAGGGTGGCGTCAGTGTCTTTCTATGGTTGATGAGGCGTCTGAATAAGAGTTGGAGGTCGACGATCTTCAATTGACGGTAGGGAGACCCATAGAGAAGGAGGGAGTTTTTTAATAGGTTTTCTGATTTTTTTTAAAAACAACACAGGTAAAAACTATTTTTAATATTACGCCTTAAAGGTGGCATCGTTGATGATTACTTTAGAAATAAACCCAAAGGAAGCATCAATGATGCCGCCTTCCAACCCCCATGCCTTCTTTGGATCAGATCGATGACATGGAAAAGGTGGCGGGGGGGATTCCACCTTTCACCTTTGGGTGAGGAGAAAGGTGGCACCACTGATGCCACCTTTATCCTCACGCAAAGGAGAAAGGTATCATCAATGATGCCACCTTTCCCTCATCTCCCTTTAAAATGGAAACCCCCCTTATACTCACTTTAATTTTTCCAAATCTCTCATAAATCCACTGCTTCTCTCTCTAAAAAAATTCCTTTTCTGTGCAGTGGAGTCAGTGGTCCAAAGGAAGGAGGTTTTTTAAGAAGCATCATTTAGAGGTATTTTTCAATTTAATTTAATGTTTTTAATTGTTTAATTGAATTATTTTTAGTTCAAAATATTTCATTTTTATGTAGTATTGTTAGTTATAAATATTTTATTTAGTAGTTCATTTAATTAGTTATATATAGTTTGCAATAATAATTATTATTAGTAATTATTAAGTATAGACTAAGTATAGATTAAGTATAAAATAACTTAGGATTAAGTATTGTAAAATCTTGGTAACATAAAGATTATGTGGTTATCTAAGCAATCAAATCCCTATCTAGATACAAACAAGTATATGTGGCTCTGGAACAGATATACCTAGGGGTAAAACCCAAAAACAACACTTTGAGCTAAACTTTATTGAGAACTGGTGTATGACAATAGACCTTGATGCACTCATAGTTTGACACTCCCTAGGGATATTATTAAGATGATTCATATTTTCATTATACACTACTAAAATACATAGGAAAAGAAAAATCAAATCAGTATATTTATCAATGTTAAAATGATAATTATGATATTATATAATGAAATGGACAAGGAAAAAATCATTAAAGAATGAATGTTATTATTAGTAATTGAATTTTTTTAGTTAGTTTTAAAGATTTTATTTATTAAGTACTTTAATTAGGTATATATAGTTTAGAAATAATAGTTATTATTAGAAATGAATAAGTATATAATAATTAATGAATAACTTAATATTAAAAATTAATACAGATGATTAGTTAATTATAATTAACTAATGAATATAATATGATTAATGATTAAAGAATGAATAATTTAAAAATAAATTAAAAAAAATTAACTAGTTATTAAAGAATGATTGGTTTGTTAAAAACTATACTAAGAAACATTAGTATCATTTTTTCAGATATAACAAGATGTTATAAAATTATAGTATCATAAAAATTATGTAGTTTAGAAATAATAAGTTTTATTAATA
Organism: Viscum album; assembly: GCA_963277665.1. NCBI lineage: Eukaryota > Viridiplantae > Streptophyta > Magnoliopsida > Santalales > Viscaceae > Viscum > Viscum album. Next base: position 55,830,562 of record OY728136.1, read on the forward strand.
ATGATTAATTATAGATTAATTACTAAATAACTTAGGATTAAAATATGAATACATGTAATTATTAGTTAATAATAATTATAATTTAAAACATTACAATTAAGATTATATAAAATTAAATGGAGAAGAACAATCACATTAAATTACACATGAATGTTTTACAACATACAATAAATATATTGAAATTTTTCAATTAAACATGGTTTGGATGAGATGAGAGTGACTTTGGAATTGAGGTAAAATCCAGTTTATTTTTATTTGGTATCTTAATAAAATAATCTAAAGATATGTACTTAATAAGTTAATTATATACTTGTAGAATATGTTATTAAGCTATCAAATAAAAATCTGTTTGGTTTTACATCACTTCTAATGTTAGGCTCATATCATCCAAACTATGTTTTGCTGAAAAATGTTGGTATTTATTGTATATTGTAGAACATTCATGTATTATTTCATGTGGTTTTTCTTCTATATTAAAGAGCAATTGAATAATGATTAATTAATTATTAACTAATGATTAACTTAGTAATGATTAACTATTGATTACAGAATTATTAAATTAGTAAAAACTATACTAATAAACATTAGTATCATATTTTATGATATAAGAAAATCCTATAAAATCTTATTATAATAAATATTATATAGTTTAGAAATAATAGTTATTATTATCAATGATAAATTATAAATTAATTAATAAATAACATAGGATTAAAAAATGAATCCATATAATGATTAGCTAATGATATTTATGATCATATAAATTTAAATGAAGAAGAACAAACACATTAAATAAAACATGAATTATTTATGAAATACAATAAATTTGTTGAAAATTTTCAATAGAATGTGGTTTGGATGAGGTGAGTCTCACTTCGTACAAGAGGGGAAATGCAGCTTATTTTTAATTGGCATCTCAATAACATCTTCGAAGGATATGTACTTAACTTTGTAGTTTTAAATTTTTTTCGACCTTTTAATGAAAAATAAGATATCATCTAAGATATGTTATTAGAAGGTCGAATGATTTTCAAAATTATGAACTTATATACATATCTTTATAAGATGTTGTTAAGCTGTCAATAAAAAATATATTGGATTTTACCTTATCTGAAGTGAGACTTATCTCATCCAAAAAACATTTTATTAAAAAATGTCAATGAATTTATTATATGTTATAAAGAATTCATGTGTTTTTAATGTGATTTTTATTATTCATTTCAATTTATATGATCATAATTTTCATTTTCTTAATGATAAATAAACTAATTTTATGTTTCCTTGTCTTTTTACCTCAGTTTCCAAAATTTTCTATGACTTATATTCTAATAAAATTTAATATAATGAAACATTACTAGAATATTTTATGGTATAAAAAGGAATCCTAAAATTAAATTCTAATAAATATTATATGGTCAACCATAATTGTTAATATTTGTTACACTATCATAATTTTGATCAAAGAAAATTTTTTGATGTAGAGAGTCATGTTTTCCTGTGTGTACTGCTATGGGGAGGTTATTCAAATTGAGAAAGGAGCTTCTTATAGTACACAAACAATAATAGAGTTAGTACAACTGATTTTGTAACCCTAAGTGACCTTCAAGAGAGAATTTGTGGTTCCTTAAATCTGGCACCCGATCAAGAGATCTTGTCTATGAGATATAGACATTTGTAATTCCTGGAAACACCATGTCATCTAGCTTTTCCATTGGTTTCTAATGCGCAGTGGGTCCAAGCAATTAATTTATTTTTTCAATGGTCAGATGGTACCATAATGGATTCATATGTTGATGTTTCTACTGTACAAAAACAATATCCAGTTATACAAAGATGTAGACTTACAAGAGTGGTTAAAGATTTTCCACCCCATGAAATTGAGCGTATTACAAATGATGTAGAAGAGTACAATGAAGATGATCTTCTAAATATACATGAAAATCCAAATTTCAAAGAGGATTTTCATAATGATAGAATAGATGGTGATAACAATGATGATGAAGAGGGACCGACAGAAGTTAGGGAGGAGGCTTCGAGAAATGCATTAGTTGTACAAAAGCCTTGACCTACGATAAATCATCCACCACTCTTGGAATCTTGGTCAGAAGCAAGGAAACGTGTTCCTGAATTTGACAATAATGTTCTCACACCAGCAATTGAGTTCCCTAGAGTTATACCAGATAGGTTTAGTAAGCTGGAAAAAACCTTATATCTTTGAAGGAATTTTCTAAGTAATGATGCATAAAAAAGAATGCTAAAGAGATTTCACATTGATAGGAACTAAAAATATAAAGTTCACTAATCAAGACATAGTAAATATCTCATATGGTTTGAGAAGTATTGGGATGATTGTAGATTTCTCTTGAGGTCGATTCCAGAAATTTCATTTGGAGGTTGGAGAATCTTGAGGTCTGAGGCAGCTCATACTTGCGTTCGGCCAAGCCTGACACAGTATCATACCTCATTGGATGAAGAATTTGTGTCATCCATTGTTTTTTAGATGATTAAGACATGACGTGATGTTCCGATAGCCCTTGTACAAGAGAGGATACAAAAAAATACGGTTATAAAATTGTCTATAATAAAGCATGTATGGTAAAACAAAACGAAAATTGTGAAGGTCTATGGTGATTGGGATGACTCATATTAGGTGTTTCCACAATTGATAGCCATACTAAGGCATCATATCCATGTTTTCTTCAATCTTGATACAAAACGAACATGTGTCTCACAATAACTGACTTGATCCATCTCATGTTCTATTTCATTGATTGTTTTGAGAATTCATCCCTTGTATCTTCGCATTTCGATTTAGAAAGTAGTTCATTAATATTGAAGGAAAATTTCTATATGGAAAATAAAAGGTCATATTGTTGATTAAGAAAACCTAAGATGGAAACTGTTCACCTCTTCCTCTCTTTTTTCCATCATAGAGAAAGAAAACTATGAATCATGGAGTTGGTTTTTGTCATCTATCAACAACCATTCCACCAAAATTCAGGGTGTTTGTTTGATATCTGATTTCCATTGGGAAATTAAGGGGGTAATCAATGTGGATCCTGATACATGGAGATACCCAAATGCACATCAGCGGTTCTGCATTAGACACATTGTTAGCAACATGCATAACAAATTCCATAACAAACCAATGAAGAAGGAAATCATGAGCCTTGGTATGCATTGTATTTGTTATTTTTTTCTATTTCAACATAAAGATAAAATCAAATTATGTGAAATATCATCTATTCTATGTAGTATATGAGTCAGATCAACGATAGTTTGAAGAAAATTTTGAACAAATACTCCAGGCTAATCAAGAAGTTTATGATTTTATGATGCAGATTCCAAAATAAAAATGGGCATCAGAATATGATGGGGGGAAGAGGTACATACACATGACCATAAACATTGTGGAGTGCATAAATGGTGTCTTAAAATGGATTTTCAATCTACCTATAACTTTCCTTGTCCAGGAGAAATTATATCATTTCAGGAAGTACTTTGTTGATAAACAAAAACTAGCATCAGAAAAAATACAGTAGGGGATAAGGTATAGAAGACACTTTCAATGAGAGATTGAAAAGAATACTGAAGATGCTTCTAGTTATCATGTATGCCTTTTTCAATGAGAAGACTCCTGATTTGAAGTTCAAGTGCTTTCAGACCCCATAACAAAACGCATCGGTGAAAAAATGGTGGTATTACTGGAAACAAGACAATGTCAATGTGGAAACTTTTAGGCCTTACGGTTTCCTTGCACAGAATCCATTACAGAATGTGCCTATGTGAACATATCATGGGAATCATATGTTGATACAGTCTACCAGATGGACACCATTGATAACTGTTATGATGCACCATGGATGCCTATTAGGGAGTTTTGTTATTTCCCAATGCTCGAAGGATAGCTGATAGTGATACCTAACATCAATTGGTTGCATCCCCATGGGAGACCAAAGTCCAAAAGAATACAGAACGAGATGGACTGGCCTCATGAATAAGAGAAGAGTTTGAGATGCACCATATTTCATTAAGAAGGTCATAATCAGAAATGATTCCCTAACATTATTGGGTTGAGTTCACACTCTCTGCCACAATGATATATTGTCTTCATTGTGAGATTCTCATATTGTAAATTATATATTGTTATCTCTTCTTTTTTCCTCAGTTTTCTAAAACCCCAAACCCAAAAGTAGAACAATAAACCCAAAAACATATTACCTATACCATAATCTCAAAATTATAAACCCTAAACCATAAAACCTAAACCCTAACCCTGAATTCAGAAAACTAAACCCTAAAAACATATAAAAAATCCTAAAACCTGGACCCAAAAATCAATATCTGAAACCCTAATCTCTAAATTATAAAACCTAAAAGATGAACCATAAACCCAAAAACATCCCCCCTTTACCTTGATTTTCAAAACATTATGCGAATGATATTTTAATAAACTTTTATATAAAAAAATAATAGTATCATATATTACTGTAAAAAAACATGTTATAAAATTTTAGTATAATAATGATTATATGATCGAACATATTTTTCAATATTAGTTACACTATTATAATCATGATTAGAAAACATTTTCAATGTATAGAGTCAGGTTTTACCTATGTGTAATACTACGGGGATATTATACAAATTGATAAAAGATCTTGTTATAGTACACAAACAAAAATAGAGGTTAGTATAATTGATTATGTAATACTAACTGAACTTCAAGAATGAATTTGTGGGAAATGAACCACGACACATGATGAATAGTGACAACAACAGTGGTGATGGAATGAGTTTACATCATCACCATCATTTTTTCACCATTCCCCCTGAGTTGTGGTTCATTTCCCATAAATTATTTCTTGAAGTTCAATTAGTGTTATATAATCACCTTTACATGTGAAAAAATAATCAATAAACATACCATCATGTGGACAGTCATACATAAATTACAAAGCACACCATTTTCTAATAAACATCTACATAACAAAGACAAATTATATATATACATATATATATATATATATAAACATATAAAACCATGTCTTACAAAACACCATTTTCTAGGTAAAAACATATCTTAACAACATGTTAGTAATATGATTTAAAAAACATGAAGACATGCCCCATTATTTTAGTAAAAATAACTTCATAAAATAATGTGAATAAATATGGCATGTATTACATTCTACAAGTCATAACATTCTTCTAAACATAACATTATATTTATATTTCAATCTTATGACTCATTTCATTTGTTTATATGTAGATATATAATACCATACTACTCACTCAACATCGTACCCATATTTCCCAAGTCATGCAAGAGGGTGGTGATGATCGATTGATTAGGGTGCGTTGAGTGCACCATTTTAATCACAAGGAGAATCCACATGCCATTATACCATACTTGTTTCATGATGGCTTCTATGGAATTTTCGTATCAGATTTAAAATTTTTAGACCATCACCTGATTGCTACCCTAGTGAAGAGGTGGATACTAGAGACACACACATTCCTCCAGTATGAGAGAGAGATGACCATCACCCTCTAGGATGTGGCAGTTATTCTTAGTCTTCATATCCAGAGGAGAGACGTTATTATACCCACTCGTGCATCTTGTTCAGACCTTGCTCAGCGCTTGTTAGGAATCAACATTTTGTCTAACCGTAGGGATACAGATGGAGCATCGATATCTATGCCTTGGTTGGGGGCGCATATTCTACATTTACCCGATGATGCTGACGAGAAGACTGTCAGGAATTATTCATGTGCATATATATTATGGATCATTAGAGGGACCATGTATAATGATCACTTGGGGATGCACATGCGCATGATGTATCCACCCCTACTAAAAGACTTTGAATGGGTTGGGATATACAATTGGGGATTATCCTATTTGGTATACACATACAGAGAATTATATAGGATGTCCCATAGGGACCGCACAGGTATCGGGGGATGCATCATCCTTATTCAGATGCGGGAATGGGAGTGCATCCCCACATTCCATCCTGAGCTTACTGGTCTGCTGATCGAGATAGAGGTTCTATATGAAGCTCTACGTGGACGCTGGTATGATCACTTATTTTTATTGGTTTCTGATTCTACTAGGAGTTATTAACTTTAATTTGTCATTATTCGTCACTATCAATGTTGTATTTTACAGGTGGTATCATCAACACAATTTTTTCGTGGTTTGGAGACACCATTTGGGCATATATCCACTCCTATTGGACTGTCTCTTACCCGACTAGGTATATATATAAAATCTATCACTATCTAAAAAATTTAACAATAGCATCAATTTTGGTTTTTAGGTAGGAACATTTTTGACATAGGTCACATGTCATTTTAGATTTCATGGATTCCATACTGGTCTATTATGGACCAGTTGTCACCATACTACATTATTGGGCTTGAGGATGATATGGATATAATGCCCCTCATTCACTTCTGCATTATTGAGTGGCATAATCCTGACAGAATCATGCGCCAGTTTTTCTATGCTCAGCTGATTCCATTACCGCCAAGACAGATAGAGCAGCTTCATGGGATGAAGTTGATAGGGAGGCAGGATGAGAACTGAGGTCGAGTACATACTCGATTTCCTAACTGCTAGCATAGACGTGAAATGTTTTGTATTTAGTGTGTACCTACGAATCAATTATTTCTTTCGAATCAGGATGAGTATGAGGTATGGTATAAACTGAAGTCTATATTGTATCTTACCCAACATGGCAGAGAGATTCATAGGATGTTAAGTCAATAAATTTCCATTAGTTTGTTTATTGAACTATTTTATAATTCATTTTTAATCTCATTATAGGGAAGTCACTCAAAGAATCTTGTTCACATGAGTGATGAAGAGGAGGAGGGGGTCTTTATCCAGGAATCCATCCATGATGAAGTTCTAGGGATGAGGGAATATTATCATGTTCTTTCCAAGATAATCTTCAAGCATCCAGCCCAGAGAGAGGATGTTACTACCCCGAAGGAACATCCTGTAGTTGCTGGAGGTGATGAGGAGCCATGACCATGGAAACATAGACATAGTCATGCTGTATTTCAGGCCTCACTTGTTCCATAGGTAGAGGTTGTCCCTCTTGTAGTCCAGCCTCATCTGGTTCAGGATGTGCCTCAGGTGGCATGGGATCCATCTTTCTTGACAGGATATCTGCAGTTCTCTCCATCTTGGGGTCTAGATCCATTTCAGCCTTGGGATCCAGATCCATCACAACCTTGGGGTCTATATCCATCACAGAGTTGGGGTCCATATCCATCACATCCTTGGGGTATAGCTCTCTCGCAGGTTTGGTTCCCTATTGTGATGATGGTAGGTCCTTCTGCCACCCAAGTGGGAGATGGATCAAGAGGGAAATATAAGATGTAGTTGACAACGCCCCTTAATGACACAAAGATAGAGGATGTGATAGTCTAAATTCCATTTCCCATGGATCATCCCTTTTCAGGTCATCAGACTCCATAGTGAACTCGACGTAGACGTCCTATTCACAGACCACCATGTGGGATGGAATCTCCTCTCCATAGACAAATACATTGATTATACATGTTCATTTATATGTTTTATTTCTATTGAAATGATGATAATATTATTACTATCAACCCTTTTGATATGTTTATCCAGTATTTTAATTTCAATTTATATTTTAGGCATTGTTTATATTTGACAGCTTTCAAAGTAGACTATTTGAAACATAGCAATAAATATTAAATTTCAAGTAGATAACATTAAAATCATATAAAATATAAAATATAAAAACAATGTAAATAAAATTTAAAATATAGCATAAAAATATGTTTTTTTTGAAAATAGAGTTTCATAAATAAAATAAATAAATGAAAATGAAAGGAATGTAAAAAAAGTAACTCAGAAGTGAGAGTGAAAATAAGGAATATCGAGAAGGATCCAAAGCCACCTACTTGACTTTGAAATCATATAAAATATAAACTATAAGACCCATATAAAAAAATTAAAAATACTACTAATTGTTATATGTTTAATCAATTTTTAAAATTTCATTCATATTGGTCTTATAGTTTATATTTTATAGGGTAGTAAAGTCACATACATGAAACATTTTTAAGTTTAAAGTAGGTGGATTAGAAAGCTTAAAAATTATTTTTCCATCAACATTTTTTAAGAAATTATTTTTATTTTCAAATACCTATTATATTTTTAATGAATGATTAAAATTTCTTTCATATTGGTCTTATAGTTTATATTTTATAGGCTTGAAAATTCAAGTACTTGACCCATTTTTATGTTTCAAGTAGGTGGATTAGAAATGTTACAAATTATTTTTCATCAACATTTTTTAATAAATTATTTTTATTTTAGACTAATTTTTATATGTTTAATCAATGTTTAAATTTTCATTCATATAGGTCTTATAGTTTATATTTTATAGGCTAGAAAATTCACATTATTGAAACATTTTTTAGTTTCAAGTAGGTGGATTAAAAAGCCTACAAATTTTGTTTCATTAAATTTTTTTAATAATTTTTTTATTTTAAACTAATTTTTATATGTTTAATAAATTTTTAAATTTTCATTCATATTGGTATTATAGTTTAAATTTGATTGTCTAGAAAAGTCACATACTTGAAACATTTTTATGTTTCAAGTAGGTGGATTAGAAATCTTATAAATTATTTTTTCATCAACATTTTTTAAGAAATTATTTTTTATTTTTGACTACTTGTTATATGTTTAATAAATGTTTAAAATTTAATTCATATTGGTATTTTATTTTATATTTTATTGGCTATCAGAGCCACATGATTGAATAATTTTTACGTTTCAAGTAGGTCCATTAGAAAGCTAATAAATTATTTTTCATCAACATTTTTTAATAAATTATTTTTATTTTCAACTACTTGTTATATGTTTAATAAATTTTTAAAATTTCATTCGTATTGGTCTTATATTTTATATTTTATAAGCTATAAAAGTCACGTACTTGAATGAGAGATAAATTATTCTCAAATAGTTTGTTATATATATATAAACATAAAAAAATAATAATAAAACATTAAAATTTTTAATATATAAGATAAAATAATTAAAATATAAAAACATTATTGTTTTATAGAAATGGAGGCATCAAAGATGCCTCATTTAAGGCGTATATTTTAAAATATTTTTAATCTATGCTTTTTTTAAATTTTTAAAGAAAACCTAATAAAAAACATAGGAGGAGGAAGAGGTATCCTTGAAGACATGGCTTCCTCTGGAATCTCGGTCTATTTTTTTAAATAACAAGATAAATTCCAAAGTCACACAACCCAATTTTCTTAATATATATATATATATAACTTTAAAAAAACCTAAAATAAGCCTTTTAAAAAACATGAAAATCAGTTTTTTTTTCATTTTTGTAGCCTGTGGACCAGTAGCCACTTGACCATATTTTATTTTTTTAGGTGTTTCAAATCAAGAATAAATCCCTAAAAAAATTATATGTTTTTTACTAACAAAAATTCCATAAATGGTGCTGAATTTATTGGTCATCGGAAGTTAATGTTCCAATGTCCATATAATGGCTGATACCTAGACTATAAATATGGGATTTCTAAAATTTTCCATAAATAAGTACTTGATCAAATAAATATACATGTATATCATGTTCTTAAAAATTTAATATCTGAAAATCCACCACTTTTGATCTATAATTTTTTGTCATATTGTCATAACTTGTCCATATGAGATTGAATCAAAGCACAAGTGGATCCGTTGGGACCATTTTGATACCTTCAACTTAAATTTTAAATAAAACAATTTTTCTTGACATAGAGAATCCATACTATCCATATGATATCAATTTTTGGAACTAGGGTGTGTATCGAAAGCCATTGGTTTAGGCATTTTAATGTTTTAATTGTCGTAGTAACAAAACATCACCGTCTTCAGTGATTTGAGCATCAATACGGTCTATATATCTCACATGGTTTAATTGGAGAACTTGAATAAATAGAATGAGTTCCTCAATATGATTCAATATATGAACGTATATCGCAAGTCTTCGATGATCATTGCTCGATGGATTTGACATCGAACCCCTGTAGATCATCCACACACACTTCTTTAATTTGTGCATATGATATTTTTCAGATTATAGGTGCTAGCGTGGAAATACAACTATCTATGAAATGCCTTGATGATCACTATGATAGCATGCCTTCAACCCATGAAGGCGCTCTTGGATCGTTTATTCGGTTGAGCGATTCTCTCTATGGGATTCAGGAGGAGAGAGAAACTCTCAATTCTAACTGATGAATAGTCATAAGAAAGTGTTTCTCTCTACACTTATATAGTGGATGTCTAAATACATGGTTAGGGTTCCTCACCAACCATATATTTAACATCCACTGAATAAATAATAAATAATAAATTATGAAGAACTGACTGCATCATAATAATTATTCATATTTTATGATGTACTTGAATATATATATATATATATATTTAATATATTATGTGATAAACCTGAGGTATTAAATTAACTCTTAATTCTATATAATATTAAATTAACTTGAAATATTAAAATAATATCCAATTGTATAATATTAGTCATTGTATTTACTTGAACACTTTTAAATACTTTTAATAAATTAATTCAACCCAATTATTCTTTAGTGAAATAATAATTTATTTATTTATTTATTGGTGATCAATAAAACATTGGGAAACTCTATAAACTTGAGGTGGGTCCCACCATGGCCTATATACCTATTCACCTGAATAGGTAAGATTATTTAATGTGCTATAATGTGTGAACCTCTCGGAGCTTATCTCAATAGTAGTGAATAGTATTCACCGACCAAGAGTAGAGTCTAGAATCCCCTCAAGGCCCCTAAAGAGATAAGGAACAGTCATAGCAATGAAAACCAATCTACAAACACGCACTATGTAATATAATCTATTTTTCATACGATATCTCATAAATCTGGACACACACTTATATCAACATCCTTTCTGGATTTATTATTTATTGATCAATTTGAATGAATGTACATTCGACTACTATGACCATAGATTTATGATGGTAATACCATCCTGATCAACTAGGATAGAGATATCACTTCCTCAACTCATAAGTGACAAATTCTATCTTGACCAATAAACAAATGCCATATCACCAACGACACACCCAACATAGGCTACATCACCATGACTTCATTATCATGGTTTTTTCCCATGCATGAAAGTATGTGATCAAATGGAACACATTGATAATGATCTCATGTCTAGAGACCAATACACTTGTCCATTTATAGTAACTACTAATGACATCAAAAACATATGGCGTTCCTGTTGGTGGGTATACTCTCATTGTCTCAACTATTAGAGATCACCAAATGTGAAATTCATGAGATGAAGTATCAATCCTTATGACACCACATCACCTGATAGTCATACATCTACTACGCCAAATTATTATGATGTATCTAGGTCATATGATATATATTTAAGATTAATTTCATAGTATATTGAGGTTCTCATTATAGCCTGAGATCTGCTATAACCTTTTGATACAATAATTAATATATTAACATCGCCATTTAAATAGTGTACACATAAATATCTACACTATAATGCTAAGTATACATGCATATCTCACTGTATACATGAAGAAAAAATTTAAAAGTACTGTTTAGTTGGGTCTAGGGAACCCACTATTACAATAAGACTTTGTATTCTCAGGGTTGACTTCAATTCTGTGATGGTGTATGATGAATCCAAGAAACTCTCCTGAGGTAAATAGGAAAACACATTTCAATGGGTTCATCTTTAGGATATGTTGTCAAATTTTGTAGAAGATGGTCTCAAGATCTGCCATGTGGTCAGAACACTATTGAAACTTAACCACCAAATCACCTCAGAGCATTCAATAAACTATCCCAAGAATGATTTAAAGATGCGATGCATGAAATGTTGTAATGTTGAGTATCATTTTTCAAGCCAAAGGACATCACTAGATAGCATAATACTCCCCGAGGGCCCTGAAGGTGGTGTAATATTCATCTTTTAGGGCCATTAAGATTTTATTATACCCTAAATAGACATCCATGAAATAAAGGGCAAGATATCTAGCTGTATAATCAATAAATAACTCCATGATTGGAACTGGGAAATCATATTTCAAACAATTCCAATTGGAATCCCTGAGGTCGATAAAGACCCAAATGTTCACATTTTTCTTCTTTACGAGACTATGATGGCTATCCATTTCAGATAAAATGGACTTCTCAAATGAAATTGGCTTTTATAATCTTGTCAGCTTCAGCCGCAATTTTGGTGATGTGAGTTCGGTGTGTCCTCCTAGAATCCTTTTTATATTCCTGATGATTTTCTAGAAAGCCCAAGTGGTGAGTGGACACCTCAAGATTGAGGCCTGTAATTTCTATGTAATTCCAAGAAAACATGTCTAGATGTTTCTTCATGAAAGAGAGATATGCATATTTTTATTTTTAATAAATGAACGTACTAATTAGCATGGGTTGTGGGTCCTCCTATATACCCATATTTATTTTCATGATTTTATCATTGGTGGTAGAGATACCCTCCTCTAATCATGGAGGGAGATACCTAATGTCCTCCTACTCCTCCTGTTCAGCTTCCTTTTCAGCTTCCTATTCAGCCTTACCCTTAGGGAGAGTAGGCAATGAAGAAAATTTCTCAGAGTTAGGAGACAAGTCAATAATTTGACATCTAGAAGATAAAGGGACTTCCTCTGACCTGAATGACTACATGAGGTTTCTTCAAATCTCCAAAAGGGAGAAGAGGGATAGATAATGAGAATATTTACTCACTCATAGTGTAAAGACAACAAATTTTTACTCATATGATGAAGTAAGGATCTATTGAAGCAGCAGGAATGGAATGATATCATTTTCCTCTAAGATTTTACCACTGTCTGTAGATTTAGTGGCCTTTTAATTGTTATTGAGATCATTCTTCATGGATGATATGATGAATATTTATGAATATGTGCCCGAATTCAGGCCCATGCCTTCGACCTAGTTGATGGGTAGTTCATATTCCTCACTAATATAGTTAAAAGTTTTGGATGTGATCATTTCTAGACCATTCAGGGTAGTGGGTCAGGAAAAACTGTCAGTCATAGGTTTTCTCCCTTCCCTCTAATAGAATACCACATCAATGTATTGTGATTTGTAGGATTCATATGGGTCTTTATCATTACAAAACGTCCCATTTTGAAAATTGATGCAATATTTGAGAAATTTGTGGTATGATGAGAGGAATTCTGGATACTAATGAAACCAAGGCCTTCCCAGAAGAATGTTGGATGTTGTGGCTTCATAAAAAACAATAAATTCTGAGTTAGGTTCGAGGTTCAGAAAATAGGCCCTAATATTGATTATGTGAAGATACTTTTTCTTATTCTAGTCATAACCCTACAATGTTAAATTAAAAAGGGACAAGTGGACCTCACTATAACCAAGTCGATGACGTGTTCATACTGGAATGAGGATGAATCCTAAGACATTTTCAATGAAATCCCATCGAATATCAATTTCATTTATCCTTCCAGAAACATACAGCTGCCTGATGTGTCCTCTTTTAATGACATATTTGTCTTAATCTATGAAAGATATGATCAAGTGAAATTTTGTGGGATAAATCTCTAAATTATATGTTTTAGCAGTGAAAAATTCATCTTCAAACTCCTGAGGGATCAATAAAGCTTCTATGAGCGCTTCTTATAGGTCTTTTGATAAACATAGATCATCCAGGTTCAGTAAATTGTCCTAAACTAGGTCCAATTAGTTTATAATTTTATACTTTTGGGATAAATTTCTACTCTTCCCAACATGTGGATGCTCATTTTCAGGTGCTTTTAGAGCTTAAGTACTTGATGTAGGAAGACCATCCCTTGGAATATTATTAATAGAACTTCTATATTGGGTGGGTTAGGTTGAATATGCCTGCCTACATGTCTTGTTTGATTTGATTATGATGGAATCTCTAATAGATCTTCCAGAATGGTCGGGCTAAGATGAATCCTAACATATTTGGGGGAATTTTCATTCTCTTGCTGGGATCACTAGAGATCTCTCCCATGAGTTTCGATAGTACAGACGGTCCGAGTGGGGACGTGGCAATAATATTGATTCTTATCGCAACCGTGTCTTACCCAGTATCCTCAGACCCAATGACCTCATTCTATAATTCCCCAATCGGATATAGGTAACTTGTTTTTATAACCATACTCCTAATTAGAGAAGGGATTGATTAAGTGATTGACATCAGTGGAACCAAATATCAATTCTTCATCTAATAAATATTCCATCTGGTGGGTCAAATCTTGTGATACCATGTGGTGGGGTAGTGCCTATGCTCTCAAGACTAGAGGCATGGAGTACAAGAGAGTCCAAGCTACGGTGCCGACAGAGTCGACTGTGCCATTGTGGAAGCGATAGGGGGAATATTTGGTTACTTTAACTATGTCAGGAGGATATAATGAGTTTTTTTGATTGTATTTAATGTCATCCAATAACTTAACTTCTATGAATCTTTTCTAAAAATTTATTTCCATTCACCCTCTCCCTCTGTATTGTTGGTAGAAAAACGTGCTACCTACATAAGTGAATTCCCAACTTCACTTGCCTTGAGTCCACCATTTTTTTCAAGATATCTTTTAAATAAAATCATTCCTAGATAGTGTGTCAAAAAATATAGTGAAATGGGAAACAATTTGGGATATCCAAAAGACTAGCCTGATTAGGCCTCTTGGGATTTGACAATTTGAGAAACTTTCTCTCCAAATTTGTGAAGTAGTTAGGGACTTTCTCATCTCTGAATGAATAAACCTTGTTCATTAGTTCATCAAACTAGTTTTTCCTCTACTCTCTTTTCTCTTTCGAATGATGTGGATATTTTATTGACACTCAGGATGGAGTTCTACATGATATGGTGCGGGATTTGAAGCTGGAGCAGGTGAAGGGGCCGGTTTAAGCATGACTATGACAACCTATGCTTTACCCATTATATTACCTTGAGCTGATGGAATTACTCAGGACTTGTCTTTGGTTCAAAAGATGTAATATTACAATCTTTGAGAAATTATGTCAAGATCCTGAAAGGATCTTATGTATTTAAATGGGATGAGTGGTGTGCGTTACTCTCCATGAAAATTCTCTTTGAAAATGGACAACACATATTCTTGGGGAATCTATAGGTTTAGAGAGTAGTCCAAACCCTTCCACCAAGTAATTAAACCTGATAACCTATCATTATACAACTATTTGTATTTAAAGTGGTCAAGGACTATAATCTTCTATAGCGTTGAGATAAATTTAAAGAGAAACATCCAATAGAGATCTTCCCACATCACAATTGACCGAGGCAACAAACTAGTGCACTATACAAAGGCTGGAACTTGAAAAATTTGTAAAAAAGACATGAGTTTCACTAATTCTTATTATATAGGGATCTACCTCCTGGGATCATAGTGAGACATGAAGTGTGTCAAATGCTTCTCTAGATCCCTCGATCCATTAAAAATTGGAAATTTAGGGTTCTCAAAATTTGGTAGTGTAGGGGTTAGATTAACACATTCAGGGTAATGCTTCCTTTTTGGCTACACTGGTAAACACTATTCCTCCATAAATTCCACTATAGATTTCAATAACTCAATGGTATTGATAATCCTTTGAGGTATATCCGATTGAAAAATAGCTTGATCTGGGGCCGAAACAAGTAGAACCATCTGTGGTGGCTCTATTTTTACCCATGGTTGGTAGCCTCAAGGGGATGGCCCATGAGGATGTGTTTGAACCAACCAAGGTTGTGTATGAAATAGATGTAACTCATGATATCATAGAGTTGTGGGGTCCAAGAATATTGATTTTCACTACCCTATATTGAGTGGATGTTCTGGTTCCATTTCAGTTATTGGGAAGAAAACTATTTATTGAGGTGCCTCAACTGGTAGAACAGGGTGAGGCTCCACTTTCAAAACATATCTGGTAGGGATGTTTCATCAAAGTAGTTTTTTATTGAGTTTTCTCAACTATTTCATCTATTCCTACTACTAAGAATATCTTTCCTCAAGTGTGATGAATTCAACCTCTTCAGGAGGTGGGTAATGTGAAACCTTACCTTTACCCTTTTCTTTAGAGGATTCTCTTTTAGAAGGCAGTAATAGAGAATTTTAGGGGATCCATAAATTCATATCAACACTCTGTTTTTAGGTATGCACACATTTTTTAGCCATTTCGGTGTGAACCATATTATATACTTAAACATCCTCATCCTGTTCCTCTGTATTGTCCTTGTGTTCTATAGTGTCTTAAGGAGTGGTGTTAATGATTTTCATTGATGCACAATGAATTATAGGCATTTACTTAGCCTCATTGAGAGACTGATTTTGTTTTCACTCTCTACAAGGCCTCATCCTCTATTTCAATGGTCTTCTTGGGATTTTTTATTGAAGGGTGATCCAAAGGGAATCTCTAGATTATTTCATAATGCGCATTCCATGTGAGGAAACTATTTTATAGAATAAGATGATCTAAGAGGATCCTTTTTTCATCATTCCCCCTAAATGGGAAAAGACTTACTTTCGTTGAGGAGGTGGAGGTTGGGGTAAAAAATCCACTAGCCCTGTGGGATGGGGATGCTCGTATTCCATTTCTCTGACCTTTCAAGCTAGGTTTTCAGACATATACAGTTCTGTTAAAAAATCCCCCAACCACGCGGGCTGGGGTTGCTCCATGATTTTCATAGTTTCTACAATCATGAATTATTTCTTGATTTGATGGAGATTTGTTCGAACATGGTTTGGGTGTGTTGTATGGTTTTCACCCAAGCCACCTACATCCAATGACATTGATGAAGCCTGATGATTAGCTTCCCTTAATTAGGAGGCTTTCCAAATATTTTCTGATTCTTGAAATACATTTTTTCAAAGGATCTCTCTCTTATGGACCAATATCATTGAGAATCATTCAAGATTAGTTTTTTACTTAGCATACCTCTATTTCAAACAAATCCCATTTCTTGATGTCCTCTCAAGGCTATGAAGTTTCATGATGTTACCTTCATGGGTTTTACTAATTAGGGGGTGAGGTGAATTGAAATGATCCATACTTTCTCCATCCGTTGATATAAACACAATATGGGGCGTTAGTGATCAGTTGATGCAACACTTTAAACTTGTTGAGACATTCACGTTGAAGGGATTTTTATGATTTTCTTGAATTTTAGGTTCCACACAACTAGAATAGACTCCAAGTCAATTTGATGATTTATCCCTTATATTACCTTGAAATGGATTGAATATTCATCATATGGAAATAATTTGTTCTTTAAGTATTGAAGTGTTTTCCATATATTTAGGAAGATTTTGTGCAGATAATATTTCAAAAACACCTCTGGAATTCTATATCAAGGAGTGGATAAAGGCCAGAACATGACGGGTATTTTGTATTTGGTCAAATATCTTCTCATGTTCAACATGACTTCTCTATCTTTCACTAGAGGTTCCTCAACCTAATCTTACTAAAGTGGATGCTTCCCCACTTCTTTATTGTAAACAATAGGATCATTAGGGATTTCCTCTATCATATTGGAAAGAAGATGATAATGACAATTTACTTGGGCTGTCTTCTGATTGAGAAAGTATTTCACCAGAAAATAATGAGGCATCAGGAATGAATGACCTCGTTTTCCAATGTTACTCATAGTAGGAGGGACTTATCATAATTAAATTGGTAAGGGGAGGACCTCCTTGTTGAAGTGAAGTGTTTCTCTGGGGAGAAATTTTGCAGTGAATGCCATAATGGGGAGGGTACCATCATAGATTTATGTCTAACTACAATGAGAGTTATTATTTGAATACCATGGGTAGTACCTTCAGGGTAGACAATAGAAAGGGGAGGAGCTCCCTACTATTTGATATTCTGTCCATGTAGAGGGATACCGTGGTGTTCATCAAGAGATGAGATCTCATGATCAATCAAATTATGGACATCCAAAAAAAATATCATGGTAAGATGTTTGGGTAAGACCTATAGAACTAATGCTAGTATTTCTATAATTCGGTAACAGAACATTTGGTTCTTTATCCACCATAGATAAATATATGAGGGCTTTTAGACCTCCTAAATTAATTAGAGCAGGATCATAGACCGAATCTTCATTTCCAAATTCCTTAGGTGAGGTTTCATTTTGTATTCTTTCATGCAAAAAAATGGGGTCACTTACTAGGGATAATGGATTTCATATACAAAATCTTGTCTGTTTAGCTTCTATGTCACTAACGATTTTTTCTGACAGGTCTCTGGAATTTTGGTAGGGGTTTTTTCCAGCCTTGGAGTAGCCACCAGAGTTGACCGTCGAGATCCAATTGGAACATGGGTATTGTCCCATCCAAGTTTTCGATATATTGTGGGGTGGTTTAGCCCATGAACCTTCTGATTAAGAAAAGATACATGTGTCTACTATGTAGTTACCCTATCTTTATGTCGAAGATTCACCCTAATTATGGGGGTAGTGTTGTGTGTCTACTCCTCTACCACTATTGCTGCCATTATTATATCTAGTTAGGTTTGTAGGATGTATGAAGAAATTTGGGTCTTCCCTTTCACTATTATCAGGATGTAATGGGTAACTTCAGCGGTTGGAATAGGGATATATGCCCATTATGTGGCTAGATAAGTGGTGTATTATTTCTCATATGCCCCATTTTTGCTGGTATATTCTGACAGTACTCAGGTGTGGGGGAAGTGATATAGGTCTTCCCCCTATTTGTTTCTAATATCTTCTAGATGTTTTATCTGAATGCTTCTAGATGAGGATGGAAGGATTGATAGGTGCGGGAAGGTGTTTTCACCTGATCACGGGTTGAAACCATATTTGATTTGCAAGATTCAAAGATGTGGGTAGGTGTTTTTTCCTTCTTGTAGTTTTCCACCGTATTTGGTTGGTGGGATTTTATGGATGCTACAAAACTATTTCGGCAGGCTTGGTTGATGCATGCAAGTGTTTTTACTTGCTCATTATTTGCCTCCATATTTGGTTGGTGTACTTATTTTGTGGGAACATAGGTGCAAATATGTTCCTTATTGATTGGTTTTTTCCCTCAGTGGGCCGTCTTGTATGCTCGGGTTTGGGTGACCTGGGCCAAACTCCCAAAGGAAACACCCCAATCATGTTGATGGTTTGTTTTCGCACGATGTTGGTAAGGATGTATACTTGTAGGAGCCCATTTGGAGGGACCCCTGTGCTATCTAAATGCAACTATTAGTGTTCTCTTGATCAACATCCATAAGATAAGGGAGGAGTTGGTTTCTGCATTCTAGGGATAGGCTATCAAAATGATTTGAAATGAAAATTGGTTCATCTTCTTTTGGGACACTATCCATCACATAGTGGATGGTTTGTGGGATTTAATGAGATGGAGGGCCTGTCGTGTAGCCTCTAGGGTTGGGATGGTACCATTTAGGTGGTAATATTGAATCAATGTATTTGACACCTGGTTTTGTATAAACAGGGTTGGCGACATTTTCCTATGTTTAGTCAAGGACCTAACTTGTGCAATGGCCAAAGAATATTTTTGTTGGAATTGGTAGAACACCATTTTAATTAAAGGGATTTCTGGTTGAAAGTTCATAAACACATGTTAAAAACACAAATAAGAAAACCCCATCAAAGAAAAATCTTAATAAATGAACACATGAATAATTAATTATTTTGTATCCATGTTGATTCCTCTTTTATTTTTTATGAGAAAGGTTCCTGACATGTGGATGAAATAGTCATCTTGGTTAAGGATTCATGTCAGGTTCAGCATTTTTGATTCCAATGGAAAATCATGTTTGCACCTAATGGCTGATTGTGGGTGTTTTAATGTTGAACAATCATTCATGTCATGTTTATCATTTATGAGAAGTTTCCAATATGTTTGTTCATGGATTTAGAAACACCAAATAATACCCTTATTTGAGATGTTTCATGAACTTGATTTCTAAAGGAGTGTGGTTGTTGGGAAATGGATCGAACAATGCTTAGGGACTCGTATTAGTTGAGAGGATGGGATTTTGGGCTCATCACACCCTTTTGGGGGGGAATTATTACACAGTACGAGACTCTTTTAAATATTTAAGTTATGTTCATGAATACTTTATTAAATCTAAAATATGAAATGGGTCTCCCTTGTTGTGAAGGCTTCGAGAGTCACAATGATAAATATGTTTGTAGATGAAGAAAGATAGTAACAAAAGAAGAAGAAGAAGAACATAGACACAAAAAGTTATGTGGTTCAGAAGAAATCCCTACATCCATGGAGAGGGAAAATCAGTTCACCATGAAATTATGGAGGAAAATTATAGAGTTATTAGAGTTTTTCACCTAGAAACTCTAGCGTTAAATGAGATAATAAAGAAGAAAACGCATTGTTCCACCAATCACATAGAAAGTATGATATACTATAGTGAAAAATACATTCAAGTCCAAGATTCTACAATGACCGGTGGATACAAGTTCACGGAGCTTCAATACAACTATCTATAAAGTTTTCACTACTATAGTGACCTGTCAGTGTCACCGGTCAGCTCTGATACAGTGGGCATGCCATATTTTTCTTGGCTATAGTGCATTTTCATTGGTCAATGGACATCTCTTTTATAGGCAGCCATAGTTTCTATAGTATCAAAAAATTAGGCCAGTCGCCTTCGGCCCCCAGACCCCCAGAGTAGGGGTGGATTTCCCCTACAACCCCCAACAAGCTCACCATAGAGCTCAACCTACAAGAGTTATAGACTGGTGTGAATAGTGGTCCAAAAACATTAATCCCAACATTATCCAAAATATATTGGGCTCCACTAATCCAACAACCCTTAAATAAACAATCAATTCTCAGCATGTATGAACTTTAGAATCATAGGTATGTATCTGAGGTTCTTTACCAATGGATACATCTATATGTATATGAGGTTCCCCATTGATGGTAACTTTTTTGTGGATTATAGATTATTTGGTCATTTGTTACTACAATTATGGTTTTAATCCACATAGTGGGGAGTTATGGAATTTCACATCATCTAGGGATAAAAGAGTTATTTTGATGTGAGGATCATGCCCATGATATAGGATTCCTATGTATCCTTTTGATAGGAATCAGAACCCACATTGTTTTATGACACTTAATAAGAAACATCCTTATTTTAAGGTCACGTGACAAGGGCCAAACTACTTAGTTTGGCGTCACATGATAAGGATTCCCAGGTGAAAGGTGCCTAGTTAGAGTTTGGGTTTGGAATTATGCCAAATCAGCCCAAGGAACCTGGAGGGAATGTGGCCTCATGAGATGGATAAGACCCTAATGAGAATGTTTCCTAGAGAAAATTAGGTTGAATTCAGGTTGCTGGGTTTGATCCTAAAGGAGGCTTCCTATGTATCCCATTTGGAAGGTAATCAAAGACTACATAGTTCAATTTATTGGGGTTTACAACAATGGAGGAGGACCTGACTTGAATTATCTACCAGGGGATGTGGCACTTTGAGATGGATTAGTGTTTGGTGGACCCACAACTGTGGAGGCCCTCTAAAGGAAAGTGAGGGTAAGATTCAGAAAAGGATTCTTTGTCAAGAAATTCGTCTGATTGTGTGGATTTCCTGATTTTCACTAACCTATAATCCCATATGAGTCATGCTTGGTGCGATAAATAATAAGAAGTAAAAGATATGAAAAACCACCTGATCTCTATCATCCATTGGTGGATGAGGCCCAGTCTATAAGAGAGATAAAGGGCCTTGAGGTACCCGTCTCCTCTTTTTTTTTTCATAACCCATAGGGATAGAAGATAGGAGGGTATGAACTCCTATAAGAAAAACTAGGGGCTTACTCCAAGAGGTATTCCCTATTTATAGTTCTAGAAAAGGGATGAGGATAATGCACTAACCCCTATTAAAAGGAAAGAAAATCATTCCCCCATCACCATCTAAAACAGGGAGGTCACTGGTCTTAGAGATAATGAGAGAAGGATAAGGAATTACCCCTCATGTCTAAAATTAAGAGGTACCTAGCACTATCCCCAATGTTGGGGTCCCTGTTATTGAGGGGATGAATAATTTCAAATACCATGAGGTTTCTACCCACCAGGTATAACAAGTGTAGGACAACTCTTACCGAGGTAATGCACAACCAAATGGGAGACACTCTAGTGTGTCTTTTTCCATGATCGTGAAAATATGGATGCCTAGAAGAGATTTCAATTTGTTCACCCTCAAAAAGGAATCCCAAGATAAGGGGTTCCCTGCCATTGATGGCATGAAAAGAGGTCTCAAATTAGTATCATGAATTTGAAGGTTTGGTGAGATGGAGATGGATTAGTAAGTGATGGATAAGAATGATGAATATGGATTACGTAGGTGAAGACAGGGCAAGCTAAATATGGATCATATATGAGATGGATAGAATAACTAAAGAGGTATCATCTAGAGTAGACCTGGATGGGATAAATAGATCTATGACCGATGGATAGCCTAGGTGACAACAATTGGGAAAGGCCTTGCTCTAGGATCCAAGGGTCTCCTCAGGTGTCTTTGGATAACTAGTGCACAAGTTTTATTCCCAAGAAGGATAATTCTCCCTATTAATCTTAGAATAGGGGAGGTGGTTCACACAAGTGTTTTCTGTTTAAAAAACTAGGGCAATTATAATATTACCACCCCTTTAATATCATATTCTTTTGAGTCTTGGAAATATACCTAATAGGTTTTGAGGGTTGGGGTGAAGTACTGGGTCATGAAGAGCTTCTAGGTTTTTTTATATTTCAAGTTGTCCCAAATGAGGAGCCTAAGGGTCCTATTTATAGGAATTATTAGGACCCTGGGTGAAGAAGGAGACTCAAACAGGTATGTCATGCTTGTCATTGAACATGTGCATTGTGCTAGTTTCCATGCAGGTGTCTGACAGTGGTCATCATGCAAGTGTGACTTGAGCGGTTCTCCTGGGTGCACTTATCAATGAACTATGTGATGGTTTTGGAACACAGGCTGAACCTATGTAGTGATGCTGGTGTGTAGGATATATCTATGCGATGCTGATAATTAGGCCTTACATGGTATTACCTGGGTGAAGTGTGTGACCCTTGATATCCTTCACTTCTCTTTTCCTTGAAGTATTTACCTTTGAAAATTATCATTATTTCATGACAAAAATAAGTGTAAACAATTATTCATCTAAATGAATCTATTTATGATATTTTTACACATATTGCTAACATTTTCAATGGAATAAAATTTCTTGCTGATTATTTTTAAAAAAAACTCACATAAAGAAAATCCTTTGGGTTTTACCAAGCAGTTAGGCACTCAAATTAAAAATAGTACAAGAAGTGAAGGAAATAAATAAAATTAAACTTGAGTATCTAATTAGATCTCTCATGACCTATGAGGTAATAATGAAGAGACAATACAATAAGGAATCCAAAGAAATCAAGGAGAAAAATATGATTTATTTCAATGAAATTAATTATGACTCTTAAAATGGTGATGAAATGGATCATCTATCCAATAAGATGAAAATATTCTTCAAATGAAATAGATCTTACAAACATTCCAAAAAGTAGGATGATCAATGTGAAGAAGGAGTGAAATTCTTAAAATACAAAAATAAGTGTTACGTATGGATAAAATTATCTTTGATAAAAAATAATTACAAGTAGAATAAGAATAAAATAAATATAAGCTTCAAGGTTTCAACCTAGAGTCAAAGCGATGAGTCTCTATACTCAAGAAAATCAAGTGATGAAAGTGCCAAGTGTCTCAAGGATCAAGTCTAGGTTAGTAATAAAGTAAACTCAAACCCCTTTTCCCCTTCCACAAATTCATCTTATTCCACTTCTTCCTCTAATAAACTAAGCTATAAAGATCTAAAATATACTTATGATCAACTTGAATAAGGTTTTTGTGAACTAACATCAATTCACTAAGAAGATTTTAATTTAAAGTATCAAATCCCAACCGAAAAATACAAATTATCATCAAAATTGAATGATCAACTTTATGTGCATAAATTAAAATAGACTATAGATGATCTCAAAAAATATCTTACCAAATTCAACCAAGGTAAAGAATATATAAATAAAATTTTGTGTTCTCAACGACCGGTGAAAAATCATTTTGGTTTTGGGTTTCCAAATAATGATAGTACTTCCAAAAATAAAACTTTTTTAAATAGAATTTTTAAAAACAAGTTCTTTAATTATTGTTCCAAAACTAGAAATTTAATTTATGAATGTAATTGTAAAAACTCAATGTGGTAGATAAAAAATTATCCATATTACATTGTATATCTCATCTCAAAAACTATTTTCAAAACAAATCTAGGTACCTAAATCTCTATTGGCTAACATATGTGGACCCAAAATCTGGGTACCAAAAGAAATAATTTTTTAATTTTTTAGGAAACATGTCTAAAGATAAAATCCCCAAAATCTACATAGTATATGAATAGTATATTCTCTATGAAAATGTGTTGTGATCCCTCCAAATTTAATCAACTTGGAATCCCCGATGAATGATTTTTGACTTTCAATGACAATTTATGAAGTAAAATCACTAGTATAGGTTTGATAAGTTTTCAAAATTCCTCAATTATAAAAGATGTTTTATTCATTGTTTGTTTAAATTAAAATTTTCTAAAATTTATCTAATTTTACGATAATGGTTTTAAAATCTCTTTTGAAAATTATTTTTTCAAAGTTTTTAATCTTAAAATAAAACTTTTATTTTCTAATTATTGTATTCAAAATGTTTATATTATTGATTTAAAATATTTTTATTCTAAAAAATGTTAAATGTTTGAGTGTTCAAGATAGAGAGACATGAATTTTTTCATAGACACCTTGATTACTACAGCATACACACACTCATTAAACTCAATTAAAATCAATTAGCTGTAGATTTACCAAAATTTTATTTCAAAGATAATATTGCTTATAAACCTTACCAACTTGGTAGAAAACACAAAATCTATTTTAAACCTAAAAAAGAAGTATCAACCTATAAATACTTTGATGTTGTTCAATTGGATATTTTTGGACCAATTAAAGTTGAAATTATCAAAGGAAAATAATACTCTTTTGTGATTGTTGATGGTTATAAAATATTCACTTGGGTCTTTTTCTTAGCACACAAATATGAGGCTTGTAAAGTATTCCAAAGATTCACTAAGAAGGTCAAAAATGAAAATGGTAAGAAAATAATTTCTATTTGAAGTGATCATGGTAGAGAGTTTGATAGCAAAGAGTTTGATGAACTTTGTGCTTCATAAAGGTATAATCATAATTCTTACACTTCTAGACCAACTCAATAAAACCATGTTTCCAAAATATGGAATCAAACTCTTCATGAAATATATTGATCCCTCTCAAACTATTTCAAACTCCCTCATTAATTTTGGTTCGAGACAGTTAATACTACATGTTATATCATAATCCATGTCCTTGAAAGACCCTTTCTAAAAAATAATCCTTATGATTTTTAGAAAAACAAAATTATGAATGTTTTATTTTTCAATGTGTTTAGATAAAAAAGTTATATTCTTAACAATAAATACCACCTAGGAAAATTTGATCCAAAATCAGATGAAGGAATATTTCTTGGGTACTTTAACTCGATTAAATCTTATCGAGACTTCAATAAAATAACCAAAACTATTAAATAATCCATTCATATAAAATTTGTTGAAAATATTCCTAAACCAAAATTTCAGTTCAAATATGCAAATAACCTTGAACCTTTGACTTAAAATAATCCACCCATTGAATCTCCTTATATTTTTTTCCCAAATCCCTGAAAAAATCCAAATACTATCCCTTAGAAAATATTATTAGTAATTTTTAAGATGGTACTCGTATTAGAAGACCCACCTTAAAATAATTTGAGTATCATTATTTTCTTTAATTTTTAGAACATAAAAAACTTGATGATGTTATTAATGTTGAAAATATGGATTTTTCTATGAAAGAATATCGAAAATAATTCCAATGGTAGGATGTTTGAACTCTTTTTGAAAGACCTAATGATCATTATATTATTGGTTCAAAATGCGTTTTTTGAAATTAATTAGGTGAGTAAGGTAACATCACATGTAACATGCTATACTCATAGCCAAATAATATAATTAAGAAGAAGAAATTAATTAAAATGAAACTTTATCCCCTGTTGATTAAACAAAATCTATAATTATCATGTCGGTATTCACTATCCTTCTCAATTTTAAACTCTTCAAAATAAATATTAAATATAAATTTAAAATGGTTCTATATCTGAAATTTTTTTAGTTGAACAACCACACAGTTTTGAAAATCTAAAATTTCTAAATTCCATTTTTTAGCTAAACAATGCTTTATATGGTTTAAAACTAGCCACTCAGGATTGGTATGGAATCTTAACTTGTTTTCTATCGAATTTTTTCAAAAATGGCAAAAACGATTCAACATTATTTATAAATAATGTTTCAAATGATATTTTGATCGTCTAAATATATTTCAATGATGTGATTTTTAAATCAATAAATTAATCTATTTTTAAAGAATTTTTAATCTTATTAGAAAATAATTTGAAATGAGTTTTATGGGTGTGTTAAAATTATTTCTTAGTTTTCAAATCTCTCAAAACATACAACAATGAACTACTAAAGTGTTTTGTAATGGATCATGATAAGAAAATTAGCACACCTATGACTATGTCTTATAAGATAATGTTGGATGAAGATTGTAAATCAGTTGGCAACAAGATTTATAAAATAATGATTAAGAGCATACTTTACTATATTATGACCCAACTAGACATTATGTTCAGTGTTTTTCTTTTCGTTCATTTTAAATCCAATTCTAAATAATCACATTTAAAATCCCTTAAAATTATTTTATAAAGGGTTTTAAACATCATGTTTTATTTTATCTTAAAGGAAACCCTTTTAGTATTTCAAGTTCTTACGACATTGTTTTTTGGTGGATGTTAACTAGACAAGAAAAGTGAAAGTGAGACTTTTCACCTTCTTGGATATTCCTCGCTCCCGTTGAGTAGTAAGAAGTAAAATTTAGTTTCTATTTTTATAGATGAAGCAGAATATATAACTACATGGAGTTGTTTCACCAAAATTATATGGATGAAAAGAACTATCTTAGATTTTGGGATAACATTTCTTCACGTTTATATTAAATGTTATAGTTATAGTTCCATAATCATATCTAGAAATATTTTTCATTATGCACACCTAAAAAACATTGATATTCAAAATCACTTTTTGAGGGACCACTTTCAAAAAGGTTATATCATGTTATAATTCATTATAAAATATCTTCAATTAGACGATATCTCTGCAAAACTACTTGCTTTAAAATGATTTAATTTTATTAAATGGGAGAAGATATGACATGCTTATAATTTTTATTCTTTATCTCTTCATGTCTATGTTTTTCTTTTTATAAATACAGATTGTAATTATAAAAATATTTTTCTAGTTTAAAAAAAACATTTTAATATTTTTAAAATCATGTTTTTATGATCTCCTTGATTTTATTTTGTTTTAATCTTATTTATATCACCCTTCTTCCCTATAATTATTTTTTCTAATCACAAAGGGGGATAAGAGATAGAGTTGTTTGTGGAGAAAAGTCTAATATAGGAAGATAAAAGTTTTAATTTGGTGGAGAAAGGTTTAATGTTTTCTAAAAAGTGGATGATCTCTAAGATAAGTATCTTTATTTAATGGGGATACACATGCTTTCATGAAAATGGGAATTTATAATTATATCTCTTTTATCTTTTCCCTTCTTTGTTTTTATTTCTTATTCAACTCTTTTTATTATTTATGATTTTATTTTGATTTTAAATGTGTGTTTGTGATTATAAAAAATGGGGAAATTATTGAAATTATAATTTGTTTTTTTGATCACAATCACTTAAGGTGTTTTCTAACCTTTGTTTGAGTATATTTCAGCTTTAGGTATTTTCACATTGTGATTCTCTCTATCACGTCATGAAATATTATTCACATTGTGAAGGTTCACTAGGAATTTTTTTCACATAACAAATGGATTTCACAATTACAAGTGATTATTTTTTTTGTTTTTATAACTCTCATTCACATTGTGAATATTATTTCTTACTATGAATAAATTATGGAGGATTTTAAAGCTTCTAGATTAAGATATTTACACAGTGACTTTTCCATCATCACTATGAAATTAGGCAAGTAGGCAGTCAAAACCTTCATTCATTATGGTCAAAATCTATTTAAATTTGATATCCTATGAGTGAGGATTCCTAGAACCTATATAGGCTATAAATAGTGAAAAATTATGGTTTTTAAAAAAAACTCCACAAACATCTATGATGAATTATTTCTTCTGAATCAATTCTTGAATTGATTTTTCAAGAGACCTCTAATATTATTCATATTCTAAATCATTAAAGGAAAATGGGGCTTTAAAAACTTAAATCCATTTTTCTATAAAACTCTTTATCTTTGAGCCAATTTCACCCTTGTGGTAGTTTTTTAAATAATCGTCCTCTTCTACCTTCTCTCTTTCTCTCTCTCTTTTATATTCTTCTAAATATTCTAGAGTGTGAATTGTGTACCTTGTAAAGGATTTTTAGAAACTAACCTCTATCATCATCATATTCTTAATTGGGTTCTCTTCATCATTAAAGTGAGGGATCTTGATTATTTTTTTTCATTAAAACCATGGGATTTCATTTGGTTCTTGGTTTCTATCGAAACCAAGAGTTTATTTCTTTATATTCGGTTATTATTATTCCATTAAAACTAAGGGAGAAATATATCCCTAGCAATAATTCTTGAGGGTAAGAAAAATATGGTTTCATTATTGAGATATTTCTGAACTCCTTTATCAAAGTGAGACTTCTTAATTTCTATAATTTATTTCCCATAATTATCAATGTTTTAATTTATACTATGCTCTATTTAATTTAATATTTTTATTAATAATTCTAATTATTTACTATTAAAATATTTAATTTTGTATCATATTTTTAAATTGTTTTTAAAAGTATATCCCCCCTTTCCATTTTATCTTTGACCTATGAAAATTCTTCACCAATAGAAGACCATTAGTTTGTATGAGAAAAAATGATAACAAAAGAGCTATGGATTGGTAAGTCTCCATATGATGAACAATTAAAATTATTCATAAATTTATCCGATTCTCTCATCGATGTAATGGAAAAAAGGCAATTTGGAGTAATATTTTAATGTTGTCTTCCTAACAGGATATGATAATGAAGATGATGGTTTCAGAACATGGGATGATGATGAGTTCCAAATCATTAGAAGTGAAAACATTATCTTCAATGAGAAAATATTTTGGAAGGTTGATAACTTGGATAAATTATATGTTGAGGGAAAGAATACAAATACTTAAGTTCATGTTGATCTTGATAGAGGCATCAAAAGTTGGTATGTTTTGGCAACTCCAGATATCAATACCAGTTCACCAAAAATTCAATATGTGGTAGATGTGACAAAATGGTTAAAGCCTAAGGGAAAGCTATGAAATTTGATTAGCCGATATTAAGGGCATAAAAAAGCAAGATCACAAAGAAAAAAGGCTCATGCATAGTTGAGTAGATATTCTTGGGTTAAAAGACCAGTCTAGAGGTAGGAGGTTGATGCAAATTTATTACTTCTAATGTATTCTGAGGAATCTGAATGCCTGAACAAAGAAGTGACTATTAGTGACTCTAAATAGTGTGAGTAAAACATAGAGGAAGAAAAAAATTATCTTAAGATCAATGAAACTTACGAGTTTCCTAAAATACTGGAAGAAAATAAATCATTGGAGAACAAATTTGTTTTCCATTTGAATGAAGGAACTTATAGAAGTATAAGTTAAAAGGAATGGTTGGTAGTGAAAGGTTTTAAATAGAAGGAGTATACCGATTTCTCAAAAATATTTACACTAGTATTTAATCATAATACCATCAGGAAAGTGCCTAGTATAGTAGTTTTTAGTGATATACATTTATAGAAAATAGTTGTGAAGACTACATTTATTCATGATGATTTAGAGGAGGAGATATACATGATGTATCTCGAGGATTTTTTAAGAACATCAGAAGGAGGGACTTATTTATAAGTTGAAGTGAAGACTCTATAACTTTAAAAAAGTACCTCGTTAGTGGAACCAAAAGTTATAAATGTTCATTAATGTGGAAGGTTTCACACAATGTGACTCAAACCATTACTATTATCAAAATTTATGAGATGTTGAGACTTACATCATACTTCAACTCTATATGGATGACATGTTTCTAGTAGGTTCATAGAGTTAAAGGATTCATGAGTTAAATAGTAAGTTTTTTGAAATATTTGAAATGTAGGATCATGGAAAAGAGTATAAAATATTGGGGATGAGGATAAAGAGGGATATAAAATATGGTATGTTAGTGTTATCTTATAAAGAATACATTCATTAAATCATCAATAAATTTTGTTTGAATGGATGTAAACTTATCAAAACCCTCTTTACCCAACACTAATTTATTTAAATCATAGAAACTAGAATTAGAAGATTATATTTGGTACCCGATGAGATTACCTTATGAATTATCTCGTATAATCTTAATGTATGTGATGATTTATACATGAACATACATTTACTTTGTAGTGGCAGTAAAAAGTTAACTTATGTCAAGCCCTGAAAGGGAGAATTGGGAAGCTGTGAAGTGGATCATATGATACATGAAGGGATAAAAATATAAATCACTTTTATTTAGTGATGATGATACTTTAAAAGGATTAGTTGATGTAGATTTTACCATGGATTCAGATACCTGGAAGATAATGATGGGATTTGTGTTTATGTTTAGCAAAACAGCTATTAGTTGGATGTCTTGGCTACAACCTATGGTCACATTATCTACAATTGAAGTAGAATACGTAGCATCTATGGAAGTTGAAAAGATTTAATCTAGTTAATGAACTTCCTAAAGGATCTTAGAAAGTCAATGGAAGGAGGAGTGTTATTTTTTAATAGTCAGAGTGCAATTTAACTTTCTCGAAATCCAATGTTTCATGTTAGGAAAAAACACATTGACTTAAAATTCTATTTTATTCTAAATGTATTTGAAGATAAATAGTTAGATCTGTATAATTTATTTGGGAATCAATATATAGCTGAAATTTTCATAGAGGTTCTAGTCCTTTATAGTTATTGGAAGCACTATGCCATAATAGGACTCAGGTGAATAATGAATGGAGGTGAAAACTGCATGGATGAGGAAGGAGGATGAGTTTCTTCCCTAAGTATTAGAGGATGTTGAAGGAATCCCAAAATTAGTGTTCAGGTGGGAGATTTTTGGGGTTGTGAATTATATTTAAGTCACAGGATATAACTTACTGAACAGAGAAAATTCAAAAGTTCCCTATGACCTTTTCAAGATAGATACAACAATATATTTAACACACAAGTTTCATTTACTGGAAGTTGGTGCACTTATGATGGATATTTTCAAGCTAGGATAGTTCACTAGATGTGGGTTACGAATAGTCCACTAACTGAAATAATTGAGATAGTGTTGGTTTCAGAATAATGGTGAAGTCAATGGATAACTAACCACTTTTCTCAAATAATGGTGCAATATGTTTTACCTATTGTGAATCTCTATAAAATAGATTTGGGACCAAAGGATTTATGTATCAGTATAAAGTAATTTTAACTTGTAATTTTAGTGTAATCACTAACTCTTTAGATATAGTGATTCCTATCCTCGTGTTACTATTGAAATAAATAAATAACAGTGTTCTCCCATGGACGTAGGATGGAATTATAAACCATGTAATATTGTGTGTTCACTTTAATTTTCCTATTACTTTCATTTTTATTGAATTATTATGTGTGAGTTGGTTTGGAGATTGTGTGGAAAATGTGACTTAGTGTGGTGAGTAGGGTTCATAGTCTTCCTATCTCACGACATAATAAGTTTAGTGGGAATTTATGGTGGCCTGGCCTCTGTAGAAAAATGTATTCAGTGCATTCAATATTCTAGTGGATTAAGCTTATATTTTTTTATGGTTTCACAGTTTAGTCCTCCCCTAATAAACCTCACCTCATAATTCTATGAAATATTATTATCTGGGGGGGGGGGGAAGGTAAAAACCATATTAAATGAAAATATCATTTATTTTATAAATCTCCTACCACCATTACACACCACTTCAGTAATGTCATAAAATTATCATAACATTATCTTGAGAGAAACACCCCAGTTAGGACTCATTAGAGAAGCCAATTTCACAACTTGGCACTCTATTAAGGAGGAATTTATTATTTTACCCTTTTTATTAAAAACTAAAATCTCTTCTTAAAACATCCCATGATGATCAAATTTAGCCACTAAAGAACATCATTATTTTGAAATGAGTGCTAATAAATTCATGGACAAGAAAATAGTTGTTGAATTATGAGCACAATCAAAGTCATTCCCAGCTGGAAAACTATATTATTACATTCTACCCACCTTTAAATTTCTCATCCTTGAAAAGAAACTAAACCATAGGTAGCCTAATCAACACATTCATTCACCAACATTCCATATCGAAAGTAGAAACCCACCAAAAAATTATTTATTAATAAATAGAAAACAATGAGTTAAAAAATAGATAACTAGAACTACTATATAATTTTCCACAATATTGGAAGAACATATTAAAAACACTCCTCTCATCACTGAGATAACCAACACAAAGATTCACTTAATGAAAAATTTAGTCAGCTCACTAAACTCAAAATGAATTTCAAACAACCATGTCCACAATAGAACACGTCTATCACAAAACATAAATACAATGGTACTCTCACACAACTGACAAAAAGAATCGACTTATAAAATATTCAATAACCAGAATTTATGATATTTAGGATGTCATTGTTCAAAAGTGAATGATGCACTCAAAAAATTCTTTCACATATCATCAAAATTTATCATGCATCACTAAAAAAGCATCAGGTTCCTCACATTTAAAGAACAGATTAAGCATTCTGAAGAAATATATCTGATTACAATCAATCTCTTCATCAACCACTTCCCACGAGTTAATAATAGAACCCAAAGACCATTAATAATTAGAGAATACTAACTTGATGCAAGAAAATAATCTAAAAAATACAAAAAATCACAGGCTAGCCCATTAATCCCACTTAACAATTCATCCTTTGTTGGACGAGTTAACCACTAATTGAAATTAAAAAAATCTGAATAATAAGTCAACACTATCTCAATTTACCTTGAAATAATTATATTAAACTTTAATATTATTTTAAAGATCCATACCAATGGTTTTCCCATGAAGAAAACAAGGATATATTATAACATTGTAATGAAACTAATTATCATTGGTTGATTGGTTAAAAGAACCCTGATTTACCAATGTTGAAAGTAAGCCAAAATTATTGAATAATTCAATTTTAATTGGTGATTATTAACAATTTAATCACAAGAAACCACTTCGTCAATTTCATTAATGACACTCTACTTCAAGTGATAACTCTTTATTTCCTGAATTTTCACTCATTCCAATGAAAAAATTTATTTGACTCTAATTCATACTCATGAGGCATCACCTAACTGTACTGAATAATCCCACCACACTAGGATTTTCTTATTCATGAAAATTTATGCCATATTCTGATAAAAACTCTTGGTCATAATGAACACACATTACTCAATATGGGAAAATATTCCTTCTAGACAGTCACAACTATACACCCACTAAACAAGATGATCATACCACATATAATAATTTCCATTAAATAAGAAACACTAATCACCATTCTTATTCTTCATCATACACTAACGCTTGACGAATCCAATCTTACTACCACTTAATCTAATTTTATTTTTTTCATAATTCATTTACCATTATCTTTGTTCAGTAAGTATTTCCACAATCCCCAAATAAAAGTTCGAATTTTTCATTGTCACTATACATTAGAAGCTATTATCAAGGTGTCCTCGTATCTACACCCTAATTATACAAAACATTTTATAGAATGGTTGTCATTTTATAGGGAACCATGTCACCATATATAAAGTAAATGGTTCTTACTATATAAAAATCACCAAAATAGTTTTGTATAGGATCCAACATAAAACCTAACGAGAGTAGAGAAACACTAACGATGCTATTAAAAAACTCTACATCCACGTGCTTATGATCCTAAAACTAATATTCATAGTGAATTCCCAATATATGTACATAAACCAAATAAATAGAAAATCTCAGCCTAAATGGGAAGCGTCATTGTACATTCCCATGTGAAGTCCTCTCATCAATAAAATAGTAATAAATGAACCTTTTCATCCCATAAGGAATCAATACCACTATATATCAAGACTACTTTATGAGTTTTATCAAGTATTATGATTATAAAAATGGAGATATAAAACAATATCTCATCTATTATCTATATCTCATAATTTTTGTAACGACCTGAAACACCATTAATGAAATTTACCTTTTTATGTTTATTTCATATAGTATATATAATATAAAATCACTTATAGAACACAATATATACATTATAAAAGATGAATTAATGAAATAATAGGTATTTATAGAAGTTAAAGAACCTATACTAATGAAATTGTAACAGGAACTTAGGAATAGTAATGTGAACCTTATGAATAGTAAATCAACCAATAGAAGAGTAAACTCACCAATAAAATTATAAATAATTTTTTTCCATCTTATAAATGAAGTTATGAAAAAATTATATCATAGTGTAAGTAAATGAATATTTTAAAAATTAATATTTAATTGTTGGTATTTTTGTAATTCATAAATATTTATTTATAATATTATAATTAATAAAATAATTTAAAAGAAGATTATTTTTCATAAAAATTATTCATAAATATATATTTTATTGTCTTATTATTTTATGGTAAATTTATGAGACCAAAGTAATTTTTTGAAAGTGTTATAAAATCAGTTATAAATTTAAAACTGTATTTCTCATGAAAATAATGATTAAACAAATTCTCATATTTAGAAAATTATTATTATAAAATGGATTTTATTTTTTAACCACACACATTGAAAATATTTATGGTTATTTTTTGGTATTTTTCTGAAATACTTTAATATTTGGTGAACATTAAAATACAATAATTTACAATAAATACATTATAAGCTAAATACACTATTCCATGAGTTAGGGATGATGTAATTACCCTTGGTTCAAAATCACATGCACTTATTTCTGTATATATTCCCAAGAATCAATAATATTTCTTATATTGACAAAAATAATAAAATAATTAATGAAATAATGAGAAATCACCCCTCTCATACACTATAAATACGACCCACACTCCTATTCTCCACACTCTTCTAAGACTTGATGCTTGTAAAAGTTATACCAAAATAATATTACCTGGTCTCTCCCCACATCCAGGAACTCTTGGTCTTTCCAAAATACCAAAACTAACCCCCTTAAGTAGGTTCTCAAGGAGGACTATTCAGGAGGTAAAATCCTCTTCTTTTTCCTTTTAATTTCTTTTCATGTTCTCTCAATGATTATCACTAATGTTTTAAATAATAAATCATCTTGATATAAAATAAAAAAAATAAATTAAATAACCATATAATTTTCTATATTTTCATTAATATCATATAAATTATATTCAAGATAATTATACCCATTTTAAACGAACTTCATTACTCATATACAAGTATACCAATCGTGAAAACCAAGGAAACGAATGCTCCCGAGCAATGAAATTGTATATTATAACTAAAAAAGATATAAATGATCTTAATAAAATTATAATTAATCAAATTCATGTATATGAGGTTATGAATTAATTAATTAAGGGATTTAATTTGATTATCCATGATGTTAAGGTTAAGTGCAGAACTCATTTAGACATAAGGCAAGGGATCATACCCAAACCTTCATTTTTTTCCTTTAGGTTGTTATTTCACTATCATTACCCTAATTTAATGCTTATTAATTTTTGTATAATTCTTATATATAATTTTTATATGTTCCAAAATCATATATCTAGACCATTTCATCTTTCTTTTATGGTAAATACATTTTTATAGGGTTACCTTATCAAATAAGCAAATCCAATTAAATAGAACATCTCAATTTCTTACCCATTTCAAGTACCATCCATAATCTATTTTAAGAAACCATTTTTTTTATAAAATCACTAATTTTTTCATGAAAAACTATAATTTTTCATTATCAGGTTTATACAAATAATCATTATGAATAAAAATAAATTTTCCAAAAGAACTCTTCTTGGAAAAATAAAAGTGTATTTCTCATAAGAATTCCCCAATGATTTTATTAGAGTATCTTAACCTATTTAAACTCCTTTGTTAAAATTTATTCTTTAATAAGGGTTATCTCATTTGTTTAGAATCCACAATACTTTTTTAAATTGTTTATTAACAGTTTGACTATGGATGTTCTATTTTGATATCATTCACCTTATTACTCAGAATAGTTAGTGATTATGTTTACATATTGGGGAAAGATATCAACAATTCATATATATACATTGTTTATGTTTAACCACATTTAAATGAGTAATGAATTGGACTTAGTAAGTGGTGGGTGGGGACTGCTATTTTCCCTCGATGCATTGGTAGGTCTCATGAGACAAAACAGATATGGAATTTGTTTAGGCCTTACCCATTTTCAAATATGGTTTTGGTCGAGGCCATCATCATTTTTAGTTGTCTTGGCCCAGGCCTTGAAGATTTGAATTAGATATATTGAATTATGAATTATCTTATTATGAAACTAATAATTGATAGTACCTAATATTATTCGACTAGTAGAATGTTTACGTTTTAGTATGGCATTATTTAATCATCTTTTATTCCTGCTGTATTATGCTCAAGTTTATTTTTAAAGGAATGTGTTTTTAGTTATACAACATTTCTAATGTTTATGTTTATGATATATTTTTCTGTATCTCTTACCATTACCGAGCATATGATCTCACCCATTATTATTTTTTATTTTTCCCAAGATGTTAAGAAGTATATTATGAATAACTTATTGGGATAATCTAGAAGCTGTGGATGTTTTCAAGGAAATTTGTATATTGTTTTCCCTTTCAAGTTGTAATGTTGAACTTATGCATGCATAATTTTTTTCCAAAGATACTAAAATATTTGGTCCTTTGGGATGAGTCTTCCTTGTTTATATGATAATATAATTAAATAAGGAATGAAATCTGGGAAACTAGGGCCAGGGTATTTACAATTGGTATCATAGAGTGTTTAGTAGAAAACTGGAAAAATAGATTTATAAAATGTAGATTAGGGAAAAAACCTAATATAGACATTGAAGATAAGGATACAGAAACATCCTTGAATTTTGCTAAGGAATAGATTATGTGGATCTTCCAAGAAAAAAATTTCTATCTGGAAACTATAATTGAATGTGGTTCTAGCATAAATGTACCTCAGGGTAATCTAGTACATGAAAATAAGCCTTGCTACACACCTGGTTTGACACTCCCAAGGGATATGCTTGGGACACTTCACATTTTATTTATAAGACATTATGAAGGATTTAAAAGTAAAATTTTCCTCAAAGAAACAATGTTTATGATTATGGGATTAGGTACATATATTATTTTAATTTATGTTAAGTTAACATTATACATTATGATTCATAACCTGATTGAGTGTATGCCATTATTTAGAAATGTCTCCTAGTGGAAGGAATGAAAACCACATGAACACGTGTATCCCATGAAGATTTTTACCTCCAATGAAAGATAATGATGTTGGTATTGGAGGTTTGACTGCTGCTAAAAAACTTATAACTATACTGGGACATATGAACTAGTTTATGAACAATAACTATACCCATATGGAGCATCCTAGTCTACAATGTGGAGGAGAAATGTTATACAACTTTATGTGATAATATCCTCCATCATTCAATGTGACTAAAAACCCATTTAGAATGGAGTAGTGGATAAGTTATTTAGAGAAGATATTTCTCACCTTGGGATGTAATGAAAAGGAGAAGGTTATCATGGATGTTCATCATATCTCAGAAGATTTGGATCAGTGGTGGTCATTGATTCAAAACAGAAAGGAGGAGTAGAAGATTGAAAATATGGAATGAAGGGATTTTAAAGAAATTTTCCTAGAAAAATATTTTCCTCACAAACAACGAGTAGATATAGAGAGGAAATTCTGAAGTCTCAGACAAAAAGAGGGAAGAAATATTTAAATTGAGGATGTACATGTTGTGTAAGTATATATTGATATGATTCCAGAAGATTTACCTATACATCCTCCAGAGATGAAAATTGAGTTTTCTATTGATTTAATTCTTGGTTCAAGGCCTATATCAAAGACTCCTTATAGAATGGACACTGTAGATTTAGTAGAAATGAATAAAAAACAAGATGAATTGAGTGATAAATGATTTATTCACCCTAGTATTTCTCTATGGGGAGCTCTTGTTCTTTTCATTAAGAAGAAAGAGGGATCTAAGAGTCTATTCAATGACTATAGGGAAATCAATGATATTACGATAAAGAAAAAGTATCCTCTTCCTCCCACTGATGATTTATTTGACTAACTTCAGGGAGACTAATATTTTTCGAAGATTGACCTTCGATATGGATATCATAATTTGTGTGTGAGTAAGGAAGATATTCCAAAGAAAACATTCTAAACTAGGAATGGGCATTACAAGTTTACAGTAATTCCTTTTGGACTGACTAATGCACCATTTGTTTTCATGGTTCTAATGAATAACATTTTCAAGGAATATCTTAATGACTTTGTTGAGGTATTTATTGATGATATCTTGGTATAATCCAAAATCTACGAAGATCATGAGAATCACTTGCACGTTATTCTGAAGACTCTCAGTAGAAATGAGTTATATAAGAAGTTTAAAAAGTGTGAATAATAGCTTCAAACATTTTATATTCTTGTCCATATTGTCTCTAATGATAGAATATTAGTTGATCCTGTAAAGACAATGGCATTTCAGGAATGGAATTCTTAAATGAACATAACTGAGGTACACAATTTTATTTGTTTAGTAGTTTATTATCAATGTTTCGTTTAGAAGTTCACATGATTAGCTAATAATGTGACCAAGATTACTCATAAAGGGGTTAATTTCGTATGGAAAAAAGAATGTGAAGAGTGTTTTTAAGAATTGAAGAAGATTTTAGTGAATGTTCCAATATTGAATCTACCATCGAGAAATGGTGGATTTATGATTTATAGTGATGCATTAAATAAAGGTCTTGGATGTTTCCTTATGCAAAATGATAGAGTTATTTTCTATGCATCAAGGTAGTTAAAAACTCATGAACAGAACTATCCAAATCATGATCTTGGGTTAGCAGCTATAATATTTTCTCTAAAGATATGGAGTCATTATATCTAAGGTGGAAGATATGAGATATATACAAATCACAAGATCTTGAAATATATCTTCTCATAGAAATAACTCAATATGAGGAAAATTATATGACTCGAGCTACTTAAGGATTATTATTGTTCAATAAACTACCACCCAGGGAAGGAAAATAAGCTAGAAGAATCTTTGAGTAGAAAGGATTATGGAGTTCTAAACAAAATGAGGATCAGAAAACACCATATATACATGGATCTAGAAAAGATGGATATGCAAATTATCAAGGAAGGTGAAGCATCATTACTTTTTTAACATGTCTCCCAACCATATTTATTGGAAATAATTAAATGTTCTTAGTTTAATGATGAGAATATTCAAAATAAAATTAAAGCTGTGAATGATGGGAAGTTTCCATACTTCGTGTGAGAGGATGGAATTTTGAAATTTGGGATGAGGATATGTGTTACCTCTATACTCGAGATAAAATGGGAGTTATGGGATGATTCCCATAACTAAAATTTCCCTATACACCCTAGTAGCACTAAGATGTATAGAGATATGAAGAAACATTTTTGGTGGGATAACATGAATTGGGAAATTGATAATTATATATCAAGATGTTTAGTCTATCAATAGGTGAAGGATGAAAGACAACATCCTAGAGGAGTCTGTCAACCTCTTATTATTCCTACATGAAACTGGGATGACATCAATATGAATTTATACACTGGATTACCAAAAACTCTAAGAAATAATGATTCAATATGAGTAATTGTTGATTGACTTACCAAATCTGCACATTTCCTCTCTATAAGGGAGGATTTCCACTGGAGCGCCTAACACATATCTATATTAATGAAGTTGTAAGACTTCATGGATCACCTCTCTCAATTGTGTCTGATTGTGACCCATGATTTACATAAAAATTATAAAAAACTATTTTGAAATATTTGAATACTGAATCTTATTTGAGTACTTCTTATCACCCTCAAACTGAAGGGCAGTCAAAAAGGATGATCCAAACTTTATAAGACATGTTGAGATCATGATCACTTTATTTCAAGTTATGTGGGATCAATATTTACCTTTGAAAAAAGTTTTCTTACAATAATAATTTCCATTCAAGTATTCAAATGGCACCATATGAAGCATTGTATGGAAATAGATGTCATACACCAACATGTTGGGATAAAGTTGGTGAACAGAATCTTATGGACCCAAAGCTTGTGGAGGAAACAACAATGAAGGTAAATACTATTCAAACCCATATCAAAGAATCTCAAATATGGAAAAGGAACTCTGCCGATAATCAATGGAAGGATTTATAATTTCAAGTGGGAGATCATGATTTCTTTAAAGTATCCCCATGGAAGGGTGTTATAATATTTGGGAAGAAAGGGAAATTAAGCCCCAGGTATATTGGTCCTTTTGAAATTTTGGAGAGAGTTGGAGCTACGTCTTATCATATGGTGATTCCACCTAGCCTTTATAAGGTAAAAAATGTATTCCATGTATCATTTTTAAGAAAGTACATGCCATACCCAACCCATGTACTCAATATTAAAGGAATATAATTAGAACCTAACTTATCTTACTGTAAAGTGCCTATCCAGATTTTGGACACTAATTAATTTGTGTTGAGGAATAATATGACTTGGATAATAAATTTAGTTTGGAAAATCATAAAATTGAAGTGGTAACATGTGAGCCAGAGGATCTTATGATGAAGAACTACCCATATCTTTCTACAAGGAAACAATTTTTAAATTTTGAGGATGAAATTTTTGTTGGAGGGGATAATTTAGTGACCCATAACTCCATCAATGAAATTTACTTTATAATGTTCATTTAATATATTATAGATCATATAAAATCACTCATAGAACATAATAAAAACATCATATACAAAGAATCAATGAAATAAGAGGTTTTTCTAGAAGTTAAGGAACCTCTACTGATGAAATAGTAACATTCCCTTAGAAAAAGTAATGTAACTCTTATGAGAAGTAAAATGGAAAATATAATAGTAACCTCACTAATAAAATTATAAATAAAATTTTACCATCTTATAAATAAAATTATGATATAATTATATCATAGTGCAAGTAAATGAATATTTCAAAAATTAATATTTAAGTGTTGGAGTTTTTGTAAGTCATAAATATTTAATTACAATATTATAATTAATAAAATGATTTAAAAGAAAATTAATTTACACAAACTTATTCATAAATCCATATTTTTTGTCTTATTATTTTGGTATAATTTAATGAGACCTTAGTTAATTTTGGAAAGTGTTTTAAAATCATTTATAAATTTAAAATTGTATTTTACAAGTAAATAATTATTTTTATTAAAAATAAGATATATCATATTTATGAAATTAGTTTCATAAAATGTAGTTCATTTTTTAATTCTACACGTCAAAAAATGGTCAGTGTTAATTTTTGGGAATTTTCTGTTATACATGAATTTTTGGTGAATAGTAAAATACAGTAATTTACAGTATAAATATATTATAAGTTAAATACACTATTACATGAGCCATGTCTTATGTAATCACATTTTTTTTAACTCACATGAACTTATTACTGTATTTAGTCACAATAATCAACACTATTTCTGGTCTTGAGAAAAATAATAAAATAATGAATAAAATAATGAGAAATCACCCATGTCCTCCACTATGAATACCACCCTCACCCTCTTTTCTCGTCACTCCTCCAAGACTTGAATCTTGTCTAATTTATACCAAAATCATATTCCATAGTATCTTCACACATCCAGGATCTCTTGTTCTTTCCAAAATACCAATATCAATCCTGTTAAGGAGGTTCTCAAGGAGGAATATTCAAGAGGTAATATCCTCTTCCTTTTCCTTTTAATTTCATTTAAAATTATTTCTTTTTTTATACTATCCTCACCACCTCTATCCAAATGATCATGATAAATTTAGTATCATATATATAATATAATGATATCATTTTAATCTAATATTCATGTTAAATCTTCTTACTCTCTCTCTCTCTCTCTTATATTTTAAAAATGAAATCATCATCCCAGATGTGTCGATTTACAACCTTCATGAACGATGAACCTTTGTTCTTCAATTTCTCCTTCAAGTATGGTAATGAAACCATTTTTATGTTTTTACTAGACTATAATATATGTATTATAACCTATTTAATGTTCTAGAACCAGTATATATACATAATACTAATTCATATGACAAAACTTTTTTGAGATGATCGAAATACCACTGTAATAATATAATCGATTATCACTAATGTTTTATCTAATAAATCATCTTTACAAAATAAAATAAAATGAATTATATAACCATTTAATTTTCTATATGTTTATTAATATCATATAAATTCAATTCTATATAATTATACCCATTTTATGTGAACTTCATTACTCATATAGAAGTATACCAATCATGAAAACCAAGGAAACAAACACCCCCAAGCAATAAAACTATATATTATAACTCATAAAAAAGGATATAAATGAACTTAATAAAATTATAATAAATACAATACTTGTATATAATGTTAATAATTAATTAATTAATTGATTTAATTTGATTATCTAGGATGTTAAGGTCAAGTTCAGAACTCATTCAAACATAAGGTAAGGGATCCTACCTGAACCTTAATTTTTTTCCCTCAGGCTATTCTTTCACTATCATTACCCTAATATAATGCTTCTTTATTTTTTTAATTCTTCTATATAATGTGTATATGTTTTAAACTCATATATCTAGATCATTTAATCTTTATTTTTTGGTAAATACACGTTTTATAAGGTTCATTTCTCAAAAAAGATAACCTGATTAAAGGAACCATCTCAATTTCTTACACATTTTCGAGTACCATCCATAACCTGTTTTAAGAAACCATTATTTTTATAAAATAAATAATTTTTTTCATTAAAAACTATAATTGTTTATTACTGGTTTTATACAAAAAATCATGATAAATAAAAATGAAATTTCTAAAAGAACTCTCCTTTGCAAAGTAAAAGTGTATTTCTATCAAGAATTCCTCGATGATTATATTAGAGTACTTTCACCTATTT
Source organism: Viscum album (assembly GCA_963277665.1). NCBI lineage: Eukaryota > Viridiplantae > Streptophyta > Magnoliopsida > Santalales > Viscaceae > Viscum > Viscum album. The sequence continues at coordinate 55,874,101 of OY728136.1, forward strand.
CAACACCTATATTTAATTTTATTCTTTACTAAGGTTTATCACATATGTTTAAAATCCACCATATTTTATTAAATTTTTTATGATCTGTTTGACTTTGGATGTTATATTTTGATACCATTCAACTTATTACTCCGAATGTTTGGTGATTATATTTTCATATTGGGTAAAGTTATTTTCATTTCATATATATACAGTTTTTATTTTTAAAACCATTCATATAAGGAATTAATTAGACTTATTAAGTGATGTTCGGGGCCTTCTCTATCCCCTCGATGCATCAAAAGGTCTCATGAGACAAAATAGATATGGACTTGGCCAAGGCCTTGCCCATTTCCAGATATGGTTTTGGATGAGGCCTTAATAATTTTTAGTTTTCTTGGAGAATGCCTTGACGATATGATTCATATGTATTGTATTATTAATTCCCTCATTATGAAACTAGTAATAGATAGTCCATGAGATTATTTCAATAGTAGAATATCCATGGTTATGTTTTTATGGAATTATTTAATCAGTTTTTTTCCTTCCATATTATGCTCACGTTTATTTTTATAGGAATGTGTTTTTAGTTATACACCATTCCTAATGTTTATGTTTATGATATATTCCATTGTATCTTTTACCCTAACTGAGAATTTGATCTCAGACCTTCTTAGGTTTTATTTTTCCCAAGATGTGAATAAGTATATTATGAATAACTTGCAGGGATAATCTAGGAGTTGTGGATGTTTTCAAAGTAATTTCTATATTGTTTCTCCTTTCAAGTTGTAATGTTAAACTTATTTATGTATCTTGTTTTCCAAAGATACTAAAATATTCAGTCCTTTGGGATGCATCTTCCTTTTTTATATTCTAATATAATTAAATAAGGCACTTTCTCTGGGTAATTGGGGTCTGGGTATTTATATTTTTATCACATTCCCCAATGTACGATACAACATCCCAATCTACCTACTATCTGCAAGACAATATCTTGATATCATGATCATATAGAATGATATGTATATCGATAAATAATCCACCAGTTTGGTCCACACATACTCTCCAAAAAAATCAATCAAATCATACAATCATATAATCATGAAAAAAAAACTATATGATATATGATTACACTCCTTTAGTAGCATTGTTTTCATAATAAGGTCTTGGCCACATGTCATTAAGTAGAGTAATTCTTAGGAATACATTATCAGTCCAGTATAAAACCCTAACTCTTTCTGAGGTAAATATGTGCTTATTTTTTCTCTGAAACTCATGTATTTTTATCAAATTATAAGTGTTTCAGTGGTTAAGAGTGACTTCGAATGGGTTTTGAGAAAATCAGGATGACCAGTAGCTAGAAAATTATAGGCTATATCTAGTCATGGTGTGACAGCATGTGTTACACCATAAAATGGATGGATAGAGGGGATGGTCCCCTGGCCTTGAAGTTTCATGGCGTGATACCTTCAGTCATGTCATGACACCATCAAGAATGGTTTTTTGAGTTTTTAGATATTTATTTAATGAGGTAGGGTGTTTGAAAATAAAAAGAGGGCTTATTTTTTCTTAGATCATGATGAAACAATACCTTCCCTTTGAAGATCTCCTATTCAAGGTGGATCTTCCTTATTTATTAATAGAATCAGCTGCTGTTCATTGCTATTGAAATCTCTAGGTAAGGATAAAACTCCACCTGACTCTATATTTATTTTTTTTCACTTTTATATGAGTTATCATTATTTACGGTTAATATGACATATTTTCATAGTTTTTATCTAGCTTCTCTATTTCATTCATTTACACTTGAACTGAAGGCTGATACTCGACAAGTGAAACTCTACTAACCTATGGTAGGTGGTCTTTGAGCTATCCCTCAACTTTTTTTTGTTTCATTATTTTTTCCATGTATTTTTTCATGTAATTTTCCTTAAATTTTAATTAGAACCTAAATTCCACTATATTGTTCCATAAAATAGGTCTTTAACTCTTTAAATATCATGACTTGACCCTTGGTTAATTTAAATTAGAACCTTTTCCTTCTCATTAGAGTGAGAATAATTTATGTATTGTTTGGTTTATATTAAAGGGAAACATGAGGGGTGTTATAGACTTGATAATGGACCTTTATTATAAATATAGGGTTCTTTGGAGGTTTTTTAGGAACCTTGGTTATAATTAACATAAATAGCCCCTATAAACACCTCAAATAGACAAATGATCTTATGAATCATTTATAAATGGGATGTTTGAAATTCCAATAATTTGGATATTAAATTAGATTTCTTTGAAATGGATTATAATGGATGTTTTCTTGACTTTGGCTTTAACATATTGATACTTAAATGGGATACATGGTTATATACTAGATTATCTAAATGAGTAGAAGGCTAGGATGAGCTCCTTGAATTTTGTTTGATATATGATGCTAATGAGTGGGAATGCTGGGATGAGATCCTTTTATTATGTGGGATATGTGATGCTAAATGAGGGGAATTCTAAGATAATCTCCTTGGATTCCATATGACATGTAATGATAAATAGGTGGGAAATCTGGGATGATATCCTTTGATTCTATAGGGTATATGAATTGGGAATGTCAGGATGAGCTCCTAGGATTTATCATGATACCTAATGCTCAGGAATTCCTAGATGAGTGCCTGTATTCTATATGATACAAGATATTTGATAATGTCAGGATGAGCGCCTGGATTCTATGTGTTGATTATGGTTGACATGGTCATCAAGATGTGTTCAAATACACACAACACTGGCCGAAGTAGTTATTTTTGAACCGAGTGTCCTCAGAGAGCCTAAGGGTCAAGGGTAATTTATTTAATTTATTTACTCACTTATTTGAGGCATATATTCACATGAACTATATTGGATAAACTTGATATGCTTTTAGAAACCATTGATGGTGGCCTACTAAGTTGTAATCACACTCTACTTGGGCCAACAGTTGGTACGCAATCATAATTCATGGATTTAGGTTCAGACAAGGGGAAGATCCCTATAATAGATGTTTGATATGGTCTGAGATAGATCTTATAGATGGGGACCAAACTAGTGTTCAGAACTCTTGGGATAGTTTTATAGTTTTTGTCCCTTTTTGTTACACATGAGTATTTTAGACTTTTATATATGATCTTATGACATGTATGACTAACTTATGGGAATACAATACATTTTTTATAGAATGAGTTATCTATTTACTTGTTACCTAATTTATGAATTTCATTATTTTTTTGGTTGGATGATATCTCATTTATTTACATCCATGTTGAACACTATGATAACAAATTTTGATAATCCTCATGGTTACCTAAAGGGTCCAAACTACTAGTTTGTAGCCTCTGACATATGGGGAGTTGTGCTTGAGGGCTCATAACACATAAAACTAGAGCACCATTTTAGTGTCATTCAAGGTGGGACATTACAAAGGGGTATCAAAGTTCTTTTCTTTGTCTTACTATTTAGGGTTAGTAGATAAGAGAATAATATGTGTTGAGGCTTGGTAATGAGATCGCGCCTGGAAGTAGCTAATCTTGATATAGGGGAAAACCCAAGTTTACAATAAAAGGAATTGTTGTTATTGACTCATAATTTTACAGTTGATTGATTTCCATATTGAGTGGTGCACTTGGGTGTGATTATATGGATTTATGATATTTTCTCTCTTAGTCTGGTATGGAAAGAATCGTGTGTTTATATGGGGGTTTCAAATAAATTTATTGTGGCATTTTATTAATTCGAACCTTTACAAGGGTAAAATTTTTAATCATGGGTACTTTTAAGAATTTTTTGGGTCCTAATTAAATGAAGTTCCAGTCACAACTTATAAATTGTTTTTCTCTATAAAATGTGATTGAAACTCTATATAATTACGCCTTGGATGAGAAACTTATAATTTTTTTAAGTAAAATTGAGAATGGTGAAATAATTAAATGCATAAATGATGTGAATCTCATTTTTTGTGACATGACCCATGTATAGGTAGATGGGGATATGGAAAGATCCTATGTTTTAAATGGTAAATGATATGAGGTTTATATAATAATAGGGAGTTATTACTATTATTTATTTACTTAAATTTTTATATCAAGAAATTTTATATTGTGGTGATCTAAGATGTTTGTTTGGAAATGTAGAAGAATGCCTCCATGTCGGATCCCGATTGAGCACTAGGTGGGTGAGAATGAGCATTTCTATGAGGGTGTTATGAAAGATCCTCCTATAGACCTAGGTGAAATTGTAGATGATCATATCTGGGAATGTTTTTTGTGAAAAATAAAAGTAATGAAGAGGTATTCACCTCATGATATTCCTTTTTTTGTTGAAATTGACTCGGGAGTTTCAACTCTAGTATCCACTGATTATCATAGGGGATGGTGGACCCAAAAAAACTATGTTTTCGATTAATTCAATTCATACTATCTTTGAGAATCTCAAGCCCCCTCAAGATAATAGGGTGATGTTTCTTGTTTATATGTTGCGAGGATCAGTGAGACGATGGTGGGAAATGATATTCTAGATGAGAATCATATGGGCATGTTTTGAATGGTCTTTGATACCCACTTCTATGATCATTTCTTCCTGGAGATTCTGAGGGTTGATAGGGCCATGGAGTTTACGCACCTTATACTAGGGATCATGTCAGTAACAGAGTATATTGATCAAATTACATAATTTTAGTGATTCACCCCTATGATAGAAGAAGACATGACAACTCATGAGATGCAGTTTGTGGACGGATTGAGGTATGAGACCTATGTGTAGGTGAATGTCTTTAGGCTTACCACCTTTTCTATAGTGTTAAAAAATGCAATTTTTTATGAACATAACTTGAGAAAGGGTAAGGGATTGGGGTAGAAAATTTTTTAGGGACCATAAGAAGGTTATATGGATATCAAAAGTTCTGATATGATGGAACTTTCTAGGTCAATAGTGGATATATGGTTATAGATACTATTCACCACAATGTCACTGATATTGTAGGTGGGGACATATTCAACCTTAGTGTGATTGATCACTAATGGAATTTTGAGTGTGTGGAAATATGAGTCACCTCTAGAGGTTTTTTAGGATGGTTCCACATGTGTTATATGAAAGAGGGTTTGGACCAGTGCAAGGTTCTTGGGTTAGATCAGCTATTCCACAAGATGTGGGTAGTTGGAGCTCTACATGCCGATTGGAATGAGGTGGAGGACATGGAGTTTAGGGTTAGGAGAAGAAACACCCATAGGGTATGGGAGTCAGGCTTGATCATAGGGATGTGGTTAAATCCAGTTGTATGTGGTGAAAACTACTCCTCATGATCATGATAAAAGGCCATCTACAATCTGAGGTACGATCTTGGTATCTTACACTTTATCATGTGCTTTTTTTGATACAGGGGCTTCCAACTCTTTTTTTGTCTCATTTTGTGGAAGGATTGAGTTTATCCATGGAGTACTTGTGTGGAGTTATTTCTATCGACACCCATATAGGAATTTGGTTGGAGGGTATCCATCATTGTTGGAAGTGCGCCTTAGATATTAGAAGTTTTTATTTTCTATGGGATATATTTGTCTTAGAGATTATTGATTTTTCCAGAATCTTGGTATAGAATTGTTGGTTCCATACCAATATCATATTGACTACTACCATAGGTAGGTAATTTTCACATTTCTTGGTGGTCATAAACATGTACATGTTAAAAGAGTCAAACATACATGTAGTTTGTATAGGACGAAATTTCAAAAAATCGGGTGAGAATTCCATATAATTCATCATTATAGTGTTAGATGATAGAGGATTCTAGTGAAATATTTTCCTCATAGGGTGTATCAGTTCCATGATTTGTTCCTAGAGGAATTTTTGGGGCTACTGCCCGCGATAGGGATTGAGTTCATGATCAATATTATGTCAGGCATGAAGCATGTTTATATTCCACCGTATAGGATGGCTCTTATAGGGCCATGATAACTTAAGATTAAACTATAGGACATGGAAGCCAATTTTTTTATCAGGCCGAGTACCCCCTGGGTCTCTTCAATACTTTTTTTAAATGGGTTATGGTTCCTTATTATTGTTTCTATTATAGTAGGATACATCAAATAATGGTAAATACCAGTACCTGATTTCCAAGACTAATGAATTATTTGACTATTTGAGAAGCATCCAAGTATTTTTTAAAGTTTATCTGAGGTCATTGTATCAATAGGTTCAGGAGAAACCACAAGACATACCATGTACAACTTTTAGAAGAAAACATGGTTTGTATGAGTACCTAGTTATGTTGTTCAGCCTAACAAATATTCCAACTATGTTTATGTACCCAATGAATCAATTCTGTCACCCGTATTTGGATTCATTTGTGTTAGTTTTTGTTAATGATATTCCCATATACTCTAAGTCAAGGTAAAAATGTTATCAAAATTTGGATGTTGTTTTAGGCACGCTGGGTGAGCATTGAATTTTTTCCAAGTTTGCTAAGTTTCATTTATGGATGGGACAAGCTCATTTTCTGGGACATATTATCTCTAAGGCCAGCGTGTCTATTGACATAGAAAAAGTTATATCTATGGTTTCTTGGGAATAACCCAAGAACATGTTTCATATATGTAGATTATTGGGTTTGGTAGTATACTACCTGAGATTTATTTAGGACTTATCCCACATGAAAAACCATTGAAAAGCCTAACCAAGAAGGGAGATAAATTTTTGTGACCGGAATAATGTTAGGGTGAATTCTAGGATTTAAAGAAGAGACTAACCATGACACCAATCCAGACAAAAACTAATCATGGTAGGGTTTATACAGTATAATTTGATGCATCAAATATTGAGCTTGGTGTAGTTTTGATGTAGGGAGGTTATGTTGTGGCATATGAGTTCCAAAAAGTGAGGCTAAATGAATAGAACTATATTACACATGATCTCAATTTGGAAGAAATAATGTATTATTTGAGATGTTGGTGACATTATCTTATGGGTGGGAGGTTTTTAGTTTTCATGAACCATAAAATCCTGAAATATATATTCTCATAGTAGGTTTTGAATCTTTTATAGTGAATATGTGTTGGATACTTACAATACTTTGATTCCAAATTAGCCTATACCCCTAGAAATGTAAACATGTTTGTTGATGATTTATTTCGGAATACTGAGGATCAAGTTGTGTGAGAATCTAGCAGTGATTAGCAGTTGATTAATCTCTTTGATAAGATGTATTTGGGTGTGCAAGAGCTTCATGATCAAGCATCCCTCACATCCTTATCTATTGTGCCTTCACTTCTAAATTAGATAGAGATAATAAACTTATCTGATCTAGAGTGATTGGATACGAGGTGTAGAATTTATGGTGGGTATCCACTACCTAACAGTTTTATTTGTGAGGATGAGATTATTCATGTTCATGGGAAAATATTTGTTCCTATAAGAATACATGTGGAATTAATGTGGTAATCTCATGCTTCTAAGTGGGTAGTGCAACCTGGGATAACCAAAATTAATTGGGATATACAAAGAATGTATTGGGGGATAGGAAATAATAAAGAGATAAATTTTTTTGTCATGAGTTGCTCCACTTATCCTCTAGTGAAGGATGAGTACCTATGGATCACTGGTCTCCTAATACAATTGCCCAATCCAGAGTGGAAGTAGGATAATGTTATTATGGATTTTTATACTATGTTTTTAAGGATTATTTGGGGGTAATGATGTCGTGTATATTATTTTGGATCTGTTGGCCAAGGTTTTTCATTTCATTCTTATTTTATAGACCTTATCAATGGATGGTCCTGGGAATATTTATGTCTCTGTGGTTTTGTGATTACATGGGGTTCCTCATACTATATTCTTATACATATATTCTCATTTTACATCTCAGTTATGGAAGGGATTGCAGAAAGCATTGGAAACTTAGTTTCTTTTGAGTATATCCTACCACCCTCAGACTGCTGAAAAGTCCAATAAAACTATCAGGTACTGGAGGACATGTTTATAGTGTGTGTCCTAGAATTTGATAGTTATTGGGAGAACCATTTTAAACTTTATTAATTATCCTATAACAATAGTTATCAGTGACGACTCGGATGGATCTTTATAAGGATTTATATGGGAGGACATTCCATCCAACCTTGTGTTGGATAGAGGTAGGTGGTATGGTGATGGTTGGGTTGAGTCCCATTCAGGAGACAGGAGAGACTATCTAGTTGATTTTGGAGAGGATGGATATAGCGAAGATTAGATAGAAATATTATAAGGATAAAAATCACTGAACTCTTGAGTTTCAGATAGGTGACTAGGTATTCTTGAATTTGTTTCCTATATTAGGACATCCTCACTAACATGGGTTGGGGAAATTGGTTCCAAAGTATATGGGGATGCTTGAGATTATAGAGAGGGTCATCCTAATGGCGCACCAATTGGATATTCTATAGAAATTCAGTTACTTGCACAATGTATTCCATGTATCTTATTTTATATATTAATTTACCATTATATCTCATATGATCGATACTGAGGATATTGATCTCAAGGATGATGTATCCTTTGAGGAGAATCTAATTTGCATTGTGTATCATAGTAAAACATTACTTTATGGAAAATCTATGCTTCTGGTTTGGATGTTATGGAAACACAAGATTCTTTCAGAGGAGTCATAGGAGTGGGAATTAGACACATAGAACTACTATCCAAACATGTTCACTGAGGAGGCTAGTGAAATTTGATGGTACAACTTGATGTGTCCATAGTACATCATTATATCCCTTGGGTCTTATCAAAATACAAATTTATAAAACTCATATTAGTGTTACATAAATAATTAAAATGAATATATAGGAAATATATAGACCGATCCCACAAAAATGGTGAAATTAGTTTAATTAGAGTTTTAAAGAAAAATGTTTTATTAGATTGATTTTAAGAAAGAGGAAAAAACCAATAGATAGATTTTGAAAGCGGGTGATAACAGATAATATGTGGTTTGTTTATAAATTAGTTAGAAAAATGTGTACATGAGTTTTTCAGGGTTAGAGTGTAATTATATTTTAGCAATTAAGTTATTTTTTATTATTGGTGTCGGAGTTGAATAAAGGTGGATCTGATGGTCATGGTATCCCCTCCCCAACACGTCAATCCCTTGTTTCCCTTGGTTAGGTAATTTGGGGTTTTTTCAAATCAAGTTTGTATGAATACCATATTTAAAAATAATTACACTAAAATTGAAAATGGTCAAACCTCAATTAGGGTAATCATTTTCAAAATTTATCAAGTGCCTCCTGTTCTAATTCAATGATCATGAAAATAAAAATAAAGGTATCAGAAATTAGTTTCAAAGTGCATCATCAAAAATATTAGAATAAAATAAAAAGAATAAAATCCAACAACACCATCCCCCTTCAGCTACATAGACCCAGAACAAGTTGGATTTACCCCCTCATCTATTGATGAGAGAGTAAGTGGGAACCAAAGAAATAAATGAATGCATACATAAAATAGCTGAGATGTCAAACTAGTGAGGACCCTGTACAATGAACCTTATCACTCCAAGATTTGGTCACTAGATACTCTAGTAGAAATAACTCATTTCCCTATTTATATATACCCAAAGGGCTCATTCAACATTAAATGGAATCATAATGGGTCAAAACATGATCATAGGTGGCCCCATAGTCATAAAATTGGTCTCTATCTTGAAAAATACCAGAAAATCCTCATTTTTGAGTCCATACGATAGTTTCACATCATGTAATGTGTTTATATGATGTGAAAGTATCAGCGTATCCTCTGAATGATTTTTATTCTCTTCACACCATGTACTTCTTTCATGTTGTGTAAAGTTCTCATGTCATGTAATGTTTTTACATTGTGTAAAGTTATCACATCGTGTAATGTTTACATGATGTGAATATCAAATCTACAATGCCAAAATATTTGTTCTTCACTATTTCTTCAGTTTCATTCCCTTAGAGCATCCCATATGTATTCAACATTGAGGTAAGCCGTCTGTAATTTTCCAGTATCATGCTGCAACACATCACACTGTGGTTTTTCTTTTCACTATGAATTTGTTCATTTTTGTTCCTTTAAAAAATATTGTTTGTATCATACCAATAATCAAAAAATAGGTTAAATATTCAAAATATTGGAAAAAAAATCAATTATATTATGTAAATTAATTTAATAAAAAATCCTAAAATATATGCATGAAATAAACATATCATATCTAGAGGATGTACTTATTTAAATTAGGGATGTTGTAAAACCTCAAAAATTTCTGAGGTATACATGTGTTTAGTTTTGGCCAAAACACATGTATTTTAACAAATAGTTAGGGTTTTGGTGGTCAGGAGTGGCTCAAGAAGGGTGTTAAGGAAGTCAGGCCAACCTAAAATTAAAAAATTTTATGCTATAGCCAATCATAGTGTGGAAACATGTTTCGCGCTAGAAATTAATCGATATAGGGGAGGTTCCCCTACCCTAATATGTCATGACGTGACACCTCAGGTCACACAATGACACCATCAAGAAGTTTTTTTAGTCTTTAATTATTTATATAATGATGTGGGGTGTTCTAAAATTTGTAGAGAGCTTATTTTTGTCAAGTGAAAAATGAACCTCCCCCCTCCCTTTAGAGTTTTACTCTTGGAGGTGGATCTTTCATATTTCTAAAAATAATCAAACACTTTATATTGAGATTGAATTATTTGGGTAAAGTTATAATTTCGATTTCTTGTATTCTTACATAATTTCACTACCATATGAATTCTCATCATTCAAGGATAATATTTCATATTTTCAGGTTTTGTTTCATGGTATCTCCATTTCTCTCATTTTCGCTTGAATAAAAGACTGATACTCAATAAGTGGAACTATACTAACCTAAGGTAGGTGGTTTTAGTGATATCCCTAAAGGTTTTTCCATTTTATAGTATGTGATATGTATGTCATTGTTACGGTTTTCCCTGAATATTATCTAGAACATAAATTCAAATATATTATTCTCTAAAATAGGAATTGAACCCTTTAAAGTCCATTAATTGACCCTTGGTGATTTTAATTTAGAACCCGAGCCATCACTTTAGGGTGATAATAGTTTATTTATTGTTTGGTTTTTATTAAATGGATACCTGAGTGAGGTTATATACTTGAGAATAAACCTTTATTAGAAAGCGACAGTGCTTAGGAGGTTTGTTAGGACCCTTGGTTATAATTAACATAAAGAACACTTGAAAATTCATTAATTGAGAAAATGATATTGTGACTTCATTATAAATGGGATGTTCAAAATCCTTATCATTGGGTTATTAAAGGATTTGTCTATGAAATGGAATATAATGGAAATTATATTGACCGTGGATTTTTCCGATTGATATTTAAATGGGATATATGGTTATATAATGGAATATCTAAATGAGTTGAATGCCTAGATGATCTCCTTGGATTCTATATGATACATGATGCTAAATGAGTGGGAATTATAGGATGCGAGCCTTCAATTTTTTGTGATACATGATGATAAATAAGGGGAATAATGGGATGAGATCCTTGGATTCCACATGACATACGATACTAAATGGGTGGGAATTACATGATGAGATCCTTAGATTCTGTATGGTATATGAGTAGTTAGGAATTCCAAGATGATATACATAAATTCCACACGACACCTGATGCTTGGGAATGGTGGGATGAATACCTGGATTCCATATGATACATGATATTTGGAAATTATAGGATGAGCATCTGGATTCTGTATGATGACTATGGTTGGTACGATCATTAAGACATGCTCAGAGATATCCAACATTGGCTAAAATAGGTATGTTTAATCTGGGTGACATTGCGATTCTTAGGGGTTGTGGGTATTTAATTTAATTTATTTACTTACATTACCTTATTATTTAAGGAATATATTATCATTTACTTTATTTTATTAAATTGGATATGCTTCTAAACACCATTGGAAGTGGACCACTGAGTCATACTCACATCCAACTTGGGTTACCGGTTTGTACCCATGTAGAGTTCCTGGATGCATGTCTTGAAATGAGAAAGTACAATATATAATATTCTTAATAAAAGACCATATGGAGCTTCAAGATGGAGACTAGGCTAGTACTTGGACCTCTTGGGGGGTGTTTTTCAGTTTTTTACCTTTTTTTCTTTTGAGTATTTTGGGCTTGTACATCTGATCTTTCAACATGTATGACTCGCCAATGGCTATACAAGACATTTTTTATAGCATGGGTTATCAACTTACATATTATCTTATTTTTTACTTGTATTATTTATTTATATTTGGTTAGATGACATCACCTTTTTTTACTTTCTTGTTACACACTAATAATAAGGTTATAGTATCCTCATGGTTACCACAAGGGCCCTGACTACTATTCAGTTTCGTCTAGTGTATAGGGAGGTGTGTTTGAGGACATGTGTTAGAAGATCATAGAGAACCAGTTCAATGGATTTTTGGGCAAGGAGTTACACCCAAAACATTCATAAAGTCTTATATTGTGAATAAATTAAATAAATCCTCTTAGTAAAATTAGTCCAAAATATCATAACCAATCCTCACATGTGTTTGATACGAAAATATAACAAAACACTTTGATACCAATCCACCGCTTTTAGATATAATGGTCAGTGAACTCTTTAATACTGCCCTCAATAGGTGAGAAGCTAGTTATTGGAACTGAGGTATCCACTTAAATATAAGATAAATTACATCTAAATACAACATGTCTCTAGCTACCGTGAAACTTCATCCATTATTTCATAAATTAATCAACAAATATAAAATATAAAACATGCATATATTTTAACATCATGATCTTCACTATCCATACTATTTTATTTATCTGTTGATTCTTATTCTTATTATTGAATTTTATGTTGAATTTTATTGAATTCTAAAAATTTTGAGGTTGTAGTGCTAGACCACTGTTAGATTTAATAGTATGAAAACAAAAAAAAACCATCAATTTCTTATCATTGGTGATTTTATAAATTTTCACATGTTTTTTTAACCTTATGTCCAAACTGTACGACATTCCCTTATTCATCTAGTGATGGATTCACAGTTGATACATGGTTTAAGAAACCATGCAGCCTAACTATGAAACTCATCCAAGCTTTTAAAAGGATGAAATTCCTAATATATACAACCCACTTTTACACTCCTTTTCCTCTTTTCTCTCCCATCCATTTGGGGTTAGCTGATAGAATCCATAGGCCTATGTTCCTCCTCCTTGTATTATTGGATCCTAATTTGTTTCTAAGATAATTCTTGGAATGTTAGGTCTATTTTCCATCCCCTCTTTCCTATCCTTGTTTTTCTTATTCTCATTTAGGGGATATGGTGTCCAAACCCTAGGATATTGGGTTTGTGGTAGATTTTGGGTTTTTATGACTATGTCTTATAAAGACAACCTTGAGGGATATTCTAGTGATGTTTATCAATGCATAATTCTTCAAATATTAAAACCCTTGATTTCTTGAGTTTTTCTTTATCTTAAATTTCATTGAATGGTGTTGGTTTTGAAGGAAATTATAATAATTTCCTTACATTTTCCATTTTAATATCTTAAAAAGGGTATTTTCAATGGAACTTAGGCTGTGTATAATTGTAATTTTTTTAAGACCATTTTATGATTCATAAAATACCTCAATGTCTTCTTATATAAGTTCAAGTTTTAAAATGGATGTTTAAGATATCTAATGAACTTCTAATGGTTTCAAAAAGAAATAACTAATAACTTTACATAGTTTTTATTTAAATGGAGTATTTTATAAAAGTGTTTGGTTTCTATTTATATTTGATATAGTATTATTATTATTTTTTTATTTTATAAATTTATTTTATTTCTTAGAGTGTATAGTGATGTTTTAATTATGTTTGGGTTTCATGTTCAATATATTAAATGTGTTTATCATGGGAATTGGCTTTTATTTTTTGTTTTAAAAGTATTTATTTCATATTATTAAATATTATTTAGTTTTGAAAAAGGGTATTTTCATGTTTTAAACATTAGTTTAAAGATTCAAGGCTCATTTGGAAAAAAATTCAAGGGATTTCATAATTCGAGTTCTCAGAGAAGTATCAAGGCCAAGTTGGCAACTTATAAAGGAAGTTTGTGTTTATCCCTTTGTTTATAATGTTTTTAGATTTATGGATACACCTTGAATGATGTGTTTTGATTAAAAAAAGTATTAAAAAGTAGGAGAGTGGGTATTTTAATGTTTTTGTTCCATTATGCCACTAACTTTGAATTATACACTTACCTCCCTTTTTGTTAATTATGTGAACTTATAAACCTAGTAAGGAATGCTAGGAAAAGTTTTTCTGGGAATAGTTAACCACACATATATTAAACTACATTTCAATACTATCTAAACATTTCTATGATATGTATAGAGTGTCACTTTTTGGGGTGTCCACTTTCCACTAGAAATTTGGATTACTCTCCCTAGAGACATGTGCATAGTTGATTGTAATGGTTAATCATGAATATATCATAGGGTTCTAGGTTACCTTGATATTAGTTTTCTTATGAACACTCCCATGATTCCATTCACTTTTAGTTATTTTATTTCATTTTCAAATATTATTTCTATTGGTTTCCTTCCTTTTATCGAGTTACTCATACAACTAGTTACTTGCAGTTGTTTATTTTCCTCATTTGAAATACTACTATTGTTCGTTATCTTTCTTGATTATATGCCTTATGTTATTGGTTCTGTACTTATTTTATCATTTTAAAAATAAATTTCCTAAATTTTATGATGGGGGTAAATAAGTAAATAAAGGTTTTATGATCTTTTTTAAACCACACTTTATTATAAAGGCTTTAATGAATTTATTTAAAAAAGGGTTACCTAAAATAGTGGGTTATTTATCTTTTATTTTAGAAATGTGGGTACTTAAAAAGTTCAGTTTAATATGGTTTATTTATTTTATTATCCTATCCCTCTTAAAATGTTTCAAGGCTAGTTTTTTAAAAAACAAATGTAAACTGATTGGTTTTGGTTAAAAATAAGTAAAATTATGGTTCTAAAATCTTATATTTATACTTATATTTTCAGATTAATATGAAAGGATTTTACTTTTAATGATTATGAATGGGATTTGGAGATAATACCTTATAGGATTTGTACTCATGCTTGTATATTTTAGGTTTAGGTTCAAGTTCATTGAGAAGTTCCCTATGTATACTTCTAGTTTCTGGCCGCTCATGGAGTGGATATTGTTAGGAGGTTGGATGGTGACCTTGGTGTCACATGGATATTTTTATTTAGTATTTTATGACCCTATTTTTTCCTATATCATTTACGTATCGTTCATTTTGGCTCTATAATATTATTGGAATCATTTCTTCGGTCTTGGGTTCTTAATTTATGTCGGTACTGGGGCACGCAACAGAAGCCGATGGGATGGGAATTTAAAAAAAAAATTCCATCACTAGAGTGATGGACCTTGATTGTCTCCAATGATTCGAGCTATGACATAGTTTGAGGATCCTGTGTGTTGTGATCATAGCATAGAGAATAAAATGAAAGAGTAACTCATTCCTATTAAAAGCACACACCTCCATTGGAAGTCATTGGCGACTGTTTTCTGAAGGATCTAATGCTGAACTAGTCTAGATTGTCTGCACATGCTTCTAGAATCTCTCTGTGTGTTTTTATCGAATTCCAATTGCTAGTGTAGAGCTATGATGATGTCTTCAATGATTCAATTATTACCACAATCAGCAGCCTTTGATCTGAAAAGGTGAACTTAGATCATTCGTTCCGATTGAATAATTCTTTATCTAGTATCTAGGAGGAGAGGGAAGCTATCAATTCAAGATTCATGAATAGTACTCTTGAATGATTGATGCACCCAATTTTTGTATACATTTTCACATAATTTATTGAAAATAAGAACAAGTTTTCAGCAATTACTTACTGATTAGTGGACAAATACTTTGATTTTGGTAGTCTTGTTCATTTTCAGAATATTTATGGCCAAATACACAAAATGGGGGAGAATTGAGCCAAATTTACAAACTACACGGCATGTACTTATACACAATACATGTACATTCAAACTCAGACACAAATTGACCAGGACAAGTACATTCCAAATTAACCATATTCCGGTACATGCCGTGTTAACACTATACACATCGTGTACACCCTTGTAGAAGTAGTAGGTAGATGAGAAGAAGTCTACATGCCCATGTGGCCGACTAATGTGGACACGCCATGTTCAAACTATACAAACCATGTATACCTTTCTCGAAGAAGGTGGTGGACAAAAAATGAGACTACATGCCATGTTTGGTGGAGCTACATGCCGTGTATATCTACCTACCAGGAGACGTTGTGTTCCAAGTCAAAGACGGTGTGTTAGGCTGCCTACTAGTGAAGAAAAAAATGAAAAAAGTGTGTTGACAAAAGTACACGCCGTGTACTTTTCCCACACACCGTGTAGTTGTATTTTTTATAAATAAAGGTGTTGGGCTCTGGTTTGAAAGAGGAGAAAGTGTGGAGAGAAAGGGTTGAAGGTTCGAAGGAAATAAGCTCTGCTGCCATTCTACCACCATTCTTCTACTTCTCCATTCTACCATTCTACTGAAGAGTCATTCCCTCCTCGAAGAATCAAGCAAGGATCACATCAGGTATTGGGGATTTTGTGCTTATATTTACCTCTATGTGTAACTAAATACCCAGTGTGTTGGGGTTGTGGGATATGTAAGAGTTGCAATATAGATTAGTTATGTGAAGGTATTTGTTCTTTTTAACTTCTTCTTATTATTCTTAAATCACTTCATCTTATCACTGAAAATTCTGAACCAGACCAAGGGAATAATTTTTATTAATTCAAAAGAAGAATAAAAACGAATATTTTCATGATCATTATATGTATTTGTTGACTCAAAAAATGGATTAATCCAAATAAAGAACTGTTAAACACTAACTATCAGACCAAGGAGTTAGTTTCTTCAGCTCTAAATATCAGTTTACCAAACCAAGGAAACTTTGTTACAAATTGAACCCAGAGTGTTGTGTTATTATGAACAACACAACCTCATTAGAAATTCAATTTAATAATCAACTTCTCATAAATCCACAACCCCAACACATTTCTCTCTTTAATTTGCAGAAAACCAATTTTCTGGTATTTTCTTATATTCAATAAGTAATTTATTAAAGAAACTTAAAACCAATTATTTTTTTATCCAAACATCAAAAATAGACTCTAAATTCAGCACAATTCATTTAGACAAAATACAAATTAGTTAAGAAAAGACAAAAATAACTTCTTTTTTTCCCTATGGATCTACCCCTTACTAGTACTATACTCATTAGGGTAAAAATAATTTGGGACACTGATAACATACCTTCGGTGAAATGACTCTCCAAATTTTGGCACCATTGCTGGGGAATTGAGTAAAGTTAATTTTTTACTTTTTTTATTTAATTTTGTATCAAATTTTCGGGAAAATAAAAATCATAAATTTCCATAAATCTCTTTTCTAATCTCATTTCTGTTTCTCTGTCTTTTTCCTCATTTAATATTGTTGTGTTTTTCATTGTGCATTTTGTTAGGTGTATGAGTTGCTACATCACACGTTCTACGAATGCTGAGTCATCAGGGTTTTTTCCAATTGACCCATAGATCGAACAGATGCTTTTGAGACGCCAACAAGCACTCATGACTGGGAACAATCACAACAATCCCATGGTGCAGAATGAGGAAAGAAATACAGCTAATGTCTAGAGAGTTGGACAACCATTAGGACCAGATGAAAACCATAACCAACGATCTCCACTTTCTCCAGGGTATGGCCTGCAGAGGCTCTAATAATTCCAACCGAAGAAGATGCCATTTTCCCCCAGGTCGGGGGCCGTACTACTCCCCTCAAGAAAAACAATACATGATGGCTCCACTACCTCAGCAACCACCTCCACTCCATACTCTCATGGAGTATAACCTGCAATCTATCCATGGATATCAAACGAGCATCGTCCATCCACTGGTGCAGGCCCAACACTTTGAAATCATGCCTGCTATCATGTAGCTGATCCAGAACACCATTCAATTCAGCGACCTGCCCAGCGAGGACCCTAATGCCCATCTCTCCAATTTCCAGGAAGTTTGTGACTTGTTCTTCTACCACAGAGTGTCATTGTAATAAATTTATCTTCACCTCTTTCCCTTCTTTATAAGGGATAAGGTGAAATACTGGATTAAAGGATTGCCGCAATGATCCATCCTCACCTGGGAGGAGCTCACCTTGGCGTTCTTGTCAAAATACTCCCCACCCTCGAAGATGGTGACTCTGTGGAACGAAATCCATAACATCTATCAGCAAAAATCAGTGTCATTGTATGAATCATGGGATATCTTCAAGGATATGTTGTGAAAATTCCCACACCACCGACTCCCACTTTGGATGCAGGTCCAAACCTTCTACGTAGGACTGATGACGAATACAAAGTCCATGGTGGATGCTGCTGTTGGAGGTACAGTAATGAGGAAATCCCCTGAAGATATTCTTGAACTACTGGAAGACATGTCTTCCAACATCTTCCAGTGGAATTATGAGCAGGGCACACAGAAATGAGGTATGCATAACATTGATTCTACTACTATGCTTGCTACCCAGTTGGAAGCTGTGTCCAAAAATATCGATGCACTCAATCTGAAAGGCGCATCACAAGTACATGCGGAAGACCATATAGTGTGTAGAGAATATTGTGATAACCACATCATGGGAGATTTCCCAGGTTCTTCTGGAGGCCATTCAATAAGCGAGGAGAGTTATGTTTCCCAAAACTGAGGGCCAAACCAGTACCGATAGTATCAGAACCTAGCATGGAGTGATCAACAGAACATAGGCTGGGGCCAACATCAGTAGAATCCTCCGCCCCAGCGACCACCCAGATACAACTATCCCCTTATGAAAATCAATACCCAAGGTAAGAATAGCCCCAAAATTGTTCTTATCAGAAGCAAGGGTATCAAAACCCTCACCCATAGTAGCCGCAACAACCACCACTTCCACCAGCTCAACAACCATCTCAGCAGGAGAACAACTCAAGGTTAGAGGATCTTATGAACAGATTCATATCTACTACTAAGACAATGTTCCAAAATCAGGAGGATTTTATTCGAGTCCTAGAGAACTAAATTGTCTAGTTGGAAAACCAACTCTCAGGTAGGAAACTCGGTACCCTACCCAGAAACACTGAGAAGAACCCGAGGGAGGAGGCCCATGCCGTCACACTACAGAGTGTAAAGGAGATACAACAGAACCAACCAACAGAACCTGGTGCATCCACACCCCCTTTTGATGAAGAATGTACAAATAAAGACCCCTCCCTATCCAAAATCTCATGGAAGGAGGATTCACAGAATAAAGGTAAGGAGGTTGTCAAACCCTTTGAGCCTGCCTTACCCTTCCAAGAGAGAATGAAGTAGAGAAAGCTAGACCACCAGTTCAGCAAATTCATGGACGTGTTCAAGAAGTTGCACATAAATATTCCATTTGTAGAGGCACTGATGTAGATGCCCACTTATTCCAAAATCATGAAAGAAATCCTCTATAACAAAAGAAAGATGGAGGATCTGGGCACCATTTCCCTAACCAAGGAGTGTTCTGCAGTCGTCCAACATTCAATTCATACCAAATTCCAGGATCCAAGTAGCTTCACTATTCCATGCACTGTTGGACCATGTGGGTTTGGGAAGACCCTCTTTGACTTAGGGGCCAATGTAAACCTCATGCCCCTCGATTTTTAAAAAATCTAGGGTTCAACGACTTGAATCCTACCTAATTAGTCTTTAAGCTTGATGACCGATCCATAAAATATCCAAAAGGGCTACTGGAAGACATGCTGGTCAAGGTGGGTAGGCTGATCCTTCATGCAGATTTCATCGTCCTTGACATGGAGTGTAACTCCCCGACCCCAGTTACCCAGAGTCGGTGCATTATTAAAAAACATTGGTATGATCACAAGAAAGATCAAGTCTCGAAATATCGATTAGTTTAGTATCCTTGGAAACACTAGATACATTCATAAAAGTTACATTGCATCATAAAGTGAAAAACTACAACAATATAGTCTCTATAGTCCACACTCTTATCCCCTCAAAATATCCCTGCAGGTCATTCATAAATTACTTCTTCACATCCTGGGAAAAAGAAAACATAGAAAAGGGGTGAGCTCAAATGCCCAGTAAGGATAATAATATAGTGGAAGCTTTCATAAATAAGAATAAACATTTAAGTCAATGTATAACTAAAACAAAAGCTTTTTAAACTTGAACTTCAACATAGTTTGGAAAAAATAAAATGATATAATGCCATTTAATTATTCACATGGATATTATACTAATTGAATAATTATATTCAATATCAATAACCACTTTCATAATGATGTAATGAATAATTCCAGACTATCATAACCACATATCCAGGGCCTCGTGCCAATACTACATGTAGATTTTGTCAAGGCCTTGTGCCAAGACACTAGTTTGTCTCATGAGACCTACCGATGCATCGAGGAGCTATAGCGGGCTCCACCTGTCACATATTAAGTCCAATGCATTCCCATATGAAAAGGTTTAAACATAACATAAACATTCGTATTAAAACTAGCATACGAAATGTAAATACTTCATCCATAAAACACGAATGGTTTAAAAATAACACATCCACAGTCAAACATATCACAAAACCTTCAATACAATATGGAAGTATTGTATCATAATAAATCAACTCCAAATAAACTTAAAATCCATCAAAGGATGTTGAGATAGATGAAATCAAAACTCCTTTTAAAGAAATATCTCTTTCTATTTTGAAATCATTTAAGAGTCATATATTTATAAAATAAAACATTTTCTTTGGAAATATTCTTATAAGCTTGTAAGGGAAGCTTCGACGATTTTATAATGGCGGAAAATATCCACACCCGCCGTATAAGTTAAAAAAATATTCTTACCTTAATTCTGTTGAAAAGGTTAAAAATGAACTTGTTTGGAAAAAGATGGAAAGATTCCTTCATAAACCACTTATAAAAGTCAACAAGGGTATAAATGACATTAACCCATATTCTAGTAAATAGTAAAAAAAATGTTTTTTAAATACATTTTTAAGAAACATGGATGTGGATGATAAAGAAATCCCAGTAGATTATTACGTATTAACAACCTCGGATAATGAAGAGATTGAGAAATAAACCCTTACCTTGTACTTTTCCTTGGTTGGGGTAGGTTAAACTCCTATATAATGGTGAAATAATTTTTACTAAATTATAAAATAACCATATACATTAATATGATATCATATATGATCTTTTAACATTGATTTCTTAATAATATCTTAGTATTATTGTTGTTTTGGGTGTTAACTTACTCGTTTTCTTTTATATGTTTTGTTACATAAGCCGTGCTTGTTATGGATAGGTTGTATCTTATTCATATCCAAAATGATATCAATTCCTTATATACTATTATTAATCATCAAATGAGAATTAGACTTGAATGGATACGATGGAGAATGAATCTCATCGCATTCGTGGAGACGGTAGTCCGTACGTACGCATGAGAGACAATATCATTTTTTTTGATATTAAAATAATATATAATTGTATGGTATATCATATATAAAGAATAATTATCATGTTATATATATTATTTACATGAATCAAACATCATTATTATACCCATCCAAATAATAATTTATTGAATAACAATTACACCACTACGTGGAGATGGTAAGCCGTACGTACACACGTATGGTGACATGTTATTCAAAGGATGGATAGAATACTGAAATATGGTTGTACCATGTTTATAATAACATCAAAGTATATATAATATACTGGAGTTATTATTTTAGAATGGTAATAACAAAGATAGAAGAAGTGGAAGAAGAAAGAAACTTGAAAAGGGGTGGTGAAATCATTACCTCTTCTTCGGGTTCTTCCTTTTTATTTGATCAAAATGGATCCTTAGATTGGATTTATGACTAAAGGAAGGACTCTAGGATGAATTAAGGGAAGTTTACAGAGTATTTGGGTAGCGTTTTTCCGAACCAAAAGGCTTTGAAGGTTTGAATTAATGAGAAGGGGGAGTGCCCTTTATAAGAGGGGTGAGGGGCACCTTTGGAAAAGCTAGAAATATTATTTTATAATAAATTCATATTCGGTTTCTAATGGCTCCAAAGTGGATTATTTAAAGGTTAAGGTGAGGATAGGTCTAAAACTAAACAAAAAATAGGATTTAGACAGGTTTGGGTTACTATATTAACCTTATCTTTAAGTATTAACTCTTAGTTAATTTGTTTCACTTTTACAATGTCTCTTTGTATTTTTATATTATATGGTTAATAAACATACTATATAGATCCAAGATACCCCAAAGTGGCCCATTAATGATACACCTATCATGATATAAGTCTTTTTGCCGAACCTTAGATTTTTAGGAATTGAATATCAATTAATAATATAATATTTGTTTTAAAAAATCTTTTATGTCAATTTTGACACTATTCAATAATTGATTTTTGTGAAAATAATAACAGAATGATTACTTCAGAAAACGTTAATTAAGTCAATCATAACATGTAATATTAACCTATAAAATTATTTTAATTCATAAAAAGTCTCAAATTATATTTATTTTGGTATTTATAATATCAATTATTTTAATTTGTTACTATTATGGTAATTACTTCATCACCATTGTGTCATAAAAAAATTAAATTATTTATTGTCTAAAAACTATAAATAAAATATAATTATGTAGAAAATAGTTTTATCTTTCTAATGATTATTTATAATCGAAGATCCAACATATATAACCCTATGTAAAAAATGTTTTTCTAAAAGATATATGCTTATGTCATTTTTGTATTTATTTTAACTTAATTAATATAAGTGTCATTATCACTTACAAGTGGCTCCATGGGGTTCAAAAATCGACCCAAATATGACCATGGTCGGACATGTATCATCCAATAAGGCTAGGACACATTTTAGGGTACTTTTTGTATTACTATAATATTATTTTTTAACCCTTATTTACCGGATTTACCTTTTAACCATAGTAAATAAAATATTTACTCAAGTAATTATTCAAAATGTCTAAAAATAAAATTTACCTATTTAAACAATTTAAACATCCTGATTCCAAATATGGAATCCATTTTTCCAAATTCAAAACATAGAAGTGGCAAAAATTAATTTAAAATTAATTCCCGTTGTTAAAACAAAAAGCGTGTTTTTAATAACTATCAAAAGATCGACACTTGTTTATATCTGGTTTAATTGTGAAATTATGTACAATGACCAAAATTTTATTAAATGGTAAAAATATATTCTAAATATACTTTAAAACCACTCAAATTCATAATATATCACTATAAATTATTTTGATTAAAAAAGTTGTTTTTAATTAAAATTTAGTAATTTTCACTATTCATCAAAATATAAATGTTATCCGAAAAGTTCCAAAATTTCACCCTAGGAAAAATTTGATATTATGAATCCAAAAATGAAGTCCATTTTGAGAGATAAAATTTATAAAATTTGAAAAAGTAGGTATTACTATTCATAACGGCGAGTTTGATTGGTTGTGGTGTTAGAACCTGATGTTGCGTAAAACACACGCTATCGCATTATTCAAAGAGAAGCGTACCGTAGAAGCTTGGGGTGTTACATTCTCCCCTCGTTCAAATTATTTCATCCTCGAAATTTCTAGTATACTACCGAATTAAAAGACATGGGTGGTTCTTCATCATAAGTTCCTCGTGTTCCCATGTTGCCTCTTCCATCTTATGGTTTCTCCACAAGACTTTTACCAGACGAGTCGTCCGGTTTCTCAGTACTTGTTCTCTCATATCAAGAATCCTGACGGGCTCCTTGCAATAAGACTGATCGGGTTCGAGTTATAATTCCACATAGGTGAGTACATGCGTTGGGTGAGGCATGTATTTCCTCAACAGAGATACGTGGAACACATCGTTAACTTTGGAGAGACTTGGCGGCATTGCCAATCGGTAAGCTACAACCCCAATTCGTTATAGTTTTTCAAAAGGTCCGATGTACCTGGGACTCAATTTACCTTTCTTACAAAAATTTATGACTCCCTTCCATGGAGATACCTTCAGGAAAACATGATCACCGACTTGAAATTCCAAATCCTTCCTTCGATTATCGGCATAGCTCTTCTGCCTACTTTGAGATGCTTTAATATGATTTTGGATTACCTTCACCTTTTCCATCGTTTCCTCCACCAGTTCTAGGCCTCCAAGTTTTCTTTCACCAACGTCATCCCAACAGGTTGGTGTGCGACATCTCTTTCTATATAACGCTTCATATGGTGCCATCTGAATACTCGAATGGAAGCTATGGTTATAGGGAAATTCTGTGAGAGGTAAATATTGATCCCACATATCCTGAAAGTCAAGTGAGCAGGATCTGAACATTTATTCTAAGGTTTGAATATACCATTCTTATTTTCCATCTATTTGAGGGTGGTAGGCAGTGCTCAAATGAAGTTCAATATCCAAGGCTTTCTGAAGACTTTTCTAGAATCTTGAAGTAAAATGGGGATCACGATCCGAAACAATCGATAGGGGTACTCCATTAAGTCTCAAAAATTCATTAATATATATTATTTCTAGATGTTCTAGTGGTAGATCTTCTCTTATTGCAAGAAAATGTGCTGACTTGGTAATACGATCAACAATAACCCATATTGCATCGTTCCTTCTAGGAGTCTTTGGTAGCCCCATGACAAAGTCCATCGTAATATTGTCCCATTTTTACTCCGGTATGGGAAGATGTTACATGACTCCTCCAGGCTGTTGCCTTCCAGCTTTCACTTGTTGACAAACCATACATCTTGATACAAAATCAGAAATCTCCCTCTTCATGTTGTCCCACCAAAAATGTTCCTTCAAATCTCTATACATTTTGGTTCTCCCAGGGTGTATAGAGAAATTGGAACTATGAGCATCATCCAACAATTCCCTTTTTAGATCAGGTATATCGGGAACACAAAGTCTCTTCACAAATTTCAAAATTCCTTCTTCATACACAAAGACTCTCAATCTCCCATCATTCACAGCTTTAATCTTCTTTTGAAATTCTTCATCATCGGTCTGAGAACTCTTAATCGTTTCTAGTGAAGATGGTTTGGCAACCATTTGAAAAAGCATTGATGTTTCACCTTCCCTAGTTATTTCCATGTCCATCTTCACTAGATCCATGAAAATTAGATCCCTTTCAATTATCATATTGTTCAAAACTCCATGATCTTTTCTACTCAAAGCATCTTCCACCTTGTTTTCTTTCCCCGGGTGGTAGTGTATCGTACAATCATAATCCTTGAGTAATTCAAGCCATCTCTTTTGCCTCATGTTGAGTTCTTTTTGTGAGAAAATATACTTCAAACTCTTGTGATCAGTATAAATCTCTCATTTTTCACCATAGAGGTAGTGCCTATATATCTTCAAAGTAAAGGTCACAATTGCTAACTCGAGATCATGAGTAGGATAGTTTTGTTCATGAATTTTCAACTATCGTGATGCATAGACAATAACCCTATCATTCTGCATAAGGAAACAACCCAGTCCTTTCTTCGATGTATCACTATAAATAACAAACCCATCATTCCCCAATGGTAGAGTCAGTATAGAAGTATTGAATAATATTATCTTCAGCTCTTCAAAACATTCTTCAAACTCTTTTGTCCAAACAAATTTAACCCCTTTACGTGTGAGCTTTGTTAATGGGTTAGCCAACCGGGCAAAATTCTGGATGAAACGTCAACAATAACATGCTAAACCAATAAAACTACGTACCTCAGTTATACTCATCGGTGCAAGACATTCTTGGATTGCCTTTTTCTTAGAAGTATCAACATAGATTCCATCTTTAGAGACAATATGGCCAAGAAAAGAAATCTCCTGAAGCCAGAATTCACACTTGCTAAACTTCCCATATAATTCATGTCTTCTCACAGTCTTCAGGATAATACGCAAGTGATTTTCATGATCTTTGTAGATTTTGGAGTATACTAAGATATCATCAATAAATACCACCACAAATTCATCGAGATATTCCTTGAAAACTCTATTAATAAGATCCATGAATATGGAGGGTGCATTAGTCAATACAAAAGGCATTACTATAAACTCGTAATGCCCGTACCTTGTTCAAAATACTATCTTCAGAATGTCTTCCTTCTTCACACACAACTGATGGTATCCAGATCGAAGTTCAATCTTTGAAAATTATTGAGCTCCATGAAGTTGGTCAAAGAAATCATCAATGCAAGGTAGGGGATACTTGTTCTTTATTGTTATAGCAATGATCTCCCTGTAGTCGATACATAACCTCATAAATCCATCTTTTTTTAGCAAAAATAACAGGGGATCCCCATGGAGAAACACTAGGTCGAATAAATCCCTTATTACTCAATTCCTCTAGTTGTTTCTTTCGTTCTACTAATTCCACGATGGTAATTATATAAGGGGTCTTCAATATAGGCCTTGATCCAGGAATTAAATCAATGGAAAACTCAACTTCTCATTCTGGAGGATGTCCAGGTAATTCTTCCAAAAACACATCTACATATTCTTTCACAATAGGTACATCCTCTATTTGAACATTACTTTCCTCACCCATAGTCATTTCATTCTCTTCCTCCCCAATATTTGAATTTATTTGAGCTACTGGGGGTGGATCTAGATAAGAATTAGGTGGTGACGATTCTTCTCTAAAGATATGGTATTCCTTATCATCATCATAAAAAATAATAACCTCTTTCTTTTTACAATAAATCTTCGCATCATTGTCCAAAATCCAATCCATACCGAGGATTATATCAAACTAAACCATAGGTATGATGATGAGATCAGCGGATAAAGAACATTTATGTGCTCTAATGGGGACTAATTCACAAAACTTTGTTGCAATGATACTTCCTTTAGGATTTCTAACTGAAAACTCCTTTGTTAAATCAATTTGGAAATATCTAATTTTCTTAGCAAACTAGGAAGATATGAAACAATGCGATGATCTAGAATCAAATAATGCATTTTCTAAACTTGAGGAAACCATTAAATTACCTGCCACCAAGTCTTTTGGAGCTTCTACCTCAGCAGTAGTGATAACATAAGCTTGGCCTTGATTCTTTGGCCTTTTCTGAGGTAAGTTCCCCTGATGATTAGGACATTCATTTGCATAATGTCCCATATCCCTCCAATTGTAGCATTGGACATCGGTAGCTTCCTTCTTCCCCTTGCAATCACACGCTTGGTGGCCTTTTTCACCACACTTGTAACAGACTATCGTTCCTTTTAAGCAAGTACCGGGGTGTTTCTTCCGACATTTACCATAGGATGGATATTCAACCTTTCCCTTCTTCCCCTTATTTCCATTCCCAGATTGATCAGCAGATCTCTTCTTATCTTGCTTTGCTTTAAATTCTTAAGACTTAGAGAATTCCTTTTCTGTCTTGATAGCACATGAGACAATGTCTTCGTACGACGAGAAGGATTGTGAGACTAATGCTCGATGAAGAAATGGTTTTAACCCATCAAAGAAATTATCAATCTTACTTCTTGGGTTACGTATATAATCTCCAGCATACCTTTCTAAACATGTAAAGTTAGCCTCATACTTTGCGACATTCTCATCCTCCTTTTGTCTCAGACTCCGAAATTTCCTTTCCATATCTGCTCAATGGTTACAAGGAAAGTATTTTTCTAAAAATATATATTTGAACTCCCTCTATTTCATATTTGATACTTCATCATCTTCCTTCATGTTTTGAAGCAATGACCACCATTGATTAGCATCTCCAATGAGGCGGTAAACTGCCATGATAACTTTTTCCCTTTCACTACTTCCCAAAGCCTGAAATATTTTCTCCAGGGAACATATCCATTGCTCAGCTACCAATGGATTTGTACTCCCATTGAATGTTGGTGGTTGTTTCCTCATGAAGCGATCTAACATTGATCCTCCACGTTGTGGATCAGGGTGCTCCATACGGGTAAGGTTATTATTCATAACCTGAGTGAGTTGTCCTAGTATGGTGATTAGTTGATCAGCACCAGTTTCATCACTAGCTCCACTATAATTATCTTGAGCTGGAGGGCAATCCCTACATGGAGTGCGTGCATTGATATGGTTTCCATTTCTTCCACTAGGCGCCATTTCTAAACAATGGCATAAACTAGATCAGATTATGAATCAAAATACATAATTTCATACTTATAAAACACTTAACATAAATTGAACTATTTATGGATATAATCCATAATCATAAAAATGTTTTCTTTGAGGAATTATATACTCATAAACCCTTCATAATGATTTGTAAAGAAAATGATAATTACCCTAAGAATATCCCCCGGGAGTGTTGTAACCTAGAGTGCAGCAATGCCCATTCTCGTGCACCAGTTCCCGTTTGAGTCTAGCTCAAAGCGGTGTTTTCGGGTTTTTCCCCTAGGTACATCTGTGCTAGAGCCGCCTCTACCTTCTCGTATCTAGACATGGATTTATTTCTCCTAAAACTCACAAAATCTCTACAATACCAAAATTTTAGGAAGTTATTCTATACTAATCCTCAAAGTCCATCAAAGGTCTATGTGATCTAATCAGATTTTATCTAAATATAGCTTCCAAGTTTTGTACTAAACTTCCTATGATACCAATTGTAACGCCCCGACCCCCTGTTACTCAGATTCGGTGCATTATTATATGTCATTAGCATGATCACAAGAAAGATCATGTCTCGAATGACCGATTAGTTTTAGTGGCCTTGGAAACACTAGACACATTCATAAAAGTTACATTGCATCATAAAGTAAAAAACTACAACAATATAGTCTCCATAGTCCACACTCTTATCCCCTCAAACTATCCCTGCAGGTCATTCATAAATTACTTCTTTACATTCTGGGAAAAATAAAACATAGAAAAGGGGTGAGCTCAACTGCCCAGTAAGGATAAAAATATAGCGGAAACTTTCATAAATAAGAATAAACATTTAAGTAAATGTATAACTAAAACAAAAGCCTTTTAAACTTGAACTTCAACATATTATGGCAAAAATAAAATGAAATAATGCCATTTACTTATTCACATGGATATTCTACTAATCGAATAATCACATGCAATATCAATAACCACTTTCATAATGATGGAATGCATAATGCCAGACTATCATAACCACATAGCCAAGGCCTCGTTCCAAGACTACAAATAATATTTTTTCAAGGCCTTGTGCCAAGACACTAGTCTGTCTCATGAGACCTACCTATGCATCGAGGAGCTATAGCGGGCTCCACCCATCACATATTAAGTACAATCCATTCCCATATGAAAAGGTTTAAACATAACATAAACATTCGTATTAAAACTAGCATACGAAATGTTAATACTTGATCCATAAACCACGAATGGTATAAAAATAAGACATCCATAGTCAAACATATCACAAAACCTTCAATACAATATGTAAGTATTGTATAATAATAAATCAACTCCAAATAAACTTAAAATCCATCAAAGGATGTTGACATAGATGAAATCAAAACTTCTTTTAAATAAATATATCTTTCTATTTTGAAATCATTTAAGAGTCATATATTTATAAAATAAAACATTTTCTTTGGAAATATTCTTATAATCTTGTAAGGGAATCTTTGAAGATTTTATAACGGTGGAATATATCCACACCCACCGTATATGTAAAAAAAAACATTCTTACCTTAATTCTGTCGAAAAGGTTAAAAAGCACCTTGTTTGGAAAACGACAGAAATATTCCTTTATAAAACACTTATAAAAGTCAAAAAGGGTATAAATGAATTTAACCCATATTCTAGTAAATAGTAAAAAAAATGTTTTTGAAATACATTTTTAAGAAACATGGATGTGGATGATAAATAAATCCCAGATGATTATTACGTATTAACAACCAGAGATAATGAAGAGATTGCAAAATAAACCCTTACCTTGTACTTTTACTTGGTTGGGGTAGGTTAACCTCTTGTATAATGGTGAAATAATCGTTATTAAATTATACAATCATCATATACATTAATGTTATATCATATATAATCTTTTAACATTGATTTGTTAATAATATCTTAGTATTATCGTTGTTTCGGGTGTTAACTTACTCATTTTCTTTTATATGTTTTGTTACATAAGCCGTGCTTGTTATGGATAGGTTGTATATTATTCATATCAAGAATGATATCAATTCCTTATATACTATTATTAATCATAAAATGAGAATTAGACTTGAATGGATACGATGGAGAATGAATCTCATCACGTTTGTGGAGACGGTAGTCCGTACGTACGCATAAGCGACAATAACATTATTTTTATATTAAAATAATATATAATTGTATGGTATATCATATATACAGAATAATTATCATGTTATATTTATTATTTAGATGAATTACACATCATTATTATACCCATCCAAATAATAATTTATTGAATAACAATTACACCACGATGTGGAGACGGTAAGCCGTACATACGCACGTATAGTGACATGTTATTCAAAGGATGGATAGAATACTGAAATATGGTTGTACCATGTTTATATTAACATAAATGTATATATAATATTCTGGAGTTATTATTTTAGAATGGTAATAACAAAGATAGAAGAAGTGGAAGAAGAAAGGAACTTGAAAAGGGGTGGTGAAATCATTATCTCTTGTTCGGGTTCTTCCTTTTGATTTGATCAAAAGGGCTCCTTAGGTTGAATTTATGACAAAAGGAAGGCCTATAGGATGAAGTAAGGGAATTTGAGAGAGTATTTTGGTAGGGGTTTGCCGAACCAAAAGGCTTTGAAGGTGTCAATTAATGAGAATGGGGAGTGCCCTTTATAAGAGGGGTGAGGGGCACCTTTGGAAAAGTTAGAAATATTATTTTATAATAAATTAATATTCGGTTTCTAATGGCTCCAAAGTGTATTATTTAAAGGTTAAGGTGGGGATAGGTCTAAAACTACTCAACCAATTGGATTTAGACAGGTTTGGGTTACTATATTATCCTTATATTTAAGTATTAACTCTTAGTTAATTAGTTTCACTTTTACAATGTCTCTTTGTATTTTTATATTATATGGTTAATAAACTTACTATATATATCCAAGAGACCCCCAAGTGGTCCATTAATGATACAAATATCATGATATAAGTCTCTTAGCTGAACTATAGATTTTTAAGAATTGAATATCAATTAATAATATAATATTTTTTTTAAAAACACTTTTATGTCAATTTTGACACTATTCAATAATTGATTTTTGTGAAAATCATAACAGAATGATTACTTCGAAAAACGTTAATTAAGTCAAATCTCACATTTCATATTAACCTTGAAAATTAGTGTAATTGTTAAAAAGTCTCAAATTATATTTATTTGTGTATTTATAATATCAATTATTTTAATTTTTCACTATTATGGTAATTACTTCATCATTTATTGTGTCATAAATAAATTAAATTATTTATTGTCTAAAAAGTATAAATAAAATATCATTATGTAGGAAATCTTTTTATCTTTATAATGAATATTTATAATCTAAGATACAACATATATAACCCTATGTACAAAATGTTTTTCTAAAAGATATATGCTTATGTCATTTTTGTATTTATTTTAACTTAATTAATATAAAGTGTCATTATCACTTACAAGTGGCTCCATGGGGTCCAAAAATCGACCCAAATATGCCCATGGTCGGAAATTTATCAACCAATAAGGTTAGGACACGTTTTAGGGTAATTTGTTATTATTATAATATTATTTTTTTAAACCTTATTTATCGGATTACCCTTTAACCATGGTAAATAAAATATTTACTCAAGTAATTATTCAAAATGTCTAAAAATGAAATTTACCTATTTACAAAATTTAAACATCCTGATTCGAAATATGGAATCCATTTTTCCAAATTCAAAACACAGAAGTGGAAGAAATAAATTTAAAATTAATTCCCGTTGTTAAAACAAAAAGCGTGTTTTTAATAACTATCAA
The DNA here is from genome assembly GCA_963277665.1 of Viscum album. Lineage (NCBI taxonomy): Eukaryota > Viridiplantae > Streptophyta > Magnoliopsida > Santalales > Viscaceae > Viscum > Viscum album. The sequence goes on from OY728136.1 coordinate 55,906,157, forward strand.
AAGATTGACACTTGTTTATGTCTGGTTTAATTGTGAAATTATGTAAAATGACCAAAATTTTATTAAATGGTAAAAATATATTCTAAATATACTTTAAAACCACTGAAATTCAGAATTTATCACTATAAATTATTTTGATTAAAAAAGTTGTTTTTAATTAAAATTTAGTAATTTTGACTATTCATCAAAATATAAATGTTATCCGAAAAGTTCCAAAATTTTACCCTAGGCTAAATTCGATATTCCGAATCCAAAAATGAAGTCTATTTTGAGAGATAAAATTTATAAAATTTCAAAGAGTAGGTATTACTATTCATAACGGCTAGTTTGATTGGTTGTGGTGTGTTAGAACTTGATGTTGCGTACAACACACACTATCACATTATTCAAAGAGAAGCATACCATAGAAGTTTGGGGTGTTACATGGAGGATGACCAGTAGGAAACTCTCATTTTTGGAAGGCCTTTATTGGAAACTGGGAAGTTATTGATCGACATGCACCAAGGGGAGCTAATTTTCTTGGTAGAAGATGAGAGAGTCTACTACAATGTACTCAAAGCCGTCAAGTATGCATCATTTTATGAGCATGGGGAATGTTATGTGGTAACCACAATGGATAATCGCTTGAGTGAAAAAAGGAGATGATCTAGTAAGTTCTTTTACCTTAGATAACTTTATCATTCCAGACATTGCAGTTGAAGAAGCGCTAGAGGACTTGCAATTCCTAGAAGGCCAGGGCGGCCACTATTGGAAACGTGTAGTTGTTCATAATAGTAGAGAACATGAAAAGGTGAAACCACTTGTACCTTCGATTTTAAAGGTGCCTGAACTAGAACTAAATCCTCTTCCATGTTCTATAAAGTACGGGTCTTTGGGAGACTATAAAACATTGCCTGTAATACTCAGCACATAACTATCATAGGAGTAGGAAGATGCACTTATGCAGGTTTTAAAACAGCAGAAGAATGATTTTGGGAGGACAGTTGCATATTTTAAGGGAATCAACCCTACCATTTTCACCCACAAGGTTGTTCTTGAAGAAGGTTCGAAGCAATCTTGGAGATCACAGCGGTGCCTAAATCCTCCCATGAAGGAAGTTGTAAAAAAAGAGGTGATCAAATTGTTGGATGTAGGCATCATTTATCCCATATCAGATATTCCATGGGTAAGTCCCCTACATGTGGTACCCAAAAATGGGGGTATCACTATGATTTCAAAAGATAAGAATAAGCTCATCCTCACACGCACTATCACGAGCTAGAGAGTCTGGGTTGAATAATGGAAGATGAATGACGCCACGAGGAAAGATCATTTCACCCTTCCCTCTATGGATCAGATACTAGAGAGACTAGCGAGGCACAACTTTTATTACTTCCTCGACAGCTATTTCGGCTATAAACAGATTTCCATTTCTCCAGAGGATCAAGATAAAAGAACAATTACTTGCCCCTATAGTACATTTTCTTATAAAAGAATATATTTTTCCATATCAAACTCCCCCGCCACCTTCCAGCACTGTATACTGGCTATCTTCCATGACATGGTGGAATTTATCTCAGAAGTATTAATGGATGAATTTTCCGTTTACGGAAAATCATTCACCACTTGTTTGCGGCACTTGGAGATAGTTTTGGAAATATGTGAAAACACTAACCTGGTTTTGAACTGAAAAAAGTGTTTTTTTGGTGCAAAGTGGAATCATCCTTGGCCGCATAATCTCATAAAATGGGATATAGGTGGAATCGGTGAAGATAAAATTCATTTCACGAAATCCTATTCCGACTTCCATCAAATCCATGCACAACTTTCTAGGACATGCCAGTTTTTATAGGCGAATTGTCCCCAACTTTTCAAAAATAGCCTAGCCCCTCACCAATCTTCTGACCAAGTATGAAATATTCTAGTTCGATGAGACATGCACCAATGCTTTTGAGCACCTGAAGAAACACCTGGTGGAAGATCCAGGGATGATTTCTCCCAACTGGGAGGAAAAATTTAAAGTGATGTGCAATTCGAGCGACTACATAGTAGGAGAAGTCTTGGGCTAGCAGCTTGACCAGATTTTATAACATATATATTATGAAATAAGGACACTCAAAAAGGAATAGATGAACTACACCACCATAGAAAATGAGATGTTAGAAGTGGTGTTCACATTTGACAGGTTCCATTCTTACTTAGTGCTATCTAATGTTATTGTTTATACTAACCATGCAGCACTAAAGTACCCAATGAACAAGAAGGATGTGAAGCCCGGATTGATCTACTGGGCGCTCCTCCTATAATAGTTTGATATGGATATCTAAGACAAGAAAGGGATCGAGAACATTGTTGCTAATCATCAATCCTGCCTAGAGCTGCCTCATTTGTAGAAGGGGGAAGATCGAGAGATCTAGGAGGATTTATTTGATGATAAACTCTTTTAAATCAACGAAACACATAGACCTTGGTATACTAATATTGATAATTTTTTGGTTACATGTGCCGTTAATCCAGACCTCTCCTTCTAGCAAAGGAAGAGGTTTCTCTCTGATTTTAAGAGGTACTTTTTTGAAGATCATGTTCTATTCCGATGCTATAGAGATGGGGTGATCTCTCATTGCATCCTAGAAAATGAAGTTCATGAAGTCCTGAAATTTTTTCATGCCTCACCAGTTGGGGGACATCATGACCCTGACCATACGATAGCAAAGATTCTACAATCTAGGTTTTTTCTGACCCACTATACATAAAGATACCCGAGCCTTTGTTTCCGGTTGCGATCAATGCCAGAGAACCAGTAATGTGGGATGTAGAGATGAGATGCATCAGCACCCTATCCTAGAGGGTGCAATTTTTGACATCTAGGGAATAGATTTAATGGGTCCCCTTCACCCATCTTTCGGGAACACTTACATCCTGGTCTTCATCGACTATGTCTCAAAGTGGGTGGAAGCTGCTGCTAAAACTCACCACCGGACCAAGGTATTCATGAGTTGTTTAAAGAAACACATTTTTAGCAGGTTCGGAGTTCCCCGAGTACTGATCAACGACAGAGGGACCCACATGGACAAAAGACAAATGAGAGGAATACTATCGAAGTAAGGATTAAATAATCATATGGGGATGCCATATCATCTCAAGTCTAGTAGACAAGTGGAGCTCTCCAACTGTGAGATCAATCATATCCTAGAAAAAAAGTCCACACTTCAAGGAAAGACTGGTCCAAGAAGTTAGAATATGCTTTGTGGGCATATCATTCTGCTTTCAAAACACCACTAGGAATGTCCCCATTCCGCCTCATCTATGGTAAGTCGTTCCATATGCCAGTAGAATTGGGGCATAAATCATACGAGGCTGTAAAGACCCTGAATTTTGATCTGAAGGCAACTGAAGAGAAGAGAAAGTTCCAATTGTCGAAACTTGATGAAATCAGATAAGAGGCATATGAGAACACCAAGATATTCAAGGAAAATCCGAGATCAATTCATGATTGGATGATTTCACAAAAATATTTTCAACCCGATGATAAGGTACTTATCTTAAAATCTCATCTTTGATTATTCCCATGGAAGTTGAAGTCACGATGGTCGGGACCATTCCAAGTTATACGTGTATTCCATCATGGAGTGGTGGAAATATCTAGAGAGGATGGTCAACCATTCAAGGTGAACGAACATAGGTTGAAATTTTACCATCAAATGGAAGACACAGTGGGAACATTGTCCAACATACAACTTAGGTAAGCAAAGGTAAGTAGGTCAAGCCAATGACCTAAAAAAAAGGCACTTCCTGGGAGGCAACCCAGCGGATACACGTCGTGTACCACCTATATACACATCATGTAATTATTCCTTTTTCATTTAACTTATAACTATTATAAATATAAATCATAATAAAGTAATAAACAAGGATGATGCTAGTGCCGATGGTAAGGTCACTGGAGTTTAACCAAGCCATCGCCAGTTCGAATCTCTCCCGACCTACCATCGGCACGGGGTTCCTCATTTTTCTCCATGTGTTTTCTTACACGGTGTGTGTGGTATTTTTTCATATATATATATATATATATATATATATATATATATTATAATAAAAACTATGGTGGGGATGGATCGGTTGTCCTGGATCATAATCCGGTTTCAAAAGACCCGGGTTTGAGTCCTCACAACCGCCCCCTTTCCTTCATTTTTCCTTTTTAATAAACCCACACAATGTGTCTTTCGATATACGTCGTGTGTGACATTTTTTCCTTCTAAAAATTGAAACGATTTTTCACATAAATTAATTCATGCAGGTGAATTTAGCAGATTGGTAGAGTCTCGACCCTGGATCCAAAAGACCTGGCTTTGAACTCGGCTAATCTCCCTGCTCCATCCCTTTTTGTCTATTTAAAAACCACACGTTGTGCATTTTCTTCTTCCCATATAGTATATGCCTGTTTACATTAACTATATTTAAAAACCTAATATGAGTAGCAGTACAAACTTTTCTCTAGTGGTAGAGGGATTCTATTCGGAACGACTGATCACGGGTTCGAACCTCACCCCAAGCACCAGAACAAAGGTTGTACTTATCCTTTTCAAATTTTAGGACACACGACATGTATTGCCTGATACATTACATGTATAGTTTTATTTTTAATAAATTATGCATATATATATATATATATATATATTTATTATTAATTATTATATTTTTTAGTATATATATATATATAATTCTTAAAAATTAAAAAAAATGGTACAGACAAAGGGACCTTATACTCAGTTGTTGGTTTGTGAACCCTACCCAACTAAAGGAGATGGTGGTGATGAGATCATTCGATAGAGTTTGATGAGGACGTTTTGTTTTTACATTGATTTTAACATTGAATATCATGAACTATTATTTAATAATTTAGTCTACTTTTTCAAGCCTCATATTTATTTTTCACATCTTTACCTACCAACCTTTAGCCACAAAAACATCTTCTTCTTATTGAAAAGTCCAAATGGTTTTTTAAATCAATTTTTTGAAGTAGGGAACTAGATTTATATCAAACATATGTATAGAGTGTATATATATTTGATTGAGCATAACTTTAATTTAAAACATTTTGAGTGTTGAGTATATTATTGCAGAGGTAGATCATCAAGTGGTTTGTTTATTTTCGAATGGTTGAAACATGTGTTAAAAGAGGATGAAAATAGCTACTTGAATTATATATGAGGCATGATTATAACATCTCCTGAATTGAAACTATTTTGTAGTTTTTTTTAGAATTTTCTCCTATGACTTATTATTTACATTTGTGATTACCCGAATCCATTCCTTTTAAAATATAGACTCTCTTAATTAGATGTTGAGATTTTCTTGAGGATAAAAAAATGACTAAGTATGGCGGAGTTTGATGCAACCAATTTTTGTATACATTTTCACATACTTTATTGAAAATAAGAACTATTTTTCAGCAATTACTTACTGTTTAGTGGACAAATACTTTGATTTTGGTAATCTTGTTCATTTTCAAGAGATTTATGTCCAAATACACAAAATGGGGGAGAATTGAGAAAAATTTACAAACTACATTGCATGTACTTATACACACGCTGGGTGCATTCAAACTTAGACATGGATTGACCAGGACAAGTACATTCCCAAGTATCCAGAAGCCGGTACATGCCCTGTTCACACTATACATGTTGTGTACACCCTTCTAGAAGTAGTTGGTGGATGAGAAGAAGTATACATTCCCATGTGGCCGGCTGATGGAGACACACCCTGTTCAACCTATACACACCATGTATATCTTTCTAGAAGTTTTTAGTGGCCGAAATATGAGACTACACGCCGTGTATAGTGGTTCTACATGCTGTGCATATTTACCTACTAGACGGTGTTGTATTCCAAGACAAAGACGGTGTGTTAGGCCACCTACCAGTGAAGAAAACAATGACAAAAGTGCATTGAAAAAAGTACACGCCGTGTACTTTTTCCACACGCCTTGTAGTTGTATTTCCTATATATAGAGGCCTTGGCCTCCAGTTTGAAATAGGAGAAAGTGTAGAGATAAAGGGTTGAAGGTCCGAAAGAAAGAAGCTCTGATGCTATTCTACCACCATTCTACTACTTCTCCATTCTACCGTTCTACCGAAGAGTCATTCCCACCTAGAAGTTTCAAGAAATGATCACATCAAGTATTGAGAATTTTGTTCTTATCTTTACCTCTATGTGTAACTAGATACCCATTGTGTTGGGGTTGTGAGAAATGCAAGAGTTTTAATATAGATTAGTTGTTGTGAATGTGTTTGTTCTTTTAACTTCTTATTATTATTCTTAAATCACTTCATCTTATCACAAAAAATTCTGAACCAGACCAAGGGATGATTTTTCAGAGATTCATAAGTAGAGTAAAAATGAATATTTTCATGATCATTGTAAGTATTTGTTGACTCAAAAATGGATTAATCCAAATAAAGAAATGTTAAACACTAACTACCAGACCAAGGAGTTAGTTTCTTCAGCTCTAAATATAAGTTTACCGAACCAAGGAAACTTTATTACAAATTGAACCCAGAGTGTTGGGCTATTATGAACGTCACAACCTCATTACCAATTCGATTTAATAATCTACTTTTCATAAATACACAACCCCAACACATTTCTCTCTTTAATTTTCATCAAAACCAATTTTCCCATATTTTCTTCTATTCATTTAGTAATTTATTAAATAAACTTAAAACCAATTATTATTTTTATCCAAACATCAAAAATCAAATCTAAATTCAGCACACTTCACTAAGTCAAAAATACAAATTTGTTAAGCAAAGACAAAAATAACTTCTTTTTTTCCCTATGGATCGACCCCTTACCAGTACTATAATTGTTAGGGTAAAAATAATTTGGGACACCGATAGCATGCCTTAGATGAATCAACTCACCAATGATCTTCTCTCTATTTATATAGTGGATTTTCAACATACCCGATTAGGGTTTCTAGCCCTTGTGCTTTAAACATCCACTAAAAAAGTGAATCTAATAATTAATTATGAAAAGCTAAATACATAGTAAATATAATTTAAATTTTATTATTTTCTTGTAATATATATTAAATATATATTATTTAATAAACCCAAGTCATTAAGTTGACTCATTACTCTGATAATATTAAACTAACTTGGAATAAAAAAATAATATTTGTTCATATAACAATAATCCTTGTATTTACTTAAACACTTTTAAAAACTTATAACAAATAAATTGAACCCAGTTATTCTCTAGTTGAATAATAATGAATTTATTTATTTATAAATGATTGATAAAACTTGGAAAACACTCATACCCCATTGTGGGTCCAACTATGTCCTATATTTAAATTCACCAAAATATGGTAGATTTTAGAATATGCTATTGTGTTTGGCCCTCAAGAACCTTATCTTGATAGTAGTGATTAGTATTCACATACCAAGATAGGAGTATATCAACCCATCAAGGCCCCTAAAGAGACAAGGAATAGTCATAGAAATGAAAACTAACCTATGAACACATACTGTGTAATATAATCCCTTTGTCTTTAGATATATCGTAAATTAGAATACACACTAGTGTCATCATCCTTTCTCACTTTATTATTTATTGGTGTATCAGGATAGATTTACCCTTAACTATCATGGAAATATATTTATGAAGGTACTACCATCCTGATCAAAATAGCTCGAGGTAATACTTCATTAACCCAGAAGTTAAAAATCCTATCTTGATCATTCAACCAATGCCATACCACCAATGATGCACCCAATACAAGCTACCTCACCACAATTTAATTTTCATGGGTTTTTTCTCGCATAAAAAAATTCTATCAAATAGAATAAATTGATAATGATAGCACATTTTGAGACCAATAAACATGTTAATAGATAGGAACATATAATGACATCCAAAAAATGTAGTGTTCCTATTGGCGGGTCTGCCTCATGATATCAAATACTAGAGATCACCAAGTGCAAACTTCATGAGAAGAAGTCTCAATGATTATGAACCCCCATCACCTGATAGTCACAAATCAACTATGTCTAATCAATATGATGTATCTATACCATATGAAATATATTTAAGATCAATGTTATAGTATCACGAGGTTCTCATTATATCATAGTATCTATTATAACTTTTTGATATGATAATAAATCTATTGAAATTAACATTAAATAGTAGATGAAAAATTTATACACTATAATGGTAAGAAACATCATGTATATCTCATTGCATACATGAAATGGTAATTGAAAAGTATAATTAAAATTGGGTCCAGGGAACACAATTTTATAACAATTTATGTTTATGGATGTGAGTGGATGTTTATTTTATGTTGTTCCTTGTTTGGAATGATTATATTAAGTTCAAATTATTTGATTTTAATGAATGTCCAATTTATGGAAGAGTCATTCCATATTCTTCTGAGAACTCTACTACATGTTTGTCTATATTTATTGGTGGAAATCATTCCTGAGTGTGATTACTTGATGTACAAGAACTAGTAACTTTCCAATGAGGATCAAGAACACCTTTCAGCCAATGTCATTGTTAGACTAAGGTTCCAAATTGAGGGTTGACCCAGGTTGTTTTGCAACATATATAGTAAAAAAATATTGCTATAATAGTATACAATAAAATGGAATCACTAGATACAACTAACATATCTCGAATCGATGTAAGCTTAAACACCGATGATAGGTGTGTGGCCATCATCATGGAAACTCAACTATTCCAATTATCATATCAATTTTCCATCTCCATCTTCGATGGTCTTCCATCATATTCATTCTTATTTGCATGGATACAAGAAAACAATTGTTAAATTGTTTTTAAAGGGGTGAACAATAATAATTATTATGGTTTTCCCAAGCAGCACACTAATCCCATGGACATATAGAGCCTATGTGAATAAAAAATTAGTAAAGTGTAGAGAAATAAATGTAACTCAATGTCATCAATTTAAGTAAAAATATTCATGATCAATCCTTATCAAGTTAACCATAGTTCACTTTCATCATTATCACCAAATAACAGTGATTAATTTTATGATATATCCATGTTTCTTTAAAAAATAATAATAAGGTACCCTGGAAACAATGTCTTTATAGAGTTTCACAAGGTTCTCATAGCTCAATTCAGTATCTCTCCCATTATAGTAGAGAACCTAGGAACAACTCTAGCTATTTGTTCAAACAATATCCTAGACTTTTTGAACTCATCGACCCCATATGTGGATGATAGTTGTGAAAGGAAAACAATTTTAGAAAATAATAATATGATCTCACATCTGTTCATAGTTTTTTCTTGATAATTAATCCTAAATTCACCTATCTGTGTTATGTTGGTGGAAATAAATATCTATTCCTATATCCAATGTGCTAGAGGAAATAAACATATTCTGATCTAGTATTTGGGTACATATCCATATGCCATATCTACCAAGTACATAAGCTTACCGATTTAGTGTAAACCTACTTCCTTGGAGCACATCACTAGCCCGAACCCATGTTCTCTAGGGAGACACTAGTCAGGGTGTGAGTACACAACAATGTAGTATAAATATATGGTCTTTTAATCTAGATACCCAGGTTTCCCATAACTAATAAATAGAGGCAAGTTAGATATCAAGTAATAAGGACCACAGTGAAGATCGAGAATAACACTAAGGATCACTAGCCCAAACCCATGTTCTCTAGGGAGACACTAGTCTGGGTGTGAGTACATAATAATGTAGTATAAATATAGGGTTCTTTCATCTAGCTACCCAGGTTTCCCATAATTAATAAGTATGCCGTATAAACATTCCACAACATACAATGTCTATATCTCACCCTCACCCCCATTCTCCCTCATAGTGCACAACCTCCCATTGTTTCAACACCAATCATCATGTTCAATAATAACCATTCATCAAGGAAAGGCATACATAATGGGTTCATAAAATATTTTTATAACAAGCGATTTTACTTTATAAAGTACCAAATGATACTATGGAAAACCAGTTTAATAAACTAAACCATTATCAATTAAATAAAAAACAATTTAAACCATCCATTAAAAAGGTCCATACGTGCCATCTTCCTTTAAAAATAAGTTTTTATGTTCCAAATGGGTCTTTAAATAAATAAAACGAAATTACAACTAATCCATTTGAATTATTTGAATTACCATTTCAACCATAATTTAAAAAACACCTTTATATATCCTTTAAATCAATAAAAAATATATTTCAAAGAAAAAATATGTTTAAACCATTTGGAAATAACTTCAAGGAATTAACCCATTTCCATTAAAATGAGGTTTTTCATTTCAAAAACCCAAACCACCATGGTTATAAAATAATCCAATTTCATTTCAAAACCAAGGGTCAATTATCTATATGAAACCATTCATTCCAAATTCCATTTTCATCAAAAGGTACATTTATGCATAAAAAATGAATAAAATATGATTGACCAATTTTAAATGGAATAAACTAGGATTTAACCAACACATGAATAAAAACAAGAAGAAAATACATAAAAACACCAACCTTTAAATATACATGATCAAACCATAATGAATCTGAGATGTGTCGCCTTTTATGGAGAAAAAAAATTAAGAGAGGGAGAGAGGGAAGAAAAAAAAGATCCTGAAATAATAAACCAACATAAAGCATTTTGGATCCAATGAATCCCCAGGTTTTCATAGAATATTAGAAGAATGGATCAAGATAAATAATAGAGATTAAATTCCAATAGAATTTAGAATATATAAAAGAGGATCACAAATTCGATTGAAACATTGATCTATCAAGAGTTGAGATTGGGAGAGCCAAAATAGCCAATGAGGGCTCCCAAGGTTCATATGGGACAAGCTAGGGTTGAGGGAGAAGGGGCTGTTGATAGAACAAGGGTTTCAATATAAAATTACTTCCCCACCCCTTACGAAGACCAATCTTAATGGTGCCACTAGCTAGCCGCTGAGTACCACTAGATAGAAGATGGTTTTAGTAGAATGTTGTATCCACTACCACATCCACTAGACTTCCAGTGGACTACATTTAGCTCCTAAAGCTATAGGTTAAGGTTCACATCATCTCTATAAATCCAAGTTACCCTCCAACTCCTAAAAAATAGAAAAACACACATAGTGAGATCTTTTTATTTGAAGACTATACTGGGTGTGACAAATATTTCCACCATATCGCTTTATGTCCCTATAAAGGCTCTATTCCAAAGATAGAAAAAAATTAAAAGTTAGAAAATAACTTCCTCACATAATTAGTGTGGTGGATGGTTCAAAAAATAGAGGCATACTCACCCAAGAATAATCTAACAAGAACAACTCCAAAAGGATGGATGATCAACATTCCCAATAATAAATAAAGTAGAAACTCTAAGACCACAACACATATTCTTGAAAAACACTAATATAACCTTTAAATAAGAACTACAAAAGAAGACCAGATACCTTTCATAGGTCTCCCCACAATTTAAATTCTCACAAAAAAAGTGGGACACAAGGATAATATCTAGAGAAAAGACATACTTATAACCCTGATGAGAAACTATCAAGCACTAAACATGGGGTATAAAAAATAAAAAACCTCAACCCAATTAGACAACACATCCCAAAACTATTGATGATTCCAAAAGAGTTAACAATAAAAAAACAATGTTATATCCACAAGAAATCCAAAAAATTTGACATGGATTTCTACCTCAGGTAAATACTTAACGACAACTAAGGACTTACAAACACAGAGCCTCATACATCAATGAGATCATCAAATCCAACACCATAACCTCTGAGTGCCTGGTGTATAGTGAATCTACTTATTACTAGTTACCAAAATATATACCCAGGCCCTATCCTTGTCCAAAAAGGAATATATCAAACCAAAAAGGTTATCACACAAACAAAGAATCACAATCCTTAAAAAGGGATATCACTCATTACATAAAGATTGAGCACTAAGAAAAGGCATGAATGAAAGGATTCCAAAAGGATAACAACCGTCCAAAATATAATCCATCATTATTCATAAGGAGACACCCAATGAATCAAATAAAATTTATTTCAAAAAGAAACATCCCAAAACATAAAGATGTTACCATTATAATATCTTATTCTATCCATAAGAGAGCGATAAACTTCAAGTGGTCTCAATAAAACCAATCCACCATCAAGGAAACAACTCAAAAATGACACCAACCATGATCCATAAAATATCATCCACAAAGATAAAAAAATATACAAAAGATTATAAGAACAACATAACACTAAAAATAAATTACACTTGAAAATTTACCTTTTGGTAACCCAACTTATAAAACTTATAAAAGTGACCCATGAATCTACATCGATGAAAAATTCTCAAATATTTTAAACAAGAACTATTAGATTGACCAAGATCCCTGAACGGGAAGCACAAAAGAGGCCACATCTTCCCTTGACAAGACATTCCCCACTCAAAAAACTCTTGAAACTCACATAACAGGGAATATTTACCGAAGATAACCATGGATGAAGAATTATAAAATTCTCATTATCTCTCTAGTTCTACTTCAACTGATAAGACATTTTCAAACACCTTCAAATAAGAGGTTTGATAGATGTTTGATTTGAAATTTCTGAGACCCTAGTAAAGACATCTCTAGAAATAAAAGGCCTTTAGGGAGCCATCTCTAACAAGATCATGTGATAAGTATACAAAATTTGAAAATTGATTAGAATACTCCCAAACTTATTAGTCACCTTGATAAAGACCAATGATCTTGAAGGGTTTCTCCTCCTTTACTTTCCCAGGATATTTCCATTGAGTGAAGATTAAATGAAAGAATACCCCGGGCATGATTTCATATAGTAAGTGAGGCATAATTATTCCCCACCACTCTTTTTTTGTTCTTTAAAATAAAGAGGAAATATCTTTCACCCTTGATAACTTGAGTGTCTTGTAAGGAATAAAGATTATTTTAACTTCTTCTAACCAACATTTTTACTCCAAAGAACTCCAATATCCACTATAGAGGGGAAGAAAAAGATTCAAGAAGTTTTTATAGGATTGGCAAGGTATGAGGACACCGAATCCACCCCGAGATTAAAATTTTGGGTAGATTCATCAACTTGAAACACCTTTTCTAGAATCATTAAATAGATATTTTAGAGAAATTCAGGGAGAAAAAACATCCTATCATATTTGGAAAATATTCTAGGATAAATTTCTAGACATCATAAAATATAGTCTCAACAACTCAAACATGAAAGATTAAGTAAAAAAACTTAGCATAAGACTAAAACCAATACAAAACACACACACAAACCAAAATTTTTGAAAAAAAAACCCATAATAAATTTTATTATAGAACCACTACTTTAAAATACACAAGTTTTTACACCCTTTAAAAAATTACACTTTCACTTAAAAACCCAATGTCTTTATAGAAATATATAACAAGTAAAAATATTTTTCCACCTCATAGAACTCCTTTTATGGTTTCAAAAAATTTTGTTTCTCAAATTCCAATTTCGAGTCATTTAACATTTAAAAGTCACCAAAAACCCAATTTTTTAAAAAATAATTATGTAAAACATAATATTTGAAAATTTTAAAAATTAATTCTCAAAACTAATTTTTTTTAAAACACACATTTTTTATTTGAAAAAATTTATCAAAGAATTCAATGAAACTTATTTTTAAATGTAAAACGTGGTTTTACAAAGGATTTAATTTTTTTTCTAAAATTTAGAATAGAATAAACAAACATGAGCATGAAACAAACTACACACATTATCATACATTAAAAATCAATAACCTATATAAACTAAAATCACATAAGTGAAATCATACAACAGATTTAAGGGACAACCCAATGATTTCCCCATTCAAGGATAAGACACTTGAAACAGCTCAGGTTGCTGATAATGCATGTACTACTAACACATCTTCTATTTCCTCTATGAGTAAAAAGGGAAAGAAACCTAGTATGAACTCCACTAATTTTTTTTGAAGATCCAATTGGAGGAAGGGCTTGTTTAGTTCAAAGAAGGGGGTTCCAACCCCAAATTCATGTTCCAATGAATTTATTTTTAGGAATTGTCATGGTATTGACAATCATGACAAATTTATTTTCTTTATAATATTTATTAATACTCATAGACCTAAATGTTTTTATATTTATGAACCTAAAATAAAATTTTTATCTAAATGTATGCATCTTTTTCCATATGGTTATAATTTTTTAGTTGTGTGAAAACTTGGTATTACTGTTGAAACTCTCTGGGTTTTTATCATTCCTCTCTACAGAATGTGAATACTTTCAAGGTTTCTGAGTAGTTGTTTACATGTGACATTTCTTATGATGTCTCACACATTTTTTGTTCTTGTATTTATTCTAATAATAGATATCTAGATAGAAGAAAACTTTTTAAAGATCTTTATTATTTAGCTAACAACATTTATGATCCTTGGTTTGTGATTGGTGATTTTAATGTGATTCTTACCTCTAGTGAAGAAAATTGGCCCGTCCAACTCTTCTATCTCCTCAAGAGAATTCAAAAAATCTATTGAGGATAATAATCTTGTGGAAATTAAACTCATTGGTTCCATGTTCACATGGTATAGAAGATACTACAATAGGGTAGTTTCTGGAAACTTGGATAGAGCTTTCATGAATTATTCCAATCATGATAAATGAGACAAAATCTCTAGAATTAAACTTACTAATCATAACTTGGATCATTATCCCATTCTTGTCAGCCTTTATACCAAAATACTCAAACCCCCTCTTCCTTTCAAATTTAATAACGTATAGTCCTCTGAACCTAAGTGTTCTAACGTCATAAATTTCTTTTGGGTGTCTATAAATCATTATAATGATGCTCTTCCTTGTATCAAAAGATAAAACATCTAAAGTAGTGTCTTAAAAGCTGGTGAAGTTCCAAATCTAAACAAATTGATAATGAAATATCTTATCTTGAGAACGAACTTACCCAACTTCAAAACACCACTACTAGATCTAATTTCACTATAGATCCTTAACAAGAAATCAACACTTCTATGAAACTCAATGATTTGATTTTCCTTAAAGATAACATGAATAAAAAACTCTTCAAAACTAAATGTCTCTCGAATGGTGATGGAAAAAATAAGTTCTATAATTCTCTCTAATGAATCAGTAAATTTTTTAGACCTCTCACCTTTCTTAGAGATAGGGACACCCTCATTGATACTAAGGATTACATTTTTAATCATGTTGTCTCTTATTTTGAAAATATTTTTAATGGATCGCTTGTCAACAAAGACCTAATTCATGAGGTAATTTCAGAAATGGTCAATGAGGAAAATAATTCTTATTTTTAAGCATCCTTCTTGATCATGAAATCAAAGACGCTATTTTTATCCTTAATCCTGATAGTGCACCGGTCCCTGATGGTTTTAATAATGGTTTCTACCAATATTGCTGGGAGGTTATTCAAAGGGATGTTTGCAAACCTTTCAAATATTTATTTTCAAATGGTATGCTACCACATGGGTTAAATGATCAATTTATTAATTTAATTCATAATGTGAAAGAAGCTTCTAAGTTTTATCACTTCAGACCCATTGCGTTTATTAACACACTTCACAAAATTGTCATGAAACTTCTTTCTAATAGACTTACTACTATAAGAAAGCAAATTTTCCTTTAGAATCAGTTTGGTTTTATCAAGGGTAGGTCTATACAAGATTCCATTTGAATTTCCTCTAAATGCACTAATACTTTAAAAAAATCCACTCTGGGTGGCAATATTTCTGTTAAAATTGATATCAATAAAGCATTTGATACCATTTATTAGAGTTTTATTTTCATGGTCCTTCAGTTCTTCAGTTTTAATGATACCTTAATTAATAGAATAAATTCCTTATTCAGGGATAGGTCTATACAAGATTCTATTTTTCTTGACTCTAACAGGCACTATAGCAGACTGTACACTGTACGGGTACTGTAGCAGTTACTGTAATAGGAACTCTTCAGTACTGTAGCAGCTGGAACTATTCAACTTGGGCCACCAGTTTGAGCTTGGAGTCCTTAAGGCTTTCGGGACACCCAGACCTTCAGGTCAGTAGGGATTTCAGGCCACCTTTAAGGCCTTTAGGCCACCTCAAGGCCTTCGGGCCACATGGAATTGTCCCATACAGACTCTAAAAAAAACGAGCAGTCCTAGAAGAGGATTCAGAGAAGGTGCACTCACCAGAGTAGAGAGAAATGGATTTTTAAGAATGAGAGGGTATAGATTTTCCATCGGGACCAACCTGTTCTTACACGGGAAGCCTAGCCAGATGGCCATGAAAAGGTGGAGAGATACTATCACGATGTAGATGCTGGGGAGGGGTAGGTCCTTGTAGATAGTCTGGTTTAATTCCCTAAGACCTTTGGGTCATGAAATCTCTTAAGCCTATGGGCCATATAATCTCTGAGCCTACGAGCCTTGTAAGGGTTCCCCCTCATACCTTAAAATGGGGGTTATCAAAAATCAATAAAAATGAAGGCTTTTAGGCCATTAGGTGAGAACAAGATTAAACCTATTCATGTTTATAGAAAATTAAATGTTCCCACACATCTTTTATATGATGATTACATCATATTGTTCTTACAAGGTTATAAAAGGAATATTCAAACTATTAAAAGTGACCTTTCACATTATGAGGAAATAATTGGTCAAAATATTAGTTGGAACAAATCCTTTTTCTTCTTTGGGAAAAAATTTTCCTTCGAATAAAAAAGGTAATATTATCAATGATTTATGTATCAAGGAAAGATCCTTCATTTTTTACTTACCTTGGTGTATCCATTTTTTGGGTAAGGCTTAAATATAGTTATTTTTCCACCACTATTGACCAAATCCTCCATCAACTTTACTCATGGAAGTTTAAATCTCTCTCTATGGAAGGCATGATCTGTCTTACTGAATCTACTATTGTCTCTAAAATTTTCTACTATTTTATGGTCTACAAATGGCCTCTTGGTCTCCTTAAGAAAATAAATTTTTACATAAAAACATTGTTTGGACCGGAATAACTCTTGAAATAAAACCTGTGACCATCCCTTGGGATACTTGTTGTAAGAATTTAGTTAAGGGAGCTCCAAGAATAAGAAACCTTAAACTCTTTAATTATGATTTACAAACAAGACTCACTTGGAAGCTGCTTCCCAATAACTCTGATTCCACTACTTTTCTCAAAAAAACATTTCTTTATAAGTTAATGAATGGAAATATGAATTTTATTACCTCGTCTATTTGGCCGTCCAGTAGTAAATATTCTTCCAATATAATGAATAACTCTAAATGGGTGGTTAGTTCTAACTCTTCTATGATTTTTTGGTTGGACAACTGGACTGGTGTTCCATTTATTTCCATGTTTCCTCCCAATTTTTTTACCGGGGCACACCAACTACACTATCAAGGATGTTTTAAATTCTTGTAACATCAGTCTTACTAAGAATATTATTCATGTTATTGAAAATTATAACTATTCTAATTCTGATGATTTCATAATCTGAGAGCCTTCTCATAAATGAATCCTAGATTCAATTTTTTTTATAACCATATTTTTACAAATTTTAATAATAATTTATGTTGGTTAAAAAGTTTTGAAAAACCTTGGATTAAGCCCTTATGGATTACAATTGTTTGGATTATTTCTCACAATTGAGTCCCCACTAAGGTTTGTCTTTAATCTGTTGGGTTTAAACTTTTCTCTATGTGTCATCTTTATAACAAACATAGAGAAGATACTATCCATATTTTTTGGTCTTGTTCTATGGGTTTAACTCTTTGGAACTATATTTTTGACATTTTTTATTATAGATAGTTGCTTATTGATTCAATCAATTCCCAATTAAATAATTGTGTGGATATAGAGTCCTCTCAGAAAATCAAGAATATTTTCTTAACTACTGTTGCAGACGTCCTCCATGTGACCTAGTATGATAGAAATTTTCTTATTCATAATAATTTCTCATCCAATATAAATACAGTTCGGATGCGGATTCTCATTACCATTTAGGAAGATTCCTCAATTCAGAAAGATAATTATGTAAACACTATCATTGACTTTGAGATCCTCAAAGGACATCAGATTGATAGAATTTATCATCAACCTAGATGTACTTTTGAGGTGTTCTGGTAGGCCCCTCTCCCATGCTGGATTAAAGTGAATGTTGATGGCGCTTCTAAAAGAAATCCGGGACCCTCAGGTTGTGGTGATATTTTAAAAAACCACGTGTCTTGGATGCTTATTTGGTAGCTAAAAAATCAAATCATCTCTGGACATAGAAATGAAGAGTGTGATCTATGATGTTTATTTTACTAAGAAAAAGGGTTGGAACAATGTTTGGATTGAAAGTGATTCAACCACTGTTGTTCAGGTTATTTGGAGTGGTGTGGTGCATATTGTATGGCTGCTTACAATCCATTGGATGAACTGTCTCTATTTGATTCGGGAGATCAACTTCATTTTTACTCATAAATTTTTTGAAGTGAACATGGTTACAGATAGTCTTTAAAATAAGGGTGTCATCCATGACGTAACCTGGCTGGAAGACCTGTATGCTGATTTTATCCCTATTTATGAAAAAGATTGTAATAAGATTCCGTATTTTAGAATCATGTAACTCTTTTCTATTAGTATAATAGTTTTTGCTTTGGTATTTTAAAAAATAACCACCTTCTTCAAAAAAAATTTAACTATGAACCAACCATACAATGGTTTTTAGATTGGTTTCCAAATCAACCATACGGGTTCTTTATGATTTCTCAGACCATGTAGGTTAATTGTGTAGCCTTGGTAACCTCTCTAATCCACCCCAAAACTAATAAGAGATTCCAAAAATTAAATAGAGTTCCATCAAAAATCTAAATATCATTAAAAATAGGAAAATATATTTACAAATAAAGACTCAATTCCCCAATTTCAATGGTAACTCATGTTTTTTCGCAAAGGGTGGTGATCATGCATCTGCTCGCAAACAACCTCTCAAGTCCCGACACATTCGTAATATTTTTATACCATAAATCACCCTAAATAAATTAAATAAAGGATTTATAAGAAGGATACTTTTAAGAAGAAACCTCCTTTAATAACAATTATAATGAACCAACCTAGAATACATCTGAATCAATACTCGGACCAACCCACCATTAGCTCAATGGGTGTTCTAGATCCCCATGGGATGACAAAAAGTACCTATGTATCACAAAAAAACCATTGGAAATTATTTTTCAAAAATAAAAGGTGAGATAAATCAAATAATATATCATAAATATAAAACAAAACATAAAAACCAAGAAAATAATAATTGGAAATGAAAATAAATAAGAGAACTTACAAAAAGTATAAGGCCCGATCCTTAAAGATTACATAATCTTGAGTTAAATAAAGAATTAATATTGAGGATATTTTTAGGTTTAGAGTTTTAGATAATTAGGATATATCTATTACATAACAACTCAAATATTACAATTTAGAAACTTTTACTCACTATATATATTTTTTCAAAAAATAAAACTCTTTAAAAATAATTTCTTTTTATTGATAAAAATATTCATTCATATTGACTTATTACTCCCTCTTACCTATCCTTATACCATATGAGAAACATTTCAAAAACATGGAATGAGAACATAAATCTCAATAAGGGATATAAAATAAGTAATGAAATCATTAGTCTGTGAATATTTTAAACTCATGAAAACCTTTTTCACAGAAATCATACTTTTCATCCTCAAAACATAAATTCTTTAACGTAACTCATGAAATAATAATATTACTAAAAAAATTATTTGAAATCATAAATCATAAATTTAACTTGTGGCATCCATATCATACTTACACTGTATATTTTACAACAACATTGGGAGTAACCTTTATTGTTACTTTTGAAATACCGATCAAAGTATATTCCCCAAAATATCTCAAGATAAATCTTATCATTTAACTTTGTCTCATTACCTAAGGCATTGGAGAGCTACCACAGGATCACCCACCCTTTGTTTATCATGTAACCACCCATATAGATAAGAAATTCCCAAGATCTGTGACATAATAATAACACATAAAACAAGAATAAAGGAAAAACAACATTTCCACTTTGAAATCACAATTTATAATTTCAAGATATTGATATAAAAAATCTATTTTCAAAACCATTTTCCATACCAAAATACCTAAAAATTGATAATGTTATTTATTTTTCTTTTAAATACATTATGACTTGTAAAGGAATCCAGATACCAAATAATGGTCACAGTAGAAGAAAATTCACCATCGCCATATATGTTAAAAAACAATTTTTTTGTTTAGTAAAATTATTTATATAAAAATATTTATTTTTAATACATTTGAATGAAATTAAAATTAAAAGGGGTTTATTATACACCGTATAAAATTAGGTGGTTTATAATATCAATTTAGGCCTCAATGAAAGGATATTGAGACCAAGTACCTTACACTGAGTTCGACTCGTCATGTAAAATATTTATATTCCAGAATAATAAACTTAGGCTAATTTAAACTTTATTTATAACCCTTTTCATGTTTATTATTCCTTTTATATCATTTACTATGATGTTATAATTTTTTTTATAATTATTTAAGTTCATATCATATATTTTGTCGATATTCAGTACTTGAGTCGAAAATGAACTTGGTATGATATCAATGGACCATGTGGTCATAAGTACATCATCTCCATAATAAAATTAATGATATAATAATATCTTGTATATATAAATTATAATTTTAAATAAAACCATTTATTATGTTATGAAAAATTAACAATGTTATAATCATGGAGAAGGTAGGTCGTACATACGGATGAGTGACGTTCCCATTTCTCATTGATAATTATTGAAATAAGGTAATTATTATTTTATATTTACATAATGATAACAATATTATTAAAATCATAATAATAATTTAAATTTACTTATATATATATATCATAAAAGTGATGTGCTGAATAAAAATTATTCACATCGCTTCATGGAGGTGATAGTTCACACATAAGCACGAACGATGTTATCATTTTTATGTGCATGGAAAGTAAGAAAAGAATTGATATATTATTACATTATAATGATAAATATTTCATTAAAATCATAAAATAAAATTAATTCCATCATTATGACCAGTCTTGAGATACACTAATGAAAAACAAACTATATCGATTTTAGAGGTGGTAGTCCGCCGTACACACAAATGATTAATTAATCTCTCATTTAATGAAATTAGAGATTGATTTATGTGATGATATTAAAATAATAACATCTCATTATATTTTTGATATTTGAGTTATTATCTCATCACTGATAAATGATATTTAAAGGTAGTGGAATAAGAGATAAAATAAAAAAACTTAAATAAAAATATTACCTTTTCTTCAGATGATTAAATTTATTATCACCTTAACACATATAAGAAGGGTTTAGTGCATAAAATACTGACTAAATAATGTGGGTATAGATTCTAAGAATCATTTTGGGTTGAGAGTGGCTAAAACAAATGGTTTTCTATGTATAAGGAATAGATAAGAAGAGTTCCTTTTTATAGGAGAGGGGAGGGGCACTCTTTGAATTATTAAAACTATTAAATTAATATAAATTAATTTTAAATTCCAAATTGATCCAAGTTAATTTATTTCAAATATAGGATGAGTATGGGATGAAATAAATTCATAAAATAAAAATTATAAAGTTTTGGATATTTTTTAATCCTTATCTTTTATGTTTTAACCCTTTTAACTCTTAACGTTTTATTATGTAATTTAAACTTTGAGAGTTAAAATAATTACCATAACATGTAAAAAGACCAATTAATGTTTTATTAATAAAATTTTGAGTCTGAACAAAACTATTTTCTTGTATATTGTATTTTTTAAAATTTTAATTCATTTAATTAAATATTTTATTTTTTTTAAAATATGAATTATGTCAATTTTGATACAATTCCTTACTTGACTTAAAAAAAATACCTAATTACATAAAAACAATAGTTTAAATCATCAATAATATGTCAATGTTATACATAAAATTCTTTTATGTCATCAAATATTTCAATTTGTATTTATTTTAATATTATTAATTTCATTCATTTGATTTATCCTTTAATGAATTTATTACTACATCATCATTGGGTCATAATAAAAATTTAATTATTTAATGTCTAAAAAGTATAAATAAATTATCATGGTGTAGATAATATTTATATATTTTTAAGTACTATTTATAGTCAAGGATATCACTTATATAACCCCATATTAATTTTTTTGAAATAAAAGTCATGTTTATGACATCTTTCTCTATACTTTAAACAAAATGTTATAAATGTAATTTTCACACCCATGTGGCTTATAGAGGATAAAATTTCTGGAAAATGATTTTATTGGTCTAAAATAACTCATCCAATAATATTAAGACATGTTTTAGGGTAGTTTTATCTTATTATTATATTTTTTTTACATTTAATTACCCAATTTACCTTTAACCGTGTTAAATAAAATACTAATGATATTATTTAACAAAAATAAAATCACATTTATTATACTGATTACAACCATGTATGTCCATTTTTAAGATTAAATTCAAATAAGTGACTAAAATTAATTTAACAATTAATCTCGTTGACGGATTGAGGAAAAAAGTTTTTAAAGAAAAAACGTTCAAAAGTTTATAAAGTTTTTATATCCAATTTAAAATTGACATTGATTCCATGTCCTAAATTAAAATAAATGATAAAAAGTTTATTTAATTATACTTTAAAACCAATTAAAATTATAACCTTATTATATAAATAAATCATATGAAAAAGCAATTTTGAATTAAAATGCAATATTTTTTCACTATTCATTAAAAAAATGTATATTATCAGAAAAATACCAAAATTAAACCAAAGTAAATTTTGATTCCCATATTCCAAATAATAAGGTTATTTTTCCAAATATAAATTAAAAAATTTTCAAAAATTAGATTTTAAAATGTTTCACCATCAATAGGTCGTAAAATTACCTTTTGAAAATATTAGAGATTTTTATGCTTAAAATTGGATTTATTCTTATTTTATGCCCATAAAATTAATTCGAATAAGGTAGAAATATTTAATGAACATGTGAAAACATAAAATAGTTAGTTTTTTTCATTTCTGCCAATACAACGGTTAGGTGATAACTACCATTTAAAATAATAATATTAATAATGTATTATTTTTCAGTATAACTCAGTTGTGTGTGCAATGTATGATTTTAGATAAATCCATTGTTACGTGTTAGGTAAGCTATCAAAAAAATCATCCCTTTTAAAGTAAAATTATTATCAAAATCATAAATATTTATAGATATAAAAAATTATTATTCTATAATTATCTAGGATGTTATATCCTTCCCTCCTTTTGGAAATTGTGTTGTCGCAATTTTATTGACTTATCAAATAAGTGGGGGTATTTTTACGTTATAGAATTTTCAAATTCCCATGTTGCCTCCACA
The DNA here is from genome assembly GCA_963277665.1 of Viscum album. NCBI lineage: Eukaryota > Viridiplantae > Streptophyta > Magnoliopsida > Santalales > Viscaceae > Viscum > Viscum album. Next base: position 55,929,655 of record OY728136.1, read on the forward strand.
ACACTTGCTCTCTAAAATCATGAACCTGAATTGGATGTTCTTCATACGAAAGTTTCTCTTCCATATGAACTAATTTTGGAGTCAAAACATGAGATAGATCTGACATATATTTTCTTAACATAGAAACATGAAAAATATTGTGCACCTGGGATAAAATAGACTGTAAATCGACTCTATAGAAAAACAATCCAAATTTATCTAGGATTTCATAGGGTCCAATGAACTATAGACTCAACTTCAAATTCTTACAAAAAAAATAAAACTTTTCCATAGAGAAACATTGAAAAAGAAATGATCACCTAACTCAAAAGAATGACCCTTCCTATGATAATCCGCATAAATTTTCTACCTTTTATGAGTTTTACTCTTGTGTTTCTAAATCAAATGAACCTTTTCAACCATCTCTTCTACCAAATATGTTCTCATCAACTTCCTTTCCCAAATTTCATCCCAAAAAGCTGGAGTTCAACACCACTTTCCATATATTGACTCAAATGGTGCCATCTGTATAATGGAATGATAACTTTTATCATAAGAAAACATCAAAAAAGAAATATGTTGATCCCAAATTCCCTAGTAATTCATTGAACAAGCACATTTATTATTTTCCAAGGTCTTTATTGTTTGTTTTGACTTCCCATATAATTGAGGATGAAAAGCTATAATAAAATTTAATTCAGTTCCCAATGAATTTTAAAGGCCTTTCCAGAAGTTAGAAGTGAACCTTGGATCACAATCAGATACAATGAAGAGATAAAATCCATATAACTTGACTATATATTTAAGATATAATTTATAATGTTTATAAAGTGACAATTTATCTTGTATAGGAATAAAAAGATAAAATTTAGTCAATCTATCAAATATAACCCAAATCGCATTGTTACCTTAAAAAGTATTTGGTAATACCACTACGAAATCCATGGAGATATTTTTCCATTTACATATTATAAATTGAAAAGTCGGAATCATACCTTTTAAAATCTATCATTCCACTTTAACCTTCTAAAAAGATAAACACTTCATATTAATGTCAGAAATATATCTTTTCATTCCATCCCACCAGTAATACTCTTGAAGATATCTGTACATCTTAGTACTTCCAGGATGAACTAAAAATAGAGAACTATGAGCTTCACCTAACAGTTATTTCTTCAACTATGAATCATAAGGCACACATAACCTCTTCCCAAATGTCAAAACACAATATTTATCATTGTTAATTTCATGCAACTTACCCTTTTGAACAAATCTACCCTTTTCTAAAATTCAATGTCTTCCTTAAGTGTTTTATTAATTCTATCCGATAGTGATGTTACATCGAAACATGTAAAAAAACAGAGGAATTTCATGGACTAAAAAATTCCAAGACAAAGTTAAATAAATCATTAACCAATGGGTTATGTTCTAAATATAACAAGGTCAATGTTTAATTACTTTTATAACTCAAAGCATCAGCCTATGTATTTGATTTTCTAGGATGGTAATGAATCATGTTATCATAATACTTGATTAGTTACAACCATATTATCTGTATCATGTTAAATTATTTATGAGTAAATATATACTTCAAAATTTTATGGTCAATATATATTTTTTATTTTAATCTATATAGATGATGCCTCAAAATTTTTAAAGAAAAAAAATCATAAGCTAATTCCATATCACATGTAAGGTAATTTAACTGATGAGTTTTCAAATGACATGAAGTATAAGAAATTATATGATCATTATTCATTAGGAAACAACCAATTCATTTCAATGAAGCATCACTGTAGATAACAAATTCACTATTTATAGAAGTTAGTGCCAAAACCAGATCATTCACCAATCTTCTTTTCAATTACTAAAAAAAATCATCACATTCTTTTATCCATATGAAATTAACACCTTTTAGAGTTAATTTAGTTAGTGGGAAAGATAATTGTGCAAAATTTTAAACAAACCTTAAATAATATCCTAATAAACCAAGAAAACTTTGAATCTCAGTTATATTTGTGGGTCTTGGCCATTCTTCCACAACTTTTATTCTAGAAGGATAAATAATTATAACATATTTATAAACCATGTGACCAATCAAAGAAATTTGTCTCAAAAAAAACTCACACTTTCTAAATTTACCATAGAGTTTCATATCTTTTAGGGTTTACAAGAAAACCCTTATATGACTTTCATGCTCCTATTTACATTTAGAATATAACAAAATGTCACCAATATACACAACCAAAAACTTATCAAAGAACATGTAGAGTATTCTATTCATAAGATCCATGAATATAGTCAGTGGATTAGTTAACTCAAATGGAATAACTACAAATTCATAATGGCCATATCTAGTATGAAATACAGTCTTTAGAATGTATTCTTCCTTTACTTTCAACTGATGTTACCCCGACCTTAAGTCAACCTTCAAAAATATTGTGTTTCCTAGAGATGATCAAAAAAATAATTGATATCGGGAAAGGGATACTTATTCTTAATAGTGATGTTTCTCAAGGATCTATAATCAATTCAAAGTCTAATTGAACCATATTTATTTTAAAAAAACTAGACAGATGCACCCCATAGTGATGTGCTAGGTCAAATGAAACCTTTATCTAATAACACCTTGAATTTCTTATTCAACTCTCAAAGTTCAATTTGAGCCATTTGAAAAGAGGGTTTTGAAATTATATTATCATAAGGAACTAAGTCAATAGTAAATCCAACTTTCTGATATGGTATAGTACTAGAAAAATCATCAAGAAAAACATCAAGATACTCATTTAACACCAGCACATCATTAATCCAAACACTTCCTTTGTTCTTAAAAATAAGTGCAAGGTAACATTCATTTACATCTTTTAATAGTTTCTCAGCTTCTTGATATGTTATTAATGGTAAGGGTTAATTCTTGCACACAAAATTAATGTCTTTCTAAAAATAATCTTTTTTATCTCTATAGTCAATCTTATCATGGTAAATAGAAATCCAATCCACACCCAAAATAACATCAAACTCTAATAGAGGAAATAGAAAATGGTTTGTAGGTAAATTATTTCTACAAAAAAGGATATGAAGATTATTATAATTTTTTTCTACAACATTTCCCCATGTTGTTTTTTCCATAAGTTTTGGATTTATTTCTTATTGGGTAATTTTCAATTTACCATAAAATTTCTCAGAAGTAAAATAATGTTTTGACCCTAAATCAAAAAACAAATTCACATAATCTGAATAAAAAAACAATATACCTAGTAACACTTCATTTGATGTCCCAACATATTCTGAAGTAGTTTCAAAGGATTTCACAACACCTTTCTACTTATATTCTTACTACTTCTAATCATTCAAGTTCTTCATCAGACACTCATTTACACAGTGACCCATATTTTTACACTTAAAACATTTTACTGACTATAAATCAGATTTTTTCTTACCACTAACATTATCTTTTTTAATGTTGTTATGAGCCTTATGTCCCATTTTACCATAACAGAAGCACTTATCAGAATTCTGAAGGCATTATCTAGTGTGTTTTTTACCAAAAATCTCAAAAAATGTAAAATTAATTTTCTTTCCATCAAAATTTTTTGAGGAATTCTTCCTTTTGACCTACCACCTACCACCCCGACCTCTTATTATAATATTTTTAAAATAACACATGATCATTGACAAACTACATTTCCACCTTCCTCACACATCAAACAAGTTTTTCAATACTTTTTAAATCCTAAGAAGACAATGACCTTCAATTCTTTGGCTTTAATCCTAAGTAAAAAATGATTGATTTTACTATCAAGATTCTATAAGAAATTTGGATCATACTTGGCTAGTAGAGTTATTTTTTCTTCCTATGATGCTATTGAGTTCTCATCTAGCCTCAATTCTAATATTTTTTCCATCTAAAGTCGAACTTCCTTAGGAAAATATTTCTCACAAAACATACTCTTGAATTCATCCCAATAAAATGCATCAATATCCTCAATATCCCTGATATTCTTAACCATAGACCACTATTGATCAGACTCACCTTCAAAACAATGAACAACATGACTAACCTTTTGATTTCATAAACACCCCATGACATCAAAAATATTTTCTAGTTCTTTAATCCACCCATTAGTTAGCACAAGGTCAGTTGATCCTCCGAATGATAGAGGATGTTGCCTCATGAAATGATCCACTACTGACTTGTTCCTATGTGGTTGGTATGGATGATCTTGTGTATGGATAGCACCACCATTTATTTCCTGAGTAAACTATGCCATAATTGTAAAAAACTCTTCAATTCTGATTCTAACCATCTCATATTGCTAATTTGGAAGGTTGTTTTCCTCTGGATGTCATCCCATCACAACTGCCCTATTTCCTCTACAGAAAACCATTTTGAATATAAAAATTTTAGATGATGAAACATAGTAATATTTAAGTGCTATAACATTTCAATTTGACCATAAACTAAATATCATTTATGGATATTCTATTAACAATATCCTAACCCCTAATGTTGTCTAAACTGACCTCTGATACAAACTATAAGGACATAGCCTTAAACATTACACAATCTTGAGTTAAACCAAGAATTCACTTGGAGGATATTTTTATATTTATAGTTTTAGATAATTAGGGCATAACTATTACATAATAACTAAAATATTACAAAGTAGACACTTCTACTCACTATCCATTTTTTTAACAAAATAAAAATCTTTAAACATTATTTCTTCTCCTTGAAAAAAATATTCATTCACATTAAGTTCTTTATCTATCTTACTAATCCTTATACGCTGTGGAAATTTTTTCAAAAATATCTGATCAGTACAAAAATATCAATAAGGGATATAAAATAAGTAATTGAACCATTAGTCCATGAATATTCTAAATTCATGAAAACATTTTCCCAAAAATCATAATTTTCACCCATAAAACATAAAGTCTTTAACATACATAATGAAATGATATGATTACTGAAAAAATTCTTAGAAATAATAAATCATAAAGTTAACTTGTGGAATCTATACCATACTTACATTGTAGATTTCATAGCTACATAGGGAGTAACCTTCATGGTTACATTTACAATACCCATCACAATATATTACATAAATATCTTAGGATAAAACTTATCATTTAACTGCATATCATTACCCAATGAATTAGAGATCAATCACAGTCTCACCCACACTTAGTTTATCATAGAATCACCATATACATAAGCAGTTCCCAAGATCCATAATATAATTATAACAACTTTATTTATTCAAAAAACTAGTTAAAATTATTAATAACATGTCAAAGTCATCTATAAAATTTGTTAATGGCATCGAATAAATCAATTTATATTTATTTTAATATTATTAATATAATTTATTTGATTCTTCATTTAATAAATCTATTACTGCATCATCATTGTGTCATATTAAAATTAATTATTTAATATATAAAAATTATAAATAAATTATACTGATTTAGGTAATAATTTTATATTTATAATGAGTATTTATTGTTGAATATATCAATTATATAACCCCATATTAAATTTTTTTAGTAATAAGAGTCATGGTTATGATATCTTTCTCTTTACTTTAAATAAAATTTTATAAATGTCATTTTTTTCCCAAGTGGATTCCAAAGGACACAAGTTCAACACAAGGATTTTTTTCATTTAAAATAACTCATCTAATAATATTATGACAATTTATAGGGTATTTTTATATTATAATAATATTAGTTTTACCTTTAATTACCTAATTTACCTTTATCCGTGGCAAATAAAATAGTACATTACTATTAATTTTTTTTTGATCCTATTAAATCAAAATATTCAAACTTATTAAAACCATGTATCTCTAATATTAAAAATTCAATTCACGGAAGTGAGTAAAATTAATTTAAAAATTAATCCTGTTGACAGATTGAGGAAATTAGTATTTAAAGAAAAAACGTTCAAAAGTTCACAATGTTTTTATATACAATTTCAATTTGAAATTGATTAAAATTACCTAAATTGGATAAAATGATAAATTTTTATTTAATTATACTTTAAAACAAATTATAAGTATAACTCAACTATATAAATTAATCAGATGAAAATGTAGTTTTGAATTAAAATGCAATATTTTTCACTATTCCTTAAAAAATGAATATTATCAGAATAATAAAAAAATTCAACCAAAGTAAATTTTGATGTCACACTTCAAAATAATAAGGTTATTTTCTCAAATATAACTTATCATTTTTTTAAAAATTATATATTAAAAAAGTTCTCCAACAATAGGCGGTAAAACCACCTTTTAAAAATATTAGATTTTTTATACATAAAATTGGATTAATTATTATTTGAATCCCATAATATTTATTAAAAAAAGGTAGACATATTTAACATACATGCATAAATATAATATATTTAGTTCTTTTCATTCCCTTCAATACAATTTCTAGGTAATAATTACCATTTAAAATAATAATATTAATAATGTATTATTTTTTTATATAACTTAGTCATTTATGCAACATATGATTTCAGAGAAACCCATTTTTGTGTGTCAGGAATGCTATCGGACAAAGCGTCCCCTTTAAATTAAAATTAATATCAAATTAATAAATATTAATATATATATAAAGGTCTTATTCAATAATTACCTATGATGTTACATAAAGACAAAGACATCTAGATATGACTAAGAGATAAAATACATACCAACATAGTGATGTAAAAGAAAAATTAACCTTGAAAACTTTTCCTCTAGTGGTTTTTGACTACTCACCACATACCACTCCATCTGCCTCTGGCTATCCGAACACAAACCTAGAAAAGAAAGATAAAGAGAACTCAAGCATCTACTATTGAAATATACAGATTGTATACATTGAGTGGTGTATCCAGGTTTTGATCCAAATAGATCTCAGTAGGTCCTCACTAAGAAATATATAAAATTAGTCTATCAATAAATATATATATATTCTAGTTTGATATATAAAAATGAGAAAATAGGGGTTTCCATTATAATAAAATAAGGTAAATCATGTCACTCTCTTTCAAGTGGTAAAATCTATAAAACTAGGTTTTGATAAATATAAAGTTCAAACTATGACTTTTTCCATTTAAAATTTATTTTTAAAAATAAAGAGGAAAAAATTCCATAACATTTGGAAGAAAATACACTTTTCATAAAATCATTGAAATACTTTTCACTGGACAACATAAACAAATAATAAAGGAACTAGGAGTTGACATGAAATATCATAGAACAACAAAACATAGAAATACATGGGTAATGAAAATTTCTCATAGCAACAATAAGATGATAATAATGAAGTAAAATGTGGGAAATATAGTATATAGAAATGATATAGGGACCAATATCATATATTGAGTATCAAATGTCAAGTTTCGAGGTCATATGTCATGGGTAAGTCCTAGATACGTTAGTGAGTGCACCAAATACAAGTGAATAAATATCGAGAATGACTACATTAAAATTTAGTTTGTACCAAGTACACAAGATTATTAGTTTGATTAACACCTTATTACTTAGATAATAACCCTATATTGAACCCATATTCTCTAGGGAGACACTTGTTGGGGTGTGAGTCTGTAATAGCATAATATAAATCTAGGGTCATCTCATCAAGCTACCCATGTTTTCCAAGACTAACCAATAAGGATGAGTGAGATATAAAGTAGGAAGGATCACAATATGGATCCACAAAGATAGTAACATGCCTAATAAATATTCGAAAACATACAAAGTCCACATATCATCCTCACCCCATGCTCTATTATAGAGTACAACCCCATTTTTTCAACACCCTTCATCATGTTCCTCAAGAAAAATTCATCAAGGAAAGAAATACATAAGGGGTTCATTAAATATTTTCACATAAATAGTATTTAATATATAACTTTCCAAACATGATTTTAATGAAAACCAATTTGATAAGATAAACCTTTATAAATTAAATAAAATACTTTGAAAAATCTTTTCAAAAGGGATATGCATGCACAATTCATCTAAAAATCATTTTAAAGTGCCAAAAATTACTTTAAACAAATAATATGAAATTAAAACTAATACCTATAAATGATTTGAAATACTATTCTAACCAATATTTAAAAAACAAATCATTATGAGTTATCCTTTAAATCATTTCAAAATACATTTCAAGAAAAAACACATTTAAACCATTTGGAACTAATATAAATTAATTATCCCATTTCCATTAAAACATATCTTTGAATTTCAGAAACCTTAATCCACCAAAGTTAGTAAACAAGATAATTTCATTTCAAAACAAAGGATCAATTCTCTAGATGAAAGCATTCATTCCAAATACAATTTTGATAAAAAAATTCATTTATGCTTCAGAAAGGAATAATACATTATTGCAAAATTTTAAATAGAATAATTAAGAATTCATGTAATACATGAATCACAAGAAGAATAAGTGACATAGAAACACATACATTGGAATATCCATGATCAAACAACAATGAATCCAAGATGTGTTTCCACAGATGGTGAAGACCAAATCAAAAGAGATATATATTGAGATAAGCAACAAAAGATCTTAGAATCATAAACCCACATAAAATATTTTAGATATAATGAATACTTAGGCTATCATAGCCTTTAGGAAGAGCTTTTCAAGAGAAATAAGAGATATTGAAGTCCATGAAGAGTTATACTTACCAAAAGAAGGTCACAAATTCAATCGATACATCGATCTGCCAAGATCCAAGGTTGAGAGATAATAAATATCCTAAAATATCTCCCTAAGTTTATATAGGTTAATATAGGGTCATGTTATATGGGAGGATAAATAAAATGGTGGGTTTAGTGTATAATTACAACATTTACCCTTACTAAACTTGACCACAATGGTACCACCAACTAGTCGCTTGCTACCACCAAATGACCGGTGGCTTTGAAAACAGTACTGTAGCCACTACTACATCTACTAGCTAGGTGGTGGAAATAGAAAAAAAATACTATTTCCCTTTTCAAGACAACTAGTTGGCCAGTGGGTCTCAACAGCTGGCCGATGGACCACTCACAGCCCATGAAGCTTCAGGTTTTGGTCCACACCTACTCTAGACATCTGGGCCACCCTATGATCCATCAAAAAATAGAAAATCACATGTAACAAGATGTATGTATTTAAATTGATAGCATGGTGAGAAATTATAAAAATAAAGATAAGTAGAATAAATTAAGTCATGAAATATTTTACTATATTGTTCAAAGGATCATGAGAGAAATTAGATGGTATGATTATATGATACATCAACCAAAATTATTGAGAAAAGGTGTTAGTATTTGCGAAACATGTCAAAAAGGGAAAATGGTTTAAGGAATAAAATAAATAAAATTCAATATAAAAGACTAATATAATTAATGATTTATATGGGTCTATTTGACACTAAAAAATTAATGGATAATTATAATTAATCAAATTTATTGATGATTATACTAGAATAACAAAATTTCTATTTATGAAACAAAAATAAAAGTTTTTTAGAAGTTAAAAATCGTTATAAAGGATATTATAGAAGATCATAGACCATATATAAAAATCATAATGAAAAATAATAAAAAGGACTTTACATAATATTATTTTATGTCTTATTTGATGAATCAAGGAATAAAACAGAAGTAATATACTGCATATACACCTCATCTAAATGGAGTATTTGAATGAAGGATAATAGGCTTGTTGAGATATGAAGAACAATGACTGTTGAGTTTAAAATATCAAAATATTTTTATAAGGAAATTATACCTACTGTTAATCCTATTGAAAAAATGTATTTTTTAAGGTTAAATTCAAATAAAATAAAAATTGATTTTTTTTATAAGAATAAATGTAAGAAACCCAACTTCCATAACCTAGAGTCAGTGGTTACTTTATTACATTGGAATAGATAAAATGGGTAAAATCCCAAAGGACTGATAAATTTAGTAATCTTTGTGAGGTAGATACAAACAGGATACCCATTTTAAATTGGGGATAAAATATAAAACATAGTAATGGAAAACATTTAAAACCCTTGAACTCATTCAAATAATTATTCTTAGTATCCGGGGGAAAGAAAAAAATAAGGGTGAGATAAAAAGATCAGTAAGGGTTATGTAAAATGGAATATATCATGAATAAATAATTAATATTCAATATTATAAGTTATACAACTTAAAAACATTCCATTTAATCAATACATAACAATTATGATTAGATAAGGCATAATCAATATGAAAAATAAAATAACTGAAAACACATGCCATTTAATTAGTGGCTTGAGAAAAATATGCATCCATTGATAATATCAATGAAATAATATCATGGATAATAATAATTAAACTCTCAGTAAAGGAAATTCTTAACATTGGACATCACGACCTCAAACATCATGATATCTATATTATCAATACATTTCACAAGAAAGTTTAAAACTATGGGTAAATAATCCATTTAATTCCCACAACTAATTTTTATCGTGAGACCCAATGATACTTTATGGGGATATATAATTCTAGGCCCCACCCTTCACTACATGTCCAAATAATTTCTCATATATCAAATGATCGATTTAATTCAGGAATCAATATTCCTTATCAATAAATATCTGTATTATGTAAAGGATATATATTTATCAACATTTCCCCATTTATTTAAATAAATTCCCAAGTAAAAACCATATGTACAACTAGTAAATGTTTTAGTGAATAATTATATCCATGATAAAAATAATATGGTTATTTAATAGGAATTTGGTTTCTAATGAAAAATGATCACATCAAAGTGATTGTCTCAAGAGAAAGTTAACAATCACCAAATTAAAATGAGAGGCGATTGTCAGTTCATCAAGAATAAAGGTTTTTGAAAAAAAATCATGTAATTTTTAATAATAAATGGAATATAAGTAAAATATTAAAATTATATTTTATAAAATATTTTTATCTTTATAAAAATCAAAGACATGTAGAATAAAATTCATTTTGTAAAAAGGTTACAGTGACAAAGAAGTGTTGTTATCGCTGTATATGTTAAGAAAACATTCCTTTTGTGTTTTTTTGAAACTATACCAGTATAATTAATACTTTAAAACAATTTTTAAAATTCAACTATAACGTAAAATGTCCTTAATATATCATTTGACCAATTAAAAGTACTTTTTTAAATATGTTTTTAAAAACATGGATGTGGAAAAGAAATATATCCGATTTAAAGAGAAATAAAATTGGTTTTTATTTTAAAAATTTATTTGTTTTGTTTATGTAATAAAGAGGGGAAAAGTTAAAAAAAATATAAAATTTATAAAAATCCATTATATAAGAAAATTAGTGGAGCTTATGAAGGATAAATGATATTATTCCTTTAACTGAAGTAAAAGCAATCCCAAAAGAAAGTGAGACAATAAAATAGATTTTAACATCTTTTGTAAGTTTAAAATTGTTACCCATTGAAATAATAAACATAAATTGAAACATTAAACCTCACGAATAAATATTTAATAATTTTAAACTTATCAAAGTGGTAGTATATACACCATTTTAAAACGAATAGGTGTATATAAACTAATAAGTCTCAATGAAATGTTAATTGAGACGAAATCCCTTACCTCACGTTTCCATTTAGTTGAACATTCTTTAACATCATATATAATGGTCTTAATAATGTATTTGTTTTATAAAATAACCATATTAATATTTATAATATCATATATGATCATATTATAACTTCTTACTACATTTTCTTAAACATATTTCATTATTACTATTGTTTTAGGTGTTAATTGCCTTGTTTTCTTATGCATGGTTTGTCATGAAAGATCCAGTTCTTGTGTATTGGATACAATTATATCATATCTATAATTCTATTAATGATATAAATATCATATTAATTAATTAGATACATTTTTATAAGAATTATTTAATGTTGTACATCAAAAATGATTCACATTTCTTCATGGAGATTGTAGGCTTTACGTACATATGAGCGACGATATCATTCTCTTAATGTGTGAAAGGAAAAGAAAATGAATGGTATAATAATTTTAAATAGTTAATATTTTTTAATTTTTATCATATATATTCATTATTTCCATAATTATGACTATTCTAGTGAGTTGGTGATGGAAAGAAATTACATCGGTTCGCGAGGTGGTAGTTCGCCGTAGACACGAGCGATGAATTTATTTCCCATTTGATGGAGAAGGAGATGGATAAATATTATGACCTAAGAATAATAAACTATTTGTATATGGTATATACTGCTTTTATTTTATTTTAAGTTTTAATACATAATTTAATGTGGTAAAATAACAAATAAAAATAAAGAGCTTCATTAAGATGATTACCTTCTCTTAGAGAAACCACCTTTGGATCTGTTCTTAAGAACCCAAGGGTTTGTGTTTTTAGAAGAAAAGAACCTATAGAATGCAGATAAGGATTTTTTGGAGGTATTTTATCAGGTTTTTCTTGAGCTATATTTCTTTATAGTTGTGAATACGTGAGGGGAGGAGGTGACCTTTTATAAGTGGGGAAAGAGGACAATCTTGGAAACCCCCAAATTTTTTCAAAAGAATCCAGAATGATAAGGTCATTCCAAATAACAATAATTCCAAATAACCTTATATTATAAAGTGTGATGAATAAGTTATAAATATGGTCAGATAATGATATATTAACAAGTTCAATTTGAAAACTTACCTGTATCTTTTGGTTTAATCCCTGGTAAACCTTTTTTAACCTTAATCAGGGTAATAAATTTTTTGCTGTTTTCACTATTCATTATGAAAAAAATTATGCTGTATTTATTAAATAATATTAAATATGGTTATTATAAATATTTAATAAATTTTAATATATTTAACTCATATTATATGAAAATTTTAATTTAAAATAAACCCGTAAAACATGTCAAAAAACATGTTTTTAAGAAATTCATTTTGCATGCCTAAAATGATCTTATATTAACAATATGACTAGTAATAATAATTAGATGGATTTAAATTAATATATCTAGATATATAATCTATTTTTTTAATTTAAATCATTCATCATTACATACTATTTTAATTAATTAAAATTGACATACCTTATGCCTTAAAAAAACAGTTTTATGAAAAAACCAGTTTTCTAAAAAATGTTTATTTTTACCTCTGAATTTTTTATGTTTATATATTTAAAATTTATATTTAATAAATTTTAAATTATAAATATTATTATATATTATTATTATAAAAATAGGTAGAGTTTAAATACAATAGTTTTGATTATTCATAAAAGCTTATTTCTAAGGGAATCTTCTAAAAATCTCTTCAGTGATTATTTTGAACAAGTAAGTTAAAAATTGATATTATTTTTATAAAATTTGAAATTTTATGAAATAAAATATAAATATATTCACTATATTATAGAATAATTAAAATATAATGTTATCTTACTATACATTATACTTGGGTGTTACATTCTTCCCACTTACAAAAATCAGTTCCTTGAAATTTTCATGGATATCACTTTATAAACAAGAGTGGGTGGTTATCCTTCATAAAACCCTATGGTTACCATATTTCTTACTGAATTTTATGATTTATAGAAAATATATTTACTATTTGTGTTTCCCAATTCCTCAATAATTTCTCTAGAGTATCAATAATCTGGATAGTATCTTCACAGTAAGATAGATGAGATTCCAATTCTATTTCTTTAGAGGTGAGAACATGTGTTGGGACTAGCATATACATCCTTAAAAAATGATAGATGGAAAAAATCATATAATTTAGATAGGTTTGGTAGAATTAATAATTAGTAATCCAAAACTACAATCCTTTATAAAAATTCAAAGGGTTTTATTTACCTGAGGATTATTTTTCCCTTCTTACCAATCCTTATAATACCCTTCCATGGAGATACTTTTAAGAAAACGTGATCTACCACTAGAAATTTCAATCTTCCCACTAGTTATCCACATTAATCTTTTTATTTCTTTGAGATAATTTAATATGATCTTGAATAGTATCTACCTTATTTTTTGTCTCTTAAAAATGTTCTGGGCCTACTAGTTTACATTCACCAACTTCATCCTAACAAGTTGGAGTACGACATATCTCACCATATAATACTTCGTACAATGCCATTTCAATAATTTAATGGAAACAATTGCTATAGTAAAACTATACCAAAGGTAAATATTGATCCCACATACCTTGAAAGTCAAGTGATCATGACCTCAATATTTATTCCAATGATTGAATATGCTTTTAGGATAGTCTATCGGTTTGAGGATTGTAAGCGATGTTAAAATAAAGCTCAGAATCAAGATCCTTTTGAAGTATATTACAACATTTAGATGTAAAACAGGGATCATGATTACACATAATAAAAATTAGTTCTCCATAAAGTATTAAAACTTAATTAATACAGATCCTTGGGAGGTGATCATGAGGAAATTATTCACTTATAGTGAGAAAATGTGCAGATTTGGTTAGACGATCAACAATTACCCATATTTCATCATTCATTCTAGGAGACTTGGTAGTCCTATAAAAAATTCCATATTAATGTCATCCCATTTTAATATAAGAATAGGAAAAGGTTTCATGACTTATCTAGGATGTTTTATCTTAGCCTTTACTAATTGAGAAACCAAATATCTGGAAACATAATCAAAAATTTCCCTCTTTATATTATCCCATAAAAAATATTCAATAAAATCCCTATACATATTGGTTCTACAAAGGGGTATAGAGAAATTAAAGATATGAGCATCATCCAACTATTACCATTTTAGATAAGTTATATATGGGACATATAATCTCTTTCTAAATTTTATAATTCCATCTTCACAAATAAAGTTGGACAACTTCCCATATTTCACAACTATAGTTTTCTTATGAAAACTCTCATCATTAGTTTGAGAAATTTTTATCTATTGCAATAAATATGTTTTCAAATTAATTAAAAAAAGTATTGATGTTTACCCTTATTTAATAATTCCCATATCTATATTTACTAGATATATGATCTTATGATCCCTAGAAATCCTCATTTGGGTCAGAACACTATGATCCTTCCTAATTAATGTTTCCAGTAACTTATTTTCTATCTCTGGGTAGTAATGTTTTGAACAATAATAATCCACAAGTATCTCTATCCATATAATTTTCCTCATACTATTCTCTTTTTGTGAAATGATTTATTTTATCCACTTACAGAATGTGTGTATATCAAATATTTCACCATAAAGATAATGTATCAATATATTCAAAGTAATTATTATTACTGCTAGATCAAGATCATGGGTTCGATAGTTCTATTCATGTGTCATTAAATACCTTAAAGAATATTCTATAACTTTATCATTTTATATAAGGACACAACCAAGTCCCTTATTTGATGCATTACTATATTTAAAAAATCCATCATTTTCTGATAGTAGAGTCAAAATTGAAGAAATAACCAATATCATATTAAATTCTTAAAAACATTGTTCAAATTCCTTTCTCTACAAGAAATTAACCCATTTACATGTAATCTTGGTTAAGAGGTTATTCATTCTGGAAAACTTATGAATGAATTTCATGATAGTAACCTACCAGAAAAATTAAATTGTGTACCTAAGTTATGTTCATTGGTGTATTCCATTCTCTAACTGCATTTTTTCATAGGTTTAACCGAGATTCCTTCCTTAGAGACAATATGGACAAGAAAAGAATGTTCCTGAATCCAAAAATCACACTTACTAAATTTCCTATATAACACTTTTCTTTTTAAGAGTCTCAAAAATGATCTGCAAGTGATTCTTATAGACCTCATAGATTTTTGAATACACAAAAATATCATCTATAAATATGATAATGAAATAATCAAGATATTCCTTAAATACCATGTTCATTATATCTATAAAAACTAATTGTGTAATAGTCAATCCAAATGGTGTTAATATAAACCTATAATTTCCATACCTCATTCAGAATGTTATCTTTCCTTTTTCTTCCTTATTTATTCATAATTGATGATACCTATAATGAAGGTTAATATTTTAAAAATATTTAGCTCTAGGAAGTTGATCTAATAAGTCATCAATGAGAAGAATAAGATACTTCTTCTTTATATTAATATCATTTATTTCCCTATAATTAATAAAAATCCTTATAGATCTATATTTCTTCTTAATTAAGAGAAAATGGGATCTCCATAGTGAGACAATGGGGAAAATAAATCCCTTACCACATAACTCTTCTAGTTGTTTCTTCAAATACACTAATTATACAACGAAAATTATATAAGGAGTCTTTTATATAGGTCTTTCATCAAGGATTAAATCAATGGAAAATTCAACTTAACAATCTGTTTGATGTCTAGGTAATTCCTTAGGAAATACTTCAATGTATTCCTATATAATAGGTATATATTCAATTTTTATATTATGTATTTTATCCATAAATTAAGTTTTCTCTTCATTCTAAAGAATATCATTTTTAAGAGATACCAGGGGTGGATCTAGAGATGACTCATATGATGATTTTGTTGTTCTAAAGATAAGAAATTACACATCTTCACCACAAATTGTAACTTCCTTCTCCTTGAAAGAATTATATTTTGAAATAAATTCCATTCCCAGGATTATATAAAATTCAAGAATAAGTATGGAAATAAATTCCACAAATAGAGAATGTTTATGTTTCATAAATGAGGACTATCTAAAATATCATTGTTGTAGTGATATTTCCACAAGTTCTTTACTAATATTTACCTTCTTAAGGTTATAGGAAAATATATAATTTTATTGGAAAACATAGATTATATAAATGAGTTTGAAGATACCAAATAAAATAAAGCATTGGATAAATTTTAGTATATGATTAAAGTACTTTCTACCAAATCATTGGGAACTGCCACCTCTTATTTAGTGATTTCATATGCTTTGCCTTCTCCTCAAAATCTTCTGTGGCATGTTACCTTGAATCTTGGAAAATTTGTGTGAATAATTCCCCATTTATTTATATTAAAATTATTGGACATTATTGATTTGTTACCTCACCTTAAATTCATGATCCAAATGACCCTTTTCTCCACACTTGTGACAAACTCCAATTCCCTTCAATCCTTTTCTAGGATGTTTATTTATAAAATTTTCACTTGATGAAAATTGTTTCATCTAATTATTTTTCTATTATGAATTGAATTTTTTGATGTTCATATAGAATCTTATTCACTTGATTTCATTTGAATATATAAGATCTAGAGAATTAATGCTCTCTTTTTATAGAATATAAAACTTTATATTCATATGATGAAATTTTTTGAGAAACAAGGGACCGTCAAAGACTTGTCTTAATTTATTTGAATAAATGGTCAATCATACATTCCATATTACATATACAATCTATATAATATCAAGATAGTCTTGTAAAGGCATCCTTATACTCCACAATAACTTATTCTTCATTTTTTTTAAGTTATGGAACATTCTCTTTATTTTATCCCATTGATCACGAGGTAAATATTTTTCTAATAATGCATCCTAAAAATATATCTATTCCATGTGTTCTATTTCTTTTTACTCCCTAGTATATTTGAATGAATGACCCCTACATTGATCAATATATCCTTTGAGAAAATACACTATAAGTGTGACCATTTCTTTTTCATCACATTCAAAGTTTATAAATATCTTTTCAAGGGACTTAATCCATTGCTCAAATACCACTAGATTAGTTGTCCCAATAAATGATGTGGGATTATATTTCATGAAGCGAACCAAAATAGAAGAAACATGTTGTTGAAAAAAAGGTAATCTATTCAGAAAAGGCTATTCTTCATAACATGAGGTATTTTCCCAAATATAGCCATGATTTTCTCAAATCTAATACCACCTGTATTGGCTTGTTCACTAGGGAAATTTCTACATTGTCCACAACTGTTGATACCATTCTTTATTCCAAAAATCATTTATAAACAATGGAATATAATAACTAATATAATCATAGTATGAATTTTAAATCATAATTTATAATTATAAATCTGGTGTAACAATTAACATAAATTGAAAATTTATGCATTGTTAATCTTATAATCATAAACTTGGTTTCTTTCGGGATATATTTATTTTAAAATATTTCATAATGGTTTGTAAATAAAATGTGAATTATCATAAGCATATCCCCCTGGTGTAATGACATAAACTTTCTAAATGATATTTTTTTCAAGAATAAATGTTTATTACATATTATATAATATCACACATGTACAAAACTAAGAGAAACAACTTTTTTTTTCATATAATTGATAAATATCATTACATTAGTGAGCTATGAAACCAATTAAAATTCCAAACATTATAATTAATAGAAAAATATAAAATAGAACAACTAAAATGGGAAAGTATAGATTTCCTTAATATACTAGAATCATCACTCCCACTGTAAATTATATAGAAATAAATAAACTATTAGTAAACCAATCAACAGCTTAAAAAAATAAAAATATAACCTTAAGAGAATTTATAGTGAATTTATAGTGAAATAATGAATTATTATTTATAGGGAATAAATGGAAATGTGACCTTTGTGATTTAATTATTATATGAAAGTGGTTCAATATGACCATTGGTCAAAATGAATGTTGGTTAATATGATCATTGGTCAATATGACCATTGGTCAATATGACCGTTGATCAATATGACCATCAGAAACTATACCCTTATTTGATAATTTTTCCATTATAATTTGTGTTTATAAGTAGTAATGAAAAAGGATAATTGACAAATAAAGAATAATTGATGGACTCAACTAGTAGATTCGTGTCATTTATAGTACATTTGGTAGAAATTTGGAGGGGGTGTCATCATTACGGTTCACCCTTGGCCAAGACCAAGTCAAGCTTCAACTAGTGAAGCTTGAACTAAATCAACTACAAAGGAAGTTCAGGTCAGTGGATATTACCACTAGGTTGAGGTTACCTGATTCCCCCCATGAAACTACCATCATCGCACACCTTACCCTCATGGAACATGCGGGTGTAATAAGGGGTTATGTGTAAAAACATTACAATAACTTCCCTTGTATTAATAAAATGTTTATTATATCAATTCTTATTAATATTATCTTTTCTTAATAATATATATGTTTAATTGATTTGGATTTTATAATTTGTTTTTTATAAAAAAATAAAACGTAATTTAATTTTTTCAAGTAAATATATACACTTTTTATATGTAACCAAGGTATTTTTAAGAGTATTTTTTTATAGAAATAGTATTTTAAAAAAAATTTATTTAAAATAAAAAAGGATTAAATAATTTTATAAAGTCCTAGGAATTTTTTTATAAATGTTAGAAATGTGATTATTCTTTAAATACTTCTATTTTTAATAAATAAGGTTTTTTATATTTAAAAATTAAAATTATCATATTTAGAATATTTTTATGATAACATTACCACCATTTTTAAATAATAATTTCAAAATCATGTTAGGGTGAATTTATGAAAATGTTTTTAAATACTTTATTTTATCTTGAATAGTAAAAAATATAGTTTTAGGGTTTCATTATATTTTCTGACACCATATTTATGTCATAATGATGTAATAATTAATGAAACATACCAAAGAACACAAATATGTTTTTTTATTAATATTAAATATTTTAATAGAATTTATTAAAATTTTAAAACTATAGGTTACATTCCAAAAGTCCAAAAAGGGAAATTTTATTTTTTTAAACATTACATTGTGAAATCATTACTTTTCCATACCAAAAGAAGTATTTAAAAATAAATTTCAGTTATGGTGGATTAAAATAACTTAAAATTTGACCGAATTGTCTAATACCATGATAAAAAAACCATGGCCATGCCAATTTTGTTTCAATTTACACAACCTAGTTTTCCAAGACCAATATTTGAAAATTATTAAACAATTCCTCCACTTCTCCTATAAATACCCATCCATTTGTCCATTTTCATTCACACACAATCCATCCACAAAACATTTATGATTATTTCCCCGCCAAAAATCCCCCCAAGGTTTATATAATCCCCCAAGGTTCCATCCTAAAGTTTTAGGAATAACTCTCCTTGGTAAAGGAAATCTTCACTTCTCTTTTCTATTGAAGAGTTATTTTTTTCGTGTGTATTCCATTTTCCTAGGCAATTTATTTTTTACACTTTATTTTATTCCCTTACTTTGATAAGAGTATTTTATGAATGGGATACCCTTTTCCCTCTCAGTTTTATATTTTCTAAAACCATGTTTTATACCCACCATGCTGCCAATTTGTTTCTTAAATTTCCCTCTTTTACATTAGTAATTCACTTTTCATTTTTTATTTGAATATGAAAACCTATTTTATTTTCAATTTTTATCCAAATAGATCTAAAATTGAATTTTTTGTTCATTTATTTACCTATATAAAACGAAAATTTCCTTTTCTGGGTAAAAAATGATTATTTTATCATGTCTTTAAGATCTTTTGTATGTCAAGATTTTCGATAAGAAACTCAATCATTATTCTACATGGGTTCTTAATAAAATGATTTGTTAGGAATTATGTGGATCCAAAAAAATTAATACATATTAAGGGTGCACCTAGATAGATCTAAAATGCATTTGTTAATGAATTTATTTTCTAATAATGACATGTTATACGATAACATAGTGAATAACTTTGTTAATTTTTATTTACGACACATTGGTGATAAAATTTGGTGATATGATTATGAATGTATCATTTAAATGTTTTATCCACACTTCTATTTTATTATTCATGTTATTATTATTATTATATTACTATTTATCATTATTTATCATTATGCCTTATGTTCTTATTGATATGTATCACAATTACATGCTATATGTATCTCTTGTTTATTCCCCAACTGGGTTTCATGCTCACCCCTTTCCTTTGATGTATATCCACAGGATATGAGATATAGTAAAAGTAAACTATATTGAACCCATGAAGATGTATTTCTAATATTTTATAAGAATATTCTATGATTTCATGTATTATGCACCTTATTTCCAAGAAACTAAACTTGAAAAGATCTTATGTTTTGTACCATGTAATGAAAAGTTTTTTAATAAAAAGGAAGGATTCCATATCAAGAGTGTAAAAATTGGTGCATAGTAAGGCCCATTTTTGTACACTAGGTGATGATTGATTCAAATCCCAATGATCCCTTTTAAAAGTTATTACCCCTAGGTAAAACTATTACGGAACCACATCCACTTTAGTATCCAAATAAGGATGTATTTTTAGAAAAAACCACAGAATATCTACCTTAGAAAAACTATTGGATGTTCTTATATACTTATCCTAAAATTTTATCATAGGGTTACATTATATAATATATGTTTTCATTAATCTATTTCCCAAGGATTCTACTAATTTTTTTGATACCAAATATATCGACCTAGACTCTAGTAACCCAGAGCCAGTGGTTACTGTACTACATTGAAAAATATATAAGGGGTAAAATCCCAATGGACCAATAAGTTTAGTTTTCTTGGAGAGACATATACATACATTATACCCATTTTATATTGGGGATAAAATGTAATACATATTAATGGGAATCATTCGACATCCTTAAACTCATTTAAAGAATTATTCATTATATCTCGGGGAAGAGTAACAAAATAAAAGTGAACTCAAATGTTCAATAAGGGTTATGTACATCAGAATCTACCATAAATTAATAATTCATAATAAATATGGAATGGTAAATAACTTAACACACATTACATTTAGTCAAAACATTATTATCATGATTTGATAAGGAATAATCAATATAGAATCGTAAATAACTGAAAACACATTCCATTTAATCAATGACTTGGGCACAATATGCATCCATTTATAATATCAATACAATAATCTTAGGGATAATAATAATTGAATCCTCAATGAATGAAATGATTAATATGGGATATCATTATCTCATACATCATGATATCTATACTGTCAAGACCTTTCACATGACAATTTAATACAATGGGTAAAAACCCTATTTAAATTTTCTAAATGATTTGTATAATGAGAAATACTATTGAATCAATGGGATATATAATTCTAATAACCACCAATAACTACATTTAAAAAGAATTAATAATATATATAATTATTTATTTAATTCATTAATCAATATTCCTTATCAATAAATATCTATACTAAGTAAGGGATACAAATTTATCAATATTTCCCTAGTAGGTAAAATAACATTAAAAGTAAACACTGTACGCATTAATGATATAAAATTTATGAAATAATCATATATATGATAAAAATAAAATGGATATTTAAGGTAAATTTAATTTCTAATGAAAAATGACCACAAGAAAGTGATTATACCTTGAGAAAGTTAACAATGACCAAATTAAAATGAGAGGGGAACATCGGTTCATTAGGAATAAAGGTTTTTATAAAAAAATTATCTTTTTTTGGAAGCATAAAGGGAATGCAAGTGAGATATTAAAATAAAATTTCATAATATATATATTTTTAAAAACCATTAAATTTTTTAGATAAATATAAATTTTGTAAAATGATTATGGCAGATGGGAAGTCATTTTCACTATATATGTTAAAAAAAAATAATTTAGAATTTTTATCGAAAAAATATCCAAAAAAGTAGAAAGATTCATTTTAAAAAACATTTTAAAATTAAAGTATAAATTAAAATGTTTTCAATAAATCATTTTAATAATTAAGACTACTTTTTTATAAATTTTTTAAAAACAAGGACACAGAAGATAAATATATATGATTTCAAGAGAAATAAAATCAGTTTTTTTAAATTTCCTTACTTTTTTCAAGAAATAAAGAGTGTAAATGTTAGAATAAAATATATAATCTCATTAAATATCTATATTATAAGAAAATAATTGGATCTTATAAAGGATAGATTACAATATTTCTTCAATGGAAGTAAAATCTATGCCAAAATAAAGTGAGATTGTAAAAATAGATTCGAACATCTTTGGTAACTTTCAAATTTTAACCTCATGAAATAATATACATAAATTGAAACATTAAACATCATTATTAACTATTTATTCATGTTAAACAGTTTAAATTGTCTGTATATACACCAAATAATTTTCAATTGGTGTATATTAACAAATAAGGCTTACTGAAATGGAAATTGAGGCAGAATACCATAACACACACTTCCATTTAGTTGAACATGATTTAACCTTATGTATAGTGGTTTTAATAATTTTATTAATTTATAATATAAATATATTCATATTTAAAATATCATATATGTTACACTTAAAATATCTTACCACTAGTTCGTTAACAATATTTTATTATTACTATTGTTTCAGGTGTTAATAGTCATTTTATCATGTGTGTTTTGTCATGATAGTTACCGTTCTTGTGTATAGGATATAATGACATCATATAAATAATTTTTTTATTGTTATTAATATAAAATTTAGTCAATATATACATTTTTATAACCATTCTCTAATGTTTTACAAGGAAAATGAATCACATCGCTTCATGGTGATGGTAGGCCGTACGTAAGCACGAAGGACAATATTGTTTCACTAATTGGTGAAATGGTAAGTAAATGGTTGGTATATTAATTTTACAGAATTAATATAATGTCATAGATATCATATATATTTATTATTTATGTTATTATTATTATTATACATGTGAGTTGGTGATGGAAAATAGATTACATCGGTGGGTGATGCGGTGGTCTCTCGTACACACGAGCGATGGATTTGATTCTTATTTGATGGATAAATATATGAATAAATAATATGATATAAATATAAAAAAATCTCATTATATGATATATATTATTTTTATTATATTTGAAGTGTTATTACATAATTAAAGGTGGTAAAATATGAAATAAAGAGAAAAATATTCATGAAGATGATTACCATATCTTAGATAAACCTCCATTATATCTCTTTCTAAGAACTATAAGGATGGTATTTTGGGAAGACTAGAACATCTAGAATTGGGATAAGGATGTTGGGGAGGTAGTTTTCCTTGGTTTGGTCAAGCTATATTGCTTTATATGTGTTAATAAGTAATGAGAGTAGGTTCCCTTTTATAAGTGGGGAAAGTGGACCTTCTTGGAAACCACTTGGAATTTTCTTAAAAGAATAAAAAATGTTAAAGAAATTCCCTATTAAAATAAATCTAAATGAACTTAGATTCAAAATTATAATATATAATTTGGAAATATTTCTAGCCAATAATATTTTTACATGTTAAATTATAAAACCTACTCTTATATGTTTTTTAACCATATGGTGACCCGTTTTAACTTTAATCAGGGTTATTAATAAGTTAGTTATAATTACACCCGCTTACCTAATGGATAGGTTATAATGGTTATTTTATAATAAGGGAACCTCACAGTTCATTTAAACTCAAGATTTCATGATAATAAATCTATTTAAGAATAAAATTTATTTGAAGAAAATATTTCATAAAACATCCGGGTGTTACATTATACCCCCCTTAAACTAAATTTCACCCTCAAAATTCATCACTTGGAAACACACAGATGAGGACACCTCTACCTCATTATATCCTTAATTTCCCATGTAGCTTATTAAAATTGGTGGTTCGTCCATAAAACTTTAACCAAGTGGGTAGTCCTGTTTCGTTGAACCTTTTTGCTACTATCAGGAATCTCTATTGGTTGTTCTTCATGAGAAAGATATTGCTCCAGTGGTACGACTTCAGAGTTTATACAGGTGATGAATCGAGTATGTGCTTTCTCAGGAGAGACATGGAACACATCATGAACTTAAGAGAGATTTTGTGGAAGTGCCTATTAATAAGTTACCTTCGCTACACTGTCCAAAATTTCAAAAGGACAGATATACCTAGGGCCCATCTTTCCCTTCTTTCCAAACCTCATTACTCTCTTCTAGGGAGATATTTTTAAGAACACCTTTTCACCCACCTCAAACTCTAGGCCTTTTCTATAAGTCCCCGGCCTTAAACCTTACTTAATATTGAATTAAATGAATTATTCTTGTTGAGGATCTTTTCAGGTTTAGAGTTTTAGAGAATTAGAACATAACTATTACATCTCAAAATATTACAAAGTAGTCACTTCTACTAAATTTCCAAAAAAAAACTCTTAAAATAATCATGTCTAGTTCCATGTTTTATAGAGCACGACATTCCCTTGATCCCATCCTTGACCTTATTCCACATTAAGTCCTGTGAAAAACATTTCAAAAAAACTTGGGGTGAGCATAAAAAGCTAAGTAAGGGATACAGAAAGAATGAAAACTGTTAGTTTTTCAAACATCAAGTAAACCATATATACTCTATCAAAGTAATAGCTTCACCTTCATGAAGTAGTAAAAAATCTTCACTGAATAAAGTATCATTACTTTCCTTTTTGTAACCAAAGGATTACCATAAAACCCATAAGAAGAACACATATCATATATAAAGGTAACATGGGACATAAACATACATAAGTGGAATAACCATACGGTCGACTTCCACACATATCACTTAATGGAATAGCCATACGGCCAATTTCCATACATACTTAATAGAATATCCATATGGCTGACTTCCATACCCAATGCATTGGAGGTTATAACGTAACCACCCGTCCTGGTATTCACGGCACCACCCGTCATATGGTTTATAACGTAACCACCCGTTAAAATGTCCAAGTACCAATATAAAAGAATAAAATATAAAACCAATATAAAGGAATGATAACATTTCCAAATTTCAATCACAATATATCATAAATATATTAACATAATAGAATCCTTTATCAAAACCATTTTTAATACCAAAATACATAAAAGAGTATATGGTATTTATTTTATTAAAAAAAAACATTACGGCTTGTTGAGGAAGCCAAAGACCAAATAATACTCGCGGCGGCGGAAAAGGTCGTTGTCGCCGCGTACGTTAAAAGAAACATTCTTTTTTGTTGTTTTGTAAAACGCTTCGTAGAAAAATATTCCTTTTGTATAAAAGTAAAAGTAAAAGGAGTTTATACACCGTATAAAATAAAGATGTGTATAAAACGAAATATGCCTCAATGAAAGGAGATTGAGACGAAGTCCCTTACAAAGATAATTTTTAAAATAAAATAGATCTATTATGTGTATTCACTATAGGTACACATAAATAATACAAAATAAGACATAATAATATCATGACATAATTTGAAAGTAGGAGATTAACCCAACGAATGGAAGTTGGGTTAAGAAATTCCCTTACCTCAGGTCCGACTTGACTCGATCGTTCTTTAACGTCCTGAATAATAAACTTGAGTTAATTTATACTTGATTAAGAACCTTTTTAAAGTTCATTATTCCTTTTATATCACTTATTTCAATGTTATAAACATTATGTAACCATTTAAGTTAATAATGTTTTTTTCTCAATATTTGGTTCTTAAGTCGAAAGTGGACTTCTTACAATTACATGTTGTTCGTGTGGTCAAAGGTTCTTTATATCCAGAATGAAATTACCGATTTGGATATAATATGTATCATATATATCCAGCATATACATGTATTTATAATATTACATAATCATTTAGGGGTAAGAAATGAAATGCACCGTTCATGGAGACGGTAAGCCGTACGTACGCATGAACGCTACTTTCATTTCTTTGTCATATTAATGGAATTAAAACTAAATGAGAGGTATGTATATTTTATTTCCAGAATTATATTCATCATTTAGATATATCATTAATTATATATATCCATTATATACATGTAATTTTAATAGTACATTACATTTGGGGATAAGAAATGAAATGCACCGTTCATGGAGACGGTAAGCCGTACGTATGCATGAACGCTACTTTCATTTCTATCTCATACTTTAATGGAAATAAATAATAATCATATAGAGGTATATTATAATTCCAGTATAACATCATATATAATAACTTTAAATCCATCATTTACACGTCCCACATATGGCATTAACGAATCACATCACTTTGAGGGGGCGGTAGTCCGCACTTCCTTAAATGAAGATATCGTGTTTACCCATAATGGAAAACATAAAGGTATGAAAAAAACAGAAGCTTAAGGAAAACATAAACATATTATATATCATATATAAAAATAGTGACATCATAATGGCCACCTTTGAAGGTGTTAAATGAGTATTGAACAATCATCGTTTCGGGAGGCAGAATTTCGCCATCCACGGAAACCATATGTTCTTTAACCATTTGATGTAGTTGTGTGAGAGTGTAGCTCGAATAAATCTTATAACACAATCCTAGTATATTTAAGATACTGGTGTTGTTACAAAATAAGTAAATAAAAGTAGTTTAGGGGGTTGTAGAAACAAAATAAAACAAATGAACAAGATAGAATGAATTACCTTTAAAAGTGTAACTCCTTTTGATTTGAGCCTAAAGGCTTCCTTTGAAAGGATTCTGCCCAAAGGGAATACTCTAGGATGAGGAGAGGGATGTGGAGAGAGTAAATGGGCAGGGGTCGGCCGAGCCAAAGGCTTTAGGAGTGTGTGTAAGGTGGTAGAGTTGGGGGCCTTTTATAAGAGGAGAGGAGGGGCACTTTTGGAAAGTAAAGAAATATTACTTTATTTGAAAATGTGTTTCGGTTTTAAAAGGTCCCACATTGAAATAATTCGTGGATAAGGTGATAAGGTTTCGAAATACACCCATCCAATAAGTTTTGGACATGTGTAGTTTATAGATTTTACATTATCTTTCCATTTTATTTAAATCGTCAAATAATGATGTCATCGCTGCATCATTATTATGTCATAAATAATTTAATTTATTTAATGTCTAAAAATTATAAGAAAAATACTATGATGTAGGAAATATTTTTATCTTTCCAATTAATATTTATAATCAAAAATATTACTATTATATCACCATGTAAATAATTGTTTTTATAAAACATTTCTTCTTTGTGTCATTTTTACTTTAACATTTAATAAAAAGTTATTTATGTCATTTCCCAACCAAAGTGTCTCCATGGGGTCCCCAAGTTGACCCATGGCTTGTCTTGGTCGTCCATTACACAAAAAATAAGGTTGGGACATGTGTCTAGGTCATTTCATATTATTAAATCATTATTTATACCTTAAACTACACTAATTACCACTAATCACGATTAAGAACTTAATAATTTACTATTCACCAAAAAATTATTATAATCTCATTGAACCACATTTTAATTCTTAATGACAAACATGTATGTCATATTTTTTAAATTCAAAACACAATGATGGCAAAATTTCATTTAAACGGAAAATCAGTCTTTATAAGTACCACTTAGTGGTTTCACTATTCATCAAAAATTGAAGTTTTTCAGAAAATTACCAAAAATTCACCCTAAGCTATATTTTATATTACGAATTCAAAAATGAAGTCTATTTTACAAAATTCAAAACATATAAGTTAAATTAATTAATTTAATAATTAATTCCCGCTGTCAGAGCAAATAGCGTGTTTTTATGAAACAATAAGTATCAAAAGATTGACATTAGTTTAAGTCCGATTTCAAAGTGAAATTAATTCCAACGACCACTATTGGATTTAATGGTAAAAATATTTTCTAATTTCACTTTAAAAACAATTGAAAAGATAATCTAATCATATAAATAAATTAGATTAAAAAGAGGTTTTGAATTAAAATACAACATTTTACACTATTCATTAAAAAAATGAACTTTATCAGAAAGGTACCAAAAATTTACACAAAGTAAATTTTGATGTCCCGATTCTAAAGAAGAGTTATATTTGGTCTAATAGAATTTATAAGATCGATCAAAACTATATTTAATGACGGTTCTCCGTCAAAAGGTGATAAGTGGACCTTTCGTGAAAATTAGGGTATAAATGCCTAAAATTGAACTCTTTCCGTATTTTAAGCCTTTATCATTTATTGGGTAAATGTAAAAACATTTTAAAACATATATAATCATATTTTAGTTATTTCTATCCATTCCCGCCAGTACAATGGCTACTCGTTAACTAACATTTAAAATAATATTATTTTATTACTTGTGTGCAACGTAAGTTTTCAAAGAAACTCATCGTTGCGTACCGAGTAGGCTATCGAACGTAGAAAACCCTTTTAATTAAAATTAATATTTAATTCTTAAATATTAATAAATATGAAAATTATTTATTCCTTAATTACCTGGGATGTTACATCCTTCCCCCCTTTTGGGAATTGCGTCCTCACAATTTTATTCACTTATCAAAATAAGTGGGGGTATTTATCCCTCATAGCATTTTCAGATTCCCATGTTGCCTCTTCAATCACATGGTTTTTCCACAAATCCTTTACCTGATGAATCACCTTATTCCGTAACACCTGCTCCCTGTGGTCAAGAATCTGGACTGGTTGGTCCTCATAAGATAGGTTCTCTTCCAGCTGAACTAGCTCTGGACTCAAAACATGAGATGGATCTGGCATATACTTTCTCAACATCGAAACGTGAACAACATTGTGTACCTGAGATAAACTCGGAGGTAAATCCACCCGGTATGCAACTGATCCAACTCTCTCCAGAATTTCATATGGTCCAATGAACCTTGGACTCAACTTTCCTTTCTTACCAAATCTCATCACACTTTTCCAAGGAGAAACCTTGAGAAAAACATGATCACCTACCTCGAAAGATAGATCCTTTCTCCGGTTATCCGCATAACTCTTCTGCCTGCTCTGAGCTGTTCTCATGTGTTTCTGAATCAACTGAACTTTTTCTGCCATCTCTTCTACCAATTCTGGTCCCATCAGCTTCCTTTCACCCACTTCATTCCAAAATGCTGGAGTTCGACACCACTTCCCATATAATGCCTCAAATTGTGCCATCTGTATACTGGAATGAAAACTGTTATTATAAGAAAACTCAACCAAAGAAAGATGTTGGTCCCAACTTCCCTGATAATCTATCGAACAAGCTCGTAGCATATCCTCCAATGTCTGAATTTTTCATTCTGACTGCCCATCTGATTGAGGATGAAAAGCTGTACTAAAATTTAATTCAGTACCCAACGACTTCTGATGGCCTTTCCAAAAGTTAGAAGTTAACCTGAGATCACGATCAGATACAATGGAGAAGGGAACTCCATGTAACCTGACTATCTCTTTAAGATACAGATGGGAAAGTTGATCTAGGGAAAAAGTATCTCGTATAGAAAGGAAATGAGAAGATTTGGTCAAGCGATCAACAATAACCTAGATTGCATTATTACCTCGAGATGTCTTCGGTAATCCCACAACAAAGTCCATGGATATATTCTCCCATTTCCACTCTGGCACTGGTAAAGGCAGAAGCATCCCTTTCAGTAACTGCCGCTCTGCTTTAACCTGTTGACATGTCAAACACTTCACAGTAAAATCAGCAATGTCTCTTTTCATTCCATCCTACCAGTAATACTCCCGCAGATCTCTATACATCTTAGTACTGCCAGGATGAACTGAAAAACGGGGATCTATGAGCCTCACATAACAACTCATTCTTCAACTGTGAATCACAAGGCAAACATAACCTCTTCCCAAACCTCAAAACACAAAATTATCCAAGAACTCATGGAAAATTTTATTCATAAGGTCCATGAATACAGCAGGTGCATTGGTTAACCCAAAAGGCATAACTACAAATTCACAATGGCCATATCTAGTACGGAACACAGTCTTCAGAACGTCTGCTTCTTTTACTTTCAACTGATGGTACCCCGACCTCAAGTCAATCTTCGAAAAATACTGAGCTCCCTGGAGCTGATACCACTTCATTCGATGGCCCAACATCTGCTGAAGTTGTTGCAAAGGATTTCACCACCCCTTTCTGCTTGTAGTCTAGCTGCATTCCCCCAGTTGAGTTCTTTGTTGGACACTCGTTTGCATAATGACCCATTTCATTACACTTAAAACATCTTACCATTGGCTTTTCATTTCCTTCTTGATCATCTTCCTTACAGTTACGAGCAATATGACCAGACTTACCACACCGAAAGCACTTACCAGACTTGTATAAACATTCTCCAGGATGCATTTTACCACACTTTTCACAGGATGGATATTTGGTTTTCTTACCTCCTTGCTTCTTTGATGAATTCTTCCCCTTTGCCTGCCAACTAGACCTCTTATTCTGTTGTTTTTCATAGAACACCTGATCATCGGCAAACTCCATTTCCACCTTCTCTGCACATCGAACAAGTTTTTCATAACTTTTTAACTCATGAGAAGCTAAATCCCTTCGATACTTTGGCTTTAACCCTGAGTAAAAATGGTTTATTTTACTATCAAGATCTCGTATGAAGTTTGGAGCATACCTTTCCAATCGAGTGAACTTTTCTTCATAAGCAGCCACTGATTCATTCTCCTGCCTCAATTCTAGGAACTTTTTTTCCATCCTAAGACGAACCACCTTAGGAAAATATTTCTCAAGAAACATACCTTTGAATTCGTCCCAGTGAAGATCCTCAATCTCATCACTATCCCTTATATTTTTCACCATCAACCACCACTAATCAGCTTCACCTTCAAAACGGTAAACATCAAGACTAACCTTTTGATGTTCTGAACACCCCATGACATCAAAAATCTTCTCCAGTGCTTTAATCCACCCTTCAGCTTGCACAGGGTCAGATGATCCTCTGAATGATGGGGGATGTTGCCTCATGAAATGTTCCACCACTGACATGTTACTCTGCGGTTGATCTGGCTGATCTCTTGCATGGATACCACCACCATTTATAGCCTGAGTCAACTGTTCCATCACTGCAACAAACTGTTCAGTTCCGATTCCGACCATCTCAGGTTTCTGATTTGGAAGGTTATCTTCCTCCTGATGTCGTCCCAACATAGCTGCTTTGTTTCCTCTATGGAAAACCATTCTGAACACAGAAATATCTTAGGCGAAGCAACATGGTAATCCGTAAATGCTATATCATTTCAAACATATTATAATTTAACACTTTTCTAACTTCTAAATTTTTCTAAACCGACCTCTGATACCAACTATAAGGCCCCGACCATAGACCTTACTTAATATTGAATTAAATGAATAATTCTCGTTGAGGATCTTTTCAGGTTTAGAGTTTTAGAGAATTAGAACATAACTATTACATCTCAAAAGATTACAAAGTATTCACTTCTACTAAGTTTCCAAAAAAAAAACTCTTAAAAGAATCATGTCTAGTTCCATGTTTTATAGAGCATGACATTCCCTTGATCCCATCCTTTACCTTATTCCACATTAAGTCCTGTGAAAAACATTTCAAAAAAACTTGGGGTGAGCATAAAAAGCTCAGTAAGGGATACAGAAAGAATGAAAACTGTTAGTTTTTCAAACATCAAGTAAACCATATATACTCTATCAAAGTAATACCTTCACCTTCATGAATTAGTAAAAACTCTTCACTAAATAAAGTATCATTACTTACCTTTTTGTAACCAAAGGATTACCATAAAACCCATAAAAAGAACACATATCATATATAAAGGTAACTTGGGACATAAACATACTTAAGTGGAATAACCATACGGTCGACTTCCACACATATCACTTAATGGAATAGCCATACGGCCAATTTCCATACATACTTAATGGAATATCCATACGGCCGACTTCCACACCCAATGCATTGGAGGTTATAACGTAACCACCCGTCCTGGTATTCACGGCACCACCTGTCATATGGTTTATAATGTAACTACCCGTTAAAATGTCCAAGAACCAATATAAAATCATAAAATATAAAACCAATATAAAGGAATGATAACATTTCCACATTTCAATCACAATATATCATAAATATATTAACATAATAGAATCCTTTATCAAAACCATTTTTAATACCAAAATACATAAAAGAGTATATGGTATTTATTTTATTTTTTTAAAAAAATTACGGCTTGTTGAGGAATCCAAAGACCAAATAATACTCGCGGCGGCGGAAAAGGTCGTTGTCGCCGCGTACGTTAAAAGAAACATTCCTTTTTGTCGTTTTGTAAAACGCTTCGTAGAAAAAGATTCCTTTTGTATAAAAGTAAAAGTCAAAGGAGTTTATACACCGTATAAAATAATGTTGTGTATAAAACGAAATACGCCTCAATGAAAAGAGATTGAGACGAAGTCCCTTACAAAGATAATTTTTAAAATAAAATAGATCTATTATGTGTATTCACTATATGTACACATAAAGAATACAAAATAAGACATAATAATATCATGACATAATTTGAAAGTAGGAGATTAACCCAAAGAATGGAAGTTGGGTTAAGAAATTCCCTTACCTCGGGTCCGACTTGACTCAATCGTTCATTAACGTCCTAAATAATAAACTTGAGTTAATTTATACTTGATTAAGAACCTTTTTAAAGTTCATTATTCCTTTTATATCACTTATTTCCATGTTATAAACATTATGTAACCATTTAAGTTAATAATGTTTGTTTTCTCAATATTTGGTTCTTAAGTCGAAAGTGGACTTCTTACAATTACATGTTGTTCGTGTGGTCAAAGGTACTTTTTATCCAGAATGAAATTACCGATTTGGATATAATATGTATCATATATATCCAGAATATACATGTATTTATAATATTACATAATCATTTAGGGTTAAGAAATGAAATGCACCGTTCATGGAGACGGTAAGCCGTACGTATGCATGAACGCTACTTTCATTTCATTGTCATATTAATGGAATTAAAACTAAATGAGAGGTATGTATATTTTAATTCCAGAATTATATTCATAATTTATATATATCATTAATTATATATATCCATTATATACATGTACTTTTAATAGTACATTACATTTGGGGATAAGAAATGAAATGCACCGTTCATGGAGACGGTAAGCCGTACGTACGCATGAACGCTACTTTCATTTCTATCTCATACTTTAATGGAAATAAATAATAATTATATATAGGTATATTATAATTTCAGTATAACATCATATATAATAACTTTAAATCCATCCTTTACGCGTCCCACATATGGCATTAACGAATCACATCACTTTGAGGGGGCGGTAGTCCGCACTTCCTTAAATGAAGATATCGTGTTTACCCATAATGGAAACCATAAAGGTATGAAAAAACAAAATCTTAAGGAAAAAATAAACATATTATATATCATATATAAAAATAGTGACATCATAATGGCCACCTTTGAAGGTGTTAAATGAGTATTGAACAATCATCGTTTCGGGAGGCAGAATTTCGCCATCCACGGAAACCGTATGTTCTTTAACCATTTTATGTAGTTGTGTGAGAGTGTAGCTCGAATAAATATTATAACAACATCCTAGTATATTGAAGATACTGGTGTTGTTACAAAATAAGTAAATAAAAAGAGTTTAGGGGGTTGGAGAAACAAAATAAAACAAATGAACAAGAGAGAATGAATTACCTTTAAAAGTGTAACTCCTTTTGATTTGAGCCTAAAGGCTTATTTTGAAAGGATTCTTCCCAAAGGGAATCCTCTAGGATGAGGAGAGGGATTTGGAGAGAGTAAATGGGTAGGGGTTGGCCGATCCAAAGGCTTGAGGAGTGTGTGTAAGGTGGTAGAGGTGGGGGCCTTTTATAAGAGGAGAGGAGGACCACTTTTGGAATGTAAAGAAATATTACTTTATTTGAAAATGTGTTTCGGTTTTAAAAGGTCCCACATTGAAATAATTAGTGGATAAGGTGATAAGGTTTAGAAATCCATCCATCCAATAAGTTTTGGACATGTTTAGTTCATAGATTTTACATTATCTTTCCGTTTTATTTAAATCGTCAAATAATGATGTCATCGCTGCATCATTATTATGTCATAAATAATTTAATTTATTTAATGTATAAAAATTATAAAAAAAATAATATGATGTATGAAATCTTTTTATCTTTCCAATTACTATTTATAATCAAAAATATGACTTGTATATCCCCATGTAAAAATTGTTTTCGTAAAACATTTCTTGTTTGTGTCATTTTTACTTTAACATTTAATAAAAAGTTATTTATGTCATTTCCCAACCAAAGTGTCTCCATGGGGTCCCCAAGTTGACCCATGGCTTGTCTTGGTCGGCCATGACACAACCAATAAGGTTGGGACATGTGTCTAGGTCATTTCATATTATTAAAGCATTATTTATACCTTAAGCTACACTAATTACCACTAATCGCGATTAAGAACTTAATAAGTTACTATTCACCAAAAATTATTATAATCTCATTGAACCACATTTTACTTCTTAATGACAACCATGTATGTCAGATTTTTGAAATTCAAAACACAATGATGGAAAAATTTCATTTAAACGGAAAATCAGTCTTTATAACTACCACTTAGTGGTTTCACTATTCATCAAAAATTGAAGTTTTTCAGAAAATTACCAAAAATTCACCCTAATCTATATTTGATATTACGAATTCAAAAATGAAGTCTATTTTAAAAAATTCGAAACATATAAGTTACATTAATTAATTTAATAATTAATTCCCGCTGTCAGAGCAAATAGCGTGTTTTTATGAAACAATAAGTATCAAAAGATTGACACTAGTTTAAGTCCGATTTCAAAGTGAAATTAATTCCAACGACCACTATTGGATTTAATGGTAAAAATATTTTCTAATTTCACTTTAAAACCAATTCAAAAGATAATATAATCATATAAATAAATTAGATTAAAAAGAGGTTTTGAATTAAAATACAACATTTTACACTATTCATTAAAAAAAATGAACTTTATCAGAAAGGTACCAAAAATTTACACAAAGTAAATTTTGATGTCCCAATTCTAAAGAAGAGTTATATTTGGCCCAATATAATTTATAAGATCGATCAAAACTATATTTAATGACGGTTCTCTGTCAAAAGGTGATAAGTGGACCTTTCATGAAAATTAGGGTATAAATGCCTAAAATTGAACTCTTTCCGTATTTTAAGCCTTTATCTTTTATTGGGTAAATGTAAAAACATTTAAAAACATATATAATCATATTTTAGTTATTTCTATCCATTCCCGCCAGTACAACGGCTACTCGTTAACTAACATTTAAAATACTATTATTTTATTACTTGTGTGCAACGTAAGTTTTCAAAGAAACTCATCGTTGCGTACCGAGTACGCTATCGAACGTTGAAACCCCTTTTAATTAAAATTAATATTTAATTCATAAATATTAATAAATATGAAAATTATTTATTCTTTAATTACCTGGGATGTTACATTTTCTTTGGTTGTCAACATAACTTTTTTGTTGACTCTAAGATGTTCTTATGTGTTGTTGAATAGATATACGATTTTCTTCCATTTCATCAACAAGATCAAGTCCTAATAGTTTTATTTCCCCAACTTCATCCCAGCAAGTTGGAGTTCTGTACTTATTTTCATAGAGGGCTTTATAAGGATCCATATGAATACTAAAGTGGAAGCTATTATTGTAAGAAAATTCCACCAATGATAGGTGTTGATACCAACCACATTTTAAATCCATAGAGCAGGCTCTCAATATGTATTCCAGAGTTTGAATTGTCCTCTTAGACTGACCATATGTATGAGGATGATAAGAAGTGTTGAAACTTAACTCTATATCTAGATCATGCCAAAGAATTATCTAGAACTTCAAGGTAAACCTCGGATCCTGATCAGATATAATGTAAATTGGTACTCCATGAAATATTACCACTTATTTTACATATATCATAGAAAGCTTATCATGAGAGAAATTATCTCTAATAGCAATGAAGTGTGCAGACTTTATATGGTGATCAACTCTAACCTAGATAGAATTATTGTATTTGGATGTTTTGGGAAGTCTGATGACAAAGTCCATAGTTATTTTTTCCCAATTCCATTTCGGTATGAGTAATAGTTGTAAAATCCTTTTAGAATTGTGTCTCTCAGCCTTAAATTTCTGACAAACCAAGTATCGAAAGAGATATTCAGTGACATCTCTTTTCATGACATCCCACCAGAAGTACTCTTTCAGGTCCCTGTATATCATTGTGCTTCCAGGGTGAATAGAAAATGAATAACTATGAGACTCATCTAATAAATTCTTCTTTAATTCTAGTACGTGAGGAATAAAAACCCGGTTCCTAAACTTTATTATTTCATCAAAATCAAGGTTGAATTCAGGAACATTTCTGACCTTCTTTTGTAGCCCTGCATCTTTTTTATATACCTCCTTAATCTTCACTTGTATAGATGGTTGAACATTCATTTGAGAAAGATAATATTCATCTCCTTCCATTAAAATTTCACGAGAAATCCTTCGCAAATCCATAATATTTGATCTATTGTGATCGTCATCATGGATAAGATAGCATGATCTTTCCGACTCAAATAATCTCCCACCTCGTTCGCTTTCCCAGGGTGATAATGTACAGAGTGGTCATAATATTTAATCAACTCCAACCATCTACTTTGGGGTGTATTCAGCTCAGTTTGAGTGAAAATATACTTTAAAATTTTATGAACAGTATAAATATCACACATTTAACTATAAATACAATGCCCATATATCTTTAATGCAAATATTACCATAACTAATTCCAAATCATGAGTTGGGTAATTTTTCTCATGAATTTTCAACCGCCATGAGGCATAAGCTATCACCACATAATTTTGTAGGAGAACACATCCGAAACCCTTCTTGGACACATCACTGTATATCAAAAACCTTTCTTCACTACAAGGTAGTGTGAACACAGGTGCATTGGCTAACCTTATGTTTAGTTAATTGAAATTATCTTCACATTACTCCAACTAAACAAACTTAACTCCTTTTCGAGTCAACTTGGTGAGTGGATTAGATAATCATGAAAAATATTTCACAAAACATTGATAATATCCAACCAAACCAAGAAAACTTTAGATCTTAGTTACTTTTGTTGGCCTCAAACATATTTCAATAACCTCTATTTTTGTTGGATCCACAAATATTTCCTCTCTTGAGATTATGTGACCAAAAAATGAAACTTTTTGAAGCCAAAATTAATAGTTGGTAAATTTGGAATAAAGATTCTCCGTTCTCAGGGTCTTCAGTACAATTCTCATGTGATATTCATGTTCTTCCATGCT
The DNA here is from genome assembly GCA_963277665.1 of Viscum album. Classification (NCBI taxonomy): domain Eukaryota; kingdom Viridiplantae; phylum Streptophyta; class Magnoliopsida; order Santalales; family Viscaceae; genus Viscum; species Viscum album. Next base: position 55,967,699 of record OY728136.1, read on the forward strand.
CTTTGAATAGACACGAATAATATCTATAAAGGCTACCATAAACTAATCAAGATAGTCTATAAAAACTCTATTTCTTAGATCCATGAAGATGGTGGGGGAATTTGTAAGACCAAAAGGCATCATAATAAATTCATAGTGTTCATACCTTATATGGAATTATTTCTTTAGTATATCATCCTTTTTGACCCCTAATTGGTGATATCCTGAATGAAGATCAATCTTGGAAAATTATTCAGTTCTGCATAGTTGGTAAAATAAGTCATCAATGTCAGGAAGATGATATTTGTTCTTGATAGTGATCTTGTTAAGTTCTGGATAATCAATACAGGGCCTCATTTATCCATCTTTCTTCTTAACAAATAGAACAGGTGCTCCCCAAGGTGATGCACTAGGGAGTATAAATCATTTATCATTATTCTCTTGGAGTTTCTTCTTCAATTCATGCAACTCAATTGGTGCTATTCTATATGGTGTCTTTGAAATAGGCATATCATCTGGTATGAGTTCTATTGGAAACTCAAATTCACAATTTGGTGGAAGACCTACAAATTCTTCTCAAAAGACATACTAAAACTACCGAACAATGAGAATATTCTCAATTGTGAGTTTTCCCCAACCATTTGAGATAAATAACCTTCACTTATTGGAATCAAGACCCATAATCTGAAAGAAATTTCTTCTAGAAGGTTATATTCATCTTTTCATCGATAGATAATCATATGTTTATCTAGAATATGAAATGTAACTTCCCTTACTTTAAAATTGATATGAGCTCCATATACATAAATCCAATCCATGCCAAGAATCACATAAAATTCCACTATAGAAAGGATCACATGATTTGAAGGAAGCTCTTTCCCACAAAATTCAATTGGAGAATAATTATAAACTTTTGATGTGACTGTTTTTCCATTAGGAGTTGTCACAGGTAACACAACATCTAATTGTTGATGTAATACACTGATACCCTTAGAAAATTCTTCAGAAATAAAAGAGTTGGTTGATACAGAATCAAATAAAACATTTTATACTTTACAGTGGATGGTAAGTGTACCTTTAACCACTTCATTGTCATACTCTACATTAGTGATTTCATGTGACGTTCCTTTGTCTTTGGCCTTAAGAGTTTATTGATGTCGATCATCATAAATATCGCTTGGATTAGGGAATTTATTGACATAATCCCCATTTCCTTGCACTTGTAACTTTGAATTATAGGAGGTTCATTTTGTGTATCCTTTTCTTTATTCTCATCACTAGAAATATTTTTTTCATTACATAAGCATTAAACTGATCGATGACCTTCTTTTCCACACTTAAAACATTTATTAGTCCCTTCAATACAATTCACGCCATGTTTTTTTCCACACCTTGAGCATAATGGAAAATTCATCTTATTTTTAGTGTGGTCTTTATGTTTTTATTTGAATTCCATTTTTCTCTTTTTATCAAACCCATATAATGTAGTGGCTACTCCAATATCCATCTCAACCTTGAGAGCACATCAAAAAATTCCTCACAACTATTGAAGTCTTTTATGGATAATTTCCTTCAATGACTTGGTTTTAATCCACTAAAGAATCGATCAATTTTACTCTCTAGTTGGACAATAATTCTAGAAGAGTAACTTGAAAGTCTTGTAAAATTTTCATTGTAGGTTCCAAAGGATTCATCTTACTTTTTCTTAAGTTCAAGGAACTCCAACTCCATATTTTTCTATAGTATACAAGGAAAGTACTTATTGAAAAATAAGTTCTTGAACTCATCCCATTTCATGGACTCAATTTCATATCTTTTCCTCATATTCTTGATAATATTTCACCTTTCATCAGCTTCACCTTCCAAACGATAGACTACATAGATGAATTTATCATGTTCAGAACATTTTAGAATAGAAAATATCTTTTTAGTGGTCACTGCATGAAAAAAAATCCATTAGCGGCAGTTTAAACCGTCGCTATATGCTTTGGTGGAAGTTTTAGGAAACCTCCGATAAATTGCGCGTCGTGAAACTATTAGCGGCGGTTATATCTGTTTTTTTTAGGTTTAAATGAATTTTAGTATTTCCCTCATTTCACAACGGTTTTGGTTTTTTAGCGGTGGTTTTACGGCCGGTGACTCTCTTTTATTCGTGGCGGTTATAACCGCCATGAATAAAAAACTCCCCCTCTTCAGAAAAGTTCCTCTAAAATAATCAAAACCTCCACAGAATACACACAGATGGTGGGACACTGTAGCGGCTGTTTTAACCGCCGCTATGAAAAATATATCTATATTTAGAGGTGGTTAAAACCACAACTACAATTTTTCCAGTTTCATTTAGTGGCAGTTTTAACCATTTCTAAAAGATGATCTGGGAAAAAAAATAGCAGCTCTGCATCCCCTGCACCAGTTCCCTAAAAAAAACCATTCCATGAATACGATTAGTCGAACAGAATATATACTAGTCAATATGAAAAGAGATGCTTAACTAAGAACAATTAAATGTATATTTCATTCAAGGAATGCAGATAAACATATCATATGGCCATTAGACCTTTAAAAAAAATTATAAACAATCATTTCTGTCATATTTTATTAAAACAATGCCAATCCTAGGTTCTACCTATTCCATCCATACCAGTTCCAACCCTGACATAACAATTCATATCAACATACATCCCACTTGTAATATATGATGAATTGTATATGATATTCATAATTTATAGTCATTCTCTCATATCATTATTTTTATCTTATGATTTCATATTATTATCAATTGATATCTCTCGTGTTTAACCTTAATAAACATCTGATTTGACACATTATTTTGTTTCCCTAACCACTAGGTTATAAAGAACTACTACCCAAACTGTGAATTAGCATGACACAATCAATCAATTACACGTTCACATAAAAATAATTTGAATTTTTTTCTAAATTAATTATTTTAAAATAAGTGCATACAAGAATGGAATTATATTCTATAAAAGTGAGTACTAGTAATGAATAGTGGAAAAACAGTGCATACAGTAGTCATGTCACAATTACTTACTATATAAGTGAAAACTGGTAATGTATACTAGAAAATTAGCACATATGTGAATATGTATATTGGAAAAAATAAAATTAGTAATATATAGAGATAATAAAAAGAGATTCCATGTATAAGAAGAAAGAACATCCTTTAGTAATATAAATTAAAAATTCACAAAGAGAAACTACAAACAAAAACTCATGTATGCACTTATGTTACGAAGTTAATTTTGTGTGATTGTATCTTTATTAATTATTCAACATCATCTTTCCTCTACCAATATTATGATAACGTAGAAAATGAATTGTATGGTAACTCTACAATAGGGATTTCTATGACCGGGTTTAGATATTATGAGCCTTGTTGGCATGTAAATTTTTCCAATATCTTCATTATGATCCAAATATAATCATGTAATTCAGTCTATCATCACACCCAACCCAAGATGATTGAGTCCATCTCATCTTTCTCGTACATCCTATGCACCCTTGTGAATAAAAAACCCACCCTATAGTTCTGTGAATGATACCCTTTGGCCATAACAATCAATGTAAGCATAGTCGAGGAACAACCAATCCATCCCAAGAATAATTTCAAAAACATCATCTCTAGGAAAACGATGTCCCATACGAGGTGACACCAACTTATATCAAGGCCTACTCCCTAAAATAACATAAATTCTCTAATAAAATCTTTAACAAAGTTTTGAGTGTCATCACTTAATAGGAAAACTGAATGTCAAGCCCAAGGATCTCCACAACATGCACAAATATGATGGAATGAGATGCACCTATATCAAAAAAATTAGATACTAAAGTGGAAGCTACCAGAATAGTACCTCTCACTATAGATGGTCCAACACTCTGTTCCTCCCATATTGGTCTCACTTTATACAATTATACTGATTTGTGGCCCTAATATATAGCCTAGATACCCTGAGAAGGTCCTGTATGCTAGTGATGTAAGTCTTGTGTATGGATTATTTGACCATAACCACTCCTACGGACTGATCAATTGGACAAAAAATATCTCCCTACCTAACATGAAGCTGATTTCCCCACTCCTAAATGTGTAATTATTGCAGACACTCATTCAATTTATACTATAGGAAAAGATCTACAAAAATATTGTAGATGGATCATCCTACTATAATATCAACACTCAACTTGATTACTATCACACAGTCTCCCCATGTATCCATGCCTCCCACACTAATGATAGAAAATATAATTACCAACACCAATGCTCTAGAAATTATTCCCTTAATGATAGTTCACAAAGTGTCACTTCCTTCTACCAAACACTTTTCCGTTGGGTCAACAAACTGAACTACCATGCTTTGTGCCCAAACCTTACCTCGAGTTATGTTATGTAATAAGAACCTGATTTATTTTTGATATGGTGGAAAACCAAAATACATTCACTTATGATAAAAAAAAAATGATTGTACCCGAACACGAATCATATCACCCTACATAAATCATCCATATGAAAAATATTCACAAAACCTAAAAGCTCATAAAGTGAGTCAAACACTCCATAAAAAACATAGAACCATACTCTAAATGCATAAAATATTTGGCCCTAAATTATATGGAAAAAAATACTTTAAAAAAATGAATCATAAAAAATGAATCATCATAAAAAAGAATCAACATATATGGTGCATACTACACTTGAGAAATCAAGACATGAAAGAAAACATTAGAAATCAATAAAATGAATAAAATGAAACATGAGAAATCAAGAAAATGTTAGGGAATGAAAATGTTTGGTGGAAACTATGTGCCACACATGATACATATACAAACCAACTATTCCCATATTTTTCCAACACATCAACAATACAACTACTCATGGTCCGATGATGAACATGTATTGTCACCCTCTCCACCTTCATCTCCACTTCTTGCTGTCACCTGTAAGAACATTATATTGAAAATTAAATATTGTTGCATATTTATATTTAATCATAACACCAATAAAAGATTGAAAAATAAATGTTTTTTATTTTTTGTAATTTACCTACTTACCACCAGTCGATGCACTACCACAGAGGGAATATCTACTCATCAGCTGATATATATCCGTCATCGCATTATGCAAAGAGGATATCTGAGCCCCCTGGTCTTGAACTATGGTTCGTAGAGAAGAAATATCCCTATGAGAATCTTCAGGTATGGACTTACTATAATCAGGTGTAGATGTAGCTGGAATCCCTGGTGGTCTGCCAAAGACCTCAGATGGTATGGGTATGAAACCCATCCCACGCACTCTACCAGGATGCTCCTTCCCAAGGACTTTAGCAACCGAGTCATCCTGGGAGACTGAGTAGGACTACCCAGGATTGGCATCCCATAGTTCTTTAATTTTTACCTATAAATCAAATATCAATATATATTAACATAGTAAAAATTTATAATAATTTATTATAATAAAAAATTTACTTCATACCCCAACTTATTTTGCAGGCCCATTAATAAAACTTCCATCTAATTTTTTGTGAACATCCAACGACACTTCAGTTCAGGATGCTTTGTGCCCTAAACTCTGTGACTGCATTGAGAAAAGATAAATTAACAATTTAATATATTAAACAGATAATATTGTCTTATAAATATTTAAACTAATGAAAATATCACCAAAGTCATTCAACTTCTAGAAAAGCTTTTTGACCCCGTAGTTTGAGGGATGACTTGCTTAGCCCAGTTTGATGCATTTTGTATTGAGAGATCCTGAAATAAATAAAATTAAATTTAATAATATTGTATTCAATGTCATCTCTTCTTCATATACATGTATTAATGTAAAATGAGGATAATATAATAATATATATTTCAATACAATCCGCTTCTCTTCACGATGTCTGTCAACAAAAACTTTCCACTGTTCTTTCGGTACCCCACTGGGTAGCTTCTCATACATTTTTTGCACAGTCAAAGAATTATCATTGACATCGCACCACAATCTCCATTTGAAGTCTTCCCATTTCTTTCCAAGATTTTTCAACATCCACTTTCATGCTATCACATCAGAAACTATAATGTGGAAGAACATCTGTATACAAAAATTTATTTTGAACATATTAGTAACAGGACATTCAATGAAACCATAATGTACTAAAATTACCTTTATTTGGGAATCAAAAATATTATTTTTCCAACTTGAAGGCATATGTCTCTAATCATCATAAGAAATAGGTAGGGAAATGGGCTCCACTTCCAGTTGGCCTAGAATCTGGCCAAGTAACCCCACGACATCGTCCGTAGAGACCCCAAATAAATCAAATGGCATGACTATCTTATCACCATTCAAATTCCAAACATCTGAACATTTTATTTTTTTCTCCACGGTTCCATTTTTTTCATCCTCAATGAGAAAAGAATTAGGATAAACAAAATGCAATAAATTTATTTATATTAAAATTTGTACCTATGACAGTGACCCTTTAGTATGCCCATGATGAACTAGAAGAGGCCTACTGCCGCCCCACTACTGAGGATTCTGAAGGGAGAGTCGATGAATCGGCCTCTAATGGGACTCCCACAGATGGTGTGAGAGATGGTGCAGGGGGAGATGGTGCGGGGGTGTAGGCAGCTGGTGGATCAGATGCCATGGGGAGGGAGACAAATGGATCGTCATCTGTTTCAGTAGTATATGAAATAGTGTACCACTTCCTCCTTGTAATTCCTACCATTTAATCAAATAAAATTAAGTTCATAATATATATTTCAAAAAAATTAGGCAGATTTTTTTTTAAAATGATAATATATGACCAGTAGTAACAAAAAAATATATAACAATGATAATTAATGACTGCACAAATGAAATAAGTGGTTACTGAATGAATAAATAACTATACATAAAATCATTTTCCCCTTCAATCATGTTAGTTTCCTACTCCATTACTTCATCCACTTCATTTATCCTTTCTAGACTAATATTTTCAATATCATGATGGAAAAATAATTCTGCTTCTTGTTGTTGATGAGATTCAATTTCAGAGGTCAAATCTTCCACTTCATCACCCATATCATACAAATCTCATTGTATTACATGAGCCACTACACTCCACCATTCATCCACAAAATCATTCACATAATATACAATTTTTTCTTGTGATGATAAGATATATGGATCATGCAGTTCACGATCACCAACAACCATTAAGCGAGAGAAGTTCACAGAAGTAAATTGTAAGGAATCTCTTTTAACACCTCTGATAATATTAACCCAATTCATTTGATTAAAACCACAGAAAAATGCCCGTGATAGTTTAATTCAATAATATCAAGCAGCTTTCCATAGTATCCCACTTCAAAAAAAGTAAATATACCACTATTCTGGGTTTTCAAACCCACTTCTTAATCGACTGTATGAAATCTAAAGCCATTCAAATTGTAAGAGTCAAACTTTCTATCTTGTTTTATTCGACCTCTAGCAAGAAACTTCAAATATTCTGACAACTCTACTCGATTATCCATATTCATGATCTAAAAAAATATAATTTATTTTATTTACAAAATATATGTGTCAAACTAATATTCATATTTATTGCAATATTTATGAACTTACACGTCGGGTAAACTATTCTAGAAGCTCTTTATTCACAACTTTCATTATAACTTTCTCATTTCGTGTTCGGAATCATATTCATCTCTTTGTTTGTATCCTCAAATCTTTAATAAATGGATCTGAAATTTCACTATTCAGCAGCACATATCTATGTGCCTATAATAATTCCAATTTTGTCAGTGTCACATTTGAGGTCCTCCTAACTGATTGACCAATAGCAGGAAGTATTTTTGATTTATGATGTATTTTAGATTGAGTCGATGTGTCATCAACACATCTAACTCGATTAAATATTGTCTCAATATCATTTAAGTATCTGGAACAAAAGGTAAGACACTCCTCTGCCAAATAGCCTTCAGCAATAGAGCCTTCTGGTTGAGCATTATTTCTCATGTATGCTTTCAAATGCCCAAGATATCTGGGAAATAATATAATCATAATAATGCATTTATTTAAATGAAAAAAATTGTTTACTTAACTAAAAAAAATTTATATAAAATACCACTCAATTGGAAACATCCATCGATAATGAACGGGGCTTCCTAATTTAGCTTCCTCAACCAAATGCACAGTTAAATGAATCATGACAGTAAAAAACGACGAAGGAAAGATTATCTCCATCGCAGAAAGGGTCAATAAAAACCTCTCCTGGAGGTTGTAAAGTTGAAATGGATGTAGATATTTCTCGCATAATTTCCTGAAAAATGTGCAGAGTTGGAGTACAATAGCAATAACGTTTTTAGGTAATAATGTATGCAATTCCAATGGTAGTAACTGTTGTAACAAAATATGTGAATTGCGACTTTTCAATCCATGTATCTTACGATTCTTCAAGTCAACACACCTTGTGATATTACAAAAATACCCATCAGATACCTTTACATTCTATAAAATTGTAAGGAATGTATCTTTATCCCTATTTTTCATTGCAAAAATTTCCAGAGCATACTTTTCTTTCTCATCTGGCCAAAGATCACGTCTTATGTTCACTACTTGTAAGTCTTTGCGAGCATTGAGATGATCCTTCGACTTTCCATGCTAATTAAGTAATGTAAAAATCAAATTTTTAGAGACATTCTTCTCAGTATGCATCACATCAATATTATGCAATAACAAATTATATTCCCAATATAGAAGTTTGAAGAATACACTTCTTTTCTTCAATTGTTGCGTTAGGATTTCACTTGACGATGCACTTCAGACCTGTTTTCCACTATCATTCAAATGATGAACCTTCCCAAATTCTGTTTCAATATTTTCAAGTTGCGTCAATATTTCAGAACCATTTAACAACTTTGGTGGTGGTCTATGATCAATGAAACCATTAAATTTTGATCTGTTCAGCCAAAATCTATGAGATGCATCAAAAAATCGTTGATGGCACAAGAAGCACCATTTTCTAGTATGAGGTATCCATTTGGGATCAAAATTAATGTTACAAACGGGACATGCCAAACCCATGTAAGTTTTCCAACCAGATAAATTCCCATGCCTAGGGAAGTCACTAATGGTCCACATTAAATCAACATGCATTTTGAACATTGTTTTAGAAGAAGCATCAAATGTCTCAACACCGTTTCTCCATAAATCCTACAATTCTTCAATCAAAGTATGCAAGTATACATCAATATCATTTCTAGGCATTTGTCTTCCAGTAATAATCATCAAAATGATAAAAGATATTTGTTGCATACACATCCATAGAGACATATTGTAAGGGATCAAAACAACTGGACAAATGATATAACTGGTACTCAAAGTCCCAAATGGGTTTAATCCATCGGCAGCCAATACCGATAAAAAATTCCTAGGATCAACTGAGAAATATGGTTGTAATGAATCAAATTTCTTCCATGATTTTGAATCTCAGGGATGTCTCATTAACACATCATTTTTATTCTCTAGAGAATGCCACTTCATGTGTTCGGTGGTTTTCGATGACATGAATAATCTTTGCAGTCGAGGCTTCAAAGGAAAGTAAAAAAAACCTTTGCAGGTGTGTTCCTTTTCCTCTTCTCCATGAAATTATGTTGATTAAGACTTCCAACATCACCCTTTGACTACCATCTAGAAGAATAACATTTTTTTTTCAATTCTGTCTACTTGAATCCTCTCCCCAATAAATCATACAATCATTGGGACAAACATATATTTTTGTATAATTCAGACCAATCCTATTAATAACTTTTTTCATATCATAAAAAGAATCGAGGATTTTTTCTTCAGGAAATGCATCATGAATAAATTCCAATATCATGGAAATTGCCTTATTTTTAATTCCACATTGACATTTGATATGGTACAACTTCAGCAGAAAATAAATATTTGATTATTCCAACCACCGACTATATAACTCTTGATTTCCATCGTTAACTAAATCATGAAACACATTTTCCTCAGTGATTTTTTCTCTAACATTTGGATCCACAGAATCAAGAGGAGGATCCAATGATATGTTACAATCTTGATCTGGTTTTGTTACAGTCTCAAAAACATCACTTGTCATGTTGCAAGTTATAGCACCCTCATCTGTTTGTTCTGTTATGTTTTGATGTTGATAGTGGTGTATTGTAGTGCCGAATGCATCATTTATGAGATTTTTCATTTCATTTTCCATTGTCAATGAATTTGGGATCTCATTCTGTAGATTAACATCAGTGCTCAATCTTTCTGTAACTTTTGATTCTCCACACCAAATCCAACAAAAATATTGATCAGGGAATTGCTTCAGTATTAAATGTTCATAAAATTCATATCTCTTCAATCATCTTCTAAATTTACATTTAGAACATGGAAATCATATTCTCCCTTCAACAGATCGAATAAAAATTGCAAAATCTAAAAACTCCTTCAAACCCTTAACATACTGAGGTGCGTTCCTCTGTAATGTGATCCAACTTTTATCTATGTATATCACAATGTGCCTACACAATATTAAAAAAAATGGAAACACATAGTTACTACTAAATAGAGAAAGATATTCATATATACGATAGTGTAAAATTACAGAAACATAATATAATAAAGAAGATATGTTTATCATAAATTAGGAATAATATAATTGTACTTATTTGAGGAGAATATTCTCAAGTTTATGTGCTATGGTGTAGTAAAATCAATACTATTTTTGATGTGCTCACATGAAGAACTGCACATGTTGGAGCTATATTAGATCATAGATTCTTGGGATTAAGTATAGTAAGGTCATGATTTGGCCTATAATATTTGACATGAACTTCCAAACTAGGATTGGTGTGTATTTTTTTCTAGTAGAGTAGGCCTAGAATGAAATCGAGTTTGCAGAGATGTACTTTTGTGTTGCCTATGTACTTTTGATTGAGGTTTCTTAGTATCCATTTAATTTTTTACTACACTAGTAGAGACTAGATTCAATACCTGAACAAAAGTATCATGATTCATCACCATTAAACATTTTGACATAGTAAAGAGATATTAATATCCACTCATTTGTTAAATTAAATAAACATTATTATTTAATCAATTTAGTTCATTAAATCCAACTAGATTTATTATTTTCCATTACAATTCTTAGATTTCCATCAAATGCTCTTATGAGAATTAATCTAATCATCCCACAGTTTCTATTATCCCATAAACTAACATCAATAATCATCCCATGAGTTCAATGTCAATTACATTATCAATTTCATAATCCTGGTATTCAATGATCAATCATAAGCTACCACAATGTCATACACTCAATAGGGCATATAGAAACTACAATAAGTAGTTGGGAACCAAAACAATCATCCATTTGATAACAATAAATCAAATCATTCGACAATGAATAAGAAAGATGGGAATTCCCATCTCTAAATTTAAACATAAAAAACCCATAAAAAAGATTCACACAATAACCCAACAAACATGATAACACAACTCTCAACCTGAGGCATCTATTCCTATTAACTATATGACAATAAATGGAAAAAAGATATCCCCTCTCTTAACAAACACCATCCTCAACTTTTTCCATCAAAACCCCAGACATCAATCTTAAAATGCCTCTACCACCCTAGAGAACACATATATAGAATCAAAAGTAATGTTATCATCAGAAACACAAGGGGAAAATACATGTATAAAAAATTGAAAAAATCCTTTAGAAACCAAGAATAGACTCACCTAGCCCCAAATAATTATTTTTATAACCAAACTGATCATTACAAACTCGAATTAATAGATTCATTATGCATAGGTTTCATATTACTTGTTTTAAAAAGTTTTATATTCGTATTTGAAATTTATATTAGAAAGTTTATGTTTTTAAATTTTCAATATTTTTTTAATCAGATTGTTTGTAAGTATGTTTTGCAACTCTGATTTATTGGATTAATTATAAGTCTGATACCTATACTCTAATCATTAGACAATATCTGTGTCTGATTACTTTAACAAATTTGGTTTGGGTCTTATGTTTAGTTTTTTAAATAGAAATTCACCCCCACACTCTTGTTTCTATCATATACTCTTACAATAAAATGTTTTATACATCGATTAGATTTAAAATTATTGAAAATTAATTTAATTAAACCATATTGAAAGGAACTAAATATAAATGAACAAAATAATATAGAACTGAAGACATGTAAGACTCATTGAATATATCTAAATAATATAAGACTAGATAAAAATAGATGCGAAAGAAATGACTCAAACCATATTTAACATTCCAAATCCAACACAATTAGAATTGAAAAAAAACAAATTAAATTTAATTGAATTTAACTGAAGTGAACACAATTCACCCATAAAAAACTAAACCTAACAAAACCAAATCAAAATTAATTTAGTCAAAATGAAACAAAAAAACCTAGAATGAAATGTATTGATCCCAAAAAATATATCTAAATCTTATTATTCAATATTCGGTGTCCCCTCAGACCTCTTTTACCAAACTAAAATACAATGACATGTCCAAAAATAGGAAATAAATATGAAATATTTGTAATAAATTGATATAAAAAATATTAAAACCAACCAACCCTAACCTTTACACAATTTCTAAATTCTTTTTTATAACATGTACATATTTATTTCAATCCATTTGAAATAAAAAATTTAGAAATCCATTTTGGTTGTAAGATCATTTCATGGTCTAACCAATCAATTATAAGGGTATTTAATAAAACTAATACTTTTAAGACCATTAAAGCTCCACTCATATACACTGATTGAATAAATTTATTCCAATGAGTTAAATTTTCAAAAATCATTTTATATTAAAAACTATTTCATTGGAAAAGTTCAACCTAAATCATTACACATGAATCAATCAATTTTATAAAATAAACCTTCGTATAAAATTGAGAAAACCATTATAAAACATTTAAATTGTCTAATTTTATATTATATAAATATTCTTATTGACAATCACTACATTAAAATGTATCACAATTTTTCAAATTAAAGAAAAAGTGATCAAACAAACCAGAAAAATTTTGAACCAATCTATCGAGAGTAAAATTAAATTGAATCAAACTGAATATAATAAAACCTTAAATGAATTAAATTGTAACAATATTTATGAAAATTATATAAATATTATTTTATTTCAGTTAACTACACTAAATTAAACTAAATAAAATGAAAAAAAATGCATAAAATTGAATTGAAATGAACCAAATCATATATATTCAATATTTTCAAACACTAATTTAACTAAAAAAATACAAAATGACTATAAATTGAAAAAAAAACACAGTAGACCAATCCAAATTGATCTGATCAAAACTAGATCGAACTAAACTAAACTATATTTACCCAAGATAAACTGAACTTATATGTTTTATTCATAAATATAACAAAAAAAATATGAATTCAATGTGAATATTAAAAATTATCCTAAACAGTACTTGCTCATAGTAATCTCACCGGGAGAAGGGGTGTCGCGGGGTCGTCGGGAGAAGGGGGGTCGTAGGGTCATGGGGTTTCAGGGGGTCGCGGGGTCACAAGGTCATAGGGTGTCACGGGATAGAAGGGGGTCATTAGAAGAAGGGGGGTTGCTAGGAGAAGGGGGTCGTAGGGTGTTTGTGGGGGGTCGCCGTGGGGTCGTCAGGGGGGGGTCGCTGGGAGAAGGGGGGTCGCCAGGAGTATGGGGTCGCAGGGTCATGGGGGGTCGGGGGGAGAATTAAAGTCGGGGTCAGGAGGAGAATTATGGCCAGGGTCGGGGGGAAGGGTCGAGAGTGTAAAAAAATATGGTTTTGCGACGGTTTATTATAAACCGCCGCAAAACCATTTTTCAAAATAGTTTAGCATGGTTTTTGTGAACCGCCGATACAAAACCGCCGCTAAAGTCAATTTATGTTGTAGTGGGTACTGATCCACTGTTCAGACACTAGTGGATTAGAAGATCTGCTAAATGAAGGTGGACACTATCTCATGAATGAATGAATAGAATATTGCTCCCTCATATTCTTTTTTGTAAGTGATTTATGATTAATAGCTTGGGAAAGTTGTGTGAGCATGGATACAAGATTTTTTTATTCCATATCCCATAACATTTGCTTTCTCCGAGGGACAATCATTGCATTTCCCGTCGCATTCAACAATACCACAGTTCATTAGGGTTCTATCCATTGACTAAAACCATGAAGCATGTGAGAAACACTAATAATAATAAGGAAAACACATAATAAAGAATAAAATTTCAATTTAGGAAACTTTAGGTTATACCCTAGCATATTCATGAACATATCTAAAACACTAGGATAGGATTGTAACCAATACTTACATATAATTAGGGTGCTTACTAAGGTTCTATCATCCTAGTTTCCAAAGGTTAACTATACCTTTGCTCTGATACCAACTATAACAGCCCATTATTTATATATAGATATTACTTCAACATTGAAGAATATTAATTAAATAACACAACAAAAACACACTGGGACAATATATGTTTAGTGTCGTTAGAAACATGGAAACATAAACAAATGGTTCATAAAACATCCACACTATCTACCACTTATTTCTTCATAACTAGACACCTTTTTGACATATCTTAATTAATAACCTTCTTATCGACCTGGGGAAAAGAAACATATGAAAGTGAGAGATTAAATTCTCATTAAGGGTAACCAATGTAAATATTTTTAATATGATAATCATAAGAACATAACATTTGAAAATCTTATCATGTATTTAAAAGATCATAATATCAGGTCCTGGGATAAATCATAAAAGTGAAATATAATCCAAATAGTTATAAAATAAGATATGAAATTTTGTGGCATACACACATAAGCATAGAAAATCATTTCATTTTAGTTAGGGCTCATTGTAGAGACCATCATAGCAGACAAAGTCTATTATTGAACCAAGCCCACTTCTTGTTCTAGCCCTGTAATACTGAACCAGATTTACTTGCTATTCTAGTCATGCATATCTCACGAGATATAAACTTTTACCCAATACATTGGAGGGAGATATAAGTACCAACCATCTCATAATGAAACCATTCTTACGTGTGCCACAAAAACATAAAAACATTTACCATAGCATAAACCATGAAATAAAATGGGTTTGTTAAACATTATTCCATCATAATTGATATAAAACAAATAGATATCCAAAATAAAATTCCATTATTAAAAAAAATCATAGTAATAATAGGGATATAAATATAATCCTATTTAATGAGTGTCAACTTATATGGAAAATAATTTCCTGAAAATACTTGAAAATAATTCTAGAGGAAAATATACTTTCTTTTTTAAAAATGTTTTCCTTCCTCAAAATGAATCACAATTTTAGAAGAAATAATTTCACATAAAAATAACCTTGTATTATTGTTGGATAATATTCAAGGAAATAAAAAAATATTAAAGGTTAAAAATCCTTTCATGCAATACATGTTAAAAAAACATTATTCTCTTACTTTTTCCAGAAAAGTCAAAAAGTACCTCGTACCAAAAATGACAAAAGATTCCATTCATACAATTTTGTAAAAATTTACCAATTGGTAAAAATAAAATTTAACAATTTAAAATTATATATATAATATTTTGAAATAAATATTTAGGAAACATGAATCTAGATGATAAATATACCCTAGAAAATACTTACAAATAAGCAATCTCAGATAAAAACAGGATTTGAAAAGTTATCCCTGACCTAAGGTCCGATATGATTCATATGTATATGAACCTCTTGTATAATTATTTAAATAATGTTACTGATTTATTAAAGAATAATAATCAATTTTATTATAGCATCTATGATAATACTTTCATCTATTTGTTAGTAACATTTCATTTCCACTCGTTATTCATGTATTAAATGCTTTATGTTCTTATGTATGTTTTGTTGAATAAGTTCATATTCATATTTTTAATATATTGTTATATAATTTAAATAATGATATTATTATAATATATATAATATTTATTAATTCAATTCATGTATATAGTTATGTTATAATTAAGATCATGTTGAATGAATCACATCACATCGTGGAGATGGTAGGCCGTACGTACGCATGAGTGATGATATAATTCCTAATTTTTTGAATGGAATTGAAGTGGATTGTGTATATTATTTAATAATTAGTATCATGTTATAATAGTAATATATAGTAACTATTTCCATAATTATACCCATCCAAGTAATGTGGTGGTGAAAAATAGATTACACCACAACGTGGAGGCGGAAATATGTACGTACGCACGCGTGGTGATTTTGTTTCTCATAGGTTGGATAGAAGGTAAAATATGGTTGTTTAATATTTATAATAACATATATTATATGAGTGATACTAATGTTATTAATTTATAATGAAACAACTAATTAAGAGGATGTATAATAAGAAAGAAGTTTGAAATAATCGGTAGAAGATATTACCTCTTCCTCGACATGCTCCCTCTAAAAATCTTCTTAGAGCACTAGAGTTGGTATTTGAAGATGAAAAGAAACACTATAATAAAATAATGGATGTTTATAAGGAAAAAATTTATGGGGTGGCTGAGCTTTAAGGCTCAAAATAAAGACAAGTGGTGACGGAGGAGGTTCCCTTTTATAATTGAGGTGAGGGGCACTTTTGGAACTCCATAAATAATAACTTATAATAAAATAAATCCCTACAAAAAACATCCAATGTTTACCAATTTAGAATATGAGATGATATAGATTTTTAATCTCATCAAACAATAAATTTTGGAAAACTTATTTTGTCAAGTTATACCATATCATTTTAATTGACACTTAGTTATTTTATTAAATTTAAATTGTTGTAATAACATTATAAATATTTAATGGTTTTAAATATTTACTTATATTGTGTTAATTGACCATAGATGAATATTTAATGAAATTTTATACCTTTTAATTATCAATTTTTAATTTTTAGTTATTTTTCTCATTTTAAAATAATTTAATAAAATTGTTTGTTTATAAAATATCACTAGTGTCAATTTTAAAATTATTAATTTATTTGACTTTAAATAAAATACACACAGAATATAAGTTCAAAAAAAAAATTTAATACACCCCTAATGTGTCATAGTCACCTAAAAAATTCTTTTAGAACATTAACTATTTCATATGATATTTATTTTAATATTTTTAAAACCACTAATTAGATATTTCTTTTAATAAAATATGTTTTACATCACATTTGTGTCATCATTAATGGTAATTATTTAATCTCTAAAAATTATAAATAAATTTCTACGACGTATTGAAATGTTTTAGATATTTATATATTATCTATAGCTGATATTATATCCTATTTATCCATATATTAAAATTTATATACTTATATAAAATGAGATTGTGATATTTTATCACACTCATTAGTTTTTATTACATTCATGTAATATTCATAGGTATGTGGATATTAAGTGATTAAATTTATAAAAATAGATGATAAGGGTTGAATTTAGTCATCCATTAATATTTTTATAGGTGTTAAGGTAATTTTATAAAATTATTTTTACCCTTTATTACCTGATTTACCTTTAACTATGGTAATAAAAATAATTACCAATGTTACTATTCATAATGCCCAAAAATAAAAGTACCCTACTAATATTATTTGGACTTAATTATTCCAAATATGGAATCCATTTTTCAAAATTAAAAACACAAAAGTTTCCGTAATTAATTTAAAACTAATCCTGTTGTTGAAATAAGGAAACAAGTTTTAAAAGTTAAAACATTGAAAAAAATTGAAATGTTTTTACCTATGAATTAAATGTAAAATTAATGTTGATGATATACATTATATTGAAGGATAAAAATTTATTGTATTTATTCTTTTAAACCATTCAATATTATAATTTAACCATATAAAGTATCTTGATGAAAAAATTGGTTTTAATTAAAATTTAGCATATTTTTACTATTCATCAAAACAAAAAAGTTTTCAGAAAAATATGAAAAATTCATCCAAACTAAATTTTCATATACGGCTTCAAAATAAAATGTTTATGTTGTCATATAAAAATTATTAAGGTGTCAAATTGTTAATTTAAAAGGGGTTCTCCATTCAAAGCTGTAAAATTAATATTTTTTTGAAAAAATTGGTTTTTATAGATCAAATAGTGTTTTATTCATACCATATGACTAAAATATACATTGGATAAATATAAAAAATATTTTATTTCATTTACAAAATTAATTCAATCAAAAATAAAAATTTCTAATTGGTTTATATTTTTCATAAATAATTTACAGCCTATGAATTCACAATGCATTTTTATAAGTTAGTTATAATTATTTCCACTAACCTTACAACTAGCGTATAATGGTAATTTTATAATAAGGGTGTATCTTGGTTCATTTAAAATCATGATTGCATGAAAATAAAGACACTTAAGATTAAACATTATTTAAAGAAAAAATTTCATAAAAATATCTGAGTGTTACATCCAAGTATCGAGTTAGTCACTATCTATTGTGAAGTGAATATAGATCACGATGGAAATAGAGAAGATATAGAGTGAAAATGTTGTTAGGGTTGGAAGATAAAGAGGGGTGGAAGGGGAAAAGAAAAACATGAATTAAAAATATTAATGAATGTGATTTAATTGATAAGGAAAATAAAAAAAATAAATAAAAAAAAATGTAAAATCCAACTCTACAATATCTATTATGAACAATGTATTAATAATCCTCAGGAACTAATCCTATTCAGTCCACCCATAGCCTCTTATTTATAGGCTATAATGCACCTATGTGTAATCATAAATGGTCTGTTAAATGGTATCGGGTAATAATAGGTCATCCTGGGTCATCAAAAAGAGGGTACACCATTAATTTTCATCAAAATCACCATTTGTGGGTATGTATAAGAGTTTCATGTCTTGAATATTTTTCATGATGTGTAATTTGTGGGGTTTCCAAATCTTATGTTTGGGTCCCATCTGGCCTATCACACCGTGATTACTTTTCTTGATGTTTAATGTGAAGAGTTGTGACTCTTCTCATAGAATGTTTCACATATTTTATTCCTTTAAGTTACACATCATGAATGTATATCATGTTGTATAATGTTGTTTTATAGCTGGTTTCTCTCTATTTCTACCCTCTTATTCATTTTTAATCTTCAGATTTGGTGCTTCAATTTACATTGAATTTTTTGTAACATCAATCTAACTTAAAAAATCCAGTGTCGTGCCAATCCATTTCATGTAATGGTGTAAAGTGTCTCCTTTTACTTGATATTTCATTTATCCTATATTTAAAAAATAAAAAAATTGAATAACTTCAATATTAATCAATTAAATTGTATTTTTTTTGTTTTATATATAAAAATATATGAAAAATATGAATCTATAAATAAGATATATTAGGATATTCCATTACCATAATCAATTTTCATAGACCATATCTTGAATAATTTTTTTAATCTTACACGTTTTTATCATAAAGCCCTTGAAAAACTCTTTTGAACCCATATTAAAACCACTTTTGAATATTAAAATATCCTTTGGGTTTTCAAAACCCATTTTCAATACTAAAATACCATAAATTAAGGGAAAATGCTATTTCTTTTATTTAAACATGAAATATTATAAAGGATGTTAAAAATAAAATATCAGTTATGGTGGTGGGAAAATTCCTTATCTCCATATACATTAAAATATGACATTAATTTTTTATTTTATAAATAAACTCAATATATTACAAAAAAATAACTTTTGAAAAGCTTTAAACTATATTCAAAAGATAAATAAAAATTTCATTCATAATTCATTTATACCCATATAAATTCATCCATAAAATAATTTTTATAAAATGTACATGGAAGAAAAAGAGTTGGAAGATAGACTTTAAAAGAGAATTTATAAAAGAAAGTCCCTTACTTTATGCTTTACTTGTCACGTTCATTCCTTATATTCCTGATTAGTACAATTATGTTAATTATTTACTTTTTTGATAACCTTTTTCAATTTTATTATTCATTTTATTCCACTTATTACCATGTTATATATAATTACATAATAAAGATAGTTTATGTTGTAAGTTTTGACGATATTCATCTCAAATGTCCAAACTTACTTCGTTATGTTGAATGTAGTTAAATAGGTCAATATTTCGTAATCTCCAGAATAATACTAATGTCATAATTATAATTTTTATATATAAATTAAACTTTTAAAACCAATCATGAAATATGGTAATGAAAAATGAACCATATTATTATCATGGAGATGATATGTTGTACGTACGCATGAGTACTCTTTCCATTTTTCAAAGATCATTATAGAAATAATTTAAGTATTATTTTATATTTAAATAATTTTAATAATATCATTAATAGCATATTATTTCTTCAAATTTACTTATATATTTCATCCATGTAACTTGGGGATGAAAAATAATTCATATCGCTTCATAGAAGTGGTAGTCCACACGTACGCATGAACGAAACTATCATTTTTCTGTTAGTAGAAAGGTAGGAAAATAGGTGTAATATTTTATTTAAAAAAAGTTAAATATTTCATTAATAATATATATATATATATATATATACATCTGTAATAAGTTCACCATTATAAATATTCATGATAGGTAGTGATGGAAGAAAAATTACACTAGTTTCCGAGGTGGTAGTTCACTGTACAAACGAATGATGGATTCCATTCCCATTTGATGGATGTTTGAGAAGGATATAGGTTATTAAATTAACATAATAACCTCTTATAATATGTTAGATACTGGTATTATTTTATAATCATGATTAATTAATATTTTAAGGATGTCCTAGAAGAAAAAAAAATAAAAATAGTCTGTTAAGAACGATACATCTTCTTTGAATAACCACTTAAGGTTTACACCAAAAGTCTTACCAAGTTACTTTTATGATAAAAAATTCCTATATGATTTGGGTAGGTATTTAAGGAAATTATTTGTGTAGTTATTTACCAAATTAGAAAGTTATTTAAGTGTAAGCAAATGAGAATAAGAGGTTCCCTTTATAAGAGATTGCAGGGGAACTCTTGGATTTTCTTAAAATATTAAATTAATATAAATTAATTTTGATGTAAAAATGGACCCAAATTGAAAATATTATATTATAATATTATAATTATTCAAAATAATATCCTATAATAAAATATTTTCATGTATAGATCATATTTTTACCCTTATATTTTTGTTTTAACCCTTGGTTAACCCTTTTTACAATTACAATGATATCAATGTTTCTTACACATAAGGGGATAATATAGTTACTATAAAAGGATTAAAAACCCATAAATGGAACATGGTTGATTTAATAAACAAAATCCCCTTAAATTTTCCAAATATAATATTTTTTTTAAAATTTTAATCATTTTGTAAAATATATTTTATTATAAGATAGAATTAATGTCAATTTTGTAACTATTCATTTATTTGACTTTTAAAACTACAAAACAAAAATAGAATTAGAAAAAAATGAATTAAAAAATTTATAATAAGTAATTTTTATATAAAAAATCATTCAAAATAAAAAAAATGACACAAATTATTTTATTTTTAGAGTTTCAAAATTATTTTATTGATTTTTACTAATTTCCCAAGCACTGTTTCTATGTTACATAAGTATTTAGGGAAATTATTTCTTAACTAATATTTAATAATAAATTACCATGATGAAGAAAATAATTGATATTTAAAATTAAAATTTTTAACCAAACTTTTCTTATATGAATCCCATTTTAAAAAATTTAAATATAATGAAACAAAGAAAATAAAATTTTTGACTCCTCTTTTGTAACATATTAAATCAGGTTCCACTCACTTGTACCTCAAGCCGATCAATCACATTACCTCAAGTGTGACTCCTCATATTCTAGAGGCTACAAAATAGAATTAGGGGTTTACTACATATCATGGGGAGACTATAACCATTTAATTAAAGTATCATAATAAAAAAATAGTCCATAGACAATTATAAAACCGTAACTAGAATGATACCAATCTCACATGATGACCAAACTAGAAAAATACAATACCAAAACTAAAAAGTAGATATTCCATGCCAAAGTATGTGTCAAGTGTAAAAATGAAACTCAAATTTAAAGTCACTGACAACTTCCAAGTGGTTCCCAAACAACATCTAGTTACCTCACCCCTAATCCATCCCAACTCATCTATCAAGCATTGGTTCCGTTCCCTTAACCTTTTCTATAACCATGAAATCTATCTAAGTACCGATCAGGCAGCCTGAGTAGGGTGTGAGTACAACTCAATAGGCCACCACCAATGACATCTAATAACTTATCCAATCAATAATAGTGTATGAAGTTGTATTAATAAATAATTAAAACACATAAGTAACATTTATTAGATTATCAATTATTATTTATTTAACCACACGAACCCCTGGGTTCTTGAGGACACCCAAACCTCAATACCAGCTTCAACCCATGCCAAATTATGAGCTATCACTAAGGAATATCCTATATTTAAATTCCATTATTACCATTCACCATCTCATTTCACGACATGACCAATTGGTTCCATATTTCAATGCCAACTCATGGGCATATAACGTCGTGTCTAACACCCCATGGGTATTTGAAGCCTCTTTCATTATCCCACACCTCAATGTCATATGGGTATTTGGAACCCCAGTCCCTATCCCATACTTACTATCTCATATGGTTATTTAGAGTCTCAATCCCTATCCCACACTCATTTAACACATATGGGTATTTAGAGCCTCAATCCCTATCCCATATAGATTTAACACATATATCACAATATGACAATTGCATATGTGTCACAACATAATATTAATTAATTCATCAAATAATTAATCAAATTCAACAATTACTTAATCACAAAAATCCATTATTATTTTTTCAATTAATTAATCACATCAATCTCTTTAATTAATTCACCAATTAATTAATTTCATCCATTTTATTAATTAATTCAACAATTAATTAATCATATAAATCTATTAAATTAATTCAACAATTAATTCATTTCATCCATTCCATTAATTAATTTAATAATTAACTAATCATGTTAATATTTTCAATTAATTCAACAATTAATTCATTTAAACCATTACATTAATTAATTTAATAATTACCTAATCACATCAATCTCTTCAATTAATTCAACAATTTATTGATTTCATTCATTCCATTAATTAATTTAACAATTAATTAATCATGTCAATCTATTCAATTAATTCAAAAATTAATTAGTTTCATACATTCCATTAATTATTTCAAAAATTAAATAATCACATCAATATATCGAATTAATTGAATAATTAATTAATTACATCAATTTTATTAATTAATTTAACAATTAATTAATCATGTCAATATCTTGAATTAATTCAATAATTAATTTATTTCATTGATTAGCCACTAAATGAGGCTAATATTCATTGTTAATATATATAATATTCATTTTATTTATTATTCATAAACACCATTTTAGTGCATTTTAGACTTTGAACATCATTTCACATTATGATTGTAATACATTCTTAAAATGCACTATTATGTGGTACATTTTTTAACATCATTTAAAGTACCCAATGATTCATCTGATTTTAAGGAATGTAATTATACATATTTTAATTTGATATTTTGGTAAATTTATCAACACTTCAATATAAACATTTTTCATTTAGGGATCAATGGATAATTCATGGAAGAAGATGAGGATATTTTGTGATTAAAGGAAACAATTATGGAGAAGTCAGATTGGACACCAGCCCACTGATGAGACTATGGGACCCAAAATAAAGGCCCAATGAAGCCCACATTTGGTTGGAGGCTATAAAACATATAGAGGAACAAATTACAATTCATTATCCAATGCTAATTCGGCCTCTATGGGGGTCATTTAGGCATCCCAAATAGTATATCAAAATCTGGGCCAGAATCTGCGGACCAGAAAAACAGCCCACCAATTAAACCATATCTATAAAACCATAACTATTTTTGGGCTGATGTTTTATAGGATATTAGGGGACATCCGGAGATTAATTTAAGTCTTATATGGCCCACCCAAATTCGGCCATCTAGAAGGTTTTTCATGCACCTCTGTTTGGTGGATGCAAGCTGGATGCCTTTTCGGGTCAAGGGTGGAAAGTCTTCTTTGCACAAACTTTCCACCACACTAGACCTACCATAATCAAGTGGGAAGCTTTGTACTATTGGAGGCTCGACCCAAGACTCAAAAAATTCCTATTTAAGGCAGTGGTGTTGGAGGAGTTTAGAATCTTGGATTCTTGTTTAATTGTAATGTTATGCTGTGATTTTGTTGTCTCAAATTTGTCTTTCACATGTAAGTTGTTCAATTAAATTTATTTTTTAATAAAAGTTCTTCTTCTCCTCTTATTATGTTGTTATTAATATCACTTTTATATCTTTGTATCAAGGTGTGAATTTATTCAAACCATACCTTGTGAAATTATCACACAACAGTGGAGTGATCGTTATTTTATTGTGTTTTTTTTACTTCTCCATTTCTTCCCTCATGAGTCTACTTTTCGCTTCCATTGAAACCATGGGATCAATTTAGGGATAACACACTTATGGGTTGATCCAAGGGAGTATCAAGGGGATGGATTGGATGTTATTTATCTCCTCATTAATGTATAATCACTTCTTTAATCGAGATTTTTATTTGATGATTTTTAAACTCCATCGTCCTTGTTGAATTTAAGGCCACACACTTCAAGTGCTAATACGAACCTTTACCCTGAAGTGCTCAAAACTTTGATCCTTCAAGTGTATGATTTATTAGTATTAAAGGGTGTAGGTATTAAACCAGTAAGTTATGATGTTGTTTTATCTCCTTAAATGAACCCATCTCAAATATAAGAAATTGAAATCATTAAAAAGAAAATACGTCCAATCCACCCCAAGTGATAACCTAGGATCAACTCATTATTTTAAATTGAATTCACTTAAATCTATTAGATATCTTTCAAACCCATCCAAAATCAATCCAAGTTGGCCACTTAATATCCGAAAACAGTCCATAGAATGTATGTGTCTATAGGTTTCTTCTTAGGTCTCTGTCGATTCCATAACCCAAGCTAAACTACAAGGACCATCTTACCTTCTTCTCTTGGGTAAATTTGAGCGAGAACCAAATTTTGGCACCATTTCCGGGGACCTAAGTGAGTTATCTTAGACATTATCATTATTTTTTTCATCCCTATTCTCTGTTCTCACCCCATCACTCCTATGGAATTCAATTTTGAACAAGTCCAAACATGGGACACTTATCCCTACTTTGATCACCCAACCCCATGTGTGATGTACGATGAACATCCTAATTTCTACTTGTGGGATCATCAACAACCTAATAAAACACAATTTTTTTACTCCTATGATCCACAAAACATTCCAATATATAATGAGTTTCAATCCCCACAGAGCCAATATAAACACCCTCCTGTGCAATTCCAACAACTTAATTATCCATCTGAAATAGACCATATTTATCAACCCCTTACCCATCATGATCCACAACCATTACTTGAAAAACTGTGTCAAAAAATGGAGATAATGAATTTTGTGGTTTCATCATTGAGGTTAGAACTACAAAGCATTAAAAATTGCGAGGAACCCATCCCTGCACAATATGTCCCGTCTATAACCTTATGTGAAGTATCTAGTTTCCCACAAACCTCTCATGAATTTAATGAAGAGAAAACATTTGGATTTGGTATATATGAAGAGGATCAAGGAATTGTTGAAGGTTCTTTAAATCAGGAGGAAATTGAATTTTTGGATTCAAAAGAGGAAAATCTGACATCATGGATTGCGTCTCCTAAGTATAACTCCATTGATGAATTTTCAAAAACAAAATCCATTGAACCATTGGGAGAAATCATAAACTTTGAGTCCATATCCATTACAAACACTGATCTTTCCAATTTTGTGGTTGAATCTTCTATTCAACAGGAACCAATTTTGTTGAGAAATTTGGAAAATGAAACTGCGTTGGATTCAAAATAACAACTTGTGTCTAAATGTCCTATCCAACCTGAGCTCAAAATTATTGTCCTTAACTCCCCTCTAAATAATCCCTTCATAAGTTATAATCATGACCTTTAAATTGGAATTCATTCTTCTCTTGAAACCAAAAAAGTTTGAATGGTCATTTATGTCTTAGGAAAGACTACAGAGGAAACTGGATCAACCATTTTTGATATTCCATGGATTTTACCACTCATTTTAGAACATAGGTTTTCACACAAAAAAAATTATAAAAAAAGAATAAATCTCAATCTAGTGGACATGGAGAAATATGGGGTCCTTAAAATGTTAAAAATTGGTATTGTATAAGTTGGGGTGTTCATGTCTAACTAATGACGTTAAACAAAGTGCTACATGGGAGGAAACCAATGGTTTTCAAGTTTCCTATCATTTTGTTGTTTTAATAAAATTTATATTTTAATTAATCATTATTATATTTAAAAAAATAGACTGTTGACCTGTTCTTATATTATGAGTATGGATGGGTATGAAAGGGGAGCACCATATTCATCCGTGTCACGTGGTGTGATCCTTGAGTAATACCTTACCCAGAAAATTAAAAAGAAGACAATGTATCATCAGTTTATTTTATTATATATATATACTTATATTTTACTTCTATATATATATATACTCTTTTGTTTTGTTTTTTTGTTTTCCTTTTTCCACTAGGGAACTCTGCAAGTGACATGGATATCAAAGGACTAAATTGGAGCAGCAAGAACTTCATACTTCAAGCACCAGGTGACTTCATTCCATGACCCTCATTTTCAATTTCCTTTTTGAACTTTCATTCTCTACCTCTACCCCCTCTTAAATTTTCTTTTCTTTAAACACTGGGGACAATGTTATCTTAAGTTGGGGGGGGGAGATAAAATAATAAAAATGAATATTTCAAAAAAAAATTGAATGATTTGATAAACAAATGTGTAAATGGAAGGAAAAATTCCTTTAACATTGAACATGGTAATACACATTGCACACTCTGAAACTTAATATCAAATAATTTAGCATACCCTGATTCTGATTTTAATCGTTGTATAATTTCATGAGCATAGATTTTGGAAAGTGTGGCTATCCCATGTGATATTTCATCATTTATATTTTCATCTAAATAAAAAAAAATCACAATGAACGTCCTTTGGATAGTGGAGTATTAGTTTAAGTTCATGGGGCCCCCTAAATAAATAGCATAGGTTTGGTGATCATTTTAGTTTAATATGAGTATTAAAAAAAATTAAAAAAAAACAATAAATTGGCGCATAGAGCAATGAAATGACCTAATGCGTGGCTTCTGACACTTGGGGATCGTGACTTCATAGTTGTCTGGCCCAGAGTTAGTAATTATATATATATTTTTGGTAATTTGAATTTGTTTTTGACTGAGTTAACTCGAGATGATGCCCGAGTATGTGGGATTTACTTGGTTCCCTAAGGTCTTTGAGCCTGGGAGTCATAGGCAAAGTCTTGCTATAGGAGATGACTCTTTTGAGTGCAACTTCAATTACCATGGAAAAATTGCAAAAAAAAAAAAACAAAAAACAAAAAAAAACAAAAAAAAAATAATACAATAAAAAAATGAATATTCAAGTTAATATTGAAATGTGATTCCACCTAGCGCTTCCATCATTCTCCAATTGAATAAAAATGAACCCCCATGTCTATTGTAATGCACAACACATCCTCATACATAATTGATATTGGATTAAATATGGCAATGAATTTGAACAAAGGAATGGGCTTGGGATTGAGATCTACTTGTGAAAATATCTTGTATTAATATATTTTGATGGGTTTCATGATTTTTTGGTATAAGGGTTTCTGGTGATCATTGTGTATTAAAATGTTTTTGGAAAAGGGAATTCAAATTTCATATTGTCGAGATATATTTTTCTCGGGACTAGCAAAACTCAAGTCGGGGGTGTGATTAGCCACTAAATGAGGCTAATATTCATTGTTAATATATATAATATTCATTTTATTTATTATTCATAAACACCATTTTAGTGCATTTTACACTTTGAACATCATTTCACATTATGATTGTAATACCTTCTTAAAATGCACTATTATGTGGTACATTTTTTTAACACCATTTAAAGTACCCAATGATTCAGATGATTTTACGGAATCTAATTACCCATATTTTAATTTGATATTTTGGTAAATTTATATACACTTCAATATGAACATTTTTCATTTAGGGATAAATGGATAATTCATGGAAGAAGATGAGGATATTTTTTTATTAAAGGAAACAATTCTGGAGAAGTCAGATTGGACACCAGCCCACTAATGAGACTTTGGGACCCACAATACAGGCCCAATGAATCCCCAATTTTGTTTGAGGCTATAAAACATATATAGGAACAAATCACTCTTCATGAAACAATTCTAATTCAGACTCTATGGTGGTAATTTAGGCAGACCCAATAGTATATCAAAATCTAGGCCCGAATCTATAGCCCAGAAAAACAACCCACCAATTAAACCATATATCTAAAACCATAACTCTTTTTGGGCTGATATGTTACAGGATGTTAGGGGACATCCAGATATTAATTTAAGTCTTATATGTCCCACCCAAATTTGGCCACCTAGAAGGTTTTTCATGCGTCTCTGTTTGGTGGATGCAAGCTGGATGCCTTTTCGGGTCAAGGGTGGAAAGTCTTCATTCCACAAACGTTCCACCACCCTAGACCTACCATACTCAAGTGGGAAGCTTTGTACTGTTGGAGGCTCGACCCAAGACTCAAAGAATGCCTATTTAAGGCAGTGATGTTGGAGGAGTTTGGAATCTTGGATGCTTTGTTCAATTGTAATGTTATGCTGCGATTTTGTTGTCTCAAATTTGTCTTTCACATGTAAGTTGTTCAATTCACTTTAGTTTTTTAATAAAAGTTCTTCTTCTCCTCTTATTATATTATTCTTAATATCACTTTTATACTGTTGGATCAAGGTGTGAATTTATTCACACCATACCTTGTGAAATTATCACACAACGGTGGAGTGATCATTATTTTATTGTGTTTTTTTAGTTCTCAATTTCTTCTCTCATGAGTCTACTGTCCGCTTCCATTGAAACCATGGGATCAATGGAGGGACAACACACTTATGGGTTGATCCAAGGGTGTAGAAAGGGGCTGGATTGTATTTTATTTATCACCTCATTTATGTATAATCACTTATTTAATTGAGATTTTTATTTGATGATTTTTAAACTCCATCGTCCTTGTTGAATTTAAGGCCACACACTTCAAGTGATAATACGAACCTTTAACATGAAGTGCTCAATACTATGATCCTTCAAGTGTATAAGTGATTAGTATTAAAGGGTGTAGGAATTAAACCAGTAAGTGATGATGTTGTTTTATCTCCTTAAATTAACCCATCTCAAATATAAGAAATTGAAATCATTAAAAAGGAAATACGTCCAATCCACCCCGAGCAATAACCTAGGATCAACTCATTCTTTTAAATTGATCTAACTTAAATCTATTAGATATATTTAAAACCCATCCAAAATCAATCCAAGTTGGCCACTTCATGGCCGAAAATAGTTTATATAATGTACGTGTCTATAGGTTTCTTCTTAGGTCTCTGTGGATTCGATAACCCAAGCTAAACTACAAGGACAGTCTTAACTTCTTCTGTTGGGTAAATTTGAGCGAGAATCAATTCATCCATTATATTAAATAATTTAACAAATAATTGATCGATTCAATTGATTTCTCAATCACAACAATACCCCTTAATTAATTCAACATTTAATTAATCAATAATTACATTCCCAATAGTTTGATAATTAATTCAACAATTAATTATCCAAAATTCCCCAATTCCTTTAATTAATTATTTCACCAAATTAATTAAATATATAGAAAATTCAATTGTTAAAAAACCATATTAATTATAAAATTACATACACATAATTGAAATCATGACAATGTAATTTGAAAAATATACCACTTACATCAATTCGTTAATGAACGATCACCCAATCAAAATTCCCAATTTGAATGGAACAATTACATAGTATGAGATCTGGATCATAAACCCTAAAGAAAGATCAAATGAATAAATATCCCACAATTCTAGATCTAGATCCATGAAGCCTAGATCTAGACACAAAAAATAGGGAATAATAATCGTTCAATAGATAAGAGAAGAACGAAAAGGAGAAAAGAAACCACACAGGATGATATCCTCTTACCAAGGGGGTGTAGATTGAAAATATGGGTTCTAATCATGAAGAAAGAATTTTATAATGTCTTGGAATCTTTCAGGGAGGCTTTAAAATCATGAAAATTAATTAGAGGTCAATTTAGGGATAAATAAGGGTTAAAATGGGGGCTTGGGAAACATTAAGAATAATTTTTGGGAGATTAAAATCCCATACACACGGTTTGCTGCTTGGGCCATACTAATGGACCCCAGAACTCCCTAAGAAGGGAGGGATGAATTAGGGTGTCAATTTTTAATTCTAAGATAATGATTCTTGTTCCCACATTGGTAGTAATCTGTTAAACTTGTTTGAAAAGTTCACAAAAAGTTAGGACACACCAATTTTACTTTGTTCTCCATAGAGGGATACATCTAAGGAGCATACACCGACAATGGTGCCATAGTACCAAAGTCCAATAATCTTCACTAGTTGTGGAATATAAAGGTCTAGTCATAGAAAATCTATGCCAGGATCACTTTCTTTATAATGGTTTAGGGATATCTCATTTCTTTACATAGAAAACTTATGTTGACTCCCCCCAGCCCACTGCCTTTGGGGAAGTATTACTCAGTTTATCGACTCGAAGGTCCCTTCAATAGATTAGAGTTGAGGTCTTTATCGCTGTTCAGCATGAGAAAAAACTTGGATCAAAGGCATAAGTATATGAACAATGAAATCCCTTCCCACTTAAAACAAATATTTCCTGAGTTGATGTTCACTGACAACCCTATCCACTTAAACTTGATATCCAATAATTCCCTTTGCTAACCCCCATCATGAAACTCGAAACTTCACAGAGCCCATACCTTCATAGAGAAAACTACTGCACACTGCACAATAATTCATAGATCTCACTACTATAAAGATCTCAAACCTTATAGATAGATCACCTTCACAAATCACAACTACCTTTGTGGAACCCACTATCGTCGTGAAACACACTGCCTTCGCGGAACAACATACTTTGTGAAGCTCACCAAGCCAACACAGAACATCCGATATTTACGAAGCACACAAAACTTATATACATTGACTTTGGTCAAAAATAAAATAGTCTTTTCAAAAATCTCATTCTCTTAGAGATAACCCGTTTCATGGATCACCCCTTGGTGAAATCAAAACAATTCCAGATTTTCTCTAAAAAAATCATCCAGAATAAAGAGGGTTGACCTCATATTTATAGGTTCTGCCAGTTGCAGAGCTCCACCACCTCCGACATGATTTCCATATCGATCAAACATGTCTTTATGGAACTCCATACATTTACAATTCCCCACTAAAATTCACAGTTTGTGAAGCTTGTCGTAGTCATAGAGCCTTCCATCAAAAACATCACATCTTCACAAAGCTCTAATTCTTATAGTCATAGAGCTTTGATTCTCCATCGTTTGTGATGCTTGTCATAATTGTAGAGCACACCATCAGAATCTTCACATCTTTTAAAAACACACCACATGAATCCCAACTCTATGAAACTCGTGCCTTTTCTATATTTTTATAAGGCCTTCAAGGAACACAACTTTTTTCAATGATCTCCATTCTCCAAAATATATACCCCAAATTTTTTTCAAACACTATGAAATGCTGCCTCCTTTAATAATACTTTTGGATTGAAATGTTTGATCCCTTTCCTTGAAATTTCCCTAATCATACATTGGTATTATATGTTATTACTGATAAAAAACACAAACCATGCAACATTTATAGTAAAGAACATCTCTTAGTCCAATATGCATGATTTCCCCTAACCGTGAACCTTAACTATGCATATCTTATGGTAGTGGGGGATGTATAGTATCTATTAATAGGGTACAAGGTTTGAATAACATTATTCCAACCATGAAAATCCCCTCAGTTTGAATTCACATGGTTTGGGAAAACCGTGAGCCAGCCGTGCACTTTACCATTTCCTCCAAAAAATTCCAACTTTCATCCAAACACACCCCAATGTACAACCTAAAAAAAAATTACTCAAAATAATCAAAATTTTACTTGAAAATAGGCTCGAGACACCTC